>OX243836.2:20885000-22135000 GCA_945859575.2 Herminia tarsipennalis
TGGCACATCATTGGACAGGTCTTTTTAAAACATTTTAAGCTATTTAATAAACTTTTTCGATTGAGTGAATATTTTTCGAAAGTTGCATAAATCGTGTCCCCTCCCCCTTAACTTTTGAACCATGTAACCAAAAAATATGGAAAATATAATAAAGATGGCGCCTAATAAATACTTTAAACTAAAATTATTTCGGATAAGATCGAATATACCGTCATTGAGTTATTGCCGAACATACGCTTTTCTGCTGATGCAATTGTTCAAGGCTGCGGAACCCTACATTGATTCGACATGCTCTTGGTTTTAAAACTTTAATAACTTGACACATAAGGGATCTGCGATTTCATCATAATCTTACGCCATCTTACGCATTTAAAATACCGCTTCTGCACGGAGGTCAATGACGAGAAATATTTTTTTATGTAGGAATACTGACGTTTTGGAATGATTCATCTTAAATGTATTAGGTACCCTATACCTACTTGTGTAATGAGAGCTACAGCTATTCTTTCTATCTAGGAGTTCTAGTTTAGACACCAATCAGTGAGGAGTAAAGGTAGGTACAATGGGCTGAGAATGAGATTGGTGTTTCTATTCTTCATAGTTTCTAAAGGTGTCTTTATTGGACCCGTAGTTTTTGACGTGATAACGTCTTTTACATACATGACCGGCTGCACTCACGAAAAATTGTGACGTCACCGCTCACGTTATGTACTCGTTGCTAAGCAATGCTAATGGCGATTCCGCCTGCTGATAGGCTGAAGTATTCTACTAAAGCTGTCCCTGGCATGGTTGTTGATTACAATATCATCAATGTTTTGGCGATTGCAGCGACATGCGATACAATTAGAAATTTAAAAAAAAGGGTGTCACAGGCATGGTTGTTTGTTCAATGTTTTATTATGACGTTATTGGTTCCGAGTCTGGGGATATACTTCCGACGTGAACCCACTCCTAACAAAAGCAATTTAGCTTAGCTGAAAGGAATAACGGGATTGCTAGTAACGTGAATTGCCCACCAACATCACACGTTACGATAGTTATGTTTTTGTTTTTTTTAAGTGTACAGGCAACCCTTCACTGTCTTATTTTTTATTTTATTTTTTTTATTTTAAATTATTTATTCAAGTAACCAAGACTCATTTATTCGATAGACTTATGATCGCACTCAAATATGATCAATTGATCACCTGTTCATGGGCGAATCTATTCAAAATTATTGTTTCCGTGTTCTGCGAATTTTTACATACATACCTAAATAACGTGCTTTTCTTTACAAACAAAGTTACTTAAGGAGGAATTACGAAGAATTTATTGTAATAGTACCTAATTGATCTGATGCAGATAAATAATATTGATTATTATAATAATCGGTCAACGATTTTCGTTACATAGATAAGTGTTTACTAACAAACCTATGTACTATTGTTGTCTTGAATTAAATTTATGCAAAATTGTGTGATGAAATTAATCATGTTAACTATTGTGGCAAATTCTTGTAAATACCTATTACAGTGACATCATCAGTTATTTATTTACTGGGTATGTAAAAATAAATTTTATTATTAGGTAATCTTATTTTTTTACATAAGCCTATGTAATGGTTTAATTTTTTAAATGTTTTGAAAGATCTAAGGGACGATGCCGAATCGTACACCTCGAACCGATATAGACCGAACCTACAAGGGGGGAACTAGGGGGCTCAAGCCCCCCCAAAATCTTTCACCATTTACAAATCGTGTAAGTGGTGCAACAACGGCCCTATCTAGTTCAGCCCCCCCTCCCCCCAAACGACAATTTTGGATCCACCAAATCTTTAACTTTTCGACTTTCACACATTCATGACGATTATGGTCACTGCTTATTTTATAGGTGTATAGTCTATAGGTATTTTCAGCATAATTTGTCGCGCCGAATCTAAAAAACTATGAATTAAAAAAAAACTTTGAAGATTGAAAGATCATAGACGGCCAGACAGAACACGTTGAATTTTATAATGTCTAGATATTATGGTATGCCTACCTTCATTACGGTGACATGGTTAAAGTTGGGTTCAGTTTCGTGACAATCTATATGTGGTATGAAGGTTTCCGATGAAAAGTCCCCAGTTTTTTGTACACTTGTATGGTTTTTGCACGTATTTTTGATTACACAAAATTATGATTCAGAAGTTTGTTTCTAAAAAGTGTATTAACATTATACAGTCATCGTTAGGATTGGGTTCACGTTCATTTTATATGTAAGCAGATCGTTCAGGTTCCCAAATCTGAATTCCTGATTTGAAAACCGGACGTCTGCGTCCAGTCTAAAACTGTCCCATACAATTACATTAGTAAAGAGGTTAGTTAACGTAGGTACTTCCATTATCAGTTTAAGTTTATCTATCTCTTATAATATTCTCGGAATAATCACATGTAAACACTTAATGATTACAACCTTAGGTACCTATAGCCTATGTATTAAGGCGCATCGAATACGCCTAGTCTGTTAATAAATGAAGACGCTAATCCGGCATTCTTGGAGTGCCAAGTGATTGATTCTGGCTTGAAGCAAACTAAATAAGTAATAACAAGAGATACAAACCTATATGGCCTCGTTCAGCTGTTCAATTACTCCTTTGTTAAAATCTGTAACAAAATGAAAGAAAACAAATTGTAGTAATTTGTATGTAACATTAATAGAGTATTTGACTAAAGTCAAATCAGTGTCCTTTTAAGAAACGTCAAAAACGATTCGCTCCGTACAAGTAATTGACGTATAGACCAGGACTGCCCCATCCCTATCAATTAAAAAGTAAAAATTGACTGCAAAGCGTTAAAGAGAGAAAAAACTCGTGCGGCCTTTGACAGGTATTGTGCACAAAGTAGCGTTGTCTTTTTCTAGAGAGTGGTCAGTTTTGTGAGGTTATGGCGCAGTCTTGTTCTATACGTCCATGGTACAAGTTCATATCAAAAGAAATATTGAAAGTATTGATTTGACCATTGATGGAAATGTGAAGTACATTTCCAATGATCAAATCAATACTTTTAATATTTCTTTTGATGAATAACAAATAATAAACACGTAAAATTATGAACATACACATTTTTCTGAATATTTTATGACATATTATTGCATGGTTAGTACAAAATAATTTACTATGATAGTAAATACCAATTATATTTGTCTTCTTCTTCGGCTGTTTATAGAGCACACTCTAGCCTTGAATTATTGGTACCTTTAATCCAACAATGAGTATTTGTTTTTGTCATTTCCATATTTAAAGTATAATATTTTCAGAGGTGCTTACATAAAACTGAGTACAGTTTGCTTAAAGATATTGTGTAGTTGTTCAAAACCCAGTTTGCTAGGGCACATTATAAAACCACACATCAAACTCAATTTCTACAAATCTAGATAATCGCGTAACCAGTTATAAAAATAAATCGCCAACGACCGCCAATGACAAAAGTAAAAGCTTCTATGACAGATGGCACGGGTCACTGGCCAAACAATGGACGTTGAAGCCTGATTACTATATCGATTAATATAATATCGAGAATCTAGTACGCATAAATTATATCGATGCATCGCTACTCCAGCACAGGATGGGCGTGGTTACTCCACTGTGGGTTCTAAGACTAGTTCTTGTCTAACCGGCTCTTGTGTTGTAAGTTATAAGGAATATGAAACGAAAATTTCATTGCACATTCATTTAATTTATTTCTATGTGGATCCCTGTGTGGAAACGATATTATAGGTATTGTAGTTGCCATCTGTAGGGGAATAAGCTTCGGGCATTGTGCTTGGAGGTAATAGCTACAACCTGTTAGTATTTATGTGCAAATTCAATCCTTAAATAACTTTATGGTTTGTTGCCTGAGCTGGCAAGAATACAGGCAGTAAAACTTTTACAAGCGTATATCCATATACGTTTCTAAAAGCTTTTATAACATTTCTATATTACAATTGTCCGGCTACTTTCTCTGTAAGATCTTCAAAATTTAAAAGAAATCTGCAGACATTTTGCTTTTGTCTTTGATCTCAGTCAATTCAGTGATAGATATTAGATATTTTTCAATTTCCAATTTATTATATCAAAAACGTGAAAACTTTTAATTGGTCGTAATTTTAATACACAACACATTATTATTTAACTAGCTGTAAGTTTTCTAAAATCGAAATAAAAATAAAATCTATACTAAAATATTTTAAAGCCGAAGAATTTGTTTGTTTGTTTGAACGGGATAATCTCAGAAACTACTGGTCTAAATTGAAAACTTCTTTTACTGTTGGATAGCTCATTTATTGAGGAAGGCTATAGGCTATATAACATAACGCTATGACTAACAGGAGCGGAGCAGCAATAAAAAAGGTTCCAAAAACGGGGAAAATTTACGCAAACGAAATTGCGGGGGTCAGCTAGTAAATACCTAATATACCTCTATAAGAGTTGCCCTGAGGGTGTAAGTGGTACGTAACACCTTCAAACTAGCCCAAAATTAATCCAAAAGACAATGTGGTTTGACTACCACTTAACGAACGACAATGAACTGCTCAATATCCTTTTGATATTCGATTTTGTCGTCAAAAGGGGTATTACTTAAGTAGCAAAACAAGTAAGTTTGCCCAAGGT
This sequence comes from Herminia tarsipennalis, assembly GCA_945859575.2. Taxonomy (NCBI): domain Eukaryota; kingdom Metazoa; phylum Arthropoda; class Insecta; order Lepidoptera; family Erebidae; genus Herminia; species Herminia tarsipennalis. The sequence continues at coordinate 20,889,613 of OX243836.2, forward strand.
GGAGTCGGAACTTCGGAAGTACAAAGTGTAAAGGAAATACGGTTGAATGTTGCGGTAAGGTGTTCTTTCGTTAATGGATTGGCGAGCTACCTTGTGGTTACGATTCTGGAAACTTGCCCTATTTAAATTTTGTAGGTACAGTGTACGAGCAAAACTTCGAATTCTGAATAGAATTTAAACAGGTATAAAGTTGTGAACATCGTATTCAAAGACTTTAAAGTTATGGATAAAACAAGTATCTCATTAAAATGTGTGTTACATAGAGCTGTCTGTTACTAAGCTCTAAATTTAGCGAAGTCATAAAGAATCCGCTCGTTGCCAGATAATTCGAACAAAAACTTCTTTGTTTCGTTGTTATTATCAAGACTAATTAGGTAGGTACATAATGACTCCTTCATAATTATAATATACCTAGGTATAGACTATTTCACAGTAAATATTTGTAAATTGAAATGCTACTCATTTTCTCGTTCCTTGGGTAACTAAGAAATATTTTTTATTTTCTTTATTGTAACTTTCCCGCTTAAAATCATGTTAAATGTATCGGAAGTTGGTGTAGTAAGTACCTAAATTAAATACAATAAAAGCGTACCTACAAAAGTGGCTACGATTGAGCCAAAGTCTCAATGTAGGATAGGATCGCCTTGAATGTTGAATAAGGTCGTTAAAATCTTGTCGCGACATGAATTTATAATGGATACATTTGCCTAACCGTTAATTCTATACGAAAATGGCCACCGCGTCGATTTCAACCACAGATATATAAATACTTGGGTTAAAGTTACCCGACCCATCGTTGTTTATTACATAGTTTATCTACCTATATAATTTATATCCTCAATTTGACATTTACGTAGCTACTTATTTAAAATTATGTATGTGTTATTTTTGTTACACAAATACACAGTTAAGTATGTACGTATAATTGGCTAATATTGACAGTTTGGTCACTTATATTCTAATAACTTCTGACTCAATTATGGAATGTCACGTTTAACAATAATTTGTGAATTCTAGTGGCAATTAAATTTCAATTATCAAAAGTAAATTCGTAATCATACCTCTAAGCAGTAGGACTGACGATATTAATGTGAGTTTGTCATAGTTATAGATATAGGTGCTGTTTTGATCGGATACTCATATGGCTCGATGGCCTAGTCTTTCACCAATAAGGCTATGTTGTCCAGACATACGCGGTCGCTACTCAAAGAAGCCGATTGTATTTTTACATAGAAACGTCACAACGCTCTAAAGAAAGTTTCTTTCTTTGTTACACGGAACTATGTTGTACTTGAAAGAGTCCGTTCAATAAAATGTAGTTTTTATAGCGTATTTTTTACATCGCTTAGAGATAATAAAGGAAATGACGGATACCGAGACGTTGGTAGTGACAAAGCAGGAAAAACAACGGGCTTTGTTGTAAAGAATATATTTTTTTATCACGAAACCTTGCCTTGTTACAACAACCAATATAGATCGATAATACGAATGCATTCTTTAGGCATTTGTATTGTTTATGGTATTTAACAGTATTTTACGTAACGGTTAGTAAGTACTACTAGGTACTGTTTTTAATAGTTTGCTTGGTTTAGAAATACTAGGTTAATGGTGAGGATGTTTCAAAGAGTTTACTTTGAGGAAATTCACTGCAATTTTGAAGTGTCTGAATACGAATCTAATGTTTCTGAAGCAAAAACATTTCAATTAGTAAGCTGTAATCACTATAAATAGTGTTGACTCATTCAGACTACAATGTACGGCTTTATCCTTATTGTAATTGTAATTACCAATGTAATTCATATTTTGAAGAATAAACATGCTTTATTTGCCTATAATGTACTCAAGTACATTATAGGCAAATAAAGCATATTGCGCTAGTTAAGTGTCAACACTTAACTAGCGCAATTTGTAAAGATGTAAGTAAAGTTTGGAAAATATTAAAGATGGTAATTTCCTAAACACATCGTAAAAATATTAAATAATAGCTGTCGTCCGTCCATTTTCAATTTTCTTTTCAAAAATATTAAAAGTGTGTCATATCAGGATATGTATGGGTACCCACTTTTAATATTATTTTATATAATATTAAAAGTGCCTTCCTCCTTGACAAATTTCCTTAAGATTCGTTTAAGGGTTTAGTCAAGGAAAACTAAGAAACAACGAACAAACGCTCAGGGCGTTTACGAGTGTAATATTGTACTAGTACGTATGGATTAGTATCGTGGTCATATTGTGTTGATAGAAATATCAAAGTGGTTAGATCATTGGCTGGGTCATAGGCAGAATTCTATTCTGTTGTGATATCATTCGATGTGATTATATTGAACCAGGTATTTAGGGTTCCAGAATCAAAGTTAATTACGTTATAGTGAGATGCCAGTTGATTAGAACCTAAACAGGTAATTAGGGTTCCAGTTGTCCAGTTCACCAAAACATTGATTGACATTTACAAAAATTCTACTATAGATGGGCCGCAGACGGTTTCCTGATCAGGAATTCAGAATCTGAATTCCTTAAGACTAGCGCATAGGTACGTTCAGTTTAGGTTAGGTTGTGTTTTTTCTGCAGGGGAAAAATAAGAACATGTGCGCTTTGTTGAACATTTTTTTTTGTTTGTAAAGATCAACTATCAATGTGGGATAATGGGTCCCACATTACTAGCAATCCTATTTATTAACCCCTCCAGCTAAACTCAATGGCTTATGTTAGAAGTGGATTCACATACATTTCATTTTCTTTTGTGATAATAAGTCATTTAATTCTACATGTACATGTAATGAAATAAAAAGTAAGTTCGCAAAGCTCTGCAAAGCCGATTTTAAAAGAAACTCATGTTTCAATTATGAGTTTATTGGCGGCTTCTTCTCATGGATTTTACTGCTACATAACATCATATTTTCTAAATTGACGCTTTCAAACAATCATTGGCTCTATAAGATAAAGATAATTAAGTTTGAGTTCAATATATATACCTACATTATTAATCTCATTATAACGTATTGCGAGTAAGTTTAGTCGTTCGAACTTTTATAAACTTATAACCAAAGTCTGACGGCATCTGTCGGTCACCTGACGCTTGTGTCCACACTCAATAACACCTGGAGTACCGAACAATGACCTTCGAAAACTCTTTTGAAGCATATTTTGAACAACCAAGTCATAGCCCTTGGTCTTTGTAATCCTTGAAAAATGTTTATTTAAGCCATTTCTTTAGGTGTAAAAGCAATTTGTAAAGTGAATAGGTGTAATCGAACTTAGCATTTGAAGGTTTTTAAGTACTATTTTCTTTGGTTTTATTTTGTTAATTACTTTTTCACGATATCGATAATAATCTTTTATGGCCTAGGTTCTTTAGGTAGATAATTAGGTTAAGTTACTTATCAGGTATTCTTTCTAATGATTGAATTATCCTTAAACCACGAATGCACGGTCAAACAGAGAACTATACTGAAAACACAGTCAAATAGAGAACTCTACCTTTTTGAAGCTGATTAAAAAGGTTAGGATTTGGGGTATTTTAAAATTATTATAAATATTATTTTAAAGTGTAGTCGCTTTATTGCCAGTTAAAATTTCGAAAATGTTTGAATTCGTTCGCATATTTTAATAAACCTATAATTACCATTCATTTGAGGCAAGTTTCTTGGATGTTGAGGGCTTTAAAGATATTTTTCGGACATAAGCCATTAACTCCTGATTCCACCTGCGTTTATTATTATGCATATTTTTGCCAATATCTTAATTAATAAAGTCGTATTTCGGCAAGATCAAATTTCGCCGCCCAGCCAGGTGGCTGGAGTAAATAAAATATATTACTACCTAACCGAATTTGAAAGAACGTATCGGCCGCAGCGGCTTTGTTTGTCGTGGTAGTATTTGTACGTTTTGTTGTATGTTGGACCTTGTTTTCACGGTCTCCTACTGCCCCTTGAATTCATAACATTTCACTTAATTGTTTACCGAATTACTTTGAAACATGTTTCGGTCAAAACTCCCGAGTTCTATTACGTTAGCTTTGGTGACGCAATTGTTAGAATTAAACAATTGTTTAAATAAACTGATTAAATTTATAATTGTTTAACGCAAATTAAGAGGACTTATTATTGACTTTGGTTTTAGCTGTCACATTTTTTTAATGATAAAAATGGCAACTGTGAATTTTGTTGACGATAATAGCAAATATTTGTAGTTTCAGATTATCGATGCACGTTTACACGACCTACATACGGGACCTTGTGCTTAATAGATGTTCAAGATGTACATAAAAAGTATGAAAAAATGTTAGGCCAGGTGCTTGCACAGTAGCATCTGTAAGTACAAGAATAAAATGACCAGCCAAACCAGTTCCCAGAGGCCGGCAGTCGCAAGCCAGACGTCGTAATAAGAAATATGATACATTATACAAACTCATTAATTTTAATTTACGATTTTCTCAAAATCTTAGAGGTCGTGAAGTCTCTAGGTGGTGTGACGATATCTAATTCAAAATAGATTAAAGCAAACACCTGTGGAACAGGAAATGTGTGAGTAGACGGTTTTTTAACTGCACTAAGGAAGCAGCACTTATACGGCTTTTAAAAAGTTAAATCAAGTAAAATGTTACGAGTATATAAGTTAAGACAGGGTAGATCAATCTAGATTTAAATTCCTTTACAAATAACTGTATGAAACATTTTCAACACTTTTTATCAGCATTGCACTAAATTAATAATACTGTGGATTTCATCTACATACCTACTTTACTGCTACTGTCAAAAAAATTCAACTAATTAAATACTTGCGTCTGGCCATTTTTTGTTTATTAGATAAAAAATTGTGAGTCACATCATGCTCAGAGCTTAGTAAAAGGGGCTTTTTGAGATAATGAGCAATGGTTTTTAAAATTCTATTCTATTTTTTAATATGAATTCTAAATATGATCTAGGCAGATTCCAAACCGAAGTTTCAGAATGCTAAAAGATATAAAAAGAAATAAAATCAATGCATGGATTCCCGTTTTTGTAATTGGTGACGTAGGAGGAAATATATTCTGAGAAATCTACCGTTTTTCCTTAATCAATCAATAAAAATCACAGTATCTATATTAAAGCTGGGTATTTATTAATGACGTATGATTTCTTTATGCTGGTACAAGGTAATTGTAAATATTTGGAGTTCAAGCGTGTTTTCGTGTGTGAAAAACACAACTGCTTGTAAATCTGAGAATTTCTGGCGTCGTTGTATTAGGTTACACTAACAATGCCGATATTGCACGTATTTAAACTTGCTAAATACCTGTTTACGTAAGACTATACACCGTTTCAAATACGAAGTCCTTTTTGACAGATGTCTAATCAGATTACTAGTGAAGGATCATTCTAGTCGCCAATATTCGGCATCGATTTTCGATTACCATTCTGAACACATTTAAATCGATTGCATTAAAATAATAAACAAAACTTCATAAATATTAATTCGAATTTTATTCGAAGCCAATATTATAAAGTAACTCTGCCTGTCTGTCTATTATATTTCATTTAGATGAAATTTTGTATGGAGATAGTTTGAGCCATACCTAAAAGGAGGGGAGATATGACATCATCATCAGCCTATCGCAGTCAACTGCTGGACATAGGCCTCTCCAATCGGAGAGGCCTATGTCCAGTAGATATGACATACCTAAAAGATTTTATTGCGATTTCCGACATCCACGCGGGCATCAACGCTATTCAAAAGAAGAATGTGTATAGGTAAGAGAAGAGTATGGCCAATGACAGAAAAATACATAGTTTTATAAAATCGAAGGAAATCCTGAGATTGCCATTCCACGTGTATTCGTATTCCACTCGGGGACTGCCGCGGTAAAGCTATTGCATAGCATTTTTTAATCAAATTATGGAATTAAAAAAAAAAAAAAAAATCCTTTTCATTACATTACGGAGCAGCTCGCCTCGATCCGTGCGAGCTTCGTACAGTCGTACCATAAAAATGTAAAATAAATAAATAATTATATTTGAATCCATTTTCCTATCATATTAATTTTAATCGATTTCTTTGGTCCAACACGGCGGGGGTTAAGAAATTATTCCGTATTCATTCATAAAAAAAAAAACTCTAATTTCCGAAGGCTTGTTTACTCATTGTCAAATCTAATGTCAAAAGGGACTTCGTATATAAAACGAAGTTGTGAATTTTATACATATATTATATACTAGTCATACCTCAGCCAGACTCTCAGAAATATCTAGACGGATACTTTATACGACAGCTCGTCGTATAAATATCTTAACAATAGTAAAATTGTTTATTTGATTGAACGTGCTAATCGTCTTTTTAAAAAACAAGTCCCATTCTATCGGAGATTCCTATATTTGTATGTCGAGTATATTTTGACTTATATTTTGAATCATGGATGAGATCAAACAGTATCTATAGTTAGTCATTCAAAGTGAAAACATACCTAAGCTAAGTTCCAACTTCCAAGCATTGTTATACCGTTATGAAGTTAAAAACCAACACTTTAACGCTACAATTCTGCCCACCCAAGTTTGCCGCAGATGTAAACAAAGAAATTCCTGCACACCTACAAATATAAAAGCTTAGACCGACACGAATGGGTTGCAATTCAATCCCTTATGATTTCCTGTACACATTACAAGGCAGTTCTCGGTAGCGAACTACTAAGCATGTTGTATCGTTCGGTTAGCTCAAGCGGGTTATAATTACTGAGTAATTTAGAACATGCTGTAGGTAGTATAAGTACTTATAGTTGTATAAAACGTTTTCTATTAAAAGCTTTAAACATGAAAACTTAGAACACGATCCTCTGTTATTAGATTTCGTGTGGGTGGTATGTAGAATCGCGAACAATTTACTTTGCTTTTTGCTATTTTAATTGAAGGTTTTAAGTTATGTAAGATCTCCTAAAAAATAGGTGTCTTTATTCCATACTGCGTTCCCCGGCTTCACACGGGTGTCATAAGGTAGTTTTTAATACCTTGAGTTACATTATTGTAATTTTTGTATGGATTTCTAATTTTTTTGACAATAAAATACAGCATATGTCACTCCCCGATAATGTAGCTTTCTAATGGTGAAAGAATTTTTTAAATCGGTCCAGAAGTTTTTAAGTTAATTCGTTACATAAAACAATACTTATCTTTAATCTTTAGTGTAGTTAAAGAAGTGTGTATATATATATATATATATATATATATATAGAGTATAATTGCGAAATGTAGGTACGTCTTATGTTCTCAGGGCTAAACAGGCCGATTTGGATGAAATTTCATATAGAGATAGACTGGGAGAAATATAGGCTAGTATTTGTGGTAGTACCCACATTTAACATTTTATCTAAATCGGTTCAGCGGTTTAAGCGTGAAAAGGTGACAGACAGACTGAGTTACTTTCACATTTATAATATTAGTATGGATATGGATTTATATTGTGTGGACTCCATATACAGAGTGATTATTAATATACTTCTGCGGTGCCGTGTCCTTCGTAATCAATTTTGTGGAAAAATAAAATACAAATTAACCCTTTACTACCGAATTTGTAATGCAGAATACTAAGCATAGCAGCTTTTTCAGAATAGCATTCAAGATTGAACATTTAACTATAGGTTTCCGGGGCAATATATAGCGTGTCTCATTGTGCCTATAAATGTCATGGCATCATAAATCGTGCCCCATGAAGCGACATTGTAGTCCGTACACTATGGAATAATCACGGCTATATAAAGTGCTAACGAACGGGACATTGACCCATTTCCTATAGGTTAAATGATAGATAGAGTCACATACTTTTATGTGGATTTAGAATTTGCATGTATTTGTCGATTTTGTTTTTGTCTATGGGTATAATATGGTGTTTAGTTTTAACATATTGAATCTATTCCTGTTTTGAAACGAAGTAATCGTTTATCGAATTCGAAAAACTAACTTTATTCTAAAGGCTGTGGTTATTCCGTTATAGCTTACTAATGTGAATCCTATTGTCCTACTATCTTTATAAATCCAAACCCCTCCGTTGCTGATTATCATATTCTCAAAACGCCATATATTCTCAAAATATCATGATCCTATCATATATATATATAATATATGTCATATTCATAACGTCTATATGGATGGATATTTATTGTTTTTCACACAAGAACTACTAAGCGGATTTTGATGAAACTTTACAGGAGTTTATAGATTAGAATAGCACTTATGCAATAAAAACTAAACATAATGCAGGTGAAACCGCGCGGAAAAGCTAGTCATGAATAAGGGGGTAAAGCTAAGAAGAGTTTTTTGTCTGTCTGTCTGTTCGTTCCGGCGAATCTCCGAAACGGATAGACACTTTTGACGGGACTTCCACTGTCAGAGAGCTGAGAATGTAAGGAGTAACTTAGGCTACTTTTTATCATCATGGTAACATTTTTAGGGAGCGAACAGCACTGGAACTTCCGGCGGACGAAGTCGCGGGCACAGCTAGTTTTCAATAAATCAATTCAAATCAAATAATTTATTTGCTAACAATGTAGGTGTACAAAATAAGGTCTTAACACAAATTAGTCCCAATACATTGTACCTTATGGCATGCAAAAATTTCACCCCTGAGGTAGAGGTGTCAAGTCTTCAATAAATAGATTAGTTCGGATTAGATTTATGCGTCTTTTTTCCATTTAATGGCCGTTGTCGGTCTTATTGGCATCGTGAAATTGAACTCGTAAAGTTGATCGCGCTGTTTACATGGACGTCTTTATTGCCTCGTCTGATCATACTTCCTTAATCGATTCATAGTTACTTAATCGACATACCTATTACTAAATAGTATTTAATCTATTAACTGCTACTTTAATCAGTTATGAACAAGAACAGCGCAGCCAAGTGTAAGTAGTTTTTTTCCGTCAATGCGGACCAAATGTATAGCGAACACTTGAAAATTCATGAGTCTGGGGGGAGGAGTGCAATTGGCCTTGTTGACGTCCCTTTGAATCCGCGCCTGAACAAGCCTACCTGAACCTATTAATAAACGTTTCCACAAAAATAACTTTTTTTTTCACACCTCTTGTTTTTGACATCTCACAGCCGCCATGTTTGTTTTCTTCTTAAGTTAAAGTTTCAACTAAATCAGTTCTGAAGTTTATATTGCCTGAAAGAGAACTACCTAAACATCCATCTATTCCATACTCAAATACTAAACTTTCGGGACTACTATAATGGCTGGATTTACGTTTTTGGTATCTAATTAATATGAGATTGTGACGCAATCTCCCTCTACTGTTCATAAGAAAATAACGATTTTAATCGATATTAAAATTCATACCATAACCAATCGATTGCAATAAAATTCACGGAAGAACAATAGTAAACTCGTGACAAATGAGATCGTTACCATGTAAAATGAGATAAATATAAACTTGTTTAATTAACACTGACGAGAAAGTCCATTACAATCATAATATCTATAGGCAGTGTGTAAAATACTGACAAGAGATTGGTTTAAAAAAAAAATACAGTCGCTATTATTCCTACGTTATAACGAATTGCAGAGTTTGTCTATACCTACATGTCGGGGATGTTGTGGATGCAGATTTTTTCGCATCCGCAAATGCGAATGCGGATGCGAATATTCGCAACTAAACTGCAGCTTCCTCACGAGAATGCTCATGATTGTGACATTTTACTTGAGCTCTCTAATGTGTCTGTCTATCGATATCAATCTAAAATGAGAATCTCGATGACCAGTATCGAGGATTGAATGGGATGACAGTACCACGTAAAAACAATGTAAGTTACCTGGGACTCCACCTAAACCGCAGGCTAAATCGTCAATTTAATATCTGCATCCACATGAAAAATCGCATTGATTATTGCGGACGCGGATGCAGAAGCTCCGCAATTACAGATGCGAATATTCGCAGCATCAATACTATATATCTACTCACATATGGCCATAAGAATGTAACCCTGTTACCTACTTGCCACTAAATTCTTTAATTGTTATTTTTGTGGTAAGAAGTCAACGTATCTAGTTTCAAAAACGGCACAAATAAGTATAACACCCTAATACTCCCACGAAACTTAATTATGGCTCGTGCTCAAAAGTATTTCTATCTCTACTATTAACCAAAAAGTGACAGTGACGGCATGAAAGTTAACGGCGCATCAAAATTGAATGGCGTTTGAGTATTCGGCCGTACTCTGTTACTTTCCAATGAATTTCCAAATTATTATTAGCATTATTACATTTTCAATCATTCGGGACTTGTGAAGAATTAAAAGAGGCAGAAACAATTTCATTGCCCTATTAAAATGGCACAGTTAAGGTCAAAGTAAAAGTTCATAAAATAGCATGACATATAAATGAATGTTTCTATATGCCCTACCACTTATAACAGCTGGAACAGATCGCAAAACGGTACGATAATTTAAATTAATTGTTCATATTTGACTCTCACTCTTGTATAATAATAATTAAGGGCAAAGAAAAAGTTTATAAGTTATCTACTGTTACAACCTGTATCATAAATTACTTAATTGTTTGTACAATGTATCATTTTATCCAGTTATGAATTTGAAACAAAAATAGGAAAAATATTAGATTTATGATTTATTAGATTTTTTAAAAAAAATACTACTTTTGCATTAAGGTACTAGCCCTTTGTCGCGGGCGACTTCACAGACATACACGTCTCAAACACAAAGTACACCCAGTTTCGGAACAACAATTTGTGGATCACACAAAGTGGTGTACCGTGTGGGAATCGAACCCACGCCCTCTTGCGTAGCAGTCGGACACAGTCCCACCGCGCCACAGAGGCAGGCTTAGCACGTAGTTTTCTTTACTGTCTTTACTCATATTAAGCATGTATTATAGTAAGAAAATATCTTAATGATAGTAAAAATCGCACTAAAAGAAGATCTAAGCTTACACAGGCACAGATAGTAAGCGAGAAGTTTATTTTTTTTTAATAGACTACGAACTTCTGAATGGAATATGTGAAATTTTCCAGTGGGCTTAGATTAAAGAGAGGCAAAGACGTCGTAAAGGCATACCTATTTGAGTTCAGCATAGTGAACAAACCTGTTGTGATGTGATTACTTCATTTAAACCATTTCTATATTAAGCCTTAGAAGTCCTGTACAATAGAAGATTTATAGTTTGCGGTCACATAGCGGGTATTGAACCTTAGTGTGGCGTCAGGGGGTTAAAGCTAAACCTATAAAGTTCTCATTAGAGATGCCACGAATAGTGAATTGGCCGAATACCGAATACCGAATATTCGGCAACGATGTTGGCCGAAGCACCGAATATTCGGCCGCCGAATATCTGGTTGCTACTTTTCTGGATCCTCGATTTAAAACGAGTTTTCTAGGATTGGTCCAAACAGAAAGAGCAAGACAAAATATTCTTCTAGAAGCTCTAAAAAAAAGTTGTGATGAACTAAGTAGTACCGATGACTATTCTTCTCCAGCGCGTAAGAAAAGAAACTTGAATGAAAATGATAGGACTGTTGAAATACACGACAGTTTCTGGAACTGCTTTGAAGAAGTCGCTACAGAAAATATGGGAAATGCTAATTATGAGGAGGACGTGGAGAAGAATGCTGTGGCAAACGAGTTGGATTTTTATTTGAAAACAGTTCGCCTAGATCGGAAGGCCGATTCTTACAAGTGGTTGTCAGCAAACGACAAACAATACCCGAACCTTTCGAAATTTGCAAAAGTTTATCTTTCTTCGCATGGAAGTAGCGTTTATAGTGAGAGGTTATTTTCTGAGGCCGGTAACGTTTACGAGGAAAAGCGCAATCGTTTGCTACCAAAAAATGCTGAAAAGCTCGTTTTTATCCATCACAACTTACCACTGATTAATTTTAAGTACTAAAATGTTGTAATTTGGAAATAAATACATAATTTTGAGTAAAATAACGTCTTTTTTTTACATGATTTGCTATTCGGTATTCGGCCGAATAGTACGCACTATTCGGCCGAATACCGAATAGCAAAAAAGTGGCCGAATAGGCCGAATACCGAATAGTTGCCGAATATTCGTGGCATCTTTAGTTCTCATATGCTTACACTTCAGTTAACCTTGCAAATAACTAAGTTTGAGTCATAGCTTAATTAAAGGTAAACGTTATAGCGCCATTTCGATCAATTACGCCTTCAATTGATGGAAATAATAAAGATTACAAATGTTTATTTAATTTTTCAGACACGGGTCAACACTATCATGCAGTGTTATATATTTGAGAAAATAATTTTATTCATCGTCTTCATTTTAAGTTAAGTAATCTAGCCGATTTTTCACCAAAAATCTGTCAATATCAAACATTCACTATTACTAGGTTTTATTAACAAAACAAGTGTTTCAAATCATTTTGCTGTGAAAATGATGACAGCTATTGTTGTCATTTTCACAATTTAATTCAATTAAAAATGAATAATATCATTACTAATTGAACCGCCAACCAAATCGGCACTACATCACTAGTATTTTAGTAACGTAGAGCCGATTTATTCGAAAGTGCAAATATTCAAAAATTGTTCGAAAGTATAAATATTCAACAATGGCAACATAAAAAAACAAATTATTTGTACTGATTTCATTCTTTCCCTAACTAAACGCTGCTGGTGAAAACATTTTCGACCATTGTGTTGCATTTGGCGGGCTTTCATAGTGATGATGTTCTATAGATGTATATCTATTAATGTGTATGTACAGTCGTCAGTTCGTCACGGTTGTAAAGGTACGTACGAGGGAGACTATAGAGGTCAGTTACGGTACACGCCCACAGTTCGACGCAGACATTAAACGTTAATTCTTTTGGGATCTGGTAGAGACAAAAGCTATGTTTCTTTAGGAATTACTTTACTACCAGGCCCTTGTTTTCCTATAGATACTAATTCTAACCTCTCTGTTAACCTACATACTAAGTAAACACTATACCTACACACAGAAATGACGTAATTTTACATTTATATTGAATGCCAAGGAACTAGGCAACTTATTGCCAATGATAAAAAAATATGCGAAAAAAATCTTTGGCGTGAGTTTATAGCCGTGAGTACCTATATGGCAATTTATAACCAATTTTCAGGTAATACACTGACGGACTCATAAACTGCATCAAAGTTCAGGTTTACTCTAAAAGGATTTTTTTATAATAAGTATGCAAACTTTTTAGATTAAATTATATAAATATGGAAAGACTGGCTCTTAATCTTAAAAAAAAATTAAATTTAAAAATAGAACTGCGGTAAAACAAATGAATATAGCCGGGAAAAGAAAATTTACTCGTAGTATCAGATTTGCGTGTTATTTATAGCAAAGTTTTAAATTAATTCTCATTGATTTTTTTTGTTTGGTCAATTGAATTATTGTTACCAGCATAATTGTTGGGTTAGTTTTTTAACACATCGAGAGTTTTTGAACCATAATATGGATACTTCGTCCGAACAAGCGGCACAAATTGTAGCATTGGTGCGGGAGGGCTTGGATCAACGAACGATTGGTAGAAATTTAAATTTAAACCAGTCTACGGTTTGTAGAATATACAGAAGGTTTGTAGAGACAGGTTCTTACAGGAGGAGACGTGGTACAGGCAGAACTCGAGCAACCACAGGTCGTGATGACCGATTTATTGTTACAACTTCCCTGCGAAATCGTTTCCTCACGTCAGTTAACATCAAAACCGAGCTTAATGAAGTGCGTGGAAAAAACGTGTGTGCACGAACAATAAGAAGAAGGTTAAAGGAAGCGGCTATCACCCCTTTTAGACCAGCAAATGGTCCAAAGTTGTCTGCAGCTCACAGACAAGCTCGCTTAAGATTTGCGCGTCATCACCTGAATTGGACAGAAGAGCAGTGGGCCTCTGTATTGTTCACGGACGAGTGTAGGACATGTTTATATGGTGCAGATGGTCGCAGAAGAGTCTATCGTCGACGTGGGGAGCGATATGCTCAAAGTTGCATTGAGGAGCGTGTTCCTTTTGGAGGCGGTTCATGTATGGTCTGGGGTGGCATATCGATGAACGGGCGAACAGAACTTGTGTTCATAGACATGGTCCGTCAAAACGGTAATAGAGGGGGTTTGACAGCACATCGCTACATAACAGAGATATTAGAAGATCACGTGGTGCCTTACATGGGATTCATAGGCGAAAATTTTACTTTAATGCAGGATAATGCCCGGCCGCATGCAGCTGCACAAGTTCAACATTATTGCGAAGAGGTTGGGATACGTACAATGAATTGGCCAGCACGCAGCCCGGATCTTAATCCCATCGAGCATGTTTGGGACAATTTAAAAAGAGCTGTATATGCGAGAAACCCTTCGCCTACGACAGTGGCAGCACTAAGAACAGCACTTTCAGAAGAATGGGACAATATTCCGCAAGATCTTTTAAAAACCCTTATAAAATCTATGCGGAACCGATTAGAATCCGTAATAAGGGCACGTGGGGGTAATACACCTTATTAAAACACAAATAAACCCTTGCATAAAGTTTGTGTCTATTGTTAAAACCAATTTTTTAATTAAACAATTTTTCCTTAAACTTCTGTTTTTTCTTCAAAAAAGGTCTTAAGGTCCTTTCCAGTACATAAACTTAAACTTAAAGATATGATCCTACGCTGTTTTAAAGTTTACGAACCAATCTAGAGGTTTCAATTTAAATCTGTATAGAAAGTTTGCATACTTGGTTAAAATATTTATTTCAAAGTCGTCTATTACTTTGATGCAGTTATAAGTCCGTCAGTGTAGTTTTACTGTATTTTCAACTTAAAAGTTACTAGAATTTTCACACATTACCTGTAAACTATCGTAATGACGTGTGAAACGTCTGTGTCGAATGTTCCCGTCATTTTAACTTGTTTTTAAATTTGCCAAAATACATAATATGATAGCAACAGTATTATGAATTAGCTAATTCACTTTTAATATAAAAAGTATTGATGTACATAGACCAATAACTCAGTATTTATTATATTATTGCCGCATTGCTAAGTTACGAAGGGCCGTAGAATCACAAGGCCACATAGGCATCATTATTTTTCAACTGTCAGTTGCCATTACGATAATATACGATTCTATTGTTTGTTATTTTATTTAGTTGAGTCGTGATGAGTTGCAATTCAAGTTTGCGCTAATGTTGTTTATTAGATTACACAGAGCAAAGAACTAGGTTAAATAACACAAAATACCGAAAGCATAGGCCTCTTGTACTCCCACAAAATGATTACTTTGGGGCATCCACCCCGTCGTGATGCAATGCACACTTGGTCGGCGCACATATTTATTTTCTCACCACCTCCGACTTCGAAAAATTTCCTCCGTAACATTATCTCCCGTATAATTAAATTAAATGTAATATAATGTAATTTAATATACCTAATATAATAAGTTATATTTAAGACACTGTCCTGTTGCATGCTGTATATTTAAATATATTGTAACATTAACAAACTATGTAGGTACCTACCATGTTTGACGCAATAAATTATATTCTGATTCTGATTCCTAGTTCACAGACATGAAATCTCGGAACATCTTTGGAATGAAGTGGTCCGAACTGTTTCATGATCTTATGTTCATGTGGACGATGCCTACCTTTTGTAAGTACTTAACCCTGGCTAGTATTTGTTTAACTATTAAAGTGTTAGGTTTGATAATGACATTGAAATAAGGACAGACATTTTTATGATTCGCTAGCTGACCCGAGCAACTTCGTCTGTGTAAATTTTCACCTACTATTACGTTACCAGTTATCTGTCGTGGTTACGGCATTGAATTGCATACTACTATGTTTTCGTACGAAAATGTTTAAGCATCCATCTTAATCTTAAATGCACGGTCGTTTGTGTGTATTACAAAAAGCGTACTGTCTTGTGTTGAACCCTGCAATAAAGCGTGCAGTACAAACACTGCCGTATGAACAGTCTTACACAAGTCTGAGCGCGGGTTTAGTAGGCAGTTTGACCAAAGTGGTTGGATTCCAATGAACATTGTTCAAAACCGCATTAACTCATCGTCTATCGCCGAAGAGGTTTAGTGGCATTTGGGTTCGGTTGGTGACACACCATACCTCCTTGTAAGTCTATGGTTCAACACCAGTGACCTACATTCTTCAAACCTTAGGTAGGTAGGTACCTACCTAAGTACATCAATTTATTTATGCTAATATAAGACTCAAATAATTAAAACAATCTTTTCCACCGCCGCATGTCTTGCCATGTGACTTCCGTCAAGAAAAAAAATTAGGTTATTTTTTTCGTTATTACCTTATTTCAAAAAAACCGTAATTCGAATTGGAACATGATTTTAATAACACATTATTGGATCGGACAGGGATTAATAATACATGTTGTATTCATTGTCATCGTTCACGGATACAGAATCTCGAAACAAAGTGGTCCGAGCTGGTCCGATTTTCGTGTCCGTGAGCACTGACTTTCCTTCTCACTCTACGCGTTTTGTGTCATAGTCATAACCGTTGTTAATATCACTTTGAACGTATAAACGTTTTGTAGTTTACGATTTATTCATTGTAATAAAGTTTCTATTCATTCCAACTACTAATATTAAATATGTTTTCTATGATCGTACTGTCGCATCAGACATGGCCCCCACGCTATCTCTTTGATTGTACCTCTACTTTATTGCGTACAGATGATCTTGATAAAGGCAATTTAAACCACGTTTAGATCTTGATATTCAAATGACTACTAATACTTGGCCTTTAAAGTTATAAAGTAACTATTAGGTAAGGTTTGTCGAGAGAAGAAGAGTAGAAGTTTGAAGAGTAATTTTTTGTATTTACTGTCAGTGTTTTGTCTACACAGATTCTAAAACGCTTCGTAACTAAATGTTTGCAGATATAATGTTTTTGCTAGTTTTGATATCGACATCAAAATTTCCAAAAACATTGTAAACAGGGTAAAATGAATAAACATATTGGTACCTATATATGTTTGTTTACCCTGTTTTAACTGTTTAATACCTATATTACAATGTTTATGAGGAAATATTGTGAAAATATGGCGCAATTGCTAGATCATACAATCAACAAATGTTTCTAAGTTACCGACCTATTTGCGGTTAGTTACTTTATACCTAGCGTGCATTCTTCAAATTTAACAGTAAATAAAAGCTAACGATTGAAGGACAAATGTATTGTTTACAGATAATATTAAGTAATCTCTGCAAGTATGCTTCGTGTGTCGTACGTAAATCAAGAAGCAGGCGCCAAAAGTCATGCGCTAAATTGGCGTCTCGGTTTTCAAAGCATATATCTTCCTGAGGTCATGCGTTGAATATTAAATCTACCAGGACGTACATAATAGTCACTGATTTATAGTCTCTTCCACGTTAATCGCACCTCCTTAGTAACTTTAATAATATTCTTTTAAATTGTTTATGAATCTGTGATTCTGTCCATGTACGATCCGTGTCTATGGTTCTAATCATAAAGAGCGCGAAGGCGGTTGAGTAACTTGTTTATTAAGTTTACTAGTTAATATGAATTTTATTATGATTCAAATGTTTTACTTGGAAAATGTAAATGTTCGGTTTTTATGTCACTGTGAAATGTAGTTGTATTTCGGTAATGGCTTTTCCTGTCTTGCATTAGGAGTAAACCAAAAGTCTATTTACTTTCAGGATAATTAAGTAAGCATGAACTATAGAGCTAACTATATTATAGTCATTTCTTTCGTATAAACCGCGTCAGAAAAAGATAGTTATCAGATTGATGACACTATAAACTGTAGACCAAAAACCATAAAATGTCTAGTTCTACAGTAAAAAACATTATTATACAAACTAAATGAATACGACAAACAGGCAAGTAGGCGTGGTTGCAGCGACATTACCGATCGGCGTTACTCGTATTTGTACTGATAAAACAATAGATAAGGCTAATATCTGTTCGCGATAATAGGCACGGCCAGGTGGAGATAGGTAATGCAGACCTGTAGCTTGTACTTGCTATAAATGATAGTAACTTCCAGAATGAATTGTCGTTTTGTACTCTCCAACTCCACCAAGCCACTTGGTTTTACTTTTTATAGCAACCAATCTTTTTTCAATTTTAATACTTGACAATAGCTGTGATAAAAGTTAGTTGTTACATCATTTACTATAACTACTTAAAAGTATTATATACACAAAAAAGATGGAAACACGATCCCTTACATAATTATATAATTTCATGCAGTCGGAGGGACTTCACTAAGTTCATCGAGATTCATTAATGCTTCCGACTGCATGAAATTATATAATTATGTAGGGGATATTGTTTCCATATTTTTTGTGCAGGCGGGTTTTTTATTTTTATATATTTTTTTGACATTAAATGTAGAGTCATTCTCTTCCAAACTTTGTCCGACGTTCATATGAGTTGCATTCTGTAACCTAAATGAATAAAGTACTTTGACTTTAATAGGTATACATTTAGATTAGAACTAATGGTAGGCTTACTCTGTCAAAACAGTGACATTCACTGTATTTCGGTTCAAGCTGTAGCAAGTGTAATTGCTGGGCAAATGAGAGGTCTCAAATGAGGAGCGCGGTACGGTGGCACTGATACTGTTGGATCTGATGGGCTAACGTGACGCTTACCTTCAGAAGCACGACATGCTCGTCTCCTCGTTTCGTAGTATAAACAGAAAAAATGGTTGTCTGTAAGGTCGGTTTACGGACGATATCTTTATGTGAGAACGTCATAAAAAAACATTGATGACATTGAAATAGTGCATGTCGCTGCAATCGCCATTCGCTGATAGACTGATACTTCAGCCTATCAATGAAAGCGTAACGTGGTACTTTTTGTTGTGTGCACCCGGTCATCGATTTAAGACGTTATCACGTCAAAAAATCCATAGAAGAGTGCCGTAAAAACTGACATCATTTTAGCCCCATATTAACGTATGAAAAAAATATTTATGTAGGTATTTAAAATAGGTGTAGGAAATGGTAAAGTTAAAACGACTGGATGCTCGTGCAGTTCAATTGTAGAATCAAACACGACACTGATAGAAATTAGCTCGAAATTGGCTAGATTGCCATCAACTATAAAGAAAAAAGTTTATAGGATTTCATTGATTCATTTCATTGTGAAATTATGTATAACACATGATAATCCCAAAATAAAATAGCACGAATGTTATAATAATATCTTGGGACAACTCACACAACGTCATCTGAACCCAAAATAAGCAGAGCATGTACTATGGCAAACAGACAATGATATACATACTAATATATTTCTAAATACGAACATGTTTGCAGACACAGAATAAACCATCGTGCTCATCACACAAAGTTTTATCCTGGGTGAGGATTGAACCCACGACCTCCAGCTTACCAATCAAGGTCACTAGTCACTAACCACTAGACCAACAGGCCAGGCTAGCAGTCATCCGAAAAGTCAATAATAAACATAGGCCATTTAGATAGTTTAGTTGGTGCCTATGCGGGCTAGCATTCGTCATTCATCATAAACAGTAGACACATAGCCAGGGACAAAGAACACTTAACTAATAGCACTTTTGTATTTTCTTTTACTTTTCTGGTATGTACAGATTGTACAGGCTTTATGTTTTCTTTGTGAGAACGACAGTTTACATTTTAGTGTATGGTTACTTTCCGAAGAGTAATTTTCCATAATACGTTATGAAAATAACGGCACTCTAAGTTGTTATTTTCAGAGCTTCTCGTTTTACGTTTAAAAATATTTATACAGCGTGTAATGTTAATAAGATCGAATCGACATCCTAAAATGTTCTCAGAGGCGTGGTGGGAACATGCATTTACAGAAATCGGTTACCCATCACAGACCTGCGGGTCAATTCAGGTATTTAAAGCAGTGCAGTTGCAGTTAAGTTTCGATTAAAACGGCCATTTTTGTATTCTTGTAACTTTGAGATCGATCCCAAAGTTACAAGAATACGAAAATGGTAATTTACGTATGACTTAATCTTGTAATCTCTCTGATTCACAGATATCGGTTGTAAATTTCTGATCTCATGGTCTCAAGGGTTCTTCTTATGGTGTTAATGATCAGTAATAAATCCAATGTCGGCGCGTAAACGTCCGTCCAATTGATTTATTTTAGTC
This sequence comes from Herminia tarsipennalis, assembly GCA_945859575.2. Classification (NCBI taxonomy): domain Eukaryota; kingdom Metazoa; phylum Arthropoda; class Insecta; order Lepidoptera; family Erebidae; genus Herminia; species Herminia tarsipennalis. The sequence continues at coordinate 20,909,707 of OX243836.2, forward strand.
GATGACGTACCAACGGTACTAGGCTAGCATAACATCGATGGAGATGTTCGTTAGTTCAAGGACATACACAATATAAGGTGGCAGTACTAATTATCACTACGCAAAGGACGATGCGGTCATTACTTCTGGAAGTAATCAGTGACGTAAAACGATACAATAACGATAATACTTATTTAATCAATGGTTGTTGATTTATAGTAATCTATTCTATTTTTAAATGTTGACATTCTTTTTCTTCTTATTTAAGTTAATTGAATTTTGGCCAGTGTCAAGTATTGATTGTACACTTTAATTGCATAAAGACGCGGTCTTATTGATTTTAAACGTATTTCAAGTGTGCCTATGTACTGAGTTAACGTTTAAAGTAGAGCTGTAAAAACGATGACAGCTCAGTTTGTCGCCATTTTCATAACTTAATTTTGACATGTTCTATTTTCAAATGTCAACTTATTTAAATAGAAAAGTTATACGACCGCCATCGTCAATGACATTGTGAAGTTGTAGCAAGTAAATAGAGGAACACTCCTGAGTAATAAACCTTTTTGGTGATACTACCTGTCCTATTCTTGTACAATACTGTTAGAAAAAGACAAAAGACGTATATATAGGCAAGTAAATATAGCCATTAGCAACAATTTACGCCGTGTTTGTCTTTAATGGTCTAACTTTTATGTACACAATGTGCTTACCGCTTGCGTTTGCGCAGAGGCGTCTTGTATTTAACAATCTGTGTGTCTTGTGTTGAACTTAATGTAGTATATTAAGTTACGTAATTTATGTCATATACATATTTATATGTATGTTGTTATCTATACCAAGCATTTTGAATAGGTGTAATTGGTTGTAAGGTAGGTGTACAAGTGTGTAATTTAATCGTATTGTTCGAATTACTTATGGTAATATTGATTTCTTGTTCTCGCGTAGTGCCAGTAGGTACGCTTTTTAAATTTTAACCGACGGAGAGACAGACAGACGGAGGGACATGGCGAAACTATAAGGGCTCTGTTTTTCCATTTTCGCTACGGAACCCTAAATACTATTTTCATCTTTTCGGTACCTAACAATTTAATATTTGTATTAATATTTGACTGCCTCTGTGGCGCGGTGGGAGTGTGTCCGGCTGCTACGCAAGAGGTCATAGGTTCGATTCCCACACGGGACACCACTTTGTGTGATCCACAAATTGTTGTTCCGAGTCTGGGTGTACTTTGTGTCCGTGAATAGTATGTTTGTAAAGTCCCCCGTGACACAGAGCTTGTACCCGAAAGGAGTCTTTAAAAAAAAAAAAATAGGTAGGTATATAACATTTCTTTCTTTGATAGATTACTAGCCATGTGGATCGTACATTACTAGCGAGTATGTTAATCCCTGGCTGCATTACACCACCCTGAATCAGGATCTAAGAGGAGTGTAATAAGAAATAAGGACCCTAATTCTCTAACTAGTGTCCAAGGTCACCCTTAATTCAGGCCCTTGAGTCCGTATTGTGTAATACCAGTTTAAGCTAAATTGTTTGTTTTAGGAGTGAGTTTACGTAGGTGGTAAAATAGGTGGAATTTGACCTCGCAAGTCGCCATTGAGAGTCCGACGCCTTAACCACTATAAAAAATAGGCTACTCCGCTTCATAATACGAAATCACAGAAACTATTTCACTTAAGAAGTAGGAATGTGTCAAGTAAGTGACCACGATCTGTGTAATTCGATCGAAACGTCGTTAAATGTTTCACGCGATTAAGTCCCAATAATATTCTAATATGTGTAAACAGCTCAAAGTTTAAAAACAATTAAGTAAATAGTTTATTAGTAGTAATATTATTCCACAATTTAAAAAACAGAAGGAGAATCAAAAATTGTATAGAAATTTGACAATTAAACACGGTTATCGATATTTCTACTAGTGGGGGGAACTAGCGGTGCGGACTATTTCCAATATATAACTTATATTAAAAAAAAACGAGTAGGTAAATCTAAGCTTTAATGGGCTAATAAAAAAACGCCAGTAAAGTTCTAAATTAAGAGGTCAGGAGAGATTCCCGAGGTTAAACGACAATTATTAAGATGTTGCATCGCTCGTTCGATACGTTCAATAATCGACATTATTAATATAACCCTAATTTCTTTTTAATTGATGACTGGATCTGTGATGCAATGGTGACAATATTTAGACCAAATTAAATAACGCGGTGAATCAACAAAACTCTGATTAAACTTTGAGATGGGTGACCATTTACGACCAGCTTTTTTTTACATCCAGTGTCATTCTAAATTTATATTTTTTATTGCGAGAAAATTCTCAGAGAGGTCAAATTGGTGACAATAAATTAAAGCAGTTAAGCAACGACATTGCGTTCAAATTTCTGGAAGGGTTATCGTTTGAGAACAGGCAAAAAGGAAGCTAAGCTAAGGATACTTATGGTTAGATTAAAACTCAGTAAAAGCTCTAGTACCTAATACGTGGAAACGCTGTGGATTGTGCATCGATTTAATTTGTAAGTTAGAATTAGAATTAAGGCTACATGTACAATTGTTTGTTTTCCCAAATAAAATAAAAATAAAGCTCCGTGGGCATTTTTAAAACTTTTGATTATGCATCTACATGGTATAGTGCAAACCTGAAAGTAGCTTGCTCAGAATCAGTAACGTAATCCATTGGGGTAGTTTTGGGAGTCACAAAACCACCCCAATGGATTGCATTTGAAAAACTTGAAATATATAACATGGTTTTAGGACCATGTTATATTTTACAATTAATTAATAAATCAATCATTAGTTAATTAATTGAAATGTGATCATCACATATTTTAATAATAACCATGGATTACGTATTATGGAACGCAATGAGAACGATAGCGCGAAGAACACAGGATAACTTGAATTACTTATAACTCTGCAAGTTTCAATATTTTAATTTTCTTTTTTTTTTTATATGATTTTTTGAAGTTAAAAATCTTGTTGGGGGTTGTCTGAGCTTTGCACTACACAAAAACCTATCTGTACTGTTTTCAGTAGGAGTATTTTATTTAAAAAGGGTGTTATTGTCAATATTCTATTAATTTGAATTCAGCCGCTTTGACTATTTATTAGGCATTGGACAATATTATCTAGTCATTAATCGCATTCCTCATAAAACAGGCATCTGCCGTCCTCTCATTATTATGACCGTTTTCATTAACAAAACAGATTACGCGCCAAAGCATGCAATTCACGGCCGGGCACTGTTCCAATCTCATATACCCGTACAAAATCGATCTGGCTGTAACTGCGCATTATTTTTATATGCATTGCACCATGTTCATATTTTATAGGCATTCTACAAAATATTTATTTTTTTACGTGTCAAACGGCCTTCTTTGTTTTTATTGAACGAAAAGCGACTAAGATCGTTCTAAATTCAACATTTGGTTTAATTTATTTTTAATTCAAATTTAAAAATCTTTAAGTAGACAGCACCGGTAGTCATTCTATATTCCTTTTTTGACGTCACGTTAAAAGTGTCACGTTATCGATTGGTTGCTAAGCAGTCACGTTGTTGCTAAGCAGTCACGGTATTGATTGGTTGCTAAGCAACAGCGAATGGCGATTGCAGCGACATGCGATAAAATTGGAACTAACGTTATTGCCTTGTTGTTAAGCAACGCGAATGGCGATATGTCATCAATGTTTTCTTAAGACCGTATCACGTAAAATTAACGACCTTAAACCGAATTTACAGACAACCAATTTTATTTAATTACGTGAAAGCATTAAATAAAGAGCATTTTCACGCCTCACGCTAGAAAACAATATTGACTTCCATAGACAACATTACATTTCATTAAGAATTTATTTTATTGATGATCCTAATGAGTTTACAATTTACTTTTTCGTAGGTATTTTTTTAGTTACCTCTATTTTATAGCAACTAAATAGAACCTAGCAATAACATTTTGTTATGAAAAGGTAATGACGTCAAGTAGGTAAGTCCTTAGGTAGGTAGGTATAGGTATGTTTGTAAGTACATCTATATGTTTTGTTCTCTACAGAGCGTTATAAAACATCCTCATAAACCAAAATTATGCATTGTTTCGAAAGATTTTAATGAAAACTCACAATTTACTGCACACCAACGCGTTTTGTATCCGTTCTTCGAGTTACCATGCGTGGGTTACCTCATAATAATAAGTACTCGATAAATAATAATAAATTGACTATTAAGGATGTCGGAAATCGGGTTCAGCGTTGATTTATTTAGGGAAGTTATAGAGCATTGCAATCAGTTACGATTGCCACGAATTGGAATAGTTGATGTTCAACCGGTGAAAATGTAAGTCGTATGAAGGGAAGATGCAATCTTAGGTAGTCGTTGTGAGAATTTTCTTTCAAGAGTTTTTATGCTTGATCCGCTGATATTCCAAGATGCTGGTCGGGGAGAGGTTTGTATGTGTGCTTAGTGGTGTGGGGGGGGGGGGGGTAGCCGCTTCCGCCCCTCCAATCCATCAAGAATGAAAAAGACTAGCAAATCCACAAATGTCAATTCATGGTAGAATTCCATGACGTAGACTGAAATTGCTAAAAAATGGACTTGATTGCCATTATTTAAAAAAAGAAGATATGTTTGTAGTTTATCAGGTTTAGGTATTCAGCAAATTTGACATTATTGTACGAAATGACGTTTGTGCATGGTAATTTATTGAAATTCGGATTGATAATAATCATGTTTTTAGGTCTGATAAATGAAATAATAATAAATAAAATAGCATGATTGTATTAATTAGGGATTAAAGTCTATTTTGTCATTTAATTGTATTTGTAAATACGTTTTAAATTTCGCAAAAATTTAAGGTAGTTTTCATTTTGTAATGAAGTTTAAGAAATGCGATAAAGATCACTGGCATGCCCATAAATGCGAAATGCCTCTAAGTTTATAAAAGTGGATCCTATCTATCCTATCCTATCCTATGAATCCAATGACTCTCTTAACAGAAGAGGTAACTTAGTCATCGTTGTAAGCTCTAATTATAGTATCATAGAGTACGATACAAAGTCATGAAAAAAAAACAATATTTTAACAAAAGATAATTTCTATTTATGCACATGGAAGTTATAGCATTTTCTCTTGTTTTATTCTTGTAAGATATTGTCTGCACTCCAGGCTAGCAATAGGTAAGTACTAGTATATACATTATATACTGTGTAGAACGTTATGTAACACCACACATTGCTAAACTAATAAAGCCTACATCGTGAGGGAAAATCAAATAGACTTATGAATACTAAATTATTTAAATAAGGTAACATATGAAACGGAACGGGACATAGCAGGAACAGAATCTCTGAGTCATGGAATTTAGTCCGAATTTCTCCTTCGCACGAGATGGCGTTTCTCGTAGTGTTCATAAAATATGATGATGCTATGTTTATTAGAAACAATTTCTATTAGAGAAATGTAGAGTTAAGAAATGCTTTCGCGACTGTCTTCTTTGCAGTGGCATGCGTACAATAAAAGCCGATATTAAAATTTCATTTTGAAACAATATACAGAATACTGAGTGTATGAAGACCATTCGTTCACAAATGTTGCAAGGAAAGATACATAAAGGGGACGTTGCTTGAAACTCAACACCTCATCTCTTAACAATCTGTGATAAACAATAGCGACAGCGATATTAATTTGTATTATCAGTGCATTGTTTATGTCTGAAAAGTGAAGACAGATGTTACACCGACAATCAGCATAAGTACCTACTACATACGTATTAGATATGATATACCTACTCGTAGTAACTCTCAACTTGAAAATAGATGGATACAATCCTTTCTAGATAGGTATTTAGCAAGACAAATATTGTTCTAAGCTGGTTTATTGTGCTAAATACCACTTGACATCACGAAAAATGCAGAAAAGCAACAAGTCTATATTTTCATGGAAAAATAGTTAAAAATTATCCCTATTAAAAATTCAGTTCGGTTCGTTGTATATTAGGACATTTCTGTTTATTGCTACCTCCTGCCTTCGTCATGCGAGCAACTCACACTTGACCAGTGTTGAGTCAAATGTAAAATCTACGTGAGATTAGGACATGGGGGGGGAGGTCCAGCCTAATCTCACGATATCTTACCAGTGGGAGGGAGGGGTACCAAAATTCGCTAAAATCACCTCATGTATTTATGGATGCCCCTTATCGCGATAAAATATCCTTCCCCGGGTCCTAAACTATCTCCATACCAAATTTCATCTAAATCGGTTCAGTGGTGTAAGCGTTAAAAGCTAACAGACAGAGCTACTTTAACATTTATAATATTAGTACGGATATGGATGTCTAAAATGAGGAGTGACATTTAGGTCTTTGCTAAACAAAAGTTTGGGTACCATCAGGCAATGCTCGTTTCATCATTTCTTAGTATAAAAAAGAGAGAGGTATCTTATGGACACACCCGGTTGGAACGTAGTTCTTTTTGTATATTTTTTTTGTGATTGTAATAACTAATGATTTTATTTTACTACTAACTAATGATTTAAAAATTTCGAATTAAGATTATTCATACACACAGTCAGTTTGACATAAGTAAAATAAACATTACAACCTTTTACAAAAATTCAAACAACCTATATAACACTACCTCCTTATTCTAGCTTCAAATAATCATAAATAATAGATTTTTTGATCGATCGTCTAGCCTCTCAGCCCGCAAACAAAAACATGCGATAAGGAGCTACGTTCCAAAAAACTTTAATACTTTTGTCAGTGGTTGCTAAGCACCTTTCTTATCAAATAGGTACTTCACATCCATTTCGGCTTTAGTATTATACATATATTTCTAGAAAGCATTACATACGTATAAAAACACATAACTAGTAAACAATGCGAAACAAAATTGGTTGTGTGACGAAAGGTGTAACACTATTAAGATACGCTTTTGTTGAGCAAGGAGGCGTAATAAGTACCTAAGTAAAACAACTTTCAAATGACAATACTAAAAGAGGACCCACAAGCAAACAAGACATAAATAGGTTCACAGATCCTCATTGTTGCAAGTACCAAGTTAAAAAAAAACCCCTCCGGACTCGTGGTCCCCCTGTGATGTTCCCCTGGGGGGACCACGAGTAAATCGCATTCGCTCGTGGTCCCTCCGATTCACTCTTGACAAATTTTAACGGATAAGAAGTAATATGGTAGGTATGTTAGGTACCGTTCTTAAACTTTTTCCCCCCGGACTCGTGGTTCCCCTTGTCAGTTTTATTTCAATAAAAGTAAAAAGATAGGTAATAAAATTAAAAACTATAGTATAATAGGTATAATTAAAAAATGCGAAATTCATCGTACTGTTTCTAGAAAATGTCCTATGGTGATTTCATTATGTACGAGTTGCATTTGTAAATCCAGTAATTCTTCATCTTTATCTATTTCTATTTTCCTTCGCGCCGTTTGAGAGTGCCAATTTTTATTTAGTGATCCATTGTTTTTTAGTTCACTTAATAATTTTGCGATGGTAACATAGTTTTTGTTGATTGACCTATTCACTAGGGAATGCCAATTTTCCATAACATTATTAGTTCTGTGTCTCTCATTAGTCACACACCACTCTTTGATGTAACTATTGTTTCTTAGCCATGTTTTTTTCATGTATTTCATAAATAATTTTAGTTTTTGATCATCTTTATTTTTACAACGCTGCTCAATATAATACCATCCTTCAGGGACCTTATCCAGTGGTAGAAGCGGTAAAACAGCACATAAACCGACTATGCGAAGGTACAGCTTTGATTTGATTCCGAGTGCCTTCGATTTTCTCCAAATGCTGTTGTTATAGTGGTAATAACATTTATTTATAACAAGGTCAGGAAAAAATTGCTTCAAAGCGTTTGATGTTGCAAACTCGAAATCCATATGAATTTTAACTGGCTTCCATTCTTTAAACCTAGTATTTAAAATATCAAATATTGCATGATATGAACTCTCTTTTTTGTCGCTCATGAGAGCATAAAACATCGGAACGACATGACAAGTCCCAGATGTGCTTCCAATATCTCCGTGAATAGATAATAGCTGATAAAATGGACGAGGGGTACTTTTAAAGGTTGAGTCAACAAAATATTCCTCTGTTTTTGGTAGTAGGCACAATGCTTGTTCATTGCAAAATATTATGATCCTGGTTTGTTCATAAATATAATCAGCAACAAGCATTGTCCGAAATTGCACCGGTATTTCTACCTCGCATAAGCATTTAAAAACAGTCTTTTTGACCTCCATTGCATTCTTCCTACATTTATATAAACAACACTTGACATTTTCAAATTTGGGTATTTTTGTATCTAGTTTTTTATGTTTCAATGGAGTAATATATTTTTCATAGATTCTAGGCATCGGTTCAAATGACGTGGATGCCTCTTTTTTCATGCTATCCATTTTCATTGCCAGCTCATTTTTTGCGTTATCAACGACACATTCCATTTCTGACAGTGTTTTGTGTTCGACCATCCGCCAAATTTCGTCTCCCTGCATGAAAATATTATAAAAAAATAAATAAATATTATAAAATATTATTAAAAACCAACTTCATACGAATATATTATTGCACTGAAACTATAATAACTATATATGTTTATTGTTAATTTTAATACTGATGCCATGATTAGATCAAACCTACCTAACCTTTCTGGAACTGACTAATGGAATTGACTTGCTCGAGTTACTTACATTTAAAGTTAAAGATCCCGAACATTTTTTCTTGGACTTATTGCAACACGTCCAATTCACCGTTTTATTTTTGTAAATTTTGTGTCGGTAGTACTGATGTCCACCAAATAATAACACCGAACCATTTTTCCGCTGAAGTACTGTAACTTTTTCCTCCATAATTGTAATTAATTTATTTACTCATGCCCAACCACAACTATGTAATGCAGTTCCATAATAAGAAATTCAATACTGACAGTTGACAATTATATGTACATACAATAATGAAATAGATAAATATAATGAGGTTATAATAAATATAATGAGGTTATAATTGTGCGAAGTAGTCATCATCATAGACGTAGGTACTATTCTCATATTATGCACAAAAAGTAGGTACGTTAAGTGTTTATCCAATTACATACCATATGCCTTTCATTTATTTATGGTCAAGAGTGAATCGGAGGGACCACGAGCGAATGCGATTTACTCGTGGTCCCCCCAGGGGAACATCACAGGGGGACCACGAGTCCGGAGGGAAAAAAACAAAGTATTAATTAAAATAAATACTTTCCAGGAATGGCAGAATGGATGGATGCCTTCGTTAGCAAGAAACAAGGCATGAAAAAGAGAACCAACAAATAACAGTTGACTGTTAAAGAGATAAACGTTCGTTCTAGCCTCCCGTAATCCCGTTACTTCTTATCTGAAGCATTTTAAGTTGGCTTTATCACGTTTGTATTTAACCAAATACTGGGTAAGAGAGCTAAGGTAGAAAATACGTTGAAAGCAAATAGTATGGTAATGTGAAGACGCTTGAATGGATTAGTTAGTGTGACGGCAATTGGAAGAAAATAAATTCTAGGCACTTTAAATGGCTACAGGTATTTGGTATTGTATTTAAGTATGAGTTTGTGATTTTCCTTCCCTATTCTTACGGCAAAGCCATGAAGGTGGTATGACAAGAAAATAATACGTCATGACACGATGTTCTGAAAAGCTTTTTGTACATTTTTTAGTGGTAGGTACAAAACTAATAAAATAACGATTTCAATATTTTTTTTTCAGAACTTTATCAGGGTCAACTTTTATAATAGAATATTTTGTAACCATAAAATTATATATACTACGGGTTTTAGTCGCGTGAATAGAATTTAAGGTAAAATACCTTGTTTACTGCCCGTATTTTACCTTAAATTTTTCGATTAAGACCCGTACTGCCCTGCCAAGCCAACACACTGTAACTTTCAAAATCCGCTTTTGAGATATTTGACAAAATATTGTTTTGCTGATTATTTGCCTATTTTAAACGTAATTAGTCAATATTAAATAATTTTATGCATTAAATAGCTAGGGGTACATCTCTAGCATATAGCCAAATAGTATTTTTTTAATAATTTTAGTAGGGAAAAAATATATTGCCACAAACTTGTATTGACAAGACAAATTATAAAATTTTAATAAATTCCTAACGAGGTAAAACACTGTAAAACATAGTACAGTGTTATAACTTTATGAACTAATTATACTATAACACTGTATCCAAGCATACAGTGTTTTGAAAAGATAGATGAGGTATATCAAAAATTAGATAATTTATAAATAAAACCGGTTATATGACGGCAAAATAAACTTTAATGAATATTTTAATGCACTTGCACAATTAGAATCATAAAGGAAACATAACAAGGCCTTCTAATATTTTTACAAGCTTACACATCATAATGACAAACTTCTTTGGGTTTCTATGAGATCAATTGCGTATTATAGAATGTAATAAAGTAAGTAAATGTACTAAAATTAAAAAAAATATTAAAACAAAAAACGTAACAAAACATGAACTATATTCTTTGAGATCAATATATATAGTAAAACAATATAAAAAAATAGTTTTGAAGACGATTACAAATCAGAATCAATATTTTTATCGAGATCAGGTGCATCATCATCAGCCTATCGCAGTCCACTGCTGGACATAGGCCTCTCCAATTGCACGCCACTTTGTTCTATCTTCGGCTTCTCGCATCCAGCTCCTGCCAGCCGTTTTGCGTAAATCATCACTCCACCTGGCCTGAGGGCGTCCTACACTACGTTTGCCAAGCCGCGGTCTCCACTCAAGAACTCGCTTACCCCAACGGTTGTCGGTTCTTCGGCTAATATGGCCAGCCCACTGCCACTTCAGCTTGCTAATTCGGTGGGCTATGTCGATAACTTTAGTTCTCTGCCGGATCACCTCATTTCTGATTTTGTCCCTAAGAGAAACTCAGAGCATAGCCCTTTCCATAGTACGATGAGCGACTTTGAACTTGTGGACCAGCCGTACCGTCAATGTCCACGTTTCGGCTCCGTATGTCATGACGGGTAGGCACTGATTAAAGACTTTAGTCTTTAGACATTGTGGGATCGACGATGAGAAGACTTGACGTAGCTTACCAAACGCTGCCCAACCCAACCGAATTCTCCTGTTCACCTCGTCCTCGAAGTTGTTTCTACCTAACTGCAATGACTGCCCGAGGTACACATATTTTTGAACAACTTCGAGAACGGCGCCATGCACCGCTATCGGTTCCGGTAGTACATGTTCATTGAACATGACCTTGGTTTTATCCAAGTTCATCCGTAGGCCGATGCGTACAGAGGAGTCAGCCAGGTCATTCAGCATCCGTTGCAGGTCCTGCAGCGTTTCCGCCATGATGACAATGTCATCTGCAAATCGCAAGTGAGAGATGTATTCACCATTGACGTTGATGCAACGCCCTTTCCAGTGCAGCGTCTTGAACATATCCTCTATTGCATTTGTGAACAGTTTCGGGGAAATAACGTCCCCCTACCTCACTCCTCGATGCAATGGTATAGGTTTTGTTTGCTGATTCTGTACTTGGACGGACATGGTGGCGGCTTCGTAGAGACATCTCATCACTTGTATATATCGCCAATCTACTTGGCATCGTTGCAGCGACTCCAGAACGGACCAGATTTCAATCGAGTCAAAGGCCTTCTCATAGTCCACGAATGGTAGACACAGGGGCTGATTATACTCCTGGGTCTTTTATTTAATCTGCCGCACTGTGTGGATGTGGTCTATGCTGCCATATCCGCTCCGAAATCCAGCCTGTTCCGGTGGTTGGAATTCGTCAAGTATTCGCGCAAGGCGGTTCGTGATGACTCTTGAAAACAGCTTATAGACGTGGCTTAGAAGAGAAATAGGTCGGTAGTTCTTCAGCCGGGTCTTATCTCCTTTTTTGATGAACAAGACGACTACACTTCTACTCCATGCCTCCGGAGTTCTCCCTTCAAACATGACAGCATTAAAGAGCTTTTGGAGCTCCCTCAGTACGGGTTTACCTCCAGCCTTTAACAGCTCGGTTGTAACGCCATCCTCTCCAGTGGCTTTTCCACATTTCCACAAGCTTTGACTTCTTGCCCTTACGCTGCATTTCACAAAATCTCGTACCTTCTTCCCTGAGTATCCGAACCACATTTACGAGCTTCTGGTTTACGTCTGTTGTGGTTTCCATGGCAGAAAATCGGTTATCCAGGTTTGACTGGAACGCTTCGGATCCTATCATGGTTTGGAGCAAAGTAGGTCGAAGCCTGGACCTCATCAGACGGGCACGTTCCGGCTTGAAGTCGATATTCAGAAAGCCTCGTACAAGTCGGTGATCACTACCGGTATTAAACCTGTCGATCACGGTGACGTCTTTGAATATATGCTTTATGTCCGTCGTGATGAAGTCGATTTCGTTTTTCGTCATAGTGTCGGGGCTTTGCCACGTCCACTTCCTTTGGGGCCGTTTCTTGAAAAAGGAGTTCATCTCCCGACGAAGTTGACTAGCATTTGCCCCCTATGATTTCTGCTTCCAAATCCATGTGATCCTACTACCAATTCGCTGCAGTTTTGTACTCCCACTTTAGCGTTGAAGTCCCCCATAACAACGTTGTAGTGGGTCTTAGTGATGGAGTGCCCTCGATATGTCATCGAACATATCCTCCACTTCGTCGTCTGGATGTGCCGAGTTCGGTGCGTACACTTGCACACACACGACTGGCGTAAACGGAACCGCCTTCAACGTGAAAAACAAGGAAGAGGAGTCTATAATAGCGCATGAAAGAGCGAGATAGTAATACTGTTGTCAACTCTACTTACGCTGGTTGGCTAACATCAACGCGCGAGCACGCGACACTGTATTTTTCTAGCGACGCGCGTAGTTTGTTTTGACAAAACACTGTATACTATGTTACAGGTTTTTTGCGTGTTTATACCTTATTTTAAACGTAATACAGTGTTTTTTTACTTAATTTATCTTGCAAAATAATCGTTGAAATGAAAAAAGAGTCAATCAGGGGTACTAAACAGACATAAAGAAATTGATTGGGCATTGTTAAGCTAAAATACTGTAAGTCGACTTACAGTCTTTTGGATTGGCACGGCAGCGTAGTAATATATCATTTTATAATGTGTACAAATCGCGAAAGTTTATCGACATTTGTAAACATATTTAAATTATGTAATAACATAAAATGTAGAGCTTATCATATCTTATTTATTAGTAATATTTACATAAATTAACCTACCTAAACCTACTTAATATAGAAACGATTGAACCAATCTGAGAATTGACAGTTAAAGAAATCAACTGACATACATTTTTCAAGAACGTCATACGAATAATGTGGGTTCCAAGATGTCGATTATAACTCGTAAAGAATCTTGCCTAGACGAGTCGTAGCCTCACTTGCTTAATGTTTACCTTATTACTTATTGCCGCCGACGCTTACTTAAAGAAATAAAAACACACCCACGGATTAACCGGCTATATTCCATACATACATTTTTCAATGAGAGTACACCCGGCGACTCGACTTTTCAATTTAACCGAGAAATCGAATGTACCTGACAAGTGGGAGAGCGCAAGCTGTGCGGTTACAAATCCTAATGTATAATGAATGGTAGACGATTCGTCTCACTCGCACTCATAAATGTATAATGAGACAAAAGAGAAAGAAAGCATAAATCATCAGAAAACAGAATAACAATATTGGACAAAAGTATTGAGGTACAAATTCTTTTGTTCTGGACGGAATCTTTCAATTACTAGAAACGAAAACTTGAGAAAAAAAAAGTGTGAACTGTAACGTTACTATTATAGAAGTGTTTTACAAGTGTGAAGTTTTTATTGTCAGGTAATAAGTGGTAATTGGCAGGGGTGAAGATAAGACGATGTTCGCAGTATTTCAAGGCACTTATCTAAGAAGCGTGACCGATCTATTGTCATCAAGGGATTCCTTGAAACGGCTCGTTGCGGATCAATGAAGTGTAAACTGTAAACTGACGGATCTGATCTGGTAATAAATTAATGTAACTATTGTAGTAAAAAAACTTAAATAGGTATTGACTTCTGTAAAATTAACGGTGGCAAAATCAGCTGTTAGGTATCTATTTCCACAGAAATATGCCATGAAAGAAAAGTGTGTATTCGATACTTTTATTCTTTTTCAATAACTCAGATTAAGCTTGGCAAAGAACTACATATTTTTTTTTTTTAATTTCTTGTAAAAGGTGCATGAGTTGCAGCCGTAAATCCTTGTTATAGACTAACAGTAGCATTATAATATTATTTTAAATACATTGTCGGCAGGTTTCGTAGGGCGTGATAAGCCCTACATAAATGATCCTTATCTATCTCAGCCTTCTAGAAAGATTGTAAAGACCAAATTATGTTTGTTTTTATAATGCTTCATTGTTTGAACTAACATTCCAGCGCGATAAGGCAAGTCTACGGTCTGAATTATTAAGCGGTGTAATCATTTTCATGATACTTACGAGTCGACAATCTACTTAGCGTAATTGAGGAGGTAATATGACCTGAGTTTGTAAACACATGTACCTAAATATTTTAAAAACTATCTTAAAACACCGGTTGATATTTAAAAAAAACTACTTGTTTAACTGCATAATTTGCTAGTAGTTCGAATGCATCTACTACTTGACCCGCGCAACTTCGTATGTGTCAATTTTTCCCGTTTTTGCAACATCTTTTATTGCTGCTCCGTTCCTATTGGTCATAGAGTGATGTTCTATAGCCTATGGCCTTCCTTGATAAATGGGCTATCCAACAGTAAAATATTTTATTCGGACTCGTAGTTCCTGAGATTTTCGCGTTCAAACAAACAAATAAACTCTTCAGCTTTATATTATTAATATAGATGTGAAATAAACAGAAATATTAATAAAAAAAACCATGGACAATATCTATGTAATTACAATTAGTCCTACCTAGAATTTATTAACTCTGATTAGTCTTCATTATTTGCTGAATTTTTCAACTGACTGTTGGTGATTTAAATAATTATGTATTCTTAGTGTTCCTATCGTATAGGTACCGTCACCATATTCCACCTTCTATTCATTTTATGAAATTATTACTTAATAAGGAGTTGTCTTTGTGTGGAAAAATCGTTATTGCAATGTACGAGTAAGTTACAATTACCTCAGTAACTGCATTTGAAAACGTAAATTAATGGACGATTACATTAAATCACGTGGTTGTATGAACGATGTTTTCTTGTTCATAATTTTTGCACTGAAGTCAAGGTTCGTCTTAAACATCAATTAATCACCGTCTAGGACTTGTTTTTCTATGGAACTAATATTAAATTGTTGACGTTATGTATTTTTAGGTTATAGAGGAGCTATATCTACTGACAGTGCAGCCATTTTTTCTTTGACCTAGCCATTGACGTATAGACTTGGACTGCGTCATAACCTTACAAAATTGACCACTCTCTAGAAAGAGACAACGCTACTTTGTGGACAATACTGTCAAAGAGACAGGGCTGCACGAGTTTTGTCTCCCTTTCACAAATTTGCAGTCAATATTTACTTTACAATTGAATTGAAAGGGATGGCGCGGTCCAGGTCTATACGTCAATGGACCTAGCCTACCATTTTTATGACAAGGCACATTTTAAAGTACCTAAACCCTAACATTTAAGTCACACAGTTGAAAATGATAAGATTGAGACACTTGCTCGATTGAAATAGCTTAGCTTAGGCATGCCATTTTCATTTATATTGTGTTAAGATTACGGTTTGGTTTAAATTGTCGCTTCACCAGGTCAGCAACGTACTACGTACTAGTGACAATGCCTTAGTAAGCATCCACTGTTGTTACAGTTCCTGCTTTCTCGTTAGCTACCTAAGTGTAAGTAGTGTGAGTAACATCAGCTTCAAAAAGATTTTCCTTAGAAAATGATTGTCGTAATTGTAGATTAGTTTTTCCACGATAAACAGTTATTGAGGTTATCAGGAAAATACGCAAATAAATTGACTTTAACTGATGCGTAAATAGGAATTTACACAAGATGTAGGCTGGTTGATATCGCGTGCATAGTGCAGTTGGAAAATCTTAAACGGAGTGTTTAAGACTAGCGCCTACGCTTATTTCTCATGGGTTTTTCATTACAATACTTTTTGAAAGTATGCTATAATTATAAATACACGCAAACATCTCGGAAGACATTTTCTATTTTATCTTATTAACTACATATATCGAAATTTGCAGCGTTTATATAAACAAAGACATGGATTGTGTAGGTATAAAATTATAAATTTATTTTGTAGCAAGCTTGTAGCTCAGTAGAAATGGCTAAAAGAGTCAACTGACATTTTAAGTTTATAACTAATTAATATCTCATCCATCAAAAACGTTTTCTACTTCAGCAACGGTATTTTTAGTAAATAAATAGTATTTAAATAAAGCAATTTTTCTTAGATTATTATCTAATGTTGCGTAGGACAAATGAATGACTATTATGAACCTACTCTGCAAGTCTGTTGTTTGTTTGTTTTGTACAAGTCGCTACTGATTAGTTATGCAATATTAGCATATTACAATAATGGCACACATACTACAACTATTTTATTTATAAGTAGGACCTCATTATATTCTACTACGGTTTCAAAGAACAGCATTAATTTAATCCTTGAATAGCATTAAATAATCCTTGAATATCGCATAATCTGAGAATAATTGAATAGGTAGAAATACGAAATTGTGTCGCCCAAAAATTGTAATTTAAAGGTTGTATTCTGACTAGTGGACCGGATTTTAAAAGTGAAATTTTCTCGGAACTACCGACTCCGGTCGACTCGGATGACTACTTATAGGTAGGTAGGCATTGTAGACTTCCGTCGCAAACAAGCCATAGTCAGATTGCGATTGCGACACACTTGAATAAACTTACTATAAAGAGAGTCTGAAGGTCATAATACGTTATAAGTAGGTATTTATTTACCATATGTGCGGGATTAAAGTGCTAATTACCTACTTTGGGGGTTCTACAAAATCTTTGTTATAGAATCTTTAAATAAATCAAAGCGAAAAAATCTAAAGATACTTGGGACTTTTGGTGGTGCACTGTAAATGTTAATTAATGTGATTACTCTAGAAACATATACCTAAAAGTCTTGATATACTTAGTCAATTCAATCCTAACGGTTGTACAACAAGTTCAATAGTTCCAAAGCTTTTTGATCTTAGTACCTATTTTTACTACTTTAAGACCCATTTTACTTACCTAAGCTTTTTTATGGACCTAGATGATAAACAAGTTTTCAGTGTAATCTGGATTTCTTGACTACTATAAATATGATTACTTCATTGATTTTTGAAACTTAGTGATTATTGTAATCTAACAAAAGCTCTGAGTTTTTTGTGTTTACAGATAAGGTAGATCTTAGAAGAGTATAGCTACTCGTCACTAGATGGCGATATGTATTTTATTTAATATCTTCTGGTTTCATTTGCCCAACATGTGTGTTGCCATTTGCCAGCTTCAAACACCCACAGTATTTCAAAATATATTGAAGTGTTGATTACAAGATTTATAACAAAAAAGCCGCCGCATATGGTTCGTAATTGTTTAGGCCATGGCTCTCAAGAACGTAGCTATAATTTACTGAATTATTTACTAACTGTTCTTCGAGGCTGAGACCGCGTATGTATCGTAATAAAAATCGCCACCGGTTCACCATTTCTTTTAGATCACCCCGAATCTAAAGAGTACAAAATAACCTAAAATTAAATCCATTAACACCTATTTGAGTTTCAGCGATTACTGTAGTAGAGCTGACTAACGAACAGCAATTTAAAAAGTGGCGGTAGCCTAATGGCTAAGGGATCGATCTCGCAATCGTGAGGTCGCGGGTTCGAATCCTACCCATTATACTACCGACGTGAACCCACTCCTAACACAAGCCTTTGAGCTTAGCTGGAGGGGTTAACAAGATTACTAGTAATGTGGGACTCAATCCCACATTGCTAGTTATCTTTTTGTAAAAAAAAAAATCTAGATATTAGGAACAAACCTACACAACCTAACCCTCTAACTCTAACTCGTCCCTGTAGTAACTACTAGCACACTGATTTAAGCAACCATATATATAATTGAAATAAAAAGTAGTAATTACAAAATGACAAACAACCGTGATTGAAGACTACTAATTAACTACAAATCTCATTAGAATATCTGTCATCTAACATCGTAGTTCGAAATTGGAACGAATGAATGACGTCATCATTAAGTTACCGGATTTTTAAAATAGAACGGCCTTTATGGTTTGCACTAATTTATGGATATAAACCCTAATCTACACATTCCGTGGATTATAGTGGCTTATATACACGCTAATTTTGAACTTAATTGTGTCTAATTTATGCTGACCTGTGGCGGTAGGTCGTATGGTGTGGCGAAATAGTGCTAGATGCTTAATGTTTTAAAGTGTATTCTCTATTTACCAAAACTAAACCTGATTCTGATATCGAGTGTTCAGTTTATTTTGGCCATAAAATGTTATTTTTATGTACGTTAAGTCGTTGTTCCTTTTATCTCTCTATCTGATGTTTTAGCTAATTCAATTCATGTGGTCATTTGGTCTTATCAGATTTTTTTAATAAATGTTACAAACTACTATGGTGCTATGAACTGATAATGATATTATAGCTCAGTTTGTTGCCCTTTAATAATTCTAATCCTCTCATCTTGTGACTGCTATGCTTTGACCAATTATGGTACGAGTACGCGGATATGACAGACTTCATACCTACCCTATATAGACAATAATTAAGCAAGCAGATTTCCTCATGCTGCCTTCCTTCATTAAACCGGGACTACAATTGTTTTCTTAAATGACTATTTACCATAGGGAAAACCATATCGAAATAACATTCTCACTACTTCTGTTCTTTAATAAAATCTGATCTAAAATCAAGCATGCAGAGGATTCCATATTTTTAACTAATTCGGATACACGTACGAAAGTATTAAGGTTTTTTTTAAGTGATAATGATAATAAGTATTAGAGCTGTCAGCAATTTCACAGCTTAACGTATACATGAAATATGTACATAAAATCGAGTCTTTATGCAGTTATTGTAAATATGTTAATTTAACATATCGATATCGGGGTAATGTTCCTCGAACTCAATTGAATAACGATTTTCTTTACATAGATAAGTGTTTACTAACAAACCTATGTACTATTGTTGTCTTGAATTAAACTTAAAAGAAATAAAAGTTAATTCTATATTCTACATTATAGTATATAATAAATACACGTACAGAAATAATCTGACAAACGCCTGAGTTGCCATCAATTTAAAAATAAGAAGACGATTTGTGGGTCAAAATTCGGATACAGGCTACACTATTGTGTTTTGTGCTCTGCTGTACTCTATGTGGTGATGTCATTGTAACCTTACTGTGACGGAGAGCCAGGCACACTACTAGTTAGTTGTTAGTTACTCGTTGGCATGTCTACATTAAGGCATGTGGTAACATTTACTTTACTTTATGCTGTAGGTATTATTTTAGGACTAGGAATGTTTTCTTAGTCACGTTCAACAATGGCGGCAACAAAGACGGGCGAAAGTCTATTAATGCTTAACTTAAATTTGAATTGCATCAATGAAAAAAGGAATTTGTAGGCATTTTGTGGTGCATGGGGAAATTTAATATATTTTAAAAAACCTAAATTTACTGTCATAAATTAAAAATAACATATTTAAAAAAAAAAGAGAAATAAGACATTTAAAAAAATAAAATAGAGTAAAGCATCGCTAACGAGCTCTTTCAGTCAAGATGTTCCAATTAAAATCTATACATATCTATAAAAATATGTACATAAATAGACAGGTAATAAATTTAAGTATATTATATTAATACCTATTAATTATTAATTGTCAGTTGTTGTATGAGGAAATTTTATTCACATTTGCCATTGCCTCATGCTCAAAGTCTCGGTCTTGCATTTTGCAAGTATGTTTAAACATATTTCATAGTTTTTCACACGTTAAATGCGAAGCTCTGGAAATGATGACAATTCAGTTTGCCGCCATTTTCAGAACTCAGGCTGTCACTGTCACTTTAATGTAAAATGTAGCGACCATTGACGTATAGACCCGAACTGCGCCATCCCTTTCAATTAAAAAGTAAATATTGACTGCAAAACGTGAGAGAGAAAAAACTTGTGCGGCCTTTGACATGTATTGTCCACAAATAAGCGTTGTCTCTTTCTAGACAGTGGTCTATACGTCAATGGAGAAAGTTAAAGATTTTTTTTTTTCTAAACTGACGTGTATGACTTCATAACATTTTTGTAGTAAGTCAAACATATATCATTTTGTTTCAATGTGGTCATATGAACAAGTGCAGATTTTGGCAGTTACAACTGTTTTGTATATGTTCGTACGAATATAAATAGAATATCTAGCTTAATACGTATTAATAAAAACAAACGCTGACGTGTTGAAGCCAAAAATAGTTAATGAAACAAGTGGTGTTTGTGTTCACAATTGTTTTGTCCATAAAAAAAACCCATAGGTGCATGTTCCTTGAATTTAGTATTTAATTTTTAGAATATAGAATTCAAATTGGAGTGGAGTTTGAAACAAACACAATTGGGTACTGTTTCTTTTCATATAGAAACTGCTTGTAAAAACACTTATAAAGAAAACAAATAAGTAGGTAGGTATAGGTAGGGGGAATACGGGAGAGTTGACCCACCCTCCACTTAAATACCCATATTTCTTTTTATACCAACATATAGTTATTTTCAATGAATTGTTTCTTAAGCAGCACTATTAGGCTACATTTTCTCTTAAAAAACGTTTTGTGTTCCTACCTAAATTTAATAATTTGCACTTAACATTACATAATACAATGAGAGAAACAGAACTATATACCTTATACGTATGTATCGAAGAAACTTCTTCTTCTTATATTGTGACTAAGTATTTGAGATGTTTTAAAATGGCTTCCTTATTTCATAATTTTGGTTAATTTGTTACTGTTCCTTAGATAATTGCGAAACGTGTTTCGATTTATCCCATGTTCCTAAGCATCACCTCATTTTGTTATATTTTTTATTTTGAGGCGCATTTAGGTGTTATCTAAAAATAGGCAGAGATTACCATGCCATCCCATTCCTCGCCAATCTGTTTGTTTTTTAATTTTTATAAAAATCGACGCTACGTCCATAAAATCTTTACACTGTTAATGTCACTAGGATAAATACACTTGGTTGCTTTGTTACTTGTTTGAATCAATGGCTTCAAGCCACATGAAATGTTTTAAAGTAAAAAAAGATCAGAGGCAGAAATTGTGTGACTCGGGAAAACCACAACCATAGGCAGATCCATACGGGTGCCCCCTCCTCAGACGGTTGTTTTGTGTACCGAATCGCCCATTTGCCTCTTGTGCTCCGCCTTTTTGACACCCCGTGGTTCGTGCAACTCACATTTGGCCGGTGTCGGACAAAACGAAATGCAACCTCCCCCACCCCCCTGTCGTAAGCATGTTACATCCAGCTCTGTTTTTGCACCTCCCCCCCCCCCTATTATCAAATCCTGGATTCGCCTATGAACACAATTACCCCTCATTTTGCACTAGGATACTAACTATTCAGTGTTTGTAACAAGGAACCTAATTACTACGACGCTTTTCTGTAACTAAATACAGAGATATACACGGCGTCATGGTCGAATAATTATTCTTATCTACCTATGTTTCAAACCAGCAAACGAGACTTCAGCGTACTATTTGAAGGTAAGCCACGTTTTTGTTTAGTTTAATATTTTATTTTCAGTTATAAAACTGAAAATGGCAAGCGACAACGCGCTAGACCTCGTCCCAGATGGCTAGATGAGTTAGACTCCTTCCAAAATAATTGGCCTAATACAGCGACTGACAGAGAGAGGTGGAGAGAGAGTATGGAGGCCTTAGCCCTGCAGTGGGACAATACAGGCAATTAATAATAATATAAAACGAGGTATCTATATATTAATGCGTGAAGCAAAAAGGTTGTACCCATTGGGCGGAGGAGTATGACATTTCACACAATATAGTTTAGTACCTGGATGCCCTGGTTTTTTTTTTTAAACGACGTTTCTAGAAATGAAACCTAGCTAGATCAATTTATCGTCCCTTAACCCTGCGTACAAAATTTCATGAAAATAGGTGGTGCCATTGCCGAGATTAATATATAGTACACACATACATATATCAAGAATTGCTCATTTAAAGCTATAAAAATAGAGAAGGAGTGCGTAATGCTAATATTAAAAAAAATATTAATTAATTATGCCACCACTGGTATGCCTAATAGCATGACGTCTCAAAATGTAAAAGTTATTAGAAAATTTGTGTCAAATTCGCATGTAGTTGTAGTAGCTAGGTAGGTAGTATTGTCTTTAAATGTCTTCAATGTACGGGGACCGCTACTATAAAAATAGTAGAGACGCAGATAGAACTAATAAAAAAGTGTTAAAATGCAAAGCACCCGCAGCGAACATCAACCAAATTATTTCCTTAAAATTCAAATAAACTGTTTAAAACCAGGCGGTATAGGATAAAGGATATAATAAAGGTTGAAAAGAGGTTTGCCGTCGTGCGTGCGGTGCGCTAAATGTGAAGAATGCCTCGATTCTCAGAATAAGACTGGACTTCATTCCCGCCCTTAGGTAGATGCGTTTTGCACCATTAGCTTTTTCTCAAACCATAATGATGTATCGCCGCAACTTTTCAATCAAACTGAAGAGGTTTTACTACGCATATGTTCGATTTTGTCTCTTTCTTACATACAGAATTGATAATAGGTAATATAGAAAGAGACAAAGCATTTAATAACTTTGACGCTGCGGCCTTATTTAAACGAGATATATATTGCAAATTGAAGACTTAACTAATATTAATCAAACACATTGGATAATTCTATAAAACAAATTATGTTAGAGTAGCTCGATCTCATGAGCTTTATATTGGAACTGCCGCAAAATTTATGTTTTCAAACAATCATTGATTTGGTCGATACAATATAGACAATAGTTATAAATATAAAAGTAGGATACAGGTTCGATAAAGAAAACATCGACACGTAAAACAATACCAATATTTAAGCATCTTGACGACCGTGAGAAAGAATACAGTAAAATTTTATACGGTCTATTTGAAGTGTTCAACGAAATGCTTATATTCAAGTCGGGTCAGCCAAGCACACATGCTAGACAAGAGTGCTTAGTTTATTAACCTTTCCACAATATCGGCCTTTAATAGCCAACGAAAATAAGCAATCCAAGGTAGACTCTCCATCAAATTACGTTATGTTTTTGGAAGTCAATTTATACTAACAAAACATCAATCTAGTTTTAGCGCTTAATTTAATTAAAACAATAATTGATTTGACTACGTAGTTACCAAACATTTCCATTGTCGTGGGAATTTCGTACCAAATTGCCATCTTTGTATTTACTCAGAATTCATAATGAAGTTACATAAACCTGGAATTCGTTGTTTCAAGAACAATGTTGATATTTTAAACATTTTATATAAACATGCTATATTGAATATTTACAGGCTTAATTGCTAACAAATGTTAACAAAATGAGGTTATAAAAAACCGGCCTAAGTTCAATGTATTTTGATAAGAGAACACTCGGTCGGCTCTTATATGCAATCTGGCGTCGTCCTGAGTACTTAAGTGATCATCTGTTTAGGAAACTTAATCACAAAATTGTTGCAAAAAATGAAGAAGTTTCTATGGCTATGGCTGAATTTCAGAAAGTATTAACTAACGGTATGCCCAATGTAATACCTAATTTAAAACGAACGGTAAATGACCCAAATTACCGTTCATTGATGTTAAAATTATTGTTCGTTTCGCTTGCTTTGCGCAGGATCACATGACCGCATCGCGTCATACCGGCGCGGTCGCATAGCCTTGTGTTTATCCGTAACTGGTCTCTAGATCAATTGATGCTAGTACCCATTGATTGTTGCTATCCACAAATTATACTATTCCGTTCATCTGATGTCATGTCACATTGCAAACTGCAATCTTTTAATGGGAGTAATTAGGTCAATCATTTGGTGAATTCCATGCTTCGTTTGGTCTCATCTTTCATTTGTTGAGATCGAACATTGAATGACCGTGAAAACTCAATAGCCATTTACCGTTGATAAGATCGTTTGGACAACTAAATACTGCAGCAATGCATGCCATTTTGTGTCTACAGAGCTTAACTTGACAACAAAATGTAGTAACAGGAAATGGACAAATGAATTTTATGGCAGAGCGGCACACATGCATTGAGAACGTGAATGGGTTCAATTCAAGAGGGTTTAATGAAGCTTCGGGTTTTATTGCGACTGAATAGAAACAGCTCAAAAATTAATTCAAGTGCACTTAAAATATCGATACAGATGTTATTATTGTTTCTGGTAAGAACCATGAAGAAGAATGATTAAAAACTGTTGCGCATTTTGTCACGACAAAGAATTAAGTACAAGGAAATATCGATCGTACTGTTTTAACACAAGGAGAACAATGGAAAATTTTATTGCTTATTGGAAATGAGCTGACTGTTTGTCGTCTACAGGTAACATACTTTGATTTTATAGTACCTAGTGCAAGTACAGTTCAGTCATTATTAAATAAGACTTCCTCTAATGAGTCATCTGGGTCAGAACTCAGAAAGCTGCCATAAAAAGAGAAGGCAACACCGATTTAATTAGGTGTTCCTTTCAAATAAGGTGTAACATCATCAATCATGAAGGATTGATAATGGAGAGTGGTAGGTCCGGTCCGGGCGAGCGCCCCATCATGTAGGTAGGTAGTGTGTACCTTCGAAGGTCGGCGTTTCATTACGTTAACACTTGTAATATCTGTCTGTGTGTCCCTCGATGACTTCACGCGTCATTATTGCTTCCAAGATGTGTTGCATCAGTATTTTGTAATTTACCGACTTTATTGCTAATATTTTGATATCCAGTGAAGCGATTAGTGAAAGGTCCTCAATTCAGTTTGATTTAACTAGGTACCTAAGTAAATTACGTCAGGCAAGTACAGGTAAGATAGAAAATGTTTTCGTATACGAGATGTGCAATACCTAGGTTTAGGTAGATTTTTTGTTTGAGTGAAAGTTCTGGCTCTACATTTTCTTAGCATTTATGATGCAATTTCTAGCCAAATGTCGGCAGAGATTTTTGTACCTTACTGTATTTTATAACTATAATGTTGTAGTTGACAATGTGGTGTTGAGTCATTACCAATGCGGACTAGGTTTATCATTAATTTATCTTTGCTGGGAAGGTGTACTGTTGGGCGATTTATTATTTGTTTTTAATGTTATAAATCATCATCACTATTAGGGCTAATAATTGATGTAGATTGGCTTATCGATTCCGATTAAGTTGGTACCGTAGTATTTCATTAATCGAATAATTTCGATGTTTTCCGACTGTGTTGTCTAAAGGATTATTAGTTATTGTTTGAGTAGGTTTATTTCCATCATGACAACAGCATGTGTATCTTCACATAGCGTCATTGCTAAAGATGACATTGTAATAAATATTTATAAGCGCCCAGGTATAACGAAACAGCACCATAGTACAAGATAAGGCGCTTTACTCAAGGAGAATTACCTAAGTGTAGTTTCATGCGTCAGCCCGAGAAATGAAGACGAATGCTCATAGGTTTCACAACACAAAGAAACTGTAACCTTATTGTCGTCGGAGCTGAGGCAACCGTTGTTATCACGTATCAAAACACCACAGGGCACAAACAAAGCACACAAGTCACAAAAACACTGAACACGATACGAAACTAGCACGTGATTTAGAAAAATTGACACATTAATGTATGATGAGAACAGGGTGCGCAAGCGGCGGAGGCAGCGCCGCTCACCGCGCCTCGCCTCCGAGCCTCCAACTTGCTTGTATGCGCACACCGCCCTCGGTAAATTCTTTGCATAAATAAACGAGAAAGCTCCTCAACTCTGCCTTCCAAACTAACGTTTCTATTGCACTCACTTCGCGAAAAATAATGCACTGCTTCCAAAACAACTTAAAAGTAACTTCCTTACCTTAACACTGCGCAGTAATGATGTTCTAACACGATCGATGAAGAAAAACAAGCGAAAAGCAGGCACAGTCACGTTCGTGCGGATACGTCGAGAGGTAATGGCGCCGCGCCGCCGGTTCGTTCGTTTGTTGAGTCTCTCACACACAGACTAGGAAGACAAGCCTTGTTTGAACAGTGACGTGAGGCCATCAGGCCGCTCGCCTCTTCTGTTCCATACACTTTACCTTGGCTAGAGAGAGACGACGCTGTTAGAGTTAACGCCGTCTTTTATACCTGTGGTGCAGCAACCTACATCACGGTGCGTCGAACACACTGAACAATGTCAAGTCTGATATTTGCCCGTTCGCCTCAAAAAATTATGCAAAATATTCAGAATTGCATTTTCGGTTAGCGACACGGTTTGAGTCATCACCTGTCCTGAAAATGGAAATAGATAACTGCTTGATAATGTTTCATAAAATAGGTACTTATGAGAAATGTTAGACATAATATTCTATACCTAAAATACGAAAGTGTTGAATTAAAATAAATTTGATCTTGTTTCTATGAAGTTTTTAGTTTAGACTAATATGGTTATACAATTGCTACATAAAGTGATATAAAATCTAATAAAACATCTTAATTATGAAAAATAATATAAAAACATGAAGCCTACAAAAAAGGTTTCAGTAAAAAAGTTTTCATAGTGCTGCCATCTAGTGGATTACATAAAATCGAGTTACGCACGCGTGGTCCAAAATCAGAAAAACATAAACGGGTTGTTCCAGTTGTATCGTTGTTAGGTTGCTTAAGTTGTGTTGCATGATGGGTAGATGGCGCTTATCTAAATTTAGGAGAAAAAGCGAATGAAAGGCGCCAAATTCAAAACAGATTTGAATTTCGAAAGCGATTTTTGCACACACTCAAATTATAAATTTTAAAAATTGTAGACAAACTCTTTGATTTTTGCCATGCTTTCCTTGTTCGATTTTGTTTGCCTCACGCAGTCACAAGCAAAATCGCGAGTTCAATATACGCACAGGACAATAAAATACACTTCTCATGAAAAAAATCGTTTTTTTTTTTCGTTTTTGTAAGTTTAGCACAAAAGAGGTTTAATTCCATAAAAAAATGTATCATTTTAAAGCTGGCAGTTACAGTGGTATCGAAAATTCCAAATTCAAAATTATATATTTAATTGTTTATCCTATAGATTAACTAAAACATTAGATATTTCGTGATAAAAGTGTGTTTAGTTATAGAAAACATTTATCGTTCAAAAACTAAAAAAATGTGCTTAACTTTAAACTTTTTATTTTTTATTTTTCACTGTGCTTTCATTACGTCTGATTTAAAGTTTTTTTTCAAAAACACATAGATACAGTAGGATCAACGTAACTAGGCCGGACTGAAGTAGGCGACAAGTGGTTGCGCAGATGCATTTTTTGGAAATAAATGGTGACAGGAAGCGAGGGACGGGGGCGGTAACTAAACCAAGAGAATTAGAGATGCGATTACGCATTACATTGTCATAATTAGTATTACTAACTCATGTTTTTTTGTGATTATTTTCGTAAAGAAATTGTTTTTCAAAGTTTCTTTAGTAGGTATTTACTGTAACTGTTCTAAATTTAAACTTTTATGAACTCATGTTTAAAGTGTTTTTATATTGTTGAATTAAAATGTTGTTAGTATTTCTAATCGATTAAACGTTTTCGTAAGTAATTTTAGGGTCGCATCTCTATGAGATGCGCGAAAGTGATAAAAACCTAACTTCAATCCGGTCAAGTTACGTCGATCGTACTGTACCTCGCCCGCACAAGCCGCCCAAGTGGTAGCGTTGCTGGATTCTGGGCATAGTTAGCTTGTAGTGGCTGCAATATTACATTTAAGCTTGTCATTTGTTAAAATATAATTCAAACGCTATCGGGAGACTGGGTATTCATGCGATGCGATTTGGTAGGAATCGGGTTATTTTTGAGCGAGATATCGCGACAGCATCTTTGCGAAATCGACGTCTTAATGCTTTTCAACTGCAGCCAGCAGCTCCGTATTGCACTAAGTGTAGCTGTAGTGACTCTACGATTAGAAGAAGGTTGAAGGAACGTGGACTGGTACCACACGAGCCAGCAAAGGGGCCGAAATTCACAGCAGACCATTAAAGATCGCGCCTCAATTTTGCACGTGAGCAACATAATTTTATTTATGTGTTCACGTGCAAAATTAAGGTATGTATGACGACACCTATACCGGAGCAACGTTCTCTTTTCGAATGAGTTTAAAATTATGCTGCATCGTAATGACGGAACAAGGTGTACAAACGAAAAGGAAAAGGCTATGCACATTGGTGCGTTCAGCAAAAGTGAGCTATGGCGGCGGTTCATGGACAGTATGGAAAGGCATTAGCACCAATGGTAAGGCAGATCTTGTCTTCATATCTCGACCTCGTCTGCCTATATTAAACTCTCATCGTTATCTCGTCGCCAATAAAATGTGAACAGGGCATCATGAGGCTCGAGACATAGCCTCATGTGATGCCCTTTTCACACTTTATTGGCGACGATAATGCTAGGGCTCACTGCGGCCATAGTACGAGATCATCATACAGAAGTCGGTATCTCTGTTACGGAAGGGCCAGCAAGAAGCCCTGACATGAATCCCATAGAACATCTATGGGATGATTTAAAAAGACGAATTTGAGCAAGAGATCCTGGCCTAGAGACTCTAAGCCAGCTACAACATGCAATCCAAGAAGAATGGGAGAACATTCCACATCATGTGATCGTGACTCTCATCCGTTCGATGAGGGACCATATGGAAGCAGAAATAAGAGCCCGGGGAGGTTTTTAGCCACCAGTTATTAAATAAACTATTTCTAAGCTTTTTTTCATTTATGCATATTGTTTTTCGCATTTTCTTTATACTTCATACAGGTAATGTCAGTGTTATCATAAATGTCTCCGTAAAACAAAATACGAAATTTATGACAAAAATATTTGAATTTAGAACATTAACATTAGGAATTGAAAACCTTATACTGCAATAAATTACATTCAAAATTTATTCCAAAATATACACATTTTTTTGATAATCTTTGCAAAACCTTAACTCAGGAGGTGTTTCGATTTTTTTGATGAGAAGTGTATATAGGTAAGTTGTTTTGTGAATTAACTCCTTAGTCAAAATAGTTATTTTATTTACTTAGGAATGTCTAAGCAGTAAAATGTAGAGTGTAGAGTCGATAATAGAAGTAAAGATAGGATGTATTTTTAACCGACGAAAATAAACAAAAGAGGGTCTCAATCAACATGAAATATATTTTATGTATCTATCATCAGATCAACGCAGGTACCTATACTTTGAAGCTAGTCCCATTTTCACCACGTCAGGATATGATGATGGGATCATGAAGGAATCCTGGAAACTCCCGTATTATAAAGTATTATAGTACCTACTTTATTTTACTCTCGGAAAGCATCATTGGTTACATGGAACTGCTTTTGAAGACCACGGATAACCTGCGGAATAAAAATATCAAGGGTTGCGATTAGATTACTATAAAAAGATTTAGCTTACCAATTTATGCTAGCAAGAATACATAATAGTGTAATGAAGCTGATAATGAAGTAGTAGTTGAAGTTACACTATTGTAACTTAGACACCTACAATTACAAAAAGACTTACTGAACAACAAGAGAATAAAACTTTTGTACTATAAACTTCATGCCATCAACTTCAAAATGATTACTTTATTATTTTTTGGTTTGAAGTCGGTAATATATATTTTTTTTTAAGTTTTTTGACATGGTACTGTCTCTATTAATATATAATGTACGAGTAGTTTACAACATTAGAATTAATACGGCCTAAGTCTAACACATTTGTTGTCTAGCTCGAAATGCAGATGAGTGTTTGTAAAGTGTTAAGTTGTAATTAATTACATCTGGTGTGAAAACCACACATACCATCACGGTGGCCCTGTGGCAGTGACTCTAGTTTTAATTGAGTCCAAGCACAGCTAATTGACACAAACGTAATGAAAAACCAAACTACTTACGATAGAAACTCAAATTTACACAAACTGTTCCTACGTAAACATTTATAGACTTTTCTTTATTTAATTGTCTACGATGTAGGGGTAAAACTAGTAGCTACTACAGAAATAAATAAAGGCAGAAAGTTGTTCGAAAGGAATCTCTTTGATTACCTCGATGCCGGTTGGCGTGAAGCCACGGTTAATCGATGGCTAAGTAATAACGATTTATCAATGTGAACGATAGAATCGTGAAAGTCAATATCGATTAGCAGTCTCCTGATTGAATGTTTAGTAAATAGAAAGTGCTGCTGTGTGAGCCTAGGCATGTATTAACATCGTCTTGCTTTTTGTAGAGTGTACCTATTTGTTATTATCTGACTAATTTGTTTTATGTAATGTGACGTCTGTCTATTTAGTTTGTACTTCAATGATTTGGTTTGAAATGTGTTCATCATCATTTGTTGTTTTATTAACCGCAACAAAAAGTAAAGGTTGAAAGTTTATATGTTCGTAAACTTTCGCCATTTATACACATTTTAGAATTTTAAAAGCTACGGGTCTTAATCGCGAAAATATTGTATTTTCAGATTTAAGATATCTTTATTTCTCAAAAGAATACAATTCGCTTACATGAGAAATGTACACAAAATTACTTATAAGTAACAAACAAAAAAAATAAATGGCGGCTACATGTATTGTTAAAATTAGAGAAAAATACAAAATCAATAGTGAGTAATTTGAAAATTATTTTGTCTTAACCTCACCAACCAACCATGATGTGTGCAAATACACGGAGCGATTTTAAGGCTAAATACCTTTGTTTTATTGTCCGACGATTCGACCGTATTGCAACGGCCGTGGTCACTGGTAGGTTATATGGGCTTATAAAATTCTATAACATCATCATGTAGTTTGAACTGAGTGCTCTTTTTTAAACATGTTTTTTTTTTTGAGGCTATAGTATATTATAATCACGGTTGTCATGGACTCAGCTTTCCTATTTCCAATCTGTGTTTATATTTCTTTGTCACATAGGTACCAGAGGCGAAGAGTTAAAATTTTCCAGACGTAACTCGATACAAAAAATATCTTGCAGGACACGGTTCTTATGTAATAATATTGAGTAACTAGAACTCAAAGGAAAGCCGAAAATAATGGTGTTCTAAGAATCTGCCGCCACTGATAGGTACCTTACCTCTGCAGCTTATAATTATGGCTTCTGCAGCGGCGCTTTAACTTTTAACCTTTTCAACACAAATGCTATGTCAGGTACTAGTTTCCTTATGACCTTGAATTTTAGAGTACTTAACGTAGATTGTACATGAAAGTTTTGACCGTATATTTTCACTTTTATGAGAAGTGACATGATATGTGACATCCACCGATACCCGTGATGGATTGACTATGAGAGTACTGGTACTGGTCTCTTTTTCAGAGAGGAGACCTGAGTCAATGAGAACATTCTATGGCCGATTTTTTTTTTTTAAAGAAAACTAGCAATGTGGGATTGTGGTCCCACATTACTAGCAATCCTGTTAACCCCTCCAGCTAAGCTCAATGGCTTGTGTTAGGAGTGGATTCACGTCGGTAGAAGAATGGGTAGGATTCGAACCCGCGACCTCAGGATTGCGTTTTCGATTCCAAGGGCCCCGTCGCGGTCCACCTGCTGGCGCCTCGATAGCCGTCGGCTCGGTCCTCGTACAGGTCCGGGCTCAGATGAAGTATCTGGGCCTGGTAGTAGACGGGCGGTGGCTCTTCGACGAGCACTTTCGCATTTTGGCGCCAAAACTCGAGGCTGCGGCGTCCGCACTGGGGAGGCTGTTGCCGAACCTGGGCGGACCCAGTGCCTCGAGTAGACGGTTGTACACGGGGGTGGTGCGGTCAATGGCTTTGTACGGCGCACCCGTGTGGGCGGCGTCCCTGACCGCCCAGAATTGGGTCTGCTTAGGGAGACCCCAGCGGACCATGGCGGTCAGGGCCATACGCGGATACCGCACGGTGTCTGCAGAGGCGGCGTGCGCATTGGCCGGCACACCCCCGTGGGATTTTGATGCGGAAGTGCTCGCCGAAGTGCATCGGCGGGCGGTGGCTGTTGGGGCAGGGGGTTCGGTGCCCCTGCCCGAGGAGCTACGCGCTTGGCGCGGTGAGGCCCACCGGGCAGTCATGGCCCGGTGGCAGGGCCGGCTGGAGGCTCCACGGGCAGGTGTTCGAACCGTGGAGGCGCTCCGGCCGGTCCTGGAGGAGTGGGCGGGGCGGCAGCACGGGACCCTTTCCTTCCGGCTGGTGCAGGTCCTTTCCGGGCACGGGTGCTTCGGGAAGTACCTGCACACGGTCGCTAGGAGGGAACCGAGTCCCGCCTGCCACCACTGCGACTGCGGTGAGGACTCGGCGCAGCACACCCTCCAGCATTGTCCAGCTTGGGAGGGGCAACGTCGAGTTCTCACTGCAGTGGTCGGAAGTGACCTCTCGTTGCCGGCCGTGGTTCTGTCCATGGTCCGGGGCGAGGGGTCGTGGAATGCGGTCGCATCCTTCTGCGAGGACGTCATCTCGCAGAAGGAGGCGGCCGAGCGCGTCAGGGAAGAGAGTTCCCTGGCAGACCCGCTCCGTCGCCGGCGAATCGGGCGGCGTCAGCGCGCATATCTGCGCTTGATGCCGCCTTAGGTGGGGCTGCGGGCGGGCGTACGGGGTAATCTGCCTCGCCCTGTGTGTATCCAGGGGCCGCGTAGGTGTGAAATGCCCAGAACGCAACAACATCGCGTCCGGGCATTGCCACTGGGCGGGCCGCCGACGGTATAACGAATTCCGGCGGCCCGTTCGCAAAGGTGGCGACTTGGCGAGTGATACACGGCGGGTTTTTTAGTGGGTGCAAACCCCACACTACCTCCATCATCTTCCCCGGATGGTGGGCGTGTTCGTTAGGAATTTTTCCCGCCGAACCAAAAAAAAAAAAAGGAGTGGGTTCACTTCGGTAGTATAATGGGTAGGATTCGAAACCGCGACCTCACGATTGCGAGACCGATGCCTTAGCCATTAGGTAGCTGGTAGACTATATACGGTAAATAGGTCACTTTTAACCTCTAGAGCTTTCCCTTATTTTATAGGGCGTGACCATTAGGCCAGTAATGTCACGCCAGTTGACATTTGACATCTGACCAGAAGCTAAGGGTAAATTTTTGACGTGACAACGGCTTATAAATCGTTGACCGGGTGCACGCACGAAAAATTGTCACGTAGTAACGGTCACGTTATTGATTGGTTGCTAGGCAACAGCTAATGGCGATTGCAGCGACATGCGATAAAATTGGAACTGACGTTATTGACTGGTTGCTAAGCAACGCGAATGGCGATATGTCATCCATGCTTTCTTAAGACATTATCTCGTATACCGATTTAGCAGACAACAGAGGGGAAGGGTTAATTTTTTTCTGTGGTAACCCGACAGAATAAAGAAAGAAAGAAGAAAAACATGTTTATTTGGGCCTAGGATCTACAAAGGCAACAAAATATAAACTTATCAAAAAATAATAATAAAAAAATATAAAATAATGTAACATAACACATTGCAAGTAGGCACAGTATGCTGCTCCGCAGATCCGTAGCGAAGAGGTCACCACCTCAGCATATGCTAGGCGAGACGCCCCGCGCTGATTTTCAGTTGAGTGTGTGTGACAAAAATATATCTTGCTGGACATGGTTCTTGGTGTCTATAATACTAAATAACTACAATCCAAAGGGAAGCCGAAAGTAATACTGTTCTTTACTGACAGACAATCATTTTTTTTCTGAGGTAACTCAATACAAAAATAAATATTATTAGACAAAGTGATGTTTCAACCATATCCAGATCAAATACTGGTTTAGTTTATGGTTTACCTGAGAGTGCCTCATACTTATCTTTATAATTGACATCAAGGAACAGCTTTCGCTTGCCTTACTAATGGACTCTACGACGAACATATCGACAGTCAGGGCGTATAGCAGTTATAGATCCACGGTTGCCAACTTAGAGGTTTTTCCCCTAAATTTAGGGAAGAAACAATACACAGGTTTCTAAGGGATTTTTTGTAAACCAGCTAAACGACACACATATTTAATTCGTGTCCGTGACAAGCCCGTGTGAACTGGCAACCGTGAACCGTGCATACGTGGTGCGCTCAAAGATGTCCGCCGCGCATGCGCGTTGATGCATTTTTATGCGTAGCTATATATTTACCATTAAGACAAGATTTTGACAGTTCGTACTGGCTTGCCGAGGACACGGAAAAAAAGGAACATGAATAAGGATGTCATGATGAAGTAAGGATGTGTAAAGTCAATTTGCAGCCCCCGTCGAACGAACGACTAACACTTACCCGGTGTTGGCTGAGTCAATTGCATCCCTACTTTACTGTAATTCCAGCGATCCGCGCTGAGTCTAGGGAATTTTTAAATGTCTTGTAAGTTTAGGGCTATTTATTTTAATTTAGAGGGAAAATAATTGGGAGTTGGCAACCCTGGATAAATCCAAACACAACAGTTGTTGCTCACTTTCAAAAGCTCACTACTCTTATTATTCATTGAAGATGTAATAAATTGGAAGAAAACGAGCGAATCCATAGATCACAAGAACCCGAGGTGCTTTACACTGGCTGCTTATAAAATATTATACGTGCGCAGTCATGGAGTTACGAAATAGCGGATGGTAAAGACTAATCGATTTGTTTTAATCGATTCGTGTTCCGATTTCTCGATCTTTCGAGCTTCCATTTATTGAATTTATTTTGGTTATGTAGACATAAAGCTTATGGAACCTTCTTATGAAATGTTCAGATCTATTTTATTTCTACGATTTAAGTTATTTAAAATGTTTTTGTTTATCAAATTGACGGACCGGATTAGGAATACCACAATCGGTTGCAAAACTTACATCACTATCCTAAACTTTGACCAATCATTTGTTAATTGAGGATTTAAAAGATTTTTTTCGTCTTAATCGCGCAGACGATATAAAGGCAGCCTAAAAACTTGATGACGTAACAACTTTCTTGAAAACATTGCGTTACTGTGTCAAGGTCTTTAAAGGAGGAGATTACAATAGATATGAGATTGCGTCAATTTTTGGTTTTATTAACGTCATAATATGAAATTGCCATTATGATCTTAAAATTAAACAATAATATCGTAGCTAAAGTATACTTGTGGATATACAAATCTTAACACTTTGCTTTGTTAAATTATTTTATTCCAAACTAATATTATGAATGTGAAAGTAACTCTGTCTGTTACGTTTTCAAGCTTAAACCGCTGAACCGATTTGGATGAAATTTGGTATGAAGATAGTTTGAATCCCGGGGAAGGATATACAATAGATTTTATTGTAATAACCAATATTCATGCGGGCGAAAGTTGTATTGAATGTTATACTAAAATTGAGGATTATAGTTATAGTCTTAAATTTGAATTTACAAATTCGAAAAACAGAAAAAAGAAATTACGCAGTAGTGAAAATGACGAAAAAATATAATCTAAATGACTTTAATTTTCCGATAGCTTTAAAATATTTCTTTAAATATAATTTTACTACTTACATGTAATATCTCATTTATTAAATACGTACCTCTTTAATAGGCAATAATCTGGCTGTATATGTACCTATGTAATCTGTGGTACCTAACTATAGATAAAAAAAGTAATTTAGAATTTAAGTGGGATTTTGATGACATATTGTCTGAGACAATCGTCCGATCACGACCTTTTGAATATAGTCTTTTAATAAAACATACTTGAACCAAATACAATAATTGCATTTTTGAAAGATAGAAAAACGACTAGATGTCACATGCGTGGCCCCGGTTTGGCTACGGAAGTCTCGGGTTCGATTCCTGGGTCAGGACTTAAAATTTTTCTATCTTTCAAAAATGCAATTATTATTGTATTTGTAAAGTAATTGGCAAGAAATGCCTATAAAAATTACTTCAATACTTAAACCAGTTTTATTCTACATCTAGTGATGACATATACAAATAGGTAGATACTTCCATTATATATATATATCCAAAAATATACTAGTCGGGAAAATCGACTACTCGGCCACATGTGTCGACGGTTAATCTATAAAAATCACCGACAGTTGTAATCCATCTTTAGCAAATTTTGTTTTAAAATCATTTCAACTTTTCCTTTTGTAAATAAGTAAGCTTTATGGATTACTCGACATTTCGATCAGTTTGCACCTGTCGTGGTCTAAATTTTGACCAAGATTGGTGCAACCTGCGGGTCAATTCACGTATTTAAAGCAGTGCAGTTGCAGTTAAGTTTCGATTAAAACGGCCATTTTCGTATTCTTGTAAGTTTGGGATCGATCTTAAAAACGTTTGCGCACCGTACTAGAGTGTCGTTGTTGCGCTTTTCTGCTGATGCAATTCAATGCTGAGGAACCCTACACTGAGCATGGTCCGATATGCTCTTGTCCGGTTTTTTATACATTTGTGTACTAAAAATGAAATCGGAAATTGTCATTGTCCGGTCGCAGACTAAATCTTCCAGGCATGAATATTATTTCTCACATGCAATGCGGTGCATTTTATAAATATTATATCTTACAAGTTGCCCACAGCGATTTGCCCGATTGCCTGTCAAATACGATTTCAAATTTGTAACGGTAACAAAGTCTCCAGGCTGCATTAATAACAAGACAAGATTCAAAATGTAATTGTTGGTTCCACTCTGAATTAATACTTGATTTCATCGAGAAAAAGTCAAAATTATATAAGGTTTAATAATTAACAAGATTACTTGCATGTTTCTGCAGGCTTTAAGTTGAATGAATTGTATATCTTTAAAATTATCGTTAATCCCTTTACTTTGTTATATCAATAACTAGCTATCCCGCGCAACTTCGTCAATGAAAATTTTCGCTTGCGCACCGTACTAGAATGTCGTCATTGCGCTCTCGAGACTTATACTTGTCGCAAGCGTATTTTAGATCGATCCCAAAGTTACAAGAATACAAAAATGGCCATTTAAATCGAAACTTAACTGCAATTGAACTACAACTGCACTACTTTAATTAAGTGAATTGACCTCTCCAATTGGGTATTTGACTACTATCAAAATAAAATATTTTAAAATAATCAGGTAAAAATATGTCATAAAGTGTTCTAAAAAATATGTTCATTTATTAATTTAATGTGTTACTTAATTTATAATCATAAAGAGAAACACTGAAAGTAAATAATTTGACCGTAGAAAACGTGACGTCATATGCTAGCATTCCATACAAATTTGTACAGAGCGTCTCGTTTTTGACGTTTCTTAAAAAGAGGCTGATTTGACTTTAGTCAAATACCCCATTAAAGCGTAGGTAATATTAAACCAGCATTACTACAATTTCAACAAAAATAAACACTACAAAGCTAATCGGTTTGGTCGACTCTAGTCTATGTTTTTGAATTCGACTAGTCGGCTAGTCGGTCAAAGTCATCGTTGGCTCGTCTCATTTAAATACTTAAGTAGTGTAAAATACTCATGATTTGTGATAGGTACTTATGTTTGTGGTCTGTTAATATCTGCCCCTGAGTTTCTTCACTCTATGTAGCGAGCTTCAAAGCTCGCCGCGAGCTTTTACCGGCAATCGGTGCTGCTTATTATTTTACCCGTAACTGTTGCTGTCACGATATTGTACGGACAACACTTTAATTAACTAACCGTTGCACGCTTGTCTTTGGATTTTTAGTTCTATTTTTGAATTTAATTTCGATTGATAGAGTTGTTAAAATTGAATTTAAATGCTGGTTTTGTTTGCTGCTTTAAGTTCAAAAATAGTTCTTATATACTGGTTGACTTATATTGAAAATCTTTTGAAAAAAGAACACATGCAAATTGAAAAACGTGTTTAGGTACCTCTAAATGTATACGAGAATGATTCCCTTTTAAATAACTAGGTTTAGGA
Source organism: Herminia tarsipennalis (assembly GCA_945859575.2). Lineage (NCBI taxonomy): Eukaryota > Metazoa > Arthropoda > Insecta > Lepidoptera > Erebidae > Herminia > Herminia tarsipennalis. The sequence continues at coordinate 20,947,729 of OX243836.2, forward strand.
AACATCTAAGCTTTTTATTAAAAAAAAAATATAAGGAAAATATGAATACTTATTTAAAATTAATGTTCCAGACTGGACTGCGATATTCCTCTTTAGTTATTCCACTATCAGCCAGCTGCGGCACACCGAATGATAACATTTCTGGGTATTTATGTGAGTCAAGTTCATGATAGTAATTTCTAGAATTTATAACAATCAACATAATGTATTTATTTGTGTTACAAAGAGAGGCAAAATTTTGCGAATTTGTGTTTGTGTGTGTGGAGATATGCAAAGTTCTTTGAAAAGAGTCAAAGTTGACGGAATTATAATTTCACGTTTATAGTAATGTACTTAATTAGATTGTTACGTGGGATGGAGAAAAACACGGGAATGTTTTGGCGCTTAAATATATGTGTACCGGACCGATACATATGGAGGCGACGGCTCACTCCACTGCTTGTCCTGCCAACAACAATAACCAGCTTGTTAGCTAAAACACATCCAACCCGCTCAATACACATAATTAATAACTTGCACAATAGGTTGGATTTATTCGCTAGCCTGGAGAGTGAACTCACAAAAGTACTTATGTATATCTTGTGCCACACTGAGTAAATAGTAATAATTGTAGATAGTTATTTTATCTTTTAGTTAGTATTTTTAATCAATTAAAAAGTAATTTTAGGGTTAAAGTACCTAATATTACGTTTTCGTAAGTAATTTTAGGGTCGCATCTCTATGACATGCTCAAAAGAACAACGAGACAACTTTATGTGATCTGTACTCTTAATATGCACTAGCTCCTTCTAGCTCATCTAATTTTAAACTCATTTACTTGTTTTCTTACATTATTGTACTAAAAATGAATTCAGAAATTGTCGCCGACTAAACCTTCCAGGCGTGAAATAGTACTTATAAAGATTATTTCTCACTTTGTGCTTACAAGTTGCCCACAGCGATTTGGCCGATTGCCTGTCAAATACGATTTCAAATTCGTAATGGTAACAAAGTCTCCAGGCTGCATTAATAACAAGACAAGATTCAAAATGTAATTGTTGGTTCCACTCTGAATTAATACTTGATTTCATTGAGAGAAAGTCAAAATTATACAGGGTGTAACAGAAAGGTGTGGTCATATTCAATAAGGTTTAATTAACAAGATTACTTGCATGTTTCTGCAGGCTTTAAGTGGAATGAATTGTATATATTTAAAATTACCGTTAATCCCTTTACTATGTGTAAATATTATTAGTGAGTAGAACTCCTTTGAAACAGCTCAAAATTCGACATAAGACGAGTCCATCATATTTTATTGAAAGGGCTTTGTCGCCTATGCGATCAAGTTGCCCCTATAAAACAGCCACAATGTGTTACACAAATTTTACAAACATATCTACTTATAACCTATGTTTTTCTATGTTACACAGTGCCCTGGCTGCATCCGATAAAGGATAAGCCAAGACACTGTTACAACCGCCAACCATACTCATATCATACGTCTATAAAAAATAAAATTTTGACATAAGATGAGTCCATCCTACTGATTCCATTAAAGCTCTTGTAACTGACGCGACGTCGGTCAAAGTAAATCTCAGAAGATGCTTGTCAACATACATACGAAGAAATAGTGCGTAAATAGAAGTTCATTCTCTATTTATAATTTTAAGGTCCGCACTGTTTACTCTCTGTTTTTTTCTACTCATATTAAAAATTGCACGATACAACATTTGTACTGAAGCCAGAGCTCTACAATTTTTTATTTTTTAGACGTGATAATGTCTCATAAATCGATGACCGACTGCACACACGAAAAAGTGTCTAAAAAAAGTCACATTATTGACTAGCTGCTAAGCAACGCGAATGGCGTTTTCGCCTGCTTATAGGCTGAAGTGTTGTGGCTGGGCGAATGCGCGCGCATGCACCCTGGTCCATTAAACTGTCACAGTCATGGTTGTTTATTCCAATGTTTTGGCGATTGCAGCGACATGCGATACAATTAAAAAAAAAAGGTGTCACAGGCATGTTTGTTTATCACAATGTCGTTATGACATTATCACGTAATATTATCGTCCGTAAACCGATTATACAGGCAACATTTTTTTATTAATTACGAAAAACTAATTATTCTGATCTTTGACCACGAATATCCCAAGCTACATGATATTTACAGCGATTTATGCTCAAATTAAGGTTCACAGTTTTTAGCTCCACATCTTTCATTCCGAGGGAGAGACTAAATAAGCTTGTGTGCGACAGCACAGCCTCAGGAGACTATATTCTGTGACGAGTGGCGAACCTGGCCAGTAGACCAAACAAGAAAATTCACTGATAATAATAATAATAAACCCCTCGGGGCTAGTCGTTGTCTCCCTATATGAAATTAACGCAACACTCTGAGGGCATAGTAGCAGCTCTTGAAATCCTTATGACATCAATAAAAAATGTCTCATGAGGGTGAAATAAGAGTACACAAACCGCAGGGCAGCTTTGTGGCGAGCTGAATGTGCGTGGCGACACTGCGGTCCTGATGCCTCAGAGAGTCGGTCAGGGCCTCGTTTCCCGCTTGCCTTCACTGGTCGGCGGGAGTGGAACACCAAGAGTGCCCGCAGGACTCTCAACTCTGTCTTGCCTTAATCGGCCGGCCAGAGGGAGGTCGCCAGAGCTTGTTTGCTCGGGGGTGGAAGTGTCATTTTCAAGGGCATAACTACGGGGAAACCCGCTCACGGGCCTTCTTCGTGATGGTGAAACCGGCGCCGCACCGCTCGACACCCCAAGCTGCTCACACCCATGTTGCTCCCTGTCGCCTGTTTGGCTGTATGCCTGTGGCGGCCAGAAGGGGGCCCATCTAGTGAGTGGCCAGTCATCGCCTGCCCATTTGTCCGTGTGTTTTTACCATGTGTTGCAGGGCAGGCGCCATAGTTCTTCAATAGTACCAGCTAACCATTCCACTAACACATCACCTCCATAACCCAGTTTCTTAGCTACCACTTTTTGACAATAGTTTTTACACTAACCGGGGAATGTCGTTGGGTACATTTATATAGTGTATACAACGATATTCGCCGGTTTGTGTCACATAGCCTTTAGATTAAAGTGTCTAACGGGCCTCTACGTGTTGGCTTCGGCCCCACGCACGCCTCCCAAATGACCGGGACTCCATAGTCCCGTGATATGGAAACGACATACATAATAATAATAAGAATATCTTGGGACAACTCACACAACGCTATCTGATCCCAAACTATAAAAGCAGAGCTTGTACTATGGAAACCAGACAACTGATAAACATACTTATATATTTGTAAATACATACATATTATAGATAAATTACACCCAGACACAGAATAAACCATCGTGCTCATCACACAAAGTTTTATCCTGGGTGGGGATCGAACCCACGACCTCTTGCGTAGCAGTCGGATACACTCCCACCGCGCCACAGAGGCAGTCTACTGATAGTAACAAAAATCGGCCAAGTGCGATAGGTGCTCGCGCACCGAAGGTTCCGTACAACTGTCCCTGTTGCACATGTAAGAATCCTAGGTGCGCGAAAACACTCGCATTTTTTTATTTTTGTTTTCATCAGTTATATTTTTGGTCGCAAGGTTCGCCGCTGTCTGTGAGTCGTTTGGACAGGGTTTTAATTTTACTCGACATAGCTGTAACCGTCAAAATATTTACCAATAATTGCATCAAATTTGAGGGAAAATTTGTGCGCAGCTATTAAATAATACTGTTGGGTATTGTGTGGATGCACTCATAGTATCTAATGCCATAATTTGTTTTTATATCGAGAGCTATGCACCGCGGCCGGTAGACCGTGAATGCTAATCAGTATAGCGTACAATGAATGGCTTTGGTACAATCGATCACAGAAGGTTATCGGTTTTTTTAAGTAAGTAGTTTTTTTCAAGACATTTTTCTGTAGTTTAATAAGGCCGTCAAAGCTCATCGAGTGATACATACTGTATCTACATATCAACCCATATGATGGCCCACTGCTGGGCACGGGTCTCCCCAGTAGAACCTACTAGTATGTAGATCCTGGGGGTAATTGCCATAATCGCCACGCTTGGCGAGCGGGTTGGCGATCGCAGTAAGGCTTTAAGTACGCAGAGGACGCTGCTGCCCGTCCTCCGGGGTGAAATCCCTTAGTCGCCTTGACGACACCCACGGGTAGAGATGGGGTGGTACTATTCTTAAGCCGGCACCACACGGCAAGTACTGTATCTAGAAATAATGTTATCCGCAAGATGTTACCTAGGTACTTATATGTATTATAGATACCTACTAATGGTCATTTCCGGGAGTGAAGTGTCAGTTTAAAGTGCAATTTGGAAATCAGGTATTGCATTATATTAAAAGAGAGTTCAGCTAGTATTTCATAAATGGGAGCATTTATGAAATACTGGCTGAACTGCGCAACTTCGTGTGCGTAAATTTTCCCCGTTTTGGCAACATTTTTCACTGCTGCTCCGCTCCTATTGGTCATATCGTGATGTTATATAGCCCATTGATTGAGGAAGGTTATAGGGATCCTGAGATTATCGCGTTCAAACAAACAAACATACAAACAAACAAACAAACTCTTCAGCTTTATAATATTAGTATAGATAGGGTGCAAGTCGACTCATACTTAATCGGTTTTCGTAGTACAAAATAAACCCTCTAACAAGCTATAAGTTAAATAGACACACGACTCGCTTTCTTGATTAATTATTTGGAGGAGGAAAAAGGGGTTCATTGCACCATCAGTAGTGGCATGGCAGTAGGTAACTTAACTTAACTTGTAGGTACACTGAGCCCTGAAATTGCTCCAGGTCTTTAGACAATGGCAATTGAATTAGTTTTGTTGTGCACATCTTTGCAACATTTCACTCATGTTTTGTACTGCAAATACCGGCTAAGTGCGGGTCAGGTCGGACGCGTATCTTATGTTTGTTATATTTGAACTTCGCTTGATTTTTATTTTTCATTGTTATTTTTAAAAATCAAGTTATACTAAGCTAAACCTCAACTCGAAGCTTTATGCTGGAATTTATAGAGCGTGCTTTGGCTTTACTCAACCATAGCATAAGTAGAACTTGGCGCAAAAGTAATAAAATCATGTGCCGGCCTCTCAAATTACAAAAGCCTGCAAAGTTTAACTTATTTACCCAATAATTTTGTTATTTGTATATATGTATAAGTGTGTTACGAGGGTCAAACTGAAAGTTCTTAGAACTGGCCACTTATAAACTATATAATAAAAAAATAATTCTAAAATTTAAAAATATAACTCTTTGCCAATATTACTGAGTACATATTTCATTCATTTGTCATTTGTTTTACGATTTGGCGGCAAATTGAAAATTGTCTGTGTCACGTCAACATGAATTTAACACGAGAAAAGTTTCGTGCAATGATTTTTTATGACTTTCGATGTCATTTAAGTCAACAAGAAAGTTATGATAGACTACGATTGGCCTTTCACGATGAAGCCCCATCTCGTGCGACTGTTTACAACTGGTTTAATGAGTTTAAACGTGGTCGCACTAATCTCACTGATGATTTACGTGAGGGACGGCCTTCTACGGCGACGACTGAAGATAACATCTGTGTTGTGCGGCGTATGATAGAGACTGACAAAAGAGTGACCTATCAGCAGATTCGGACAAGCTTAGGCATCGGTATGAGTCAAGTGCACAAAATCCTCCACGAACATTTAGCGGTCAGGAAGCTTTGCGCCCGGTGGATACCTCATAATTTGACTGAGGCTCAAAAACTCCATCGTGTGGACTGGTGCCGTAAAATGATTGAAAGATTTAACGGAGGTGACTCAAATGCTGTGTTCGACATACTAACAGGTGACGAAAGCTGGATTTACTGTTATGATCCTGAAACCAAAAGACAATCTGCTCAGTGGGTGTTTCCTTTCGAGGAGTTGCCAACTAAAGTGAAAAGAGATCGAAGTGCGGGAAAAAAAATGGTGGCCTCGTTCTTTGGAAGGATAGGTCATTTCGCAACAATTGTGTTAGAGGATCAAAAAACAGTTTCTGCAGAATGGTACACTACCAATTGTTTGCCACTTGTCTTGGAAAAAGTTCGAGAGAAACGACCTCGCAGTAGGATCCTCCTTCACCACGACAATGCCTCGTCGCACACCGCCAAGCGAACGATCGACTATTTGGCGACATCAAACGTTGAATTACTGGGTCACCCGCCGTATAGCCCCGACCTCGCGCCTTGTGATTTTTATTTATTTCCAAAAATTAAAGAAAAACTTAAAGGAAAGCGGTTTATGAATGCTGAAGAAGCGGTGTCTGCGTATCGCGATGCCATTGAAGAGACCCCTAAGAACGAGTGGGCAAAGTGCTTTTCCCAGTGGTTCCATCGCATGCAGCGGTGTATTGACGTGAATGGACAATATTTTGAAAAGATATAATAAAACTAATAACTGGCTAATGTAATCAGTTTTTGATTTTCTAAGAACTTTCAGTTTGACCCTCGTATATAGAATAAAAATACAGCTTGGTATTTTTGTAGCACCCATAATATCATGCAACCCAAAAATACTAACAGTGGCCATAAAATATCAACATTTTTCATTACTGCTCCGCTCCTATTGGTCGTAACGTGATGTTTTATAAGCTTATAGCCTTCCTCAATAAATGGGCTATCCAACAGTGAAATAATTTTTCAATTCGGATCAGTAGTTCCTGAGATTACGGCGTTCAAACAAACAAGCAAACTCTTTAGCTTTTTAATATTAGTTTAAATGTATGACCAATTGCTTTCGTAAGTTTGTAACTAGCACTATAACCGGGTCATTGTATAGATCACATGACTTTTACTGAGTACGCAATTCAGCCAAAATAATTTTCAAGAGTAAGTATTTTAATTTTGGCTCTGGATTCCCTTTCTTCAATCAACATTAAATGTCAATGAAAGTTTCAATTTCACTTACATGTTTTATCAGTTTATAAAGTAGGTAGTAATTATATCTTAAATTTAAGTAGGTACTTGAGATAAGGTGGACTGAACGGTTTCATTGTTAAATTGCGATAACTGGTTGAATCAGGCTTCATATGGCGGAAATCCATCTTATTACAATGAAAATTAGTGACAAATACTCTCACTAAGTCGAGTGGTAGTTTCCTCTAGACCCTTGACTCGCAATCTGCTTCCACGAAATGAAACATGATACGTGTTTTCTTAAGCACGGAAGTGGAAAATTGCTAGTCAAGGGTCTGGAGGCCTACCACTCTACTTGTTGAGAGTATTTGTCAATATTTTTTTTTTTTTTTTTTTTTAAAGACGTCTCCCTCATTAGGGTACAAGCCCTGTGTCGCGGGGGACTTTACAAACATACAAATCACGGACACAAAGTACACCCAGACTCGGTACAACAATTTGTGGATCACACAAAGTGGTGTCTCGTGTGGGAATCGATCCCATGATCTCTTGCGTAGCAGTCCGACACACTCCCACTGTGCCACTGAGGCAGTTGGACATATACATGTTAAGAGTTCTGGTTCTATGTGTTTTATTTAGTTTATTTTTCATATTAACGCCTTATGTATATTAGAAGACACCTTCCACCTTATGTTTTTTTCCTTCGACGTAGAGGGTGTTGTAAAATAAAAGCCTCTGTGTATGACTGTTTGTGTTATCGTAGCTTCTAAAAGCTTATACCTAACAATGTGTTGATTCTTAGATAAGTTTTATTAAAATTGGTGTTCCAGCCGTTTTAAAAATAAATAAAAAACCGTTCCTTTTCTTCATGTCTGGTTTTCCTTGTGCACATATTAGTTCATAATCAACATACGAGGAATACTAATTAAGCCATGGTAGTATTTTTAGCATAACTTGTTGTATTTTTATGAGCCCATCAAACTTTATCCTTAAATTGGCAACAATCTCCCAAAAAAGGATTGAATATTAATTTCTTTCAAAAATATTATTAATAGCCAAAACACTTTTGTTTTCGTCGATACCATTGCTAGGCACGCGCGCATCCTGCTACATGTTTGGTAAATATCATGTTGAACTCCATGACCCTTCACAAGGCGACTTCCACGTGTACTCAACAGTACCACAAAAAATTGACAGTATAGACGGAAAGTTCACACAAACTTACTTGCCCAACGCACGCATAGACATCGTTTTTTACACGGATTCTTGGACCACTGTGTTCCGAGATTCCATGATAAAAAGGGAGGATGGGCAACTGGTCAAGAATAAGTTGCTCACACGACGGGCGTGGGGAATGCAAATTTGGCGTCCTCAAACATAGGATTTGGCACCCCCAAATTATTCGGAGGAGGGGTTCGTCGTTTCGTAAATAGGGGGGGGGGGGAGAATCTAGGTGGTACAATTGACGACTAAACACGAATAAAATGTTTTTTTTTGCAATTTCGGCAGGGGGTGTCAAACCCCAAATCCCCCCTGGGGTACGCCCATGATACGTGTGAAGCTCAACTTCTGTACTTTCGGTGTTTTGTAACAGTACGTATAAACGTACAGTTCCTGTTCTGCCTGCGTCTATTTATAAAAGCTTTTGCAAAAGCATACTGTCGACTTTTGTATTAGGACGACTGTTTACTGTTAGTGCCTATACTGTCGGCCTTGATATTTACTTAAGTATCTAACATAATGTTGTGAGTAAACTTTGTAAATAATGGACACTGGACAAATAATGAAGTAATTTTTGTAGGCATTTCTTGCCAATTACTTTACAAATACAATAATTGCATTTTTGAAAGATAGAAAAATTTGAAAATCAGACTCAGGAATCGAACCCGAGACTTCCGTAGCCAAACCGGGGCCGAAATCGAACCACCTATCTGAACTTTGTTACTAGACCTCAATTTTTTCTATCCTTTGATGCTATAAAAATGCAATTATTGTACTGGACAAATAAGTTGGATTTAGTGCACTTTTATTGGTTACTATAGAGGTCATTGGGGTAGGTACATGCACATTTAACGCCAAGTTCGAAAACCAATAGATAGCTAACGTCGGAGATCTCCTAAAAATTGGTCATGACGGTTTCCGTACTCAATGTTTCTTATTGGCCGTTTATTCTTATCAAGTCTTCGTTTGTAAATTCCTCTACGATCTATAGCTTTCCTCAGTACATGGGTGGTTTTTAATTTAATCATATAATTTAATTTAGTAACCTACCTAATTTAGCTCTTGGCTTCTTTACATTACGCCAAATAACCTCGTAATATTTTATTTTTTATTTTTGAACCATTAAAAGTCTGTGGAGGTGGTGAACACCTCCACAGACTTTTGTCACACAACCATTCACCACACATCTGAGACCCTGGGGTAAAATCGATATTTCTTTGAGGGCTTAAACCTCATAATAAACAATGATTTTGCTCCAGTAAAACAGTCTGTAGGTGATTAAGGTTATAAATCCAAAAACAAGTGGCAGGTGATTAAGGGTTAATTTATTATATATTTTCCAAAACTGATATTGCAAAGTTATGTAAAGAAGCTCCGAGCGGGAGGTTATTAGTATATTCAAAATCATTCTGTATATGTACCTAATTTTTATTGATTCATCTGCTCAAGGTTCAAAATCAACCAAAATGGCGCCGGTTCATAAAAGTGCATACGTCAAAACGTACAACATGCTTTAGTCTAAGTGGAGTTAGTAGTGGCTACTAAGGCTTTAACGCCAAAATGTGCAATCAACATCAAGTGACATAATTATTACAAACAAGATTTCAAAACCTTTTCTCCATATAAGTACTACTTTAAAAACGTAAAACTAACAGCTGATTTTGCATTACATTCTAATGTAAATACTATTGGTACAAATCCTTCTGATCACAAAATAAAGTTACATTATCCATTAGCGCTTACGTAACTCCTTCGTCATTACCTTTTAAAAAGTCTTGCAATATCTTTATCGTGTATCGTAATTGCCTTTGAGTTGGTGTCATATGGGATTGAGGCAGACTGTGCAGATAATATATAGCACAGGATTAAGTCCAAGATAGCTCCCGCAATAATAGCTGCCCACTGGCGTTGTGTCATGGGGGACTTTACAAACATTCGATTTAAGGACACAAAGTACACCTGGACTCAGTACAACAATTTGTGGATCACACAAAGAGGTATCCCATGTGGAAATCGAACCCACCACCTCTTGCGCAGCAGTCGTACACACTCCTGCCACGCCACCATAGTCCAGTCATACGCTCCACCCTTGTAGCGCGCTATCTCAAAAACGGTTAAGCATATAAAAATTGCCTAAAACCAATTTTTTTTGAGAATTTATTTGCGACTAGCGGACATACATGGCTTCGTATGCATTGATCCCGTTCCCGTAGGATGATGTATTATACATATAAACCTTCGTCTTGAATCACTCTATTTATTGTTGAAAATTGCATTGAAATCCGTTGCGTAGTTCAACAGATTTAAGCGAACAGACAGCGGGAGCGTGCCGCCCCGTTTTTTAGGGTTCCGTGGGTAAAATGTCAAAACGGAAATCTTACAGTTTCGCCATGTCCGTCCTTCTATCCGTCCGTCCGCAGCGTAGCTCAGAGACTGTTAGTGCTAAAAAGCTGTAATTTTGCATAAATACACATATTACTTACACCGACAAAGTGAACGAATAAAATGTAGAAAAACTTTTTTTTAGGGTACTTCTATATGTAAAGTGTTTCTTTTTCTCACCCCATCTGTGAGGTATCATTAGATAGGTATTTTAAAAACATTTGATTGGAGGTGGTGGTTGGAGGTTGTGGAGATCACATTTTAGATTTAGGGATCCGTTTATGAAATATTAAGCATTAAAGTCCAAATTTCTGTCAGCTAAAAGGTTAATGTTCGGTATGTGAAAAAATCACGGTAATAGTATAAAGTGAAATTAAAAGGAAAACTATCACAGCTAAGTAGGCTTTACAACTTAACGAGTAACAACAGATCAAGTGAGAAGTAATAAAATTTTCGTACAAATTCATTGAAATATACTATTAATACGTTGTTAGTAGTATGAAACAAATATACTAGAAAACCCATTTCTTAAGTCGCAGTATTCGGATGGGGCCTACGTAACTAGGGTTGACAACTTTTATTAGAAGAAATAAAGTATATATGATTTAAAGTAAAGGGGTAAATAAAGAGTACGGACTGATACATAAGAGTAGCACTGATTTTAAATTAAAAAAACGGTATTTTTTGGTGCTTTTCGCAGCATATAACAATGCTCGATTGTTTTTAAAATAACTGTATGATTCCAAACATTCTAAATCTAAGTTTGTAGTGTAAAAAAGAGTATTTTAACTTACCCTATTTGTGTTATAGATTAAAGAGTACGCCTACATGATAAAGAGTACAATACTCTTTTCCAGAGTATGGTTGGCAACCCTATACGGAACCCTACATTGTGCGTGGCCCGACATGCACTTGCCCGGTTTTTTATATATATATATATATATATACATATATATATATATATACATATATATATATATATATATATATATATATATATATATATATATATATATATATATATATATATGACTACTATCTACTATCTACTACATGTAGACTAGTACATGTAGAAGTTGTTAAGATCATTAAATATTTTTCAATTCATATCGAGGGAAGGCTTGTCCGTAGGAAAGAAAAAGAAATTATATTACCCATAGAAAGAACTGTACAGAGATTTAAATAAAAAATAATGAAACTATATTTTAATATAAAGTCTACTTTTAAAAGTCTATATATAAAATGTATCTATTGGGATCTAACATTCCCTTGTGCGATGTGAAAAGTAATTGATGTTTGTGAATCTAATTACTAAAAAAATTGCCGCCTAAAGGTGTAACGTCGCGGTTTCTCATTGCTAAACTATAATTTACTGTAATTTGTATATAAGGTAATAGATCACTAGCATTATTTAGTTAGCGAAAATGTATACTTATCGACTTATATGTCTTAGAGATAGCTGTAAACGATCCTAGGCAATAACCTCGTTAGTCAATTTTTTACATATTGGATGACGTCTGGTTTTAGAACCTTCATTATGTTAATAGAAAGTCGTTTTAAGTTATTTCATACTGTGTGATTATAGTTATTTGCTGCGATAAACACTTTATAGAGATTTTAATATCTTTACTACGAATTTTAACCGATTTCAGAAAAAAGAGGAGGTTCTATTTTCGTCTCTATGTATGTTTTTTTTATGTATGTCCATCAATTACGGGAAGACGTCTGGACCGATTTCATTTGAAAATATTTTTGTGTTTAAAAGGGTATACTTCCATGTTGGTCCCATAGTAATTAAATAACGATATTTACGAGATATTTTTTTTTTCTTTCCCTGCATATACATATACATACATATCAACCCATAAGATGGCCCACTGCTGGGCACGGGTCTCCCCAGTAGAACCTACTAGTATGTAGATCCTGGGGGTAATTGCCATAATCGCCACGCTTGGCGAGCGGGTTGGCGATCGCAGTAAGGCTTTAAGTATGCAGAGGACGCTGCTGCCCGTCCTCCGGGGTAAAATCCCTTAGTCGCCTTGACGACACCCACGGGTAGAGATGGGGTGGTACTATTCTTAAGCCGGCACCACACGGCTTTCCCTGCACTCTAACGTAAATATTATAATATCAAACCGATCACTTTATTTTATAAACTGAATCCAAATTCAACACATTATCATACAAAATAATACTGGCTAAATACGCTGGAGATAATATGCACAAGTGTGTTTATGGAGACATGTGCACTCTATTTCCTCACTCTCATAGTCTGACCCTGAAATCCGATACAACCAGAAAGAGACCAGGTGCAGGCCATAACGTACTAATTTAACGTGCTTTCCGAGACACGAAGGGCTGTGTCAGTTTTTTGAAACATTGTTTAACCTCGCAGGTCTTTCGCCTTGCTTAATCGCCACGAGTCCCTAAAAATACATTTTAAAAATGTATTAAATAGAACATTAATTTCTATGAACATTTCTAACGCTACTTTTAGATCTTTATATTAAATCTATGGTCTCTATAATAAACATTTCAATGTCCCGTTGTCCACCTGGAGCTAAAACCATTAAATTAATGTATGGCACCATTAGACCGGGGCTTACAGAATGCTTAATAACTAATAATTTATTAAAAACCATTTATTTTGCATCTAATGCAAACTTATCGATGAATTCCATGTGATCAAAATTCTTCCTTTGACTAGAATGTCTAGAGTGGTGAGTAACATCTATCACTAACAACTAAATGGTTATAGAATTTTATTAGCTACGGGTTTTTTTTTTTTTTTTTTTTTTTTTTTTTTTTTTTATTATTATTAAATTCTATAATGTGTACGAACCGCGAAAGTTTACGAACATATATTGCAAACTAAATGGTTACCAGAATGAGTATGACAAGCGTTTGCTTTCTTGTGTTGACGAATCGTTCTTTCGAATCTATCTTCATTTACATTGAATATTTTAAAAGTTTTTAAATTTTGGACAGAACAGACAGAACTTTAGTTTACACTAAACATTTTAAGCTTTCTTATAAATAGTGAAAGATTATTAATCTTTTTGATCGATTATTTTGCAAGATTAACAAAATTATTCAGGTTAGCAAAATTGTGCTTAAACATGATCAAAGTATGGCTACAAGCTATCTTATATAAACAGTTTAAATAATATAACTAAATGATTCTTATACCCAACACCTACTAGCGTAAACCCTTAAATTAACATTCTATCTATTAGGCTCGTCAATAACATGACTAATGTATCAAAACTTGTTCCATAGAATCTTTATTCTAAAAATATCTATTTCTTATATTGTTATATTGGATGCATAAGCACTTAGAATATTTTTATGTCACCGAAGAAGTAGTATGGTTTTATTTTATTATTTATTGTTAATCAGATTAGTGTGGGGTTATAAAAAGTGAATGTCACTCCTGCCATGGTAATAGGTGGACCACCCGGTTTCCTTTGCTTTGTTTGGTTCTCGAAATAGAGAAATTAATATGAACGAATAGTAGTTTTGGAATGAATCGTAAAGTTTAAAAACGTAGACATATTTATGCTACAGTTTTGGTAGAAAATGATTGCTACTATTGTCGAGTGCTAGTGAATTAAAAGTCAGAATCCTTTATCGACTTTGAACTTTTAATATAAATGGCCCAATATTGAGTACTAAATGATATGTTTGCCTTAACCTAGAACTTATACATTATGTAAATAAATACTAAGTTCGCAGTACAATTAGTAAAGTGATGGATCAGCTGAATCATCACAACATTAGTAACATAAATATTAGTCTGTATCTATGTATTTATTTATGTATGTATGTATGTATTGCTGTAAGTATGTATACTATTGTATAGTTATGTATGAAGGTATATATGTATGTGTGTATTTTTGTAAGTATGTATAGTATTGTATAGTTATATTGTTTTATTTGTGTATTATGTAAGAATAATAAGGTAGTTCTTATTTTTACAATTAGGTTACTGCACCTTTCACACATTCCATTTCTACATCACCCTAAGGTAGACTGGCAGAGAATGCTTTTAGCATTAAGTCCACCTTTGTACAACTTTGTGCATAAAGTTTTAAATAAATAAATAAATAAAGTCAATCAAAAATTAACTTGTCAATAAAAACTTATGAACGTTCTTTTCATTGCCTATCTAACTATATATATATTTTATCATTTCTTTAAAATGTGGTTTTAAAATTATATTAGGCTTTAAATGAATTAACTTAAGAGATGATTAAACCAATCGGTATATTTTTGAAATATCTTAACGATATTTCATCCGAAACCAGCAGTCACTTATCATCAGTCATCTAACCTTTCCTATTTTGCAATTGGCTCCCAAAATCTACATTACCTTCAAAACGAATGCATCCATTTCCAAAACAGCGTACGTGACGCGACACAAATATTAGTTTTGAGAAAGCATTACGTCAATACAGAGAATGCATTGGTTTCGATGGCAGTTCGGAGGAAACATGCTGATCGGATTACTTGCGAGCATGCTTAACTATATACCCTGTAAATTGGACTTTGTATAATGTGCCTTTGTACGATCTTGATCATACAAATTCATTTGTTGTTGTATTTTGATCTGTGTTCCGGTCAGCCGTTAAAATATGCTATAATATTGTCTGGCAATTTCAACGGGGACTTGAATTTTCTTGTTTAAAATCGTCATTTAGTTTGTAGTGATTACGAACATAAGGTTAAGGTTTTATGCTATTCTTAATTTCTTCTGAGTAAATTAGCTCACATTTGAGGTTTCCGTAGAGAGGCATAGGTCTGGTGCCCACCCCCAGTTATCAGTGTGTTGGATTGCAATTCGACATCGTAAAAAATGTAGGTTGGACGCTTTAATGGATGAGGGTTTCACCTCAAATTTCTAATATCGTCCCAAGCCAAGTTGAATAGATTTTTTAACAAAGTTTAAAAAAAACTCTGATTTTATTAATTTCAAATATACGAAGTCGTAGGCTAGCTAATGATTTATAATTAGATACCGGCTATCAAACAAATTGATGACCCATGAATATTTGAATAGATCCTGGGTAAAAAACTCTTTATTCTAAATTTTTTGTTGTCATGTGGTTTATTCTTAACAATAATCAGACGTAATTCTGTTTAAATGTTGTATTCAGGCCTTGAATGTTTGTTTTTGTTTATCATACGTAAGTGAACATGAATAGAAACTTGTTTTCTGTGTTGTTAATAAAGATTATACTTTGAGATCGTAAGGTCAATCTGGATATTCTTCAGTAAAAACGTAGACCTAAGAGTAATAATATTAGTTGTAGTTTTTAGGCGATCAAGAATATATTCATAGTTACTTGAATGTATTATATGATAGCCACGTAGAATTGTATTATAAGGATTGAAGTTATTTAATGTCAAATGTATGAATTTTTCAGTTGTATCATTGTATGGTTGCAAATCACGAAGTTGTTGGTTCTTTATATCGGCATCGCGTTGGTTCTCAACTGACAATAATCACAAAAAAGATACAAGAATGATACTTCCTACGTAGCGATTAATATAATTATAGTTGTGAACACGTTGCTAAATCCTTTCTATCTGTTATGACATTTCAATCTGCCGTGGAATTTGAAAACCATTGAATTCGTTTTATTTCCTGTTTATTCTCTATTAGGTTTGTATCATATGTGTTTTTCTGTCTGCTCTGGCATTTCTGTCTTATATAACACTTCTTTCTTCTTTCGCTTTCCTATTTGATAATGCTTTGCTATCTCCTAGTTGTTTTCCATCAGCTATTGCATTTCTGTTAACTGTGTGGTTTCAATCTAGTTTTTTCTTCTATAGGATCCCCGTTTCTCTGTTATTGCCTGCTTTTTTATTTATCTAAAAGTATTTAAAGGGAATCAGGCCCTGGGCATATTCCTTGACCTTGCCAAAGCTTTTGATACTATTTCAATTCCCATTCTCCTAACCAAGTTAGAGTCTCTGGGCATAAGAGGGACACAGCTAAAACTCTTGGCAGACTATTTAGATGAAAGATACCAGTGTATCAAAATAGACGACATTATGAGTGAAGATCAAAAATGTTCCGGTTTTGGTATACCTCAGGGTAGTATTTTGGGCCCTACGTTATTTTTAATTTACATAAATGACCTTTGCAACCTAAATATCGGCCATGGCAAGATAATAGCATATGCTGACGACACAGCTATTATATTTACAGCTAAAACCAAGACAGATTTGTTTAAAAATGCACAGCAAGGTTTTAATATTATAAATAATTGGCTTTGTCATAATTTACTAACATTAAACGCTGATAAGACAAAATATATCCATTTTTCTATGCGCCACTCATACCACAACGGCGCTGACACAGATTTATTTGCACACTATTGCAACAATCCCGCAGAGAACACATGTAACTGTCCTATTATTCACAACACTAGTAACATAAAATATCTCGGTATTATTATCGATGACACACTTTCATTTAAGTATCACATTGAAAATTTAGTGACTAGAGTCAGAAAACTAATGTTTGTTTTTAAAAAACTTCGTACCACCGTAGACTCAAAACTGATCTTACAAATATATCAAGCTCTGTGTCAGTCCGTCATTCAATATTGCATCACTTCATGGGGTGGAGCACTAAAAACCATTATACTACCTCTTGAAAGAGCTCAGAGAGCAGTTTTAAAAGTAGCTACCTTTCGTCCTTTCCTATTTCCCACTTTCCTTCTCTATAAATGCTGTAAGGTACTGACTGTTCGCCAGCTATTCCTACTAAATGTCATTTTAAAACAACATAAGCTGCTCACCTTCAATGCTGACATTACTAACAAGAGACGAAAAGATATAGTCTGCACATCTAATTCTACCTCAAGATATACATTTACAAACAGATTTTTTAATTTTATAGGCCCTTTTTTGTATAACAGATTAAACCGAATAATAAATATATACCATCTTAATTATTTTAATTGTAAAATAGCTATAAGTTCGCAATTACAAGCTATGTCATACGAAGAGACGGAGGATTTACTGGTAGTAATAAAATAAAAAAAAAAGGCTCAAATTTCTCACTAATTATGTAATTAGCATAAAATAAGTTAATTTATTTATCTTTGTTTTATATTTAGTTAACAGTTCTTATTTTTAGTTAAGATTAATTTTAGTTTCAGAAAGTATTTGTTTTAAATACTTTTTTACTTTCTCGCCTGAAACACAGGTTTCAACCTAGTTCAGGCAAATATCCAACTGTGCCGTTTATTATTTATAAGTGTACCTAAGTTATGCTATTGTACCTATACTTTATGAATAAATTTTATTATTATTATTATTATTATTTTTCGTGAATCATTCGATCTTTATGTATGAATGATGATTGTCGTTCAAATCGCGATAGACAAAAATGGAGACATAAAACCTTATTGTCGTGTCCAAATCGAACAATGAGAAAGGTTGACGCGCTTCCGTCCCTTTATTATTCATTTACAACATCCCCTTTGTATGCGGCATCCTGTCGTACACTCAAGTTTTTTGACAGATAAATTATTGTTTATCTTTTAATTTGTGGCCATAGAAATAGCGATTTTTCTTCTTTCGTATCGATAATTTGTCATAGTTACATTGTTGCGGAGTGAGTAGATATATTTTATGACTAATGAAAAAAGTTATCGATGTAGGTATAGTAGGTACAAGTAGGCGCTCTATAAATAGAATATTACTTAATGAAAGTTGTATTTAATTAAAAGCGTGTCATTATTTGATGTAGAACTACAGAATTCCTTAGAAATCTTAAAGATCAAATTTTGACTTAAACTAAGTACTGTTACTTGATTTAGAACACGCATCCCAAAAATATTGCATTCCATGAAATAAACTCAATCTTTTTAGGGTTCCGTAGCCAAGAGGTCAAAATGGAACCATTATAGTATCGCTCTGTCCGTCCGCCTGTCCGTTCCCGCTTTAGCTCTTAAACATAGATCTTTAATACTAGAAAGGTAGATTTAGATCTTTAATACTAGAAAAGTAGTTATTTTGCATGGATATACATTTAGTTACGCCGACAAAGTGGTAGAATAAAATTTTGAAATTTTTTCCACACGTAAAGTGGGGATGTAATTGTTTTTTCTCAGCTACCCCATCGTTTGGGGTGTCGTTGCATGGGTCTTTTAAAAATATTTTGGGGTTATTAAAATCATATTTTAATCTAGGGATCCGTTTGTGAAATATTAAGCCATAAAGAGATTTTTTTTGTTAGAGTCAAGTGTCCCCCCACCTGCCAGCTAATGGTTGGTTGTTTTTTAGATGTGATTTGATAAAAAAAAATCGGGTGGTAGTATATATAACACGGATAACTATCACAGCTAGTAGGCTTTACAAGTTTACGAGTAACAGCAGACCAAGTGCGAAGTAACAAAAGAATGTCGGCGAAATCATTGCTGATGAAATTTGTAAGCGTCTACAAATATGATCAAAACAGATTAAATTTTAATAATTCTTTAGGATTTTAAAAATGATGATTAAAACGTGTTCAAGTCTAGGAATATAATTGTATAATAAATTAGTAATTTATTTGACTCCTTGGATTGACTTTTCGTTGACAACAAGTAAACAAGCTATGGGAAATTCAAGTTTATGAATCATTAAGTTAAGGAATCATTTCTAAACCCCGAGCAATTAATATAATTTGAATAACTTAATTAAATTATGATCTTTTTAAAACAAAAATATAAATAAAAAAATATCAAGAAACCCGCCTGCTCTAAAGATATGGAAACAAAATCCCCTACGTATATGTAATATCATACCGTCAGAGTCATCAATGAATCTCGATGAACTTAGTAAAGTGGCTCCTACACTATAGATTTGAAAAATGCCATTCTTTTCCCAAACCACTTTTCACACCGCATTATAGTGCTGGGCAGCTACGGAACCCTACAGTGTGCATGCCCCGACATGCACTTGTCCGGTTTTTAAAACTTGAAAATTTATAAGAAGTGTCTACATTCTCCTAGATTTCCATTTCACCGACATTCGCATTACTGATCCGGATAATAATTTCAATTTATAAATAACTCGAAACTCTGGCCAGACATCAAAATTTTATTACTTCCGTATTTCGTACGAAATGCTCTTAAAAAACGACATTAATATAAATTTTAATAACCAAATTAAAGTAATAAAATAAATAAGTATTTATCTTAGCACTTTCTTGTGTTAAGAGAGTGTCCTTATTAAAAACTTGTCGCCTTGTCGTTAAGAGATAGGTATTTTATTATTTTGTCGATTCTCACCAGAATTGTGTGAAGTGGGAAAATGTAATATATTTCTGATCACTTTTGGCAGGCCTTGGGTGCCGAGTAAACCACATAAGATAGCCAGAGTTAACAGGTTTGTTGAAGAGACCTTATAGTGTGCGGTCAACACAATGTAGCCACGATAATCGTGGTCCCAAAGGATGTATATAAAGTAAGTGTAGCGGTTTTGTCTAGTTTCGAGTAAATTTAGAGATGAATTAAAGAAGTTATTACAATTTTAAGAATTTAATTTAGTTTTGGATAACTTTAACAATGGATTCTATATGAAAGATTCTATTCTTATCTTAAAGTATTTACACGTGTGTGTGTGTGTGTGTGTGTTTGTGTGTGCACATTGATAGTCCGCCGAAGCCGGCTTGTATGAGGAGTGCATTTAGCTCGGCTTAGCTTAGCTGCAAGCTAAATGCTTTTGCGTCACAACACTTACTAATTCTAGCAATGTAAATATATGATAGAAAATGTAGTAACAATCAAAATAAACCCTTCATTGGTTTGATAGTTACTACATTTTGTCGAATCTAGTTTAGACAGGGATGCAAATCGTGTAGAGGTCAAGAGTAAAGCTTGATCAAGAGGGCATACACTTCCGACATAATAGTTTAATGTCTACATTAGGTTTTTGTCGATCTTCGATACTAAGTTTATTTAAAGTACTTTATTTTTAGCTATTATAAAGATTTTAACTTGGTATTTAATATACGGGAATTAACGCGCATTATTTACCTTAAAATGTTTGACGTTTCAACCAGGTTACACCGGCCGTGGTCTCAAGTGGTATAATGCAACATGCAACGCGAAAGAGATAGAAAAGAGAGAGAGAGAGAGAGAGAGAGAGAGAGAGAGAGATTTTATTTATTATTTTATTCTTAAAGGTTTACACGTTTTAAAACGTGACATAAGAACAACCACTCAAAGTAATTACAATCGGCGTACTTGAATGGCTTTTACGCCTTATAACATTCCCATTCCATTTTAGGGACACAGACCTGTAGAGAGAAGACTCAAAAAGAGGCGCAATCCGTCACCTGGGCTTACATGTCGATGATTTTTTTGTGTTTTCGAATGTTTGGTACTAGGATATACTGTTATCTATTTATCACCGATTTACTAGTAGTATCAAGACCCACATGGACAACAGGGGCATTGCCCCCCTCCCCAAGACTCATGAACTTTCTAGTTTTCGTCATACATTTGGTCCGTCGTAAGGCGATGAATGACATACACTTGGCCGGTGTTGAGTCAAATTGCCCCCCCCCCCCCCTCCCCAGAACATGATCCTGGATCCGCGACTGCCTACCTATTACTGACCCTGATAACATGACGTAGATACCTAAATACAAAATTAATTCCAGTATATTTGCTGTATCACAGAATCCAGTCATCAAGTTATTATTGTTTGAATGGTTAGAGTAGCAGTAGTTCTAATGGCCCCACCTATACCTACGCATGGTTAGCTTGTGCCACTATTTGTCCACACATTAATAGCTTTTTTAAGCCAATTGTATTGTCCAGTTTATCTAATTGAATAAAATAAACAAAGGGCCAGTATAATTGTGCGTTATCGTCATCTGTGGACCTATATAAGCAGTTGTTTGATATGCGATGACTCTTCGCTGCAAGATTCTGATATGACGCATTATACCCGCAATGTTGGGTCTTTGTTAAATATTTGATAAATATTTGTTGCCTTAAACATCACGTTATCATCTCTTATTTGTAACAAACTTTGCAATGGTATAGCACATTTTTTTACAAGCTTTTATTTAACTTGCAATGTTTGTTGATTGGTTTAGGTTATCAGAACCACTCCCTCACACATAACATACCTATTAGGTTGAAATTAGTAAGTTACTTGGTCAGTTCTGAGCCTATACATTTTTTAATGGAAACCACGATCTGATTCTGCAGCCAGGATTAGATCCAGTCGAAAGTCATCGAAGATCAACAGTATACAAACGATATTTTATAGACACAACAAAAAGCAATTTTTTTTTAAATCCGTGCCAGCCCGGCATTAATTTTATTATTATTACTAGCCCACGTTGTCTCACTGCTGGGCAAGGCCCTCATTTTCTTCCACTGCGTTTGATCTAAGGCATTGTAGTCCTTGAATTGTGCGCCTCTAGGTCGTCCCGCCATTTCTTTCGGAGCCTCCAACGCAGTCTCTTTTTGTATTAAGGTAGCCACTCTGTGGTTATTTTGACCCATAGTTCAGTTCAGATGTCTGCGCCCAGTTGAACTTATTCATTTTAAGAAAACTACTAACATTATAAAGTTTGTTTGTTTGAACGCGATAATTTCAGGACCTGCTCGTCCGAATTAAAAAGTTATTTTACTGTTGGATAGCCCATTTATCGAAGAAGGCTATAGGCTATATAACATCACGCTCCGATCAATAGGAGTGGAGCAGCAATAAAAATTGATGCAAACACAGGAAAAAATTATACAGACAAAGTTGTTCTTTTCTGCCAGGTGTGTGATGATAATTCTGTAGATACTTTTCAATTATAATGACACCCACGTCTCGGGTAATTTTCGTCATTTATTATGTAACTAGCCTTCACCCGCGTATTCATTCGAACGGATTACCATTTTCTTCCCACGTGTTTATGTGTTCATACAGGATATTATGGTCTACCTATTTGCATCCGAATCCGTTTAATAGCATGATCGAGGGTCCAATTGTAATTAGATTAGTATGATCGGGTAATTTTGACTGCTTCTGTGGCGCGATGGGAGTGTATCCAACTGCTACGCAAGAGGTCGTGGGTTCGATCTCCACCTAGGATAAAACTTTGTGTGATGAGCACGATGGTTTTTTTTTATCTTTTATTTTTGGAGCTTTTATTCTAGGAACATGTCAGCCCCGTAAGGCTTAACCTATACATTCAGTACAAATAACAATATGAGTCTTAGGGAATCACGAATACGCGAACATCTTATATAGTGATAATGCAGCATCTGATGTAGGGTTTGCCAAAACAGTTGCGAATACGCCCATATCCATCATATTTAAATTAAATTCTCGCACTAATGACTCCCGCTGACTCGGGTATTTTCTACAATCTTTTAGTAGATGTTGGACATCGTCTAGTACTCCGCATATTTCACAGTTTGGCAACTCAATTTTTTTCATTAGATGACCAAATTTTCTAGAAGGATAATGTCCTGAGCGCAGTCTATGCGCTACGACTACAATCTTTCTGCTTGCTTTTATATACATAAACCAAGGTATTCGAGGAGGTTGAGCACGATGGTTTATTCTGTGTCTGTGTGTTACTTATATATGTATGTATTTAGAAATATATAAATATGTTTATCGGTTGTCTGGTATCCATTGTACAAGTTCTGCTTAGTTTGGGATCAGATAGCTTTGTGTGAGTTGTTCCAAGATATTATTTTATTATTATTATTTATCAAAATTGTCCGAAGTCATCTGTTAAACTGATAAGTTGTTTATCATAGCTTGTAGGTTCTAAAATCACTAGTGACACGCCACGCTCCGTGGACACACCTTGCTGACTTCTGCCCGTCAAATTTTAGCTTCATTAATAGTTATCGAGATTTCGTGTTTAGTCAGCGTGACCTTTCGTTTAGATTTATTTCTTTTATGAGCACTCAGATCGCAATAAAAAGTAAATACCTTCACCTTCCTCAAGCTTCAAGCTACCTCCATCTCCATCAATATTTCCGGAGATTCAAAGAAACAAATAAACACATTTCTGTGTTTTTAAAGAACAACGATAGCACTAGGCACTAGGGCACTGGCTCCATACATGGGTATGGAGTCGTGCCCTAGTGCGATAGTAACTATTAGCGGGGAACACAAAAATCACGTTACAAACATAAAAATCACGGAGGTATGATTTGTATGCTTGTAAAGTAACCTGCAACACGGGGTTGTACCCTAGTAAACGAGTTTCTTTCTGTTTGTTTAATTTGTACTAAGAATTAAACAGAAAGAAACTGTGCCAGAAGAAGAAGAAGAGCCAGTGCCCTAGTGCCAGTGCCTAGTGCGATCGTTGTCCTTTCAACACTACAAATTAAACAGAAAGAAACTGTTCCAGAAGAAGAAGAAGAGCCAGTGCCCTAGTGCCAGTGCCTAGTGCGATAGTTGTCCTTTCAACACTACAAATTAAACAGAAAGAAACTGTGCCAAAAGAAGAAGAAGAGCCATTGCCCTAGTGCCACTGCCTATTGCGATAGTTGTCCTTTCAACACTACAAATTAAACAGAAAGAAACTGTGCCAGAAGAAGAAGAAGAGCCAGTGCCCTAGTGCCAGTGCCCTAGTGCCAGTGCCTAGTGCAATAGTTGTCCTTTCAACACTACAAATTAAACAGAAAGAAACTGTGCCAGAAGAAGAAGAAGAGCCAGTGCCCTAGTGCCAGTGCCTAGTGCGATAGTTGTCCTTTCAACCCTACAAATTAAACAGAAAGAAACTGTGCCAGAAGAAAAAGAAGAGCCAGTGCCCTACCTAGTGCCAGTGCCTAGTGCGATAGTTGTCCTTTCAACACTACAAATTAAACAGAAAGAAACTGTGCCAGAAGAAGAAGAAGGACGAGTGCCCTAGTGCCACTGTCTAATGCGATAGTTGTTCTTTCAACACAGGGATTGTACCCTAGTAAGCGAGTTTCTTTAATTTGTGGTGTTCCATGTGGGAAGCGAATCTACAACCTCTTGCGCAGCAGTTGTGCGCACTCTCACTGCACTATTGAAGTCGGAGCAGTCAAGTTTTTGTATTAGTATTGAAAAAATGTATACTTGATCAGGGTTTGCAGATCATTTAATTTATTATCCCTGGAGGTTGATATTGATTTATTAATATAGTAATAAGGGCGAGGAGAGTTGTAAAAATGGCGGCAAACTGACCGGCCATTATTTTTACAGCTCCGAGTTTAACTTGTAAAAAATGATTTGAATACGTGATAATTGACTTAGAACGAGACTTTGTGCATGTAATAAGTGCATAAATACTTGACACTGGCAGAAATTAGCCGTTAAAACGGCTAGATTGCCATAAACTCAAAGAAGAAGAAGAATAAGGGCGAGGGATTGTCAACAGTTTTTTGAAACCCATTTAAATTTAATGTAGTATTTTAGTTAGCTTGTAGTTTAGATTCATTATATAGGGTATTTGACCATTGACACGTATAAAAGTAAATACTGACTGCAAAACGTGAAAAAGAGAAAAAAACTTGTTCGGCCTTTGACAGGTATTGTGCACAAAATAGCGTTGTCTCTTTCTAGAGAGTGGCCTGTCAAAAACCTAATACAACAGTTTGTTATATCGTTGTATTTTACTTTGTTAGTAGTCAAATACCTAATATAGGGCAAGTACTGGTCTCTGTCTGGGCTTAGTAGTTTTGTTTCTCCATCTCTGTTTATTATCCATTATTTCTTGCTTGATACCTAAGTATAAAATATAGATTTACAGATAGATTTACGCAGTAGTAACCTATGTTTCCTAACTGAGTACTTAAAGTTACGTAACTTAGGTTACAGATAAGTAATAAACATGTTGTAATCCGTGAATAGTGTGTGACATTATCATCAGGGAAGAGGATAGCATAATCGCGTGAGTAATATCCGGCGTGCGTATGCTGATGCAGTTCATTGCACTACAGATTTATAACTTATGGTCCTGATAAAAATACTATCGTAAAATGAGTTGTACACTGGAACGAATTAGGGGCTGACACTAGTATTATATAGGTACTAGCTGAGCTCCGCGGTGTTACCCGCGGTTTATTAGCCTATTTCCCTGTGTCCCTAAAATGGGATGGGAATGTTATAAGACGTAAAAGCCATTCAAGTACGCCGATTGTAATTACTTTGAGTGGTTGTTGTTATGTCACGTTTTAAAACGTGTCAACCTTTAAGAATAAAATATTAATCCATGGTGTCAGCTAACTCCATACCAAATTTAATTATAATCGCTTCAGCCGTTGAGACGTGAAGAAGTAACAAACATACACACTCACATACTCACAAACTTTCGCCTTTATAATATTAGTGTGATGTGATTCTAAGCTCCAAACTTATTGCTTATTCTTTAGGAAGGATTACTGTAAAGGCGTTTTAGACACAGTTTAGGCTTTAACCAGCTATTAGGTACACTACCCTAAATCAGGGCCCTAAACCGAGGTGGCCTTGAAAATTTAGGCCCCGAATAAGGGGTGAACAGAGAATTAGGGCCCTAACTCTTATTACACCTCTCTTTTTAAGGGTTCCCTGATTTAGTGTAGTGTAATAGGCGCATTAGGGCTTTTATCCCAGAACACTGGACGAATGTAGGTTTTTTTTATATGAATAAATGAAGAGACGAGCATGTCGTGAGCCTTATAATAAGCGTCATGCTTGGTCACGCTAGCCTATAGTATCTGGAATACCCAAATTCTTGTAAAGCAATGATCTGATTGTCAGAACACCGCGATCCTCATTTGAGACATTAGTTCGTAAGTCTCATTTGCCCAGTAATTATATTATGAAAATGACGTGACCACGGCCTTTGCAATACGGTCGAAACGTCGGGCAATAAACAAGGTGTTTTACCTTAAATTATTCACGCGATTAAGACCCGTAATATATATTTTCATAATGTGTACAAATCGCGAAAGTTTATCGGTACTATTAATAGTAATTACACTTTCCAGGTTTCCAGGTTTTTACTACGTGGAACAACTACACAACAGCGTTGGAGTTCTCCTGCTTCAATGTTCATAAAACTGATAAAGCACGCTTCAAATACCAAATGCGGCAATCTAACGTCCGACCGAACTATCTACCGCTAAGCAATTATAATTAGTACCTTCCTACCAGTAGCGAAGGGTAAAAAAATCTAAGGTAACCTTATATCTATCTTGGTGAACATGGTTCTTTGTACCTTAAATATTAAGTAACTACAATTTAAAGGGAAGCCGATAATAATGGTGTTCTAAGGAAGTCCTCCGCTGCTGCTTTCTTTCTTCCGAATTGGAAGCATAATTTTTAGATGCACAAGCACAACAAAAGTACGTATGTATTACATATCAACCCATAAGATGGCCCACTGCTGGGCACGGGTCTCCCCAGTAGAACCTACTAGTATGTAGATCCTGGGGGTAATTGCCATAATCGCCACGCTTGGCGAGCGGGTTGGCGATCGCAGTAAGACTTTAAGTACGCAGAGGACGCTGCTGCCCGTCCTCCGGAGTGAAATCCCTTAGTCGCCTTGACGACACCCACGGGAAGAGATGGGGTGGTACTATTCTTAAGCCGGCACCACACGGCAAACGTATGTATTACTATTGTTCAAATTAAAGTGACAGCACTGTCATTTGACTACATTCAACCTAACAACGTCTCATTAATCGTTTTGAATGTTTTGCCTTTGAGTATTTGACGTCTATGCGTATAACGTCAGTACTTGGAAACCTACGTATTCACAGTTATATACAAACACATAATTACACGCTAAAGTGTACACATTAAAAAAAACCTCCGACATTCAACAATCTAGACGAGGAATCATTGCAATTAAATTAGCTTTTGAAAGATCTGCATTAAAATCAGCCCATCCGTTTGGGAGCTACGATTGGATTGGCCATCTCCTAACGAATTTTCTTTGTTTCCTTATTTCTTTTTAGTCAGGGGATTTTAAAATGTTATTAAATTTCTATAATAACGTAATGATTTTGGGACAGTTCACACACAGTTATCCGATCCTAAACTAAACTAAGTTTGTACTATGGCAATCAGATTACTGAAAAACATACAATATGTGCTATATGCTGCCGTGTGGTGCCGGCTTAAGAATAGTACCACCCCATCTCTTCCCGTGGGTGTCGTCAAGGCGACTAAGGGATTTCACACCGGAGGACGGGCAGCAGCGTCCTCTGCGTACTTAAAGCCTTACTGCGATCACCAACCCGCTCGCCAAGCGTGGTGATTATGGCAATTACCCCCAGGATCTACATACTAGTAGGTTCTACTGGGGAGACCCGTGCCCAGCAGTGGGCCATCATATGGGTTGATATGTATGTATGTATGTATGTATACATAAATATTTTTAAAGATATACATCATTATCAGCCTATCGCAGTCCACTGCTTGACATAGGCCTCTCCAATTGCACGCCACTTTGTTCTATCTTCGGCTTCTCGCATCCAGCTCCTGCCAGCCGTTTTGCGTAAATCATCACTCCACCTGGCCTGAGCGCGTCCTACACTACAGACTAAAGTCTTTAATCAGTGCGTCCTACCTACCCATCATGACATACGGAGCCTAAACGTGGACACTGACGGTACGGCTGGTCAACAAGTTCAAAGTCGCTCAGCGGGCTATGGAAAGGGCTATGCTCGGAGTTTCTCTTACGGACAAAATCAGAAATGAGGTGATTCGGCAGAGAACCAAAGTTATCGACATAGCCTACCGGATTAGCAAGCTGAAGTGGCAGTGGGCTGACCATATTAGCTGAAGAACCGACAACCGTTGGGGTCAACGAGTTTTTGAGTGGAGACCGCGGCTCGGCAAACGTAGTGTAAGATATACATATTATAGATAAATTAAATTACACCCAGACACAAAATAAACGATCGTGCTTGTCACACAAAGTTTTATCCTGGTTGGAGATCGAGCTCACGACCTCCGGCTTAGCAGTCAGGGTCACTAACCAATAGGCCAGTCTTACATCAACGTTACGTTGCGGTTTTTAAGCTATTGCATAGCTTCTATCGCGGGCCTTGAGCGCGGGGACCGAATCCAGAAATTCCGTAACGAAAAAACCTCACGCTCCCCACTCCGACGGGCACAGCGGTGATACTTTTTACTTTTGCCATCTATCAATGAATAGCAGAACTTTTAATGATTTTTTTTAAATTTAAAAAAAAAACTTTTTAAAACTAAAAAAAAAACTTTTTAATTGCTTTTTTTAAATTTAAAAAAAAAAAACATTTTTTTTAAAGAAACAAAAAATTCAAACATTGTTTTTTTTATAATTAAAAAAAAACACTTAAAAATATATATATTTTTTTTAATTGCTTAAGTTGATAAAAATAATATGCAATAGCTTTACCGCGGCAGTCCCCGAGTGCCACACATTTTTTTTTTAATTTTATACACCCCTATAGATATCTAATTACGGTGTTTGTAAAGTTCCTCACGCGACGTAACTGACGACACAATGTTAATTCCCTAGTGACTAAAAAGGGCGTTTTTTAACGAAACAAAGAAAAATATTGGCCATTAAGTAGGTACCTATGTATATTAAATTATTACAACCACATCATGAGGTCATTGTCCTCGCACATTGTCATTAAGTCTTCGTGAACTAGTTGATATGAACTTAATAGCGAGTAAAGTATTTAATGTCCTAGTATTTAAGCTACAATGTTGGCTTCTTCAATCACTATTGTTTATTGTGTATGGCCTGTGTAGTAGACTGTCTTTACAGACCGGGCGATTTTGCACGCATGTGAGCGTAGGTATACAAAGTATTATGCGTGTAATTGGTGTGCCTGCGATTTCGCTTTCGTAAACTAAAAAAATAGCCTAAGTTACTCCTTACATCCTCAGCTATCAGTGAAAGTTCAGTCAAAATCGGTCTAGCCATTTCGGAGATAAGCTGGAACCAACAGACAGGCAGACCGACAGACAGACAAAACAATTAAAAATTGAGTTTTTGTTATAAGCTCCATATATACGTTTCTTTCATGTGAATTTAGTAAAAATCTGTTATTTTGACATAAGCTCATATAACACAAACACTTTTATATAATAAAATAGTCTTTGCAACCCCTAAATATATTGAAAGGTCTTTTAAATATATTTAGGGGTTGCAAAGACTATTTTTTGATTTAGAGATCCGTTTGTGAAATATTATTTGCTGCTATGTAGAAGCATGTAACTACACAGCACATGCTGCGACCACACGTCATAATAATATATAATAATAAATAAAATAAAAGTTTCTGTGTTATATGAGCTTATGTCAAATTAACAGTTTTTTACTAAATTCATATGAATTTAGTAATTTTAAATATATTGAAAAGTCTTTTAAATATATTTATGGGTTAAAAGGTATTAAATATATTTAAATAATTAAGGTTATAAATTATATTGATTGCTACTAATATTTATATCAGTGCAAGATTTCAGCTTTCTAGTACTAAGGGTCTCTGATCTAACCTGGGGACAGACAGACGGACGGACGGACGAACAGGGCGAAACTATAAGGGTTCCATTTCGCCATTTTGGGTACGGAACCCTAAAAAGGTGATTTACTTACTCACATTAATATAAACGGCATAAACATAAACGGTGAGTACATATCGCACCTTCGGTTTGTACCTTGGGCAAGTAATTTACATTATTTCAATTTACTGGGCGTATAGTGAACGGTCTCTTCTGGACTTTATGAATAAAAATATATGTAATCACCTCTTCTTAGCGTTTTGACAGCAACATTGTAAGTAATAAATAATATTAGTTATATACTCGTAAATTTAGCCCAGAACGCGCCCACGTCAACTACATTGTCGGAGGTAGTCATTAAGTCTTTTTTTTTTCTTAATTTAAAGGGCTTTAAACCAATGTCTTAGTCTTTCATGTACAGGTGATTGGGTACATACAAGAAGAGAAGGTCATGGTTAGATGGGCCATTATCTGTGTTGCACCGCACATGCAACTCAGTTTGGTGCCCGAAAAGAATCCCAACCTAAGCTTGTTTCCTTGCTTTGGCCACCTGTGTCCAGAGCTTGTTTAAAGACTTTTATGTCCAGGTGTAGGGCTTTCAGTGGGTTGCACAAACGGATGTGGTAGGGATACTCTATCCTTCCATAATTAGCATCTCGTCTTTCATGACTCCATTATCAGAGGGTCGACACTCCTAATGAAGTTTCTTCGGTTCTTCAGTCTTTGTTGTGTGGCAATGTGACCAAGCATCGGATGCCGTGAGTCTTTGTCCATCTTTGCTCTCCGCAGCGCCTGCCACAGCCCTACGGACACCTGGGGGCGCTGTGCCAGACAGTGGGTACAGCAATCCTACCAGGGTCGGCTTGAGACAGCCTGTAATGATGCGGCAAGTTTCATTAGGACTGTTTCCACTAACTTTGCGTGGGAGGAATGACTCCAAACCGGACACATATAATCGCTTATTATGTCATAAGGGGTCTTCACAATAGACCCTCAGTCGCGTTTAGTGAGTAGGTACAGTCATAGAAGAAACCTATCTAGACTATTGCGAAATGAGATTGAATATGCAGCATATTCAATCTCATTTCGCTTGCGTTGATCTGTTCTTGCGTAAGATTTTTTAAATGTTGCATAATAACGCACGATGCAATAAGGGCTGTCACACATATCTTTATTTCGGTTTTAAACTTTAACAATTCACTTATATAGCTGTTATGAAACACATTTAATTTAAATATGTTTATAATTATACCAACTTCAAAATTCAAATGTTAAAATTAATTAATTTGTACCTAATTCAAATATTTTTAGTTAATATAATTCTGATTATATCTTGGGACAACAACTCACATAATGCTATCTGATCCCAAACTAAGCAGAGCTTGTAAAGCTATGGAAACCAGACAACTGATACTTATATATTTCTAAATACATACATACTATAAATAAATAACACCCAGACACAGAATAAACTATCGCTCATCACACAAGTTTTATCCTGGGTGTGGATCGAACCCACGACCAGCGTAGCAGGCGGATACACACCCACCGCGCCACGGAGGCAGTCAATTTGATAGAGTTCAATATTTTCCATTTAAAAATATTGAAATACCTAACATTGTGCCAACCCTAGATACTAGTGACAAATACCTATTTATTTTTTGGACGTTTATTGTATGCTCTATATTTCGTGGTAAATAAATAAGGCCTACGAAAATATAAGGAAAACCGCAATCAGAACAAGGTTTGTGTGGCTTGTGGCATCCTGCTATGTGGTGTGTGATCAACAATTTTTACTCAGAACAAACAATGTAGTGTTTTGTAGTACCTAAATTATGCTGTGGTGGTGGCCCTTGATAAATTATTGAAAAAAAACACCTTAAACTAGAACTTTTGTTGTCTTGTTTAAAGACTTTACAAGTTAAAAATTGCACATAACTTTCGTTTTATTAACCGACTTCAAAAAGAAGGAGGTTCTAATTGGGATGTTTTTTATGTATGTTCAGGTATCCGTCATGTAGAGGATTTTCACAATTCGTTATTTTGTTCGAAATATGTTTTTTCTGAAATAGTCCCATAGAAATTCCTATATAAATTAAAATGATGAGTTTCGGGGACAGACAACGAAACTTCAAATCAACCGTGTTTGAAGTCGGTTAGATGTTTTTTTTTGGAAAAAAAAGTCGCTTCGAAAATGTAACACAAACAAACAGCGAGTTTTCATATCATAGCGCATTTTCATAACTATTATTAGCTATTGCCTGCGACTTCGTTCGCGTGAAAATATTTGAAAACCAAAATGTGCTATTCTAGACTATAATTTATCTCTGTATCAATTTTAGATATTCCATCTCATCCAACCCATCGTTAATACCTAAAAAACGGGATCTTAAACTGGGATCCAACGTTAATAAATGGATCGGATTACCCGTTCTGGCATCATTAATTTACAAACATCCATCCATACATCTAAAATTTGGCATTTATAATGTAATACAGTTTTTTACAAAAAAATAAAAACCGACTACCAAACTACAAATACATATGTATTTGTAGTTTTGGTATTTTGAATGTATTTTGGACGCTTATTGTATGCTCTATATTTCGTGGTAAATAAATAAGGCCTACGAAAATATAATAAACACGTACAACCGACTAAAAAGCAAAAAATTAAATAGATACAACAACAAAGAATAATTAAACATTTTAAAGTTGGTGCCAGGAAATGTAGTTTTATGTTTTAGGCACCAACTTCAAAATGTTTAATTCAGTCTGCGAGTAATCAGGTAACAAACATACAGTCAGATTGAGAACCTCCTCCTTTTTGATGTCAGTTAAAAATAGATTTATTACTTTGTGCATCTCAACTGCCCCGCCGCAAATGTTGGTTATCGCGATTAAAAATCGTTCAGCTTCACTATTTTCAAGCAATCCCAAGACCTCCCTACAACCAAACTTAAAACCTTTATCTCTTTATAATTATTACATACTAGCTGTCCCGCGCAACTTCGTCTACGTAATTTTTCCCCGTTTTTGCAACATTTCTCATTGCTGCTCCGCTCCTGTTGGTCGTAGCGTGATGTTATATAGCCTATAGCCTTCCTTGATAAATGAGCTATCCAACAGTGAAAGAATTTTTCAATTCAGATCCGTGGTTCCTGAGATTACCGCGTTCAAACAAACAAACTCTTCAACTTTTCTTTCTTCTCTTTCAAAGTATAGATGACAGAGTTTGTTTGCTCATAAAAAAGCACTTAAATCAAGATCTTTTTACATTTGCCTAGTTAAGTAGTATACATGAAAAGAACTCAAAGACATGGTTCGGCAATCAATCAGAGACGCCAAGCCGTCTCTAGCGAGTGGTGAGTCATTACGTCACAGAGGTCGTTGATCTCAAAGGTGGTGCCATATTTCGACTTGCGAGATTCTTTTGTATTGGCCATTAGGTATACCTACAGCTGTTACTGCATATCTAATGACTTTTACTACTTTGCATGTCTTGAAAAGGACAGGTCTTAAAAAAAATATGTTAAGTAAAAAAATTGCATTGGCGCCAACGTTGGAACCAACGTTGTTCTTACGATACGCGGTTAAATCTATTTTTTTATATTAAAATGCGAAAGTTTCTAAGAGTTAATAATGTCACTTATACGTTTTATTTTAACAGTAATACCTATAAATATTGGATTCGATTATATCACTTTAAGTAGTAAAAGCTTCATGTTTATTTCATTTTGTTTTTATTATTTCATTTAAAAAACGCCTATCAGAAATGAACGCCCCTCGTCCAACTTGTGTGGATCTAGAGTAACGTTGATCCCAACGTTTGCGCCAATGCTATTTTCTAGATCCACACGTTGGATGAGTGACGTTGGGATTGACGTTGGGGCCAATGTGTGGAGCCGGTGTAAGGATTTACTAACATTGTACAAGAAATATGTGTCCCTCACCAGGTTTTTAAAATGGGCAGCTAATGTTTCAGAATGTCAAATTCATCCGTGTGTGTTTCATAAAAAAAAATGCAAACTGCTTTACATGCATTTAGTTAACTAATTTACTGCATTTAGTTAACTGCTATACGCGACTGACGATATTTTATCAAATAAGAATAAGCTGTAGGACCTCCATAAAATACATAAATAAATACGTTAACTACTCTAGTTAGTCATATTCTTCGAACTCCAACGAACTTACAATTTATTATCCAGAGCTATTAAGTGTAGAAAGTTATTGATACCTCCCAGCGTGACCCGCTGGAGTTGTGTGAGTAAATGACATAATAATGCAACGTTCATACCACAAAATAACAGCAGTACAGAAGGTAACCTCCAAAGGTACCTCTCTCGAGCAAAACGATACAGAATTAGGTATTTGAATATCAAATCAATCATTAACAATAAATTATATTACACTTACCAAGTAATAATATGCCTTTAAATGTAAATAAATCAAAATAAATACTAAAAGTAAATGATTTGAAACCAGAACATAATGACGTCACAATGTTAAATTGCATACAAATCTCTACAAAACGAATCGTTTTGACATTTTATAAAAAAGAAATGGATTTGACTTGACATTCAAATACCCAATTACAACCCCTGACCCACTAAACTCGATAGTACTAGTACTGACTACTCCGTACAAAGTGACAGCAATTTCAAATGCCGAATCGAATGATCGTCTTGTGAACTTTTTTGACACTTATGACAAATGGCCACTGTTTCCTTGTTTCACAAGAATATACCTCAATTTGATTTTGTCAAAATCAAATGGAAATATTTTTGTTGTCTGTGGTAGCCTATCCAGCGTACCAGTACTATCGAGGTCAGTGCCCTGACCACTTTTTGACAAGTGTTCTGAGATCTCGTGTCCAGTAAGCGATGTTTAAGCATTGCTCGAGCAAGCGTTACCTTCTGAACTTCCTTTATTTTGTGGAGATACTGTTCTTGTTTGTCACATTTCTCGTATCGCAGCGCCATTCAATGACTGTTATCATCGATACCGCTCTGGTTGCAAGTTGCAACCCAGTTTATATGGATGTATTGTTCAGTTGCTTTATATTGGTCGTTGTATAATATAACCGGTAGATTTTCTGCAGTTTGACCCTGAGAGTTTACTTTCAAAATTGAGGGGTCATACAAGAGAAGTACTTACTTCATTTTTATAAACGTTTGAGACTTCCTAAAATTAACTGAAACTTAATGTTGGGTTTCGGGAGGTAAATTCGTCAAAGCAATTGCAAAACTCTGTAAAATAAACATTTTTATTTGGAAAATTCAAATCAATGATTGTTTGGAAATATGAGAGAATCTATACTAATATTATAAAGCTGAAGAGTTTGTTTGTTTGTTAGTTTGAACGCAGTAATCTTAGGAACTACTAATCAGAATTGAAAAAATCTTTCACTGTTGGATAGCCCATTTATCGAGGAAGGCTATAGGCTATATAACATTACGCTACAACCAATAGGAGCGGAGCAGCAATGAGACATGTTGCTAAAACGGGAAAAAATTACGCAGACGAAGTTGAGCGGAAAAGATAGTATAACTATATAGCTGGCCTGAATAGCCAGGACCTGATTTAGAGTTCTAACTATAGCTAAACGCAATTTACGTGACAGCAAGAGCTATGGCTGTGATTTGATTGTCGCGTGTCGTCTTAGTAGTAGTTGGTAAATCAGACCCTTTTACAAGTACATACAGGAAGTTTGACAGTGGAACCTATAGGTCTTATGATAAAACGCGATGGAATAATCAAGGATTTGTGATCTGGTAGAGAATTCTCGAATTCAAGGTCAAAAACATCCAAAATTCTTTAATCACTTAGGATGCAAAACAACACTTGTGACACGTTGGGATTCGTTACGTTAAAGCCGGAGAAAAGAACATGACAATAAAAACTCGCGGCTACTTTTTTCAAATTGCCAATTTTACAATGTTTGAATGTTTATAAACTTGCGATGGGGGTAAGGTGCTGCCACTAATATACTATACACCATTTAAAAGTCTGATGCTTATTATATTATTAAAAAGTTGGTACATGAGGTAAACTGAAATCAGCCTTAGTGGGTACAACATAGTAGAAGCATCTACTTCAAACTAAGGTCAGTGACAAGCAAAAGATTCTTACTGAAAACATTTAGGTAGGTATATAAATTGTACTACCGTAAGCTTGGATATTATGCTAGAATATTTTAGGTTCGTAAACTTTCGCGATTTGTACACATTATAGAATTTTATAAGCTACGAGTCTCAATCGCGTAAATATTTTATTTTAAGGCCGTGGTCACGGGTAGACTGAGTTGAGTTCGAGTCTACCCGTGACCACATCCGTTGCAATACGGTCGAAACGTCGGGAAAGAAACAAAGGTATTTAGCCTTAAAATAAAATATTTATGCGATTAAGACCTGTAGCTTATAAAATTCTATAACATGCCAGAATAGTATAAAAAAATATTATTATATGCCAATATACTTCCATCCTACTCGAAAAAGGGGTGATTTCTTTAATAACCACGACTACTAATTGTCACGGTAGAAGCAGTTGCCGGCCGACTCGACCCCCACGTAGTAAGCCCGTGGAGTAAGGCATACGAGGATTATAAGATTTTTTCAATTGGTGAATTATACCCTCAATTTTAATACGGCTTATAGAGATTAGAAATTAGTAAATGTCAATTGGAATTTAATGCTATGTACACATATAATTTATTTAAAAAAAAAATAAAGGTGAACCTTTTTGGGTCATGTATAATATCAGTACAGTAGCATGTTGTGTCATTGGTTTCGCCATCATTTATTTCCGAATTTGCTTGGGTACTGGGTACTTTATACTTAAATGTTACGGCTAGTCGGCTACTTAGTTTATTAGTTTCATTACTACTTGATACTTTAATTTATTTTATTTAGAGCTGTCTGGTTCATGCTCTCTGGGTTCATGATGATTTTTTTTGATACCGTCAGCTATCGGATAGCTTGCTCTGATGCAAGTGGAGACGGCCTCTCGATGGGTGCTCAAGTGGAGTACTAGCTGTGTTAAGTTTGCACATTTTGCATATCACATTTTTATTGGGCAAACTATTTCGTAAATTCCTCTACTTTTATTTAGAATCTGCTATCTCTTATAACTTGCACCATCATAAACCGTCGAACCGAGCCGTCTGACTGCTGTCTACGCTTATAAGCATATAATGACCTTTGATCGTCTCTTACCGGATTTCAGCCATAACACGGTGATACCCGTTCTCAAGTATCGGACTGTTACCGTGAGTGTGTTATTTACAGACAT
The DNA here is from genome assembly GCA_945859575.2 of Herminia tarsipennalis. Classification (NCBI taxonomy): domain Eukaryota; kingdom Metazoa; phylum Arthropoda; class Insecta; order Lepidoptera; family Erebidae; genus Herminia; species Herminia tarsipennalis. The sequence continues at coordinate 20,984,983 of OX243836.2, forward strand.
TATTCTCGGTGTTCACGGTATTATAGTGTCGTTTGCCGATATCGCTTGTCGCTAATATTCAAGCTTTATCGTGAAGTTGCTTTTGAAAGGCTCCGTTGGCGTGGATATCAGATTTCGCGATAAAATGTAGCTTGTAGTAGTTATTGTGGTGTATGAGGTAGCTGTGTTAAGAGTAACAAATATAAATGCGTTACACATACTATGCGTTTCAAATGAGAATAAAATCGCGATCGCGACAACTTCACTCTGTACTTGTCAAAATTGTACCGCTAACAACAAAAATTAAAAAAAAAAATAATCAAAAAATATGTATGGTAATGGAACGGACGTAATATTTATTTTTTGTGAACTATGTATCTAACATTTTTCTTTATTATAATATTATTAGTATTCTTTATTATTTAATAAACACCAAAGATATATAAGTGAATAGACAAAATATAAGAATATTCTACACTTTTGTGATCTTTCAGTCAGTCGTGATATTTTTTTTTAACTAAAATTATCTATAATAATAAATAGTCAAATACAATGCTTATGTATAGTTCATTTGAGTAGGTAGGTACTTCTGCTAAATACAGATGACACCTTTTTATCATTTTATTGCTGACCTTACGTCATACAATGAAGTTGCAGTCGTAATGTGAATGAAAATGTCATCATGACAGTTATCAACTCAGTTAAAACGTATAGTAGATACTTTTAATATTAGGTAAAGTATATTTAGCCTTTTAACCGGCTTCTAAAAAGTTATACTAATCTACGAATCTACTCGTTTTATGTAGGTATGTATATTCAAACTTCCCTAATGTTTGTATGTTAAGTAGAGGCGAAGGATTATTGTTTTTTCAGAGGTAACCGGTACAAAAATATATTTTGTTGGACATGGTTCTTTGTACCTATATCTAATACCAAGTAACTATAATGCAAAGGGAAACCGAAAGTAAAGGTATTAAAAGGACCCTCTGCCACTGATGTTGGGTCTAAATTCCTAATTTTATTTTCTTTGGGCAATGCCTTGACATTTACATTTACATTTGCGCTAACTTTCCCATCACAGGTGAAGCCAGATCAAAGGTGAACAGAGATTCTAATCAATACGATTTTATGATTTTTATCCCAATTCGTTCAGCAATAGTAAACAGAGTTGGATGAGAGTATTAACAAATTGTTATGTCAATAGGAATGTTGACTGTCAAGTCAAATCAGTCTCTTTTTATGAAATGTCAAAACGACAAGCTCTATAGAAATGTGAATGGAATAGCAACCTATGTCGTTATAAGTTCCTATGGTCAAATCATTACTTTTAGTATTTGTTTTCATGTTTTAAAATTAAAGAAACATGTTAAATTGTAAAATAACACTTATTTTCAGAATATTTTAGGATCTACTATTTATTACCTGATTAGTATAAAATAATTTACTTTTATTGTAATCAATTACCCAATTCTGTCCACGACTGTATCAAATTGAAATTTAAACAGTTATAACAATACGAGTTGTAAGTTAATATTGAATGATTTTTGCTCGACTTCATCCAAATCAGCAGAGTGTGGTCCAGTCAAAATTGTGCAAAATACCGGTCTACTACCAAGTACAGTAGGATCAACGTAACTAGGCCGGACTGAAGTAGGCGACAAGTGGTTGCGCAGAGACATTTTTTGGAAGTAAACGGTGACAGGAAGCGGGGGGCGGGGGCGGTAACTAAACCAAGAGAATTAGAGATGCGATTACGCATTACATTGTCATAATTAGTATTACTAATTCATGTTTTTTGTGATTATTTTCGTAAGTTTCTTTAGTATTTACTGTAACTGCATTTTTGAAAACTTGTCACTTGTTTACTGTGACTGTTCTAAATTTAAACTTTTATGAACTCATTTAAATAATATTTTTATATTGTTGGATTAAAATGTTGTTAGTATTTTTAATCGATTAAACATAATTAATCGATGATAAGATGCGACCCTAAAATTATGCGACTTAAAGTCGCATAATTTTAGGGTCGCATCTCTATGACATGCGCGAAAGTGATAAGAACCTAACTTCAATCCGGTAAAATTACGCTGATCCTACTGTAAATATATAAGCCATTATTATAGTACTTTAATACTTGTGTAATAAAATGCTAGTAAAATAGAAAGAGACAACTTGATATATGACCCTCTCACTATTAAACATTGTAGGTACTGACACAGGCACTTTCTACTGTAACATAAAATCGAGTTATAAAACATTAGTTATAAACTTATAACATTGTTATAGACATAAACATTTTAGAGTACTATCAATTACTTGTATAATAAATCCTCGTAAAATACTATATTGTCTGTTACTGACACGGAAGAGATTTAAGGTATGGTTTTGATGGTGGATTTTAAATGTTATGAAGAAGGAAAATGTTTACTTGTACTTTAAAAATGTAATAAAGTTCATCTCTTAGGCCAGAACGGTCACTGCCTCAATGGCAGTGTATACTGTGAACCTTTTTGACTCCGATGCTGAGCCGATTTGTATCCATGGTAAGGTTTTTTTTTTGCTGCTTCTGGCACTGTTACAACCTTCAGGGCCGGCCCGTCCATAGGGCGAACGGAGAGGCTGCTCCAGGCGACATAGGGGGCGCCGAAAGCGTCTTCTGGCTCCTTAGCCTTAGAGGTGAGCGGGAGGAAGAGGTGCAAATCATATTACCTGGACATAGGTACTTTTTGGCGCCATAGACTGGTTTAATCTATGGCACCAAAAAACCATGTTCCGCCTCCCGTCGCGCGAGGTACCTACCTAGTTACATTCGCGGTATCGGGTGGATTGATTTGCACCCCACCCCCCCGAAGTGATTCACACTTGACCAATATTAGGGCGCCAAAATTTGATCTCGTTCCTACTTAAATCTGGCTCGGGTCGAAACTGACTTCTAATGGCGAATCAAAGTTTTGCGGATTGAATCCCCATATTATGGGACACGATCGATCACACGAGTCACTAGACACGACTTTGTGTATTCTACAAATTGTTGTTTCGAGTCTGGACTCTGGACGGTCTTTGTGTTCGAGAACGGTACATCTAAGCGGATCTTACTCTAATGTGAGGGGTAGTCTTTTTTAGATTCCCACCCTGACCTCGCCAATTCGCTGATCTACCTATAGTACTGCACTCATATAATGTACGAGTACATCATAAGGTTACTGCCTCATGAAACATGGTGGATTTGATTCGACAACACAATCACATCGTGATACAACTCATGTCATTGTCGTTCCATAAAAAGTGTTGAACGTGACATGCGGCCGCTCTTGGAACCACACCTTTATCAAAAAATAATGGCCCCAAATAAACTCATAAATTGAATATAATTCCTTCGGACGGTATTCTGTAATGGTAGATTTAAAACTAAAAACGTTCCTGTCATAATCACTATCCTCTTCTTACCTTCGAAATTATTCTTCTTCTCTCTCGCACATGGGGTAATTTGTGTGAGCAGGACACAAAGTTTTTCGGCATAGTATTATTACATATTAAGGCTTTGATAAATGTACCATTAACATTCCATGAGTTAGAGGATGGCTATCTGTCATCTTATAGGATTGGTGGCTACAATTTAGGAGAGGTGTTTTTCGAATATAAAACTTAATTGACGTTTTATCTAAGTAGTGTGAAAGAAAAGGAAGATTCTATGTGTGTTTAATTTGTGGTTTATTCTTTTTTGTAATGGGTCTTGTTGGTGAAAGGTGTTATATGGTTATATATGGATGTTTTATATTCTACCGTTAGGAAATGCAAAGGTTTTGGAAAGGCAATTGGATTTACTTGAAAGTCGTCAGGATTGACGTGAGGATGGACATTACTGCGTTCTACGTTGGACCGGACAGATTCAGATATGTAATCATAACAGAAATGTTAGAAATGTTAAGGCAAGATTCATTTCAAGATTCTGCTAGGACATCCTAGCACAAGGCGGCTGCTGTGGCGCGGTGGGAGTGTGTCCCACTGCTATGCAAGAGGTCGGGTTCGATTCCCAGACGGGACACCACTTTGTGTGATCCACAAATTGTTGTTTCGAGTCTGGGTGTACTTGTGTCCGTAAATTGAATGTTTGTAAAGTCCCCCGCGACTCAGGGCTTGTACCCTAATGCGTGAGTAGAATTTTTCTAAAAAAAAAATATTATGCCACTAATTTATTATTATAACCTATTCAGTTGTTTTGCATCACTTCCTAAAGTTATTTTTGAGTCAATTCACGTCGAAATGTGCTCAACGCTGGGTTCGGGTGTGGTGTGATTGTGCATCGAATTGACAGCGTGGCATCCTAAGTTTCTCTTTTATGCTATTAGTATGACTACTTCTATTTTCATATCTATGCTAAATGATAGTGATATCAATATTCAAGGTCAATGATATCACTTAGCGCCAACATGACGAGTTCCGTCATTTTTTAATTACGCATTTATTAAAAAAACTTTCTTATTGAAATTATGTTTATTAAACGAGTTTGTTTTATTATTGCTACATATTCATTATTTTATAACAAACTGATAAATAACTTTTTAAGAAAAATAAATTGCCTTCAAATGAATCAAAGAAAAATTATCAAGAACATCACTGAATGAAAATTTCGCTGACTTACTCCTATGTTTTTGGCCATATCTCTGGTGTTTTATAAGCTAAGACAATGTTTTATCCACTAAAACCTTTCTAGGAAAATATGCAGTCGAAAAGCGATCCCTACCTAAATCGGATTTCTATCTTTCGAGAAAATCGCGAACACAAACAGAGAACCATCTTTTTTTAAGGCGGTTTTAACACCGAGACTACCTACAGGAGATAAGCTTCATATAAGCGTTCATTGATACGAAATCTCTTCTAAGTTGTACCTAGATTACGTGACGAACGATGTCTATAAGTATGCTTGAGCCAAGTAATGGTCTCCTAACCGACATCGATTACGGCGGCGAATCTCATCTCAGAGTAGCCAAATACACAAGAGATATTATAATAGTCCCGAGTGTATGCACAGACATAAGTGCACTCACTCTTAAAGCCCGACGGTAATTCGACACGACCGTAGAGAGGTTGGAGGCCGACGGCTTAATGTGCTCTCTGAGGCACGGAAGGACACATCACATTTTTCGAAAACGGTCACCAATCTATGGAACGACAGTGGTAACGTTGCTTAACTTTGCAGGTATCTCCATCTGTTCGGTTGCCACTGAGCCAAGTACGAAGCTTACTTTCTATACTTGATATTTTATACTTATTAAACTATGTATGTATGCTTGCATTAATATAATTTGGCAATTATATTGCGAGCATACATACATAGTGTACACAACACACACACATATGCACGCGCACAAACACACGCACGCGCACAAACACACGCACGCGCGCGCGCGCGCACACACACACACACACACACACACACACATGCATTCATTCTTATATATTAGAAATATATAACTTAACATTTATGTTACTAAAATTAAAACGTTACATACAATATTGTAAAAATATAGTAAGTACGAAAGAGACTGGATCTCACGACAGATCTCATCCTAGTGTGAGATCCAGGACTTTATTACTATCTATTTGTAACTTTCTGAACAATAAATCATTTTTATAAACGACTTTAATAAAATTAAAAACTAATTAACTTTCACAAAGTTGTCAATATTACAAACGTACATTTTATTGACATGTCATTAAATCGGATAATTTGGATCAATTATTATCACATGTATATTATTAAAACTAAATTGATTAAGTATAGAGATTCATATACAACAGTTATGTGACATGGGATCGGTTTTAACACGGTTTAGCATTCAAATTGATCACTTTAACGGTTGTAAAATCTGACATAGATTTTAGTTTACAACTATTTTGTGCAAATTTGACAGTATTGAGTGATTTAATTCACTCAAACTTGATCTAATGTTTATTTTTTGATGAGGTATTTTGATAAAATAGATGGAGAACAAATTGGGGTTAATGGATATGTGGACTTTAATTTTTTATTTGTATTTATCTGTTTGGTAATGGATTCTAAGGATATAACAGCTCAGATAATATAATTACTTAATTAGTCAAATAGACTATAATTAAAAAAAGTGTAAGTATTTGGCTAATCTTTGAGGCGTTGACACCATCGGGATAATATTGTAGTTACTACGGAGAAGTGCCTAATATTGTTTATTACCCGACGGCAGAGGAGGTTTATGTGTTTGACATGTTGTATATTATTCTAATGTTTCTATGTCCGCTCGTTTCTCCTCAAGGGCTCAATCGATTTTAATTTATTACCTAAATATATCTCAATAATGGTTGATACTCACTTACGTGTATAAAGTGACGTTTGATGTAAAATAATTAAAGTTTACAGTGGATTTTAATTGTTTCCTAAGTCAACTAAGTTTTAGTTGGGAATTATTAGGTGTGTTGTAAAATGTACTAGAAGAGTGCTTGTTCGTTTGTTATTATTAAAGTTTCCAAAAACGGAACCCTTATAGTTTCGTCATATGCGTCTGTCTGTCTATCTGTCCGTCCGTATGTTACAGGCATTTTTACACAATGAATATTGATTACATTTTTTGAAAAGGTGTCTTGTAGTAGCCGTTACTTAGTTTGATAGCTAAATAATACAAATAAATATTTTAGGGGGGGGGGGGCATTCCATACATGTAACAGTAGCTGAAAGTTGTTTTTTCAGCAGACATCATTCGACAGGTCAGTTATTCAACGAGAGGTAGACTGGTTATTAATCGGAAAATTATGAATTTTGACTATTAAACGAAAGATTATTATATAAAGCGTAATTATTCAATGCAAGTGTAACTATAGGTCATTTAATTAAACCTACATCGTACACCGTCAGGGTCAAAGATCCCGCATACCAAGCAGGTGTGGCATACAGGATGTCGCAGTATATTTGCACAAACAGGATAGCTTACGATCTGTGCTTATTCAACCGGCTGTCAACCGGCTAGTACAACCAGTATTTTATGAGCACAATGGCTATGGTGTTGGGAGCAGGATTCACGGGTTTCGTTCGATACGGATTGTTTGCGATGATCTGTATTAATATGTGAGGCTTTCGCCTGTCTTTGGGTTCCTTTTTATGAGTATTGAGCGCACGGAGGAACGTGAGATTTGAACTAGTTAAGGTTTGGCAGGTGCTGGATGCGAGAAGTCGAAGATAGAACAAAGTGGCGTGTAATTGGAAAGGCCTATGTCCAGCAGTGGACTGCGATAGGCTGATGATGAAAGTTTCGCAACGACGCAACTTTCATCAGCAAGAGACGACCAATCTCAAACACAATTGACTGTTAGGTTGACTAACGCGTTTCGTTTTAGAATAAGAAATAACAGCAAAATTAAAAAAACCCCGATGGATGTAAATAAGAATCAAATAAACACACACACACGCCTACATACTAAACCCCCCCCCCCCACAAACACTGGTTCTTTTTTAAACTTTTTTTTTTAATTTGGGATTTTTATCTGTAAAAAGATATGTCCAAGCACTATGTGGTTGAAACTTACAAATTTCGACCAAGGGGAGGACCCCAGATCAAGGAAACCGACTGACTGATTCCTTATTGCCTTTATTTAAACTACTAAAGCCAGAAACATGAAATTCTTTTATGAGTCACTAAGGAAGGATTTTTTAAAAATTACCTTATAAGAGAGGCAAAAAAGGGGACAGTTTGTATTCTAAATACACGGGCACATTTTTTTTAATGAATGCAGCTGTCTATAAAAAAACAAACAAAAGAACAATCAATAAATAGGTAGTAATACCTACTTAAGGTATGTACTTAAGTCACACACAACGGTTATCAATAAGTTAACCAAGTTAAATTTATAGTGGTATTATACAATTATGTCGAGATTGATAGATTATGGCTTTCGTTTAATAAAAATCATCGCGGATCAATTGTGGGCGCGGCTTTATAAACGGCATCGGCCGGCGTCGGCGCATCTAGGGTTGTCATCTACCTCTATACTAATATTATAATAAAAGATTTGTATTTTTGTATGTAACGAATAAACTTAAAAACTACTGGACCGATTTAAAAAAATCTTATACCATTAGAAAGCTACATTATCGGGGAGTAACAAAGCTATATTTTATTGTCAAATAAATTACAGATCTCTATGAAAAAAACTGGTATAGATATACAAGTTAGTGTTATAAAGAGTAACTTAAGCTAAATAAAAATCTTCTAAAATATTTTTTTGATTCCACGCCGACGAAGCCCCGGGTTGCAGCTACACCTTAATAAAATGAAATGTAGATAAATATTGAATTGTCCACGTTTTGAAAATGAAAGTCCTAATGAGAAAAATATTTATATTATGTTATCTATAGTTTTAGTTATCTATATTAGTTTATAGTTTTGTGAGCAAAGTAAGGCACAGCATCCGGGCAACTAATTATTATCATTATAATGGTGGCTCAGATTTGATGAAAAAGGCGATAACAGGCAAGTTTTATTTCTTGGTTATCTTGTTGGAATTTTTTTTGCTTAATTTATGTGTGTACGTCATTATTTAAAATAATTATCTACTTTATATTATTCAGAGGATATTTCTGTATTTCATTAATGTAATATTCAGACGCTGTTTTGTCTATTGCTGTCACTTTAAGGTAACAGTAGGGACATCATTATTTTTGAGAACGCCTTGAATTAAGTATCTCCTTAGTATTCAGAGGTTAATGTAAGTATCTTTTGATATTAACTGAGTCGTGCTTATTTCTGTCGCTACTGTTCAACTTTAAAAAACAGCGATAGCACGAGAGTAGGCAGGCTTTTTAGGGTTTCGTGCTCTATGGCTGTAATTTTGCATGGCTATACATATTACTCACGCCGACAAAGTGAATACGATCTAAAACTTTTTTTTTTAAGGGTACCTCTTTATGTTAAGTGGGGATGTGAATTTTTTTTCTCACCTACCCCATCGTGAGAAAAACGTTTAGGGTTTTTACGTGAAATAATAAGGTTTAAAGTGCAAATTTTTGTTAGAGTCAAGTGTCTCCCTCTGCCAGCAAAATGGTTGATGTTGGATATGTGAAAAAATCACGACAGTAGTATATATATTTATATAGTGAAATTAAAACGAAAACTATCACAGCTAAGTAAGCTTTACAAGTTTACGAATAATAGCTGATCAAATGAGAAGTAACAACATTTTAGTACAAATTCCATTGAAAATGCTTACGTAGCATTTTCAATGGAATTTGTCCTAAAATGTTGTTACTTCTCACACCAAAAAATAATACATGAAGACAGCACTTTTACTTTAGGAGAAGCAAAACGTTGTCACTGAGATGAGATAACATGGTCGACTAATAGTTTTATTTTTTGTTTCTGTGGTACGATTTAAGCGCAAGTACGATTTAGGCAAGTTTCCCCAAATAGCAATTTTCCTTGCGCAGTCGATTAAAAAGGTAATAAGCAGTGTTGACAGCCCTATTACAGAAAGCAGCGCGGGCGCAGAAGCACCTAAAGGCTCTACAGAACAGTGATTAGTTCGGTGCTAGCAAACTACAAACGGTTGTGAACTGAATGCGAAAGTTGTCCATTTAACTGAGGACTGCTTTTTCATAGAGATATTGATTGATGCGTATACCCGTTAGGTGGCATCAGGCTTCGAGCTGTCACCAGAGAAAGGCGATGAAAGTGATTTCGTTATTAAATTACTTTTGTTTCATAGTTTGATGTCTCGTGTTGAAGTTGCTTTAATACATTATGTGTTATTAGTTCTTGTCGTAATGTAAATGGATGTTATTTAATAAATTATGTATTTCAGTTATTGTTAAAATTATGTTATCGGCCATGGCTATTATGTAGGCACTTTGCGGAATACTAACATTTTTACCGCGATAATGGGTTTATTTCCTGGTGTATGAGTTATCTTTTTTATAAACCGATGTCAAATAATTTCGTGTGAAAATTTAATTGCGCATTTGAAATGTGAAAATTGCACAACAAATAAAACAAATGCAAAAATTAAATTTGCGCTCTAAGATTCGGAATAACAATTGTTATTTAGTCTGTGCGTACAATTTTTTTTTAAAGATAACTCGCAATGCAGGGGCTCCACATTACTACCAATCTTGTTAACCTCTCCAGCTAAGCTCAAATGCTTGTTAGGTAGTATAATAGGTAGAATTTGAACCTGCGACCTGGCGAGCCCAATGCCTTAGCCATTAGACTACTGCCTACATTTAAATATTATTGTAAATACACATTTAGGTATTTTGTAAAACCTAAGCTTCCATTAACAACGTCTATCCTCTAATCACTACGAATTTTCTAGATTGTTCCTCCGCGTACGCTTTGTTTATTTTCATCCTAAACTTTTTTGCACTGTAGGTATAATTTTTTGTCTTGTTTCTGAATAATATGTGATGCACGTGTTTCAAAGTAAAAACACATGTCATCTTCCGATGATTCAATTGTGTTTGTTTTAGACAGCCGCGACCTTTGTTCGTCATAATATGTATTGTTAAGAAGCGGGTTCCTATTGTCTTTTTTTAAGAAAATGTCATTTTTTAGATTCGATATGCGTAGTTTTTTTGGAGACTGCGTTCTGGTGATTCCGTATAACGTGCATGTTGCTAATAGATACGAGGGGACAAAACTTCGTATTATCTATCGTAGTATATATTTATCGTAGTCCACTGCTGGACATAGGCGTCACCAATTGCTAGCCACTTTGTTCTATCTTCGGCTTCTCGCATCCAGCTCCTGCGAGCCGTTTTGCGTAAATCATCGTTTGCCAAGAGGCGGTCTCCACTCAAGACCTCGTTTACACCAACGGTTATCGGTTCTTCGGCTAATATGGTCAGCCCATTGCCACTTCAGCTTGCTAATCCGATAGGCTATGTCGATAACTCTGCGGAATCACCTCATTTCTGATTTTGAAGAAACTCCGAGCATAGCCCTTTCCATAGCCCGCTGAGCGACTTTGAACTTGTGGACCAGCCGTACCGCCAGTGTACACGTTTCGGCTTCGTATACCTATATAGATTGCCAATATATTTATATCAATAAAAGTATTTGCCTGTGAGTAATGTGACCAGCATCTCTTAATTTACGCCCCTTTGCTCAATATATCCGCCCTCTGGAGTCTGACGTAGGTACAATACCTCATTATGATAACGGCATACAATTATTTATTGGGAACAGTAAAATAGCTAAACAATTAAATGTGCATAAATTATTAATGTACATACATTTTAAATTTATTTTAATTATTAACAATTCAATTTATAGATACCTTCTAAAACTGTACCTAATAATGCAGAGACATAAAAAAACTTTGTTACTGTTCCGTGTCCAAAATCCCATTAAAAACAAATCATTTACTTAATCAAAGAATCGATTATTGCACAACAAGGAATAGAATGGCACAAGATACATAATAAAAAATGCAAATAATTGTAATATGCGTAACTAGTGTTTAGGTTTATTCCGACCTTTAAATTTGGACTACTGTAATGTTAAAAAGCATTACGTACCAGTTTCTATTAACTCTTCGGAACACCTAGCATTGATCATCGGGAACTACAAATATCCATCCACTTCATCCGGGGAAAGATTCGTCTTAAAATTGGTCATCAGCTCTATTGTTTTTAACCTCTTCAGGGGGTTCCCCGGAACCGTCATAGACACGGCCCGTCACGGAAGATTTGAAAAGTGCAAGCCAATCACGATTCAATCCTAATTTGAAACCAGTTCCTATTCGATAACAGTTTAAAACCTTGGAAAAATTCTGATGACGATACTCACTAGATGTTTTAGACGCTACGATTTTTACTTTTGGGATCGAATTCTGTCAAAGGAAAATTATCATAGGTTTATGAAATAAAATTGCCCAGCACCGCAGCAGATTTAACTTCATTTAACTTAGAATCAATGCGATTAAAGGCTCTGAAAGCTAGGCCAAAACAAAGGTTCAACTGAAGAGTTGTGATGCCAAGATTTTTGAATGATGAGTCGATCGAAACGAGCTGCAGTTTTTTATAATGCATAACTTTGACGAACTTTGTACTACACACCGAAATTAGAAATTAATCAGGTACTTAGTAAACTAAAGCCTTGGTATAAAAACAAGGAGACGGAATTCCTTAGAGTCCTGGTTACCCAAGAACCCAAAAGGAAGAAGATTAAATTGTTCCTTTTAAGAAAACCTTCACATTTTTTAAGTGTAGTGCGTAACCAGGACATAGGTTCCGTTCACACCGCGTAGCCAGGTCGAGACGAAGGCGCGCCGGACCGGAACGACACTCGATACGGTTGCCGATCGCCGTCCTCGGGTTACCTCGGGTACCAACATATTTTTACACCCCAATACACAAAGTGCAATCAACAACCACCCTAAACACAATTATAATAAAGACTAGTAATCCGTAACTCATTAAGGATATAAATCTATGAAGTGTAAACAAGTTGGCGTCGCGCCAGAACTATTTTGCCTAGATAATCTAAAGTGTGGTCGATAGTTGACAATGAATGCTTACGTGTCCGATTTGAGTACTAGATCTTTCTGTAGGTACTATTACACTGGTCAACATGGAAATTAAATTTAGAGTTTTATTAATTGTTTTTGGTTTAATTAGTGGTTCTAATTATCAAAACAACACGAGTTTTTTCAAAAAGCTCTTGTTTTTAAATTACACATCGCTTACTAGTATTATAAAGAGGAAAGATTTGATTGTTTGTTTGCATTGAATAGGCTTCAAAACTACTGGACCGATTTAAAAAAATCTTTCACATAGCGGAGTAACATAGACAATGTTTTATTGTCAAAAAATTAGAGATCCCTACGAAAATTACAATAATGTAACCCAAGGTATAAAATGTACGATATAACACACGTGTGAAGCCAGGGTAGGCTTATATTTTTTAACGTTTTACTTGACTTATAGCGTTATAGGTGTTTCTAGGGTTGGTTCGTTTGAAGTGCTTGCTTTCGACCCTGACAAAGATTCGAACAGTAATCTGCCATAATTATTTTTGTTGCGTTATATTTTTGTTATTCGTTAGTACTTGTGAAATCTTTCACCCTGCTCCTTATAGGCTGGAATATTATTTTCACGAAATTGTATTATATTTTAATGATTAGATACAGCCTAGACTCATGTTACTCCTGTTTTGTTAAGGTTCATTCCCGTGCATCGCGGCCGATCGCGAGCCGCGCGCGTCTTACGACGAACGGCTGACGCGCGCGGCCGATGCGACAATAGTCAGAGTATGAGAATGTATGGCGCCGTTTCCGAGGTAAGCGACAGACGCGCGCGGCCGACGACTGTCGTAGGCTGCGCGCGCACTCTGAATATTGTCGCATCGGCCGCGAGCGTCAGCCGCTTGTCGTAAGTCGCGCGCGGCTCGCGATCGGCCGCGATGCACGGAAATGAATCTTAACAAAACAGGAATAACATGAGTCTAGGCTGTACCTAATCATTAAAATATGATACAATTTCGTGGGTTCTTTATAGGATGCAGCCAGGGCACTGTATAACCTTGTAAAGCATAGGTTCTATGTAGATATAATGTTTATGTAAAATTTGTGTAAGTAAAGTTGTGAGTACGCGTTATATAGGCAACTTAATCGCATAGACGACAAAGCCCTTCCAATAAAGAAAAAAAAAATTAACTAATTAAGCGGCGGCAGCCTAATTGGCTAATGCTAAAGAATAAAAGAATCTTACCCATTATACTATGTACGGATCCGACGTGAACCCACTCCTATCACGTGCCGAGTGCCGGCAGAAGTGAAAACTTGAACTTACATACTTACTAATGAAATTTGAATAAAATTTTTCGATCTTACCGACATATAATAAAAAATATGAAATAATAAATCAAAAAAAGCAAAATCGAAAATTTAGGTTTCTGGACCGCTCAATTTCCCACCTGAGCTAAAATAAAATTAAAGGGGGTGAAATTTACCTTCGTATTCTCATAATATTGTAGCAGGTTTCATTGCTCTCCCTCCGTCTTACGAATTATCTATCAGGTCACGTGTCCTGACGCGAGTTTAACATTTTTGACCCATCCCAAAAAGTGTACAACGCCGCTAAAAAAGTTTTCAGTTATAAAAAAACCCGCATATAAGTAGGTACCAAAAAATAGCTGTACTTTATGGTCGGTATATATATTTCGTATTCGTAGTATTATTGGTATGGTACCGCAACCACTAAATTAGTTACTTCACTGCTTTACCGCAACTGGATTGAAATGTAACATATAACATGATCTTAGCTTATTATTAGACTTGGAATGGTCTACATTCCCACACTCTGTTTATCTAGGCAATAATGGCTAAGTTATCTAACATTTATATACCTAGTCTGACTTGATATCATAGCTTCATCATCTTGCTAAAATGGGAGAATTATTACATACTAGCTGTCCCGCGCAACTTCGTATGCGTAAATTTTCCCCGTTTTTGCAACATTTCACGTCGCTACTCCGCTCCTATTAGTCGTAGCGCGATGTTATATAGCCTATAGCCTTCCTCGATAAATGGGCTATCCAACAAAAAAAAATTTTTCAAATCGGACCAGTAGTTCCTAAGATTAGCGCGTTTAAACAAACAAACAAAGCAAACAAACAAACTCTTCCGCTTTATAATATTAGTTTAAATATGCGATCTTGTTGATATGGATGGTTCATGCATACCTATGCGTATTTGAAAATAATTTTACTTGCTTATTTTAAAAGTATCGTATCTGGTCTCCGTTTTCCAAAGAGTCAAATTTTGCTTCATTTAATGAGCAAAAATACGTCAAGCAGTTGATCTGTTTACGGCCCACATCCATTAGTAACATGGCAGTAGTAGCTCAAGCATCGCGGATTCTTCTGGATCTTTCATTTTTAGGGTTCCGTAGCCAAAATGGCAAAATGGAACCCTTATAGTTTCGCCATGTCCGACCGTCCGTCTGTCCGTTCGCACCTTTGCTCAGAGACTGTTAGTGCTAGGAGGCTGTAATTTTGCATGGATGCACATATTACTTACGCCAACAAAGTGAGAGAATAAAATTGAAGACACGTTTCTAAATGTAGAAATCACATTGAAAATCTTTTTCAGCGTGATGCTAACTAAGTAAACAATTTGAAAATAATTAAAAATGAATAAAAAAGTATGCTGTGTTTCAAGATGAATGTGATACACTTAAGTATATAGATTTTGAAGAACTGAATTCGTATTTAGAACCTACCTCTTCAATCAACACAGACTACTTTTGTGGATTATATTATCTATTCAATTAATGTGAATGTATTGCTCGGTCAAGGTAATAGGGGCCCCATTATACTAAAGTGCCCAGGACCCCATACAGGTTAAAGACGGAACTGATTGTCAGTTACTTAAGGAGGTATAATTGTGGGTATAAAGTTCCATGCAAGACAATGCCACATTTTTGCAGAGAGCACAATAGTGGCAATCCTCATCCACACTATAAGATGGCTCAGGATTCAATTCCCACTGGGGATTCACACAAAATGTGAGATGCATTCATATTTGTCCCGAATTGGGATGTACTTTGAGTCTAATGTAAAAAAAAAGTTCAATAAATCATACTTAGGCAACAAAAAGTTTTAGACATTTTTTCCATGTTTACCTATTCTGTTCGTGACTAAAGAAACGATTAAACATGTACCAGGACGTGACATTTCAAACTTGTGGAAGTGCTGAGAGAAAGGTCAATATGTCTACATTATTTCAGCTAGATGTACTTACTTACTAACATAGATGAAGTCACGATTTAGAAAAGATGCACTTTGTATGAAGTTTCTATGAAAAGTGAAATTTGTATGATAAATTGCAGCATCATACAATCATACCGACCACCCGCGTGGTCTACTATGAGTCATTTGTCACTTGAAAATCTTTGCAATCAAAGACAATAGGCTCAAAACAGAAATACGAACTTTAGTATTAACAAAATTAGGGTGAATTTTGCTCAGCTATTGCCTAGACAGCTACGGGAGTAATGATGTTTGAAAGTCATAATAAACATTAAATTAAATGGAATAGAAGAGATCGAATTGAACTTAGCAATTTGATTCTATTGACACTACATTTGTATGAGACAAATATCTACTGTTTGTCATGTATATTTCGTCATGAATGGATAGATTTAATGTTTTACTTACAGTACGATCAACACAACTTGACTGGATTGAAGTTAGGTTCTAATCACTTTCGCACATGTCATAGAGATGCGAGAAGTTTAATATCATGCAGTCAGAGGGACAATTTTATTTACATTGAAATACACACATCAAAAGTGTCTAGGGATCAAGCATTTTTATGCGGATTTCTTGAGATTGAGATGTGGCTTTGTAATAAATTTATGATTTTATAAATTTATATGGATCCTTTTTGGTGCATTTCATAATTTGAATCAGGAACTGTGAATCAAATTCGAGTAAAAGATGAAAATCAGCTGTCAATATTTTCCCTATAAAAACATACAACGCATTGAAGACATTATTAGTGCTACTGTTTCCCTACTACTGATTAAAACCAACGTTATTATGGAGCGGCGACGTCATTTAAGCAGGGAAGAAATGCTCAGAGCCGTGGGAATGATAGAAGCTGGTTCCCGGCAACGTACTGTGGCTTTAGCTCTGAATACAAGTCAGAGTGTTATCAGTCGACTTTGGACACGTTACCGAAGCACTGGTACCGTGGCTGAGCGCCATGGAGGACGGTATCGCTGCACCACACGGAGACAAGACCGATACATTCAAATCTTAACTCGAAGAGGTCCAACAATAACCGCCATGATGTTAGCCGTGAGGCTTCATCACTCTTCAGGGAACTTAATTAGCGACCAAACAGTCAGAAACCGCTTGCATGAAGTGAACCTTCATTCCTGAAGACCGCTACGGGTACACCTATAGCAATGCACAATCGTAGGATTCGATATCAATGGGCTCTTGAACACAGAAATTGGGCAGAAGAACAATGGCGTTTCGTGTGCTTTTCTGATGAGTCTCGTTTTGGTATGAGACCGGATACAAGACGTATACGACACTGGAGAACCCCTGGACGCCAACAGCGATTAAAATCCTGCCAGGAAGTCCATCCTTATAGTGGTGGAACCATCATGGTATGGGCGGGTATTTGGATCGGCGGAAGAACTGAGTTGATTTGGATCAGAGGCAACCTCAACGCTCAAATTTATGCTGAGACGATTGTATCAGACGTCATCGTTCCTCTACAAGTGCAAATCGGTCCCTTATTTCAGTTAATGCATGATAATGCACGACCGCACACCGCAAGAGTTGTAAGACAGACTCTCGCCGCAGCTAACATCAATGTCCTGCCCTGGCCTGCTCAGTCGCCAGACTTGAACCCGATTGAGCATGCATGGGATATGCTACAGAGTAGAGCTCTGCCGAATATGGAGGGTATCCAGTCGCAAGAAGACCTTTTTTTGTTGTTGCAACGAACATGGGCGGCCATTCCACAGCGTGATTTGGATGAACTCATTTTGAGTATGCCAAACCGATGTTCTTGTGTTGTTAGTGTTCGCGGTAGAAACACGGATTATTAATTGTTTAAGTTACCCAATAAAATTTTAAAGAAAACTGTTATTTCAGTCTTTTTTTCGAACTTTAATGTTAGTGGTTCAAATGTCAAAAATCCCTTTATTAGGAAAATGGCAAATTTCTTTATTAATGCAAAGGTGACTTGGTTTATCGTTACTGTGACAAACGAAAACACTTTATTTGATGAATCCTTAAAGAAATAAAAAAAAAAAAATCAATCAGGAGAAAAGTTATTGCAAAAATATATGTTGATCCCTAGACACTTTTGATGTGTGTATATAAGTTTTATATATATTTTGGATTTTAGAAGCTGTTATCAAAAAAAAATGTATATTTGTTATCAGCTTCTAAAATTCTTTATTTTGATACCCCACTCGATAGGTTTTAAAGATTTTTTTTAAACATGTATATTGGCGCCAAAATTACGCTAATTGACTTTTTTTTTAAAATTAAAGTATCCAGTGCCACTCTCACAACTAAGACCAATCTAATGACACCTCTCAAGCTAAAATCCATTAAATCTATATGCATACATGTATATACATGGGTTGACATGTTCCTAGAATAAAAGCCCCAAAAATAAAAGATTATAAAAAAAAATACCATTAAGCCGTTTAGGCTCTAGGGCATGCCAAAGAAATATACATACACACATACACTCGAAAAACATAACCCTCTTTCTTGCGCAGTCTGGTAAATACACGTTTAAGGCTTTTATTTTTTTGTTCGTGACGTGCTCTGTATATTTCGAAATTAAAATTAGATTGTTAAAGATCCTTTAAAATGAATTATTTTCCAATGCAAGTCTCATTACACTGTCCAATAGTTATCCATAGGTATTAGGTACTACTTCTCCGGATCTCCGATCCGATCCGATCTACTTACCCGGAACAACTTTTGATTAACATTTAGGTTAGGTACTTAGGTAATCATTTTAAAAATTAAGGATTACAGTTCTCTAAACTTTTTGATATATATATATATATATATATATATATATATATTTAATAACTTAGTGGTTCAAAAAAAAATGTGCAAAAAACTCTAAAAGAATCTTATTTGTGAGTACTCAACTACATAATTACTACCGTATTGCAGTTAATACCTAGTAAGAAATAAATATTTACTTCCGTTTGTGAGATACCGTAAAATTTAAATTTATACACTATATTGATCAGTGTCGCAAGTTCCTTTAACTTCTCTTATACATTAAATCACGTACAAACCTTGCAAACCGTTCAACACTAAAATATGACCAGGAAATGCTACATTACCGTTCTCAGGCCACCTTGAAATTAGGGTTGGAATAAAATCGATTCTTGACTTTGGAATCGACTTTTAGTTCATCGATACCTAAAGTCGACATTCAACAGTTTCATCATCATTGGCCTATACCACCTTGATCAGATAATTAAGACAGCGTCACAAGAGCCTCAGCATTTTCACTAGTGACTACCCCCTCCACGGGCGCTGTATGCGACACGATTTAAACGCTTATTACACTACCCTAAATCGAAGTGGCCTTGAAAATTTGTTAGAGAATTAGGGCCCTAACTCTTATTACACATCTCTTTATAAAGGTTTAGGGTCCCTGATTTAGTGTAGTATAATAAGCGCATTAGGTGGCGCAAGCACGACCTGAACTTGCGTCACCCTCTCGACCTAACGGACAGAACCCACAGGAATGACTAGTAAATACGTGCGGCGCCGAAGGACCAGACTCGTGTCTCTCTTCGCACTGTTTATGTTTGCAGTGTATTTCAGTCAGTGGCCTCTTACGACACTCTTAAGGTTCATTTCCGTGCATCGCGGCCGATCGCGAGGTCGCGCGCGGCTTACGACAAGCGACTGACGCGCGCGGCCGATGCGACAATAGTCAGAGTGCGCGCGCAGCCTACGACAGTCGTCGGCCGCGCGCGTCTGTCGCAGACCTCGGAAACGGCGCCGTACATTCTCATACTCTGGGTATTGTCGCATCGGCCGCGCGCGTCAGTCGCTTGTCGTAAGCCGCGCGCGACTCGCGATCGGCCGCGATACACGGAAATTGACCTTACGGATGAGATGGGGTGATGACACTTTGTATTCTAACTCCGTCACCATGCAGATTGTTTTATAAGCACGCGCTTACGATGAGCCTCCCATAAAAATAGCATGAGCATAAGCATAAAAATAACCTACCCAAACTTAAAAAATCGAAGTCATAAGTTGTCAAGTGATGGTCGATTCTAGTCAAGTTAAGCAGACTGAAGTCGATTCAATTAAATTATTTATTCATTAACAATTTTTACATCGTGTTTGAATACATAGATTCCAAAAAGTGTACTATTTTTAGTAAAAAATCGCTTCTTTACTAAAGTCAGAGGCGACTTTTCCATCCCTACATTATATCAGGGTCCTTATTCACTATGTTCTATTTCAATTTCGCGGCAAGCCCGCGCGAATAAGCGCATGCGCAGTCGCGCAAGTTGGCGCATGTGCGGTACGCTCAAAGATGTCCGCGCGCATGTGCGACGCATTTCGTAAGTAAGTGCAGCTCTCTAAAAACCATTATGACAAGATTTTGACAGTTAAAAGCTCGGGCTTGACGCGAAAACGAAAAAAAGATAGTGAATAAGGACCCAGAACTTACCGTGAAAGTTAATATTAATCGATGACATAAAATGGCCGCCGCCGTCGCGATTTTGATCAAATCGCCATTAATTACATCGATCACTGATGTTTATTCGTTATTAATTAATTATAGTCATTTATCAATGTGTTTATAATATGTTAAATGATTGATAATTTTATGCTTTTAAGTCAAGTGGAGAAAGTGTACCTAATACTCATTGCGAATATTAAGAATTGAATCCGTAGATCTGGACTTCAAGCAACATAAAACTTATACTTTATTCTACTATGTAATGGACAGCAGAACTACTGTTACATATAATTTAAAAATTATAACATTACATTAAGCCGTAAATATCTATACTCATACTCATATCGACCCATATGATATCCCACTGCTGGGCATGGGTCTCTCGAGTAGAATCTACGTATTAACGCTATTATCGCTGCCCTTGGTGAGCGGGTTGGCGATCGCAGTAAGGCTAAAGTACGCAAAGGACGCTGCTGCCTGTCCTACAGTGTAAAATCCCTTAGTCGCCTTGACCATATCCAGACTTGAGAATATTAGAAGCACAGAAGAAGTAACCGCGAGCAAAGGCCAAAATAATTATAATTACCATAATTAAAGAATATTAAGTGCCAAGTGATTTCAATTCAGGCAAGTTCCCCTATTTATAAAATCATTTATCGCCTCGGTATAGACACCGGGCTTCGAGAGCATTCACTTTTCCTATGTGATGTAATGCAGCTGATGTATGTGGGAATGCCGCGCACAAGTAAAGCTATAATATTTATCTGAAACATAAACTGTAGCATATTTAGCTTTACTACAATAGAACTAATTATGTGAAAATTTCTCAGGCATCTAAGACTATTCATATTATGAGTAGAAGAATGACATGTTGGTCTAGTGGTTAGTGACCAGGGGGCTTAGACAAATGCCACACACTTCTTTTCCGCACACGTTACTGTTGGTTTTTGTTTACAAATTCAGCAACAGTCGCGTGACGTTTTGTCAACCTTATGTCAAATGCATACATTTTTCGCGTTAGCGTGTGTGGAAAGAGAAGCGTGTGTCATTTGTCTAAGCCCCCAGGTCAATCTGGCCAGCAGAAAAGATCCATCTTTTCCTCTGGCCAAGCAAAATCGTACCCAGGACGACTTCGATTTCGACCCAGGATCAATCTTTGTCTAATAGTGACTAACTAATTATCACCATTGTCTTCTGTAATTTATTTATCAATACTAATATTATAGTCAATATTTAATATTATATAAAGCTGTAGACGTTATTTGAACGCGATAATCTCAGGAACTACTGGTTCGAATTGAAAAAATATTTTAGTGTTGGATAGCCCATTTATCGAGGAAATTTATAGGCTATATAACGTCACGCTATGACCAATAGGAGCGGTGCATCAATGAAAAATGTTTCAAAAACGGGAAAAAATTGACGTTGACGAAATTGCGCGGGTCAGCTTTTATAATAATTATGTACGTATTTAGAAATATGTATGTATGTTTATTAGTTATCTGGTTGTCATAATACTGGTTCCGCCTAGGTTGAGATCAGATTGCCGTGTGTGAGGTATTGCAAGATATCTTAGCTAAACAGTTTCTGGAAAAGGTTGGTTTAGATTAAACATGCTTTAGATATGTTGTTAAGGTACCAAAAATAATCTAAATACCTGCTAATCATAAGTTATAGAAACCTTGTGAGACGATTATTTTATTATCTACAAGGCAAACTAGACATATTTCCCTATATCACAATAGGTATATCTGACTGTCTAGTCAAATCACTATCAATTACGTTTATTACAAAAACTAAATTAAAATATATAGTAGACTAGATTTTTTAATTTTTCCTTTGTTTAATTCTCATAAATGTAAAAGCATAAACGCGCGTGTTATCCCGTAGTGATTTACCAATTGCCATTGATGGCAGTAATCACGATGAATTGAAAATATGATAAGTGCAATTAGTTGATAAATATCAAATAAAAAACAATGTAAGTACCTATCTAAACTTGTAGCTAAACGTATTTCAGTGATCTACTATTTGAGACCTGGGGTCCTTATTCACGATCTTTATTTCGTGTCCGTGACAAGCCCGTGCGAACTGGCGCATGCGCGGTGCGCTCAAAGATGTCCGCCGCGCATGTGCGTTGATGTATTGCTAAGCGCAGCTCTCTATTTACCATTATGACAAGATTTTGACAGTTTTTTTTTTCTCTTTATTTATTTGGAGGCTTGGGGTCACATAAACGACCATGTCAGCCCGATTTTGACAGTTCGTTCGGGTTTGCCGCGGACACTTTAAAAAAAGAACGTGAATGTCAAAAGGGACTTCGAAATTCTCTATGGTTTAAAATGAAGCAAGTACAAGATCAACCTAACATGGGTTGATCTACTTTTAGTTTTAAAACCCATTTACCCAATCTTCAATATATTTCAATAAAATCTATAGCTTAACTTTACTGTCCCACAGTTTAATCGTGCGTTGAGTAAGTACTCGCTCCATTTCACATGAGCTAACTTGATAAATGCCGTCCGCACGACCGTCAAAGCTTATCGCTAATAAATACATGGGTATACTATCAGTTTCGTTATTTACTTTACCATCGTACGATGTTAAAAATATTGCGTTTTTTTGCTAAGTAATCGATTTCTCGTTCACACAATACCCACTTACAGGAATATTAAACTTTTAGCCGGGAAAGGTCAGTTTCGTAGCGAATTGAAGCTTTATGACTTATTTTCGACAAGACTAGATAGCAGTTATGACTAGATCGATTTTTGAAAGAGGTCAGTTTTTACAATGACAAGCCAAAGTACTACATATTATCTAGCTATTACACATAAATTTTGGACTCTCTGTTGCACCTTGAAAACAAATGAATATCTTTTAAAATAAATAAATGTTTAAACCAAAGATAATAGATCTAGTCTAAACAATGAAACGTCTTTGTGAAGTGTAAATTCTATAAAACAAAAAAAATGGTTATCTGTTAGGTCGGTTTACGTGCGATAATTTTACGTGATAACATAGTAAGAAAACATTTATGAAATTGTAATATACAACCAGTGAGTGAGACCTTTAGTTCCAATTGTATCGTCCAATCGTATGTCACTGCAATCGCCATTCGTTGATAGGATCATAGCTTTAGCTACAATTGTATCACATGTCGCTGCAATCGCCATTCGCTCTCTTATGGATACTTCAGCCTATCATCGAAAACGTAACGTGACACTTCTTCGTGCGAGCAGCCGGTCATCGATTTATAAGACGTTATCACACAAAAACATCGATCTAGACAAAAATCGGGTAAAAGAAATGATACAACTTTTTACGGGCCCATACAAACTTAATAGTAGCTATTTTGGTGCCCGATATTCCTTGTAAGACAGTTTATAAGCAAGAGTATCAGCAAGATAAGAACGGATAGAGTCCATATTGCTATTTAAATAATGAGTCATCCGAACCAGTTTAGATATACTACAACTTTTGCCTACATTTCACCATGTCTGTCAAATAAGTAGAGCATTTTGTACATCGGTTATTCCATGTCATGAGTTTCCTATCAGGCATAGACCAAATTACAATTATTATAATGTATTGTAAAGCCACTCTGATTGCTCGATATTACTTTTTGTAATACACAAAAACGCATTCGACTGTTGTCCACAATTATCTTGTAACTTCTCGAATGTTTCTCTTAGCACGGCAAACATTGCTGCTTCAATGAATGATAATACAACTTCGCGTTGAATTAAAACAGTAATGTATATAAAGTAATTTGTTTTCATCATAGAATCGTCAGGTTTTTGCTCTCGCTAGCGTTGTCTACACGCAGTCTAGTCGACGCAAAGTCAATGACAGGCCTACTTTCGGAAACGAATCGCGTCATGTAATTTTTTAGCCGTTACATTTACTGCCTACTTTGATTGTTATTATAGAATGGACGCTACAATTATAGCTAAATAACTGAGATTAATTTATTTAAGAAAGATACTCTCATTTCTCACGTGTGGTCTACAATATAAGTATTTCATGTTAGATTAAGAGTTACTTTTGGCGTATTTTACCAGTATTTGGCCTAAGTAGGCGTATATTTCGTCGTTTGACAAAATCGCGAGCAAAAATATAAAAATACGCCGACAAATAGATTTGTTTTTCATTATTTTGTAAATTATAAATCTTATTTTCGCCTAATTTTCATATTCAAGGTTTTGAAAGTCAAACAACCACATGTTAATAGGAGCTTACACTAGTAGGCGTGTACCTCTCTTGATTTGCCATAAAAAGTGATGACGATGGTTAACTCAAGTGGGTTAACCTTTGTTTCATAAGTCTCACCATATGTTTGAGAGCTCAAGTAAAATACTCATAATAGCCTCGGGCACAAGGTAGTTCAAATATTTACTGTAAACAGGAGCAATTTATTCCTTCAAACACATCAATAATTCAATACTACTGAGTAGTGGTATAGTGTCATCGAGTCAAGATGAATCTAGTAAACGGTCGTATGATGAAATTGTAGAAAATGATAAGGCTGAAGATGATGTTTCGAAACGAAAGAAGAGAAAAGGAACCAATGGGCAAGCCATCTCCGGTGGCGCGGGGAGTACCTGGACGGTAATATGTATATTAATGACTAGCTGACCCGCGCAACTTCGTATGCGTAAATTTTCCCCGTTTTTGCAACATTTCTCATTGCTGCTCCGCTTCTGCCGCTGCTCCGCCTTCCTTGATAAATGGGTTAAATAACAGATAATTTTTCAATTCGCTTTCGTAGTTCCTGAGATTACCGCGTTCAAAGAAACAAACAAACAAACAAACAACCAAACTCTTCAGCTTTTTATTATTGTTATAGATTGGTTTGTTCCAGAGGCTCCACTCACAACCCCAAGCTTTAGTACACATACCTAGTGTTTGAGGACTTATTTCTTTGGCAATGAAATAGAACTATTTTTTTTATTTAATTTGTAAAAGGCATACATCGTTTTTCAAACGTTCGTACACGATACAAGAGTTTGGGGCATTTTTGGTCAAATATTTCAAATTTATTACTCAGGCGTATACAATTAACCTGACGTTTTTAAAATAAACTAAGTTCAAGCGCGTTGGTCTGGGGCATTTTTGGTCAAATTTCTATCCTTCCTTTCTGAGGCACATAAAATAAAACTATCCTGTTTCCATAATGCACATTTTCCTTTTTACAAACTGTTATTAAAAGCCTAACCATTTTAAAATTTAATAACGACATTTTTGAACTACCTACATAATGTGAGGGAATTGTGAGGCGGTGACCGAACAAATCGACGACGTTAAGTGACTGAGATTGGTGGCTGTGACTAAATTCTGTGGTTAGTATCTATAATATGTATGTTTTTAGAAATATTTAAGTATGTCTATCGGTTGTCTGGTTTCCATAGTACATCTCTGCTTAGTTTGGGATCAGATAGCTTTGTGTAAGTTGTGCCAAGATATTATAAGATATTATTATAGTTTTTTGTTCCTGAGCTGGTACTATTTGCGGAAAATATAGAGGAGACGCTAAAAGATTCATCATTTTAGATTATAAGTCCCTATTAGGGGTTCATACATTCGGCGCATATTAATACCTACGAAGAGTAGGTATAAAAATATGGTTGAAAATTATCGACCGTTAACCGACTTTTCAGACGTAAAGTCGGTTAACGGTCGATAATTTTCAACCTACTTCAAAAAGGAGGACGTTCTCAATTCGACCGTATGTTTTTTTTCCTTGTTTGTTTACCGATTACGCAAAAAATATATTACCTACTTCAAAAATAAATACAAAGCAATTAAAAACAAAAATAATATACCTAGAATAAAAAAAAAAACAAATTAAACATTTTGAAGTTGGTGCGGAATAAAACATAAAAAAACTACTATTTCACCAACTACGTGAAATACGTGATAACGTCATAAGAAAATATTAATGACATATCGCCATTCGCGATGCTAAACAATTAATCAATAACGTCAGTTCCTATTGTATAGCATGTCATGTCGTTGCAATCGCCATTCGCTGTTGCTTTACAATCAATCAATAACGTGACAGTTGCTTTGCAAATCAATATCATGACACATTTTTGTGCGTGCACCCAATATAAAAAAGACGTTATCACGTCAAAAAAATTAGACCATGAGAGTTTCCAGGAACAGATATCCAGAATCATAAGTTTAAATTGTAGAATGAAGAATGTGGTGCTCATATTTTACTCACTCAACTCCACGCAGACTCCACAGTAATAATTTCGCTTTTTATTTTCATAATTGACATTGATTTAATTCCAAAATGAACGACTGTATTGTTATAGGACCGGTTTCGTTTTAAGCTTAAATTACTTTTCCAAACCGTGAGATATATTTTTATGTCAGTTGTAATTGTAACAATAAATTCTTTTTTATGTCAAAAAGGTGTAAACTCTGTAGTTGGGACAGATATAGAAAGACATGGACAGTCCTTATAAATACTGTTTATATGATGTTGAACTACTTACAATGTCGACTCAATGTCGGCAGTCGATTCGAGATCGACTGCCTCTGTGCCGCGGTGGGAGTGTATCCGACTGCTATGCAAGAGGTCGTGGGTTCGATCCCCACCCAGGATAAAACTTTGTGTGATGAGCACGATGGTTTATTGTGTCTGGGTGTTATTTATCTATAATATGTATGTATTTAGAAATATATAGGTAAGTATGTTTATCAGTTATCTGGTTTCCATAGTACAAGCTCTGCTTAGTTTGGGATCATATAGCGTTGTGTGAGTTGTCCCAAGATATTATTATTATTACCTAACATCAAAAAAAGCTCGGAAAGCGTTACGAACAAAGTAGTCTGAAGTGATCTGTAATTACAGATCACTTCAGACCACTTTGTTCGAATCATCAATAAAATCAATAATTCACTCACACGGAATTCCGTGTGAGTGAATTATGTTTAAGTATGCGTTGCTCAAGCAAAGAATGCTTGAAGGTTACCTTCTACTCGTACTCTTCCAAAGTACGTTTGAAGGATACCTTCTACTCGTACTCTTCCAAAGTAAGTTTGAAGGTTACCTTCTACTCGTACTCTTGCAAGATACGTTTTAAGGTTATCTTCTACCCGTACTCTTCCAAAGTACGTTTGAAGGTTACCTTCTACTCGTACTCTTGCAAGATACGTTTTAAGGTTATCTTCTACCCGTACTCTTCCAAAGTAAGTTTGAAGCATACCTTCTACTCGTACTCTTCCAAAGTACGTTTGAAGGATACCTTCTACTCGTACTCTTCCAAAGTACGTTTGAAGAATACCTTCTACTCGTACTCTTCCAAAGTACGTTTAAAGGATACCTTCTACTCGTACTCTTCCAAAGTACATTTGAAGGATACCTTCTACTCGTACTCTTCTAAAGTACGTTTAAAGGATACCTTCTACTCGTACTCTTCCAAAGTACGTTTGAAGGATACCTTCTACTCGTACTCTTCCAAAGTACGTTTGAAGGTTACCTTCTACTCGTACTCTTGCAAGATACGTTTTAAGGTTATCTTCTACCCGTACTCTTCCAAAGTACGTTTTAAGGTTACCTTCTACTCGTACTCTTGAGTACGTTTGAAGGTTAACTTCTTCTCGTACTCTTGCAAAGTACGTTTGAAGGTTACCTTCTACTCGTACTCTTGCAAAGTACATTTGAAGGTTACCTTCTACTCGTACTCTTCCCAACTACGTTTGAAGGTTACCTTCTACTCGTACTCTTGAGTACGTTTGAAGGATACCTTCTACTCGTACTCTTCCAAAGTACATTTGAAGGATACCTTCTACTCGTACTCTTCTAAAGTACGTTTAAAGGATACCTTCTACTCGTACTCTTCCAAAGTACGTTTGAAGGATACCTTCTACTCGTGCTCTTACAAGGTACGTTTGAAAGTTACCTTCTACCCGTACTCTTGCAAAGTACGTTTGAAGGTTACCTTCTACTCGTACTCTTGCAAGGTACGTTTTAAGGTTACCTTCTACTCGTACTCTTGAGTACGTTTGAAGGTTAACTTCTTCTCGTACTCTTGCAAAGTACGTTTGAAGGTTACCTTCTACTCGTACTCTTGCAAAGTACATTTGAAGGTTACCTTCTACTCGTACTCTTGCAAAGTACGTTTGTAACTGTTTTTATACAAATTCAAAAGTCTAGATATCATAATGCGTTGCATACGTTCCATACGTGGGCTCAGTTTGGCTTTACCTTTAGATTTAGGTTGTTAGCTTAAAACAAGTGTATTTAAAATAGATCGATTCGACCTAGCCTGGTCCTGTTCTATTAGTTTAATGATTCTTAAATAATACTTAATCTTCTTAAAATCTTTAATAACATTTCATACACATATCAACCCTTCAGTATCACAGCTGAACAAGGGTCTCCCCAGTAGAATCTACTTAATATAGATGCTGAGGGTAATTGCCATAATCGTCACGCTTGGCGTTAGCGGGTTGGCGATCGCAATAATGCTCGTCTTCCGGTGTAGGAAGAGATGGAGTGGCATAGGCGGATCCAGGGGGTGGGGCATGGGAGCACGCGGACTCCCCAGTTTGTGTACCGAATTTCTTTGCCCATTTGCATTTTCCTTCCTCCCGTGCCTGCGACTCACACTTGGCTGATGTCGGGCGAAACGCAATAATGGTGGTCCTAAGGTGATGGTAAATCCTACATCCGCTCATATGGAGTAGCACTATTCATAAGCCGATACCACACAGACTAGAACCGTCGCCGTCGTTCGTCATTTGGGACCGGTACCGCGGTTCCAAAAAGCGAATTGAATTTAGTTATTTCAACTTGGTACAAAGCGAGTGCACAAAGGGCTGTATGAGTGAGATAGCACTACAAAAGTGCAAGTCATCTTATCATGTGGCACTCATATGCATTACTAATACTAAGACAACTCCCGCATTAGCTTACAAGAGCCCTGTGCCCCGGGGGACTTTACAAACATAATATAAGAAACGGACACTGGATCACACAAATTGGTGTCCCCTGTGGGAATCCAATCCACCTCTGGCTTAGCAATCAGGGCCACTGACCACTTGAAGTTTCTGTGCAAATGTTACTATTATTCCCCTTGTTATTTTTTTTCACGAGAATATTGACAACTGTACCTACTTTTCAAAGAAAAGTTATTATTTTATATGTGGTCCCATATGACGAATCAAAATAAATAATTAAATTTAATTCGCTTTTTGGGACCGCGGTCCCCGTCACGAATGACGAACGACCTCTATCTGACAAACTGAATCATTCAAAATGTTTAAACAATTCGACACGGGAATAAACACGTATATACTAGGTAAGTATTTACCTTATGGTTGACGTTTCGACCGATTTACACCGACCATGGTCACAACTCACACGCTGAGTGGAAAGGCGGGGTGGGCGTCACGACTCCGTATGTGAGGCAGACGTTCTTCTTACTTTCAAGCACACTTAAATTGTAGCTGTATGTAAGTTCATTTCTTTAGCACCAAACGGCTTGGCAGATTTCATTATATGCTTGTGCACCCCCCCCCCCCCGGAAAAAATCCAGGAACCGCCAATGTATTTCTTCAAGTGAGGTGTCGTTTTGATTGTGAGAGTTACATAGGCTATATATATTTTTGTTTTTTTTTATACGTGCTTACTAGAATGTGTTTTACATTTCAGTAAGTGGAAAATCAAATTAAATCTTTATTAAAGTACGGAGCAACAAATATGGGGCACTGTTTTCCACTCAGTGCCCAATAACCTCGTTTTGATAACGAGTTACAGGTGATTGACCTTATTCACAATAAGTTCTGATAGCTCCAGTCAACTAACTAGAAATAGTTAAGCATTGGATTTGATGTTTTCGTCGATATCTCTTGTTTTATCTCTCTTTTCGATCGATCAGTAAGCAATGACACCTATTAAATAAACACCGTTAGTGCGTTTAAGCTTGTACCTACTATTTATTCTGTGGTATAAGTAAGTCAGCGTATAATAACACCGGCTGTTACATGTTGGTCCCAAAATGTCTCCCAATGCCACTAGGCCTTGGTGTGGATCGAGAATAACGCTCGTCCCAACGTTGGCGCCAATGCTATCTTTTAGATCCGCACGTTAACGTAACGTAATACAAATAAATCAATCACAACCATCACTTCTCTCCCGCCAAAGACAAATGTCAACTAAATTGCTGGTCGAACCTTGTTAATGGTTAATGTGGTTCAAGGGTAAGTTATTGGGGGTTTGGCTGACACACTGCCATCTGCCTAGTGGAAAGATAAATTCTCTATCGGCCAGTCCCAATAACTTATATCACTATCGGTCAGAGGTAACATGTTGGCCCGCAGATTTTCTCGTTGTAGTGACGCAGTTAAAATAACATTATTTAAGGCATACTGCCAGAGTCTATATGCGAGTAGTCTGTGGGTCAACTACACCAAAAGATCGTTAGATGTGCTGCGCATTCAATATAATAATATATTTAGAGTACTGTTGGGACTACCCCGTTTTTGTAGTGCTTCTGAAATGTTTACGCAGTACCAAACTGACGGTTTCCATGCTGTCATTCGCAAGAAAATTGCCTCATGCCGCACAGAACGCGGGTCAGTGAAAACAGCATCTTTACTTACTAACATTAGATATAAGCATTTTACTAACAATATGGATCTCTGATAACTGCCAATAGACAAATTGAATTGAATTGAATATCAACTCATATGTTGTCCCACCGCGAGGCATAGGTCTCCTCAGTAGAACCTTCTAATTATAGATTGGGGTTACCTAATTGCCATAATCGCCACGCTTGGCGACCGGGTTAGTGATCGCAGTAAGGCTTTGGGGAGTCCGTTTCTACACAGTGAAACAGTGGTTTAAGGAGTAGGGCTGTACTAAACCTACACCTTCGGTGACCCAATAAGCTCTGGTCGAAGCTATTGAGGTATTTGTAATGCAGCGTTCTGCATAAGTTGATGTAGCCCCCACTCGTCAGGCTTAGACGGAGTTGGTTGGCACATAGGTGACGGCGGTAATGCCGGATTAATTGTGGTTTTACATACCCAAGGTTAATGATAAAGTGGTCCATTAGGGCCTGTTAGTTCCCTTCCTAGGGACTTGCTAAAAGTACGCAGAGAACGCTGCTGCCCGTCCTCCGATGTAAGATCCTTTAGTCCTCCTTTAGTCGCCTTGATGACACCCGCCCACGGGAAGACATGGGGTGGTCTACTATACTTAAGCCAGTTTCGTTAGTAGATGTAGCCATTTTAACCGACAGTTACTGTAGATAAGTTGTTGACACCGGCCGTACAATATTTTAACAATGTAACAAATATTTTTATTTCCCTCTTCCATAAAATACTGACAGTTTCGTTGTCAAGTTTATATCCCTAGACCTATTTTGTTGAAACTTTCCTAGCAATCAATTGGAGAGAGACTATTTACCCGACTGCGCGACGCAAAGGAAGGTAATATGTTTATCGTCTATGTATATATGTGTATATATAGACCAAAAACGGGGGCCGATTTTGATGATTCATACGTCAATCGATTTGTATTAATCTTGCAAGTGTCACTAAAGACATTACAGCAATCAACATTCAAACCAGACACCATATTGCGTCGGAAAAAAAAATTAAGTCAACAAACTATGTCATGTGGGGTATCATTGTGTAGGTATTTTAAAATCATGATGAGGTTTCTTGAATCATTTTTCAGTTAAAATGACCATTTAGGATATATAGCGATTTAAAGTTAGTAGTCCATTTGATCTCAATTTAGTTACAAACTAGTTTCGCTCAAATTTTCGGTAGTTACAGTTAATTACGTCTTACAACTAAGCACTAAAAAGTATAAAATAAAAAACCCACCTACTTAAAAAATGATAAAAACAAGATAAACTTATATCATACAGTCGGAGGCATTCATGAATCCCAGTGTACTTACTAATATGCTCCGACTATATCCGACTGCTTGATTTGAGGTTATCTTGTTTTCATCTTTTTTAAGCAGACATTTTTTTTTAATTTTTAACATTTATTTTTTTATTCAATTGCAACTACCGACATCCTGGCCGCACGAAAAAACTAGTTTATAAATATGACCAATTTTGGGCTGGCCAAATGCTGGAAATAATTGGTACTATCAGTTATTTCCTTACAATATAACTAGCAGCTGTGTGGCCGGTCCGCAATCCAATTATCGATATAATGTATACCTACAGCAATTTGAGGATGCCAGTACATGTTTTAGAACAACTGTTCAATAAACTGGCTATACAATCTTGAGTTAACAGCTTATTAGGTTTGATAGCTTATTTACAAGACTTTACATTCTAGTTTAAGTACTTTACGATCTGTGGTATTGATTGGAGGTGTAATAATAATAATAATAAATGTTGTGGGGCAAATACGTGTTTCTTGAAGAAGTAATATTAATGTTTCTTTATTTCTTACTGATATAGACTACTAGCTGTCCCGCGCAACTTCTGAGTAAATTTTCCCCGTTTTCGCAATATTTCTCATTGCTGCTCCGCTCCTATTGGTCGTAGCGTGATCTTATATAGCCTATAGCCTTCCTCGATAAATGGGCTATCCAAATATATATTTTTTTCAATTCGAATCAGTAGTTCCTGAGATTACCGCGTTTAAACAAACAAACTCTTCAGCTTTTTAATATTAGTATATATTTCTTCTTGCCCGTTTATATTCTTTTCATGCGAGTATCACTTCTACTACTTACATTTTTAGTGTTCCGAAGCTAAAATTGCAAAAGGGAAACCCTTACAGTTTCGCCATGTTCGTCCATCCATCCGCAGCTTTGCTCAGAGACTGTTAGTGCCAGGAGGTTGTGATGTTGCAAAGATACACATATTACTTATATACTTTTTAGGGTACCTGTCCTTTATGTAAAGTAGGCATGTGACTTTTTTTCTCACCTAC
Source organism: Herminia tarsipennalis (assembly GCA_945859575.2). Lineage (NCBI taxonomy): Eukaryota > Metazoa > Arthropoda > Insecta > Lepidoptera > Erebidae > Herminia > Herminia tarsipennalis. The sequence continues at coordinate 21,018,112 of OX243836.2, forward strand.
CTCATCGTGTGGGGTATCATTAGATAGGCCTTTTCTAAACGTTTAGGATTTGGATAGAGTATTTTTAGATTTAGTGATCTGTTTGTAAAATATTATGCTTTGAAGTGCAATTTGTTCTTAGCTTGTGCTGCACTAGACGTGCAGGAGCGGCCCTGCCAGGTAAATGGTTGATGTCGGGTATGTCAAAAATATCACGGTAGCCAGTATATTAGTGAAATGAAAAGGAAAACTATAACAGCTAAGAAGGCTTTAGAACATTACGAGTAACAGCTGATCAAGTGAGAAGTAACAACATTTTCGTACAAATTCTATTGAAAATTATGTTGTTTTTGTTTCGTACGTCGTAAGTATGAAACAAACGCAACAGAAAATCCACTTCTTAAGCTGCATTATTCCAATGAAGTGGGGGCTACGGATCCCTACATTGTTGCTGGCCTGACGTGCACTTGCCTGGTTTTTTAATTCATAAATCGTTAAGTTAGTTGGCCATGATAATAATATAGACTAAGTAAAAAGTCGTTAGAATTTAGGGTTAATGGTTGAAGTAACTGATTGTTCAACGGTACCAAATGAAATCAGGCTGTATTTATTTAGGTTGGTCCCATACCAGCGAAATAAAACAAGGTGTTATTGTATATCCTTACAGAACCTTTAAGCTTTCTGAAAGATTTTTACGTGTAATGGCTGCTTACCGTACCCTTTCTATTTCGACTGTTATTTACATAAGCAACAGAGGGTCTAGAAAAAGTAACATTCGAAAAGCGATGTCGTTATTGGAAAAAAAATAAAGTATAGAATTTGAAGTTTGCGATGGAGACCATAGACATTTTTTTATTTTTTTGCAAATAATTAGTACGGCGTTATCGAATTCGCCACGGAACGAATGTACCTTGTCTAACCCCCCATGAACTAATTCTTATTAACTGCAAAACTACGCGACAGACGACAGCAAAAGCAATTGTAACAAAATCCAATTTTATTTTCAAACGGACTATCAAAGCTTACAACTTTCCAGGATACAGCTTAAATATGGCATGGTTTCATCCCTGATCTGGGTCTAATACTCATTTGTCTATTTACTAAACGTCTTGTTTCAGAATATCAACGTTGCATCATTAAGTGTTTCCGAGTCCATGAAAGATTTTATTGCTATAATTTACTCTAGCTAAAGGATTTTGCGTAGCCCAATCACACAAATATAATACATTAAACTGTGCTAGCGTTGTTTTATCTTGGTATATTACAGTCTCAATTATCTTATATCCGCTTGACTAAACGGTTTATGTAACCTTATAATATTTGCTAATCAGGAATTGACGCTAACATGACTCGCATCGAGGTGATATAGTTATATTTTTAAAACTGTTTTAATGATTTTAAGGCACGCTATCAGACTATAAATATAATATAATAATAATAGCTTTATTTATTCCTTACACATACATTATTTGCTGTTTTAAAATTTTTGCTTATTTTAGTTTGTTGGTATCACTTCTTACCTATACTATTAATTGGTTAATGCGCGTTTTGTTGTAAAGACCGCTCGGGCGGTGAAAGCCTCTTCCATTTCCCTCCATTTCGCTCTGTCTCTTGCCAGTCTGCTCCAGGTAGTTCCAGCCATGGCAACTATGTCATCACTTTATCTTTTGAATGGCCTTCCTTTCCTTATGAAGTGGGTACCAATTCGTGAGAAATTTTGACCATTTGTTTCCAAGTGTGTAAATATATGTATACCTACCTGCATAAATGAACTTGTCTCATTTTTTTGGCAGTTTAGAACTACTATGAAACGGTTAAATTCACATATCGAACATGTTAATTGGTATTGAAGCGAATGATACACATACAATGGTTACTTCCGAGTGCAATGACTTCGTTAAGAGCCTGGTCATCGGGTCAGCACTAATTTACTTCGTATGTTTGTGTATGTAAACGAATCTAGGATACACTTTAGAAATCGGGTTACTTGGTGTTTACTTCATAACAGTAATTATCATTTACGATAGAAACGCAATTTCCTTTTTACGCTTGAGGCTCTAGGGGCGTTTTATTGCCTCGGGCGAAACTTGAAGAACATGATTTTGAACACTCCTAATTTTATTTGGTAACGGCAATTTATAGTGTAGCGTATAATAATCACGATCACGAGTACTGGTGGGGCGAGCGGTAGTGGGGAGTGCAGATGGCGTCGGTTAGCGCTGAGTGCACGCAGTCTATATCCGACCTCCGGCCAGTGCGCGTGTTATCATTTAAGTAATATTACATTTGGTACCCCGGATAGTGATCAGTGCAAGTGTATAGTGATAGTGCAATTGTATAGTGACCTGTACAAGTGGCGACCCTGCCAGGATCCAGTAAAAAGACCAGGTACTGTGCCAATATAAAAACTTAAATGATACAACTTAGAGGTAAATCAGTGACGGGTCAATTCTGTTGAGTACAAATACGGAAATAAGTTATTCTGTTAAATTAGAAATTTGTTATTTGTGTACCTACATTTACTACTATTAAATAGACGGTGTAAACGAATATAGTGGTATTACCGTATTTGTTAAGATTAAATGTGTCTAAGATATAACGTTTAAATGTAAATCGGTTGACCTATTTAACAGAATTAATACTAAACATGGTATAAACCTACAATATATCTCAACAGAATAGACTTTGCTACCTTGATTGGTACCTAAATACGTTGCATGCACCTTATACTTATGCTTCAATAGTTCTTAAATTGTTGGCAAAGGGATAGCTAGCAGTAAAAGTGTTTAAAATAATTTGAGAATGTTATGCATAGACGTTGGAATTATTTTAAAATTTGAAGGTATGCTTGTAGTACCGAATATCCCTACAAGTGTCCTAATACTAATGTCCTAAGGTACAGTAATCTCTAAACAGATACTTTTATGAGTTACCTACCTACATAATAAAATTATTTTACTTGCCTCTTTTATTGCCAACAATGGAACTAAATGTGCATGTTAGAGGTAGTTTGGTTAACCAAACGGTACCTAAATGATCTTTTAAATAATAATTCGTTAAATGTCGAGATTACAAGATCAAGAGGTAGTTCGATGAAAATCGGAACGGTACCTATGAAGGATACCTACCCTACGGGTAGTCCAAAAATGTCAGAGGTAGTTCGATGAAAATCGGACGGTACCTATAAAGGATATCTACCCTACGAGTAGTTCCAAAAATGTCAGAGGTAGTTCGATGAAAATCGGACGGTACCTATAAAGGATACCTATCCTACGAGTAATTCCAAAAATGTCTGAGGTAGTTCGATGAAAATCGGACGGTACCTATAAAGGATGTCTACCCTACGAGTAGTTCCAAAAATGTCAGAGGTGCATACTTACCCTCTAGGTAGTTCTAAAAAAGTCAGAGGTAGTTTGATGAAAATCAGAACGGTACCTATATTGGATTAATATACATCTTTAAGTAGACCCGAAACATGTCGCATTTACCGCCTTTGGAGTCTTTGGGCTGTGACGGTGACCCAGCTTCAGTTGGTTTGCGCTAGAAGCGAGGACCGGGACTGTATCTAACAGTTATTGTTTAATCTGTTATAGTTATTATTATATCAAATATTTATCTAACAGCAACTAATATTACCACACCTGAAGCAAAAAGAGCAGTGCTCTTGGGACCTGCCCCTACAATTTATAATAACATTCCTGGCGCTCATTTACAAATTGCCGATGACAATTATATTTTTGAAGTAACTTTAAATAAACAAAGCCGTGTTCATGAACGACATTTGTTTAGGCTTATCAAACAAGAGTCTAGAGAGAAGTTTGGTGAGTTTCTCGTGAGACTAAGACTTCAAAGTTCGTAATGCAAATTTAGTGCCCCTGATGAACACATAATAGATCAAATAACCGAAAAGTTTGAAATAGCATAATATATTTTTAAATTATGAAAAACTATTTTAAGTATCGGTGATGACGTCACTCTTGGTAAAATTATTTCTGAAGCCAATGCGTTAGAAACAGATATCCGGGCTTAGTAAGGATATGTCGGTTAATAGAGTCGGTTAAAACTACAAAAAATATTTCCAGGTTAAATCCCTGTTTTCGTTGTGGTTGGCGAAAATATAAATTTTCTCCAGCCCGAGTTAAAATGTCTCAGGTATGGGTTCGATGGACATTTTCGCAGTCAGTGTAAGACTAGGGCTCTAAAATAACAAGTAATAATAAAAAATCCAAAAATAAATCTGAAGAAGTACCTAGATTACATTTTTCATATTAACGGTGAAATAATGAAATGCAATCTAGGAGAAAACTAAAGTGCTGATTGACTCTGACATTATAGAGCCTGTCAATAAGCCGTCTGATTGGATCTCTCCTCTAGTACCTGTCCTATAGGGGGATGGCGATGTGCGTGTCTGTGTAGATATGAGGCGAGCTAACCAAGCTATTATTATGGAAAAACACTATTTGCCTAGCCAGCTCGTAGTTAATACCAAAGTTCAGGAATGGCAAAATGTTTTCATAATAAAATTTAAAAAAAAATCATTCCATCAGTTAGGACTTAGTGAGGATAGCAGACATATTACGACTTTTAGTTGTAGCCAAGGATTGTTTAGATACAAGCTCCTTATGTTTGGCATATCATGCGCTCTAGAATATTTCCAAAAAAAACTTAGAAAGGGTACTTTTGCCGTGTAGGGGTGAACATGGAAGAAGCTGAACATGGACGAGGCTTAAAAAGGTTTTGCAGATTTTGAAAGATAACCATGTAATGCTAAATAATGCCAAATGTGTTTATAGGGTCAAGCAAATTGGATTCCTCGGGCACCGGTTATCCTGTATTGGCGTTAAGCCCCTTGATAAATACATAAAGACTATAGAGTTGTTCAGAAAACCCACTATTATCGATGAAGTACGAAGCTTTGTAGGGTTAGAAAATTACGTAAGAAAATGGATCCCAATTAAGCAATGTGGATAGAACCTTTACGTGAATTATTAAGACTTATGCTAGACAAAGGCGCAAATATAACTTCTCATTGGGGTTCTAAACAAACAAAGGCACTTGAGGGATTGGAACGCGCCATGACTCAAAGTAAAATCTTGGTATACTATGATCCTTTTGACCGAACCCAAGTCCGGTTGGTTTAAGCGCTGGCCTCGTTCAACATGGCACTAGTGGGCCACGAATAACGTACGCGTACGGTACAAGAGTCTCACAGATCGTGAGAAATGTTACTGTCAGACCGAGAAAGAAGCTTTTGCTTTAGTATGGGCAGTAGAGCATTTTGACATGTACCTCTTTGGGAAAGATAGTCCCGAACTTGCTAATGACCAAAAGCCATTAGAGGTAATGATAAAAACATAATTTGGGCCAGATTCTAAGACATGTGAGAGAATAGAGCGTTGGGTCCTACGCTTCCAGCCATATAATTTCAAAATTGTCTACAGCCCGCCCTACCCGCCTACACTGTCCCAATTGTGTTCTGATAATCTGTCCCTATTTGATGATGATAATTACATAAATCTTGTTATTGACCAATCTTGTCCAATGGCAATCACTTTGCGCGAGTTGAGACAAGCTTGTGATGGAGATTCAGAGCTAAAATTGGTTAGAAATGGACTTTACAGCAGTAACTGAGTGTAAACGTGTTTGCGCGGTAATAAATCGTTATGCCTATATAGCTTGAGATCAAAAGTTTTAGCCGCATCTCATGAAGGCCTTCCGGGCATCGTAGCCATGAAAACGCAGTTACGTTCTAAGGTCTGGTGGCCCAAGATCGACAAAGACGCGGAAGTTTAAGCTCCGAACCCTCCTAATATTGTATGCAGGCGGGAACCACCATCCCAACATTGGATTGATATTGCTATAGATTATCTAGTAGCGTTACCTACTGGACATTATCTTTTAGTAATTATATAGTATTATAGTCGAGATAAGGAGGTTCAAATCACAAAAAAATATAGATTCTTCACAGACGATAAATATTCTTAAAGAGGTGTTTTCTCGACTCGGGACACCGCCAGTATGTACCGCTGAAAATGGTAGACAGTTACCAGTACAGAATTTGACAAATATTGCCAAGAATTCGGTATTCAGTTGTTCCATAGCATTCCATTGGCCATAACAAAATGGTGAGGTCGAAACGCAGAATTGCGACATACCAAACAATTACGAATGCATTTATTGTATTTGTAAAATTACGAATTAGTCAAAGTCAAAGGTCCAGTTGGCAAGAGAATTTACTTAAATATCTGATTATGTATAATATTAATATATATTAGTCAAAGTCAAAGGTCAAATTGGCAAGAGAATTTACTGAAATATCTGATTATTTATAATATTAATATATATTAGTCAAAGTCAAAGGTCTAATTGGCAAGAGAATTTACTTAAATATCTGATTATGTATAATAGTACTCCTCATTTTGTCACAGGTAAAACTCCCGCGGATCTCTTTCTCAGACGTCAATTTAGAGATAAGTTACCTTCCATCGTAGATGTCGAGTTTACTAATGTAGATCTAGAAACAAGGGATAGAGATACACAAATGAAAAATTAAAGGAAAAGAATATGCGGATATGAAAAAAAGACATGCAACGATTCCTATATTGACGTAGGACAGAAAGTATATATTAAAAATATGACGAAAGAAAAGAAATTAACTGTTACCTTTAACGATGCACCACACGCAGTTTTCAATAAAGAAGGGAATGACGTCAAATTGGTAAATCATGATAATGGGGCACGGGTACGAACAGATATTGTACATTAGAAAAGAGTTGAAAGGAAATGGAAAGTTTGTACAGATAGGGATAAATCTTTAGACGAAAATAATACTACTGATGATAATGTACTTTCAGCAAATAATTAAGTCCATTATGTGCTTTTGTTGTCTAGTAATTTTAATAAACAATATTGTATCGTTTTTGATTATGATAAATCTAAAACGTGAATACAATTGTCATAAACGCTATTGATTGAATTTTGTTGTTACTAAGTAACGAGATGAGAGAAAACTTAATTATTATAATTTTCAAATTTTGTAAAAGGTAGATGTAGCGTATAATAATCACGATCACGAGTACTGGTGGGGCGAGCGGTAGTGGGGAGTGCAGATGGCGTCGGTTAGCGCTGAGTGCACGCAGTCTATATCCGACCTCCGGCCAGTGCGCGTGTTATCATTTAAGTAATATTACATTTGGTACCCCGGATAGTGATCAGTGCAAGTGTATAGTGATAGTGCAATTGTATAGTGACCTGTACATATAGTATAGCTTAAAAAATGATGAGAACAGTGCGATTTAATGGTGCGAAGTAGCAAACTACTAAGATATTCAAACTGCCATTAAACGCGCAGCAAAAACGTATCTACCTACTACGTCGAATTTACTTATTTAAGAAGACCGCCATTCTTAGGAGTGTGAAGTCACCAGAGTTCCTAAGCAAATAATATAATAATATTTTGGGACAACTCACACAACGCCATCTGATCCCAAACTAAGCAGAGCTTGTACTATGGCAACCAGACAACTGATACACATACTTATATATTTCTAAATACATACATATCATAGATAAATGACACCCAGACACAGAATAAACCAGCGTGTTCATCACACAAAGTTTTATCCTGGGTGGAGATCGAACCCACGACCTTCGGCTTAGCAGTCAGGGTCATTAACCTCTAGGCCGATAGGCCAGTCACTACTACTGTTTGTACAGTTACTACTACAAATAATGATAAAACATACAACCAAAGGACTGGTGAATGTCAAACCATGTGAGAATGATGCTTTCGTCATTGCCATATCACTTTTCATTAGAAGCTACTTCTAATGAAAGGTGATATGGCAATGACAATAATAAGCCTAGAGCCGTAAGAACTTAGGAACAGGCCCTGCTCCCGCTGTCAGTATAGTAATTTAAGTCATTCCTGGATCAGGTCTGGTAACCGTAATATACCTACAGAAACGCAGCTGTGATTGGTTTCATTCCGATATTTTTTAGATCGATTTTCTCTTCCCCAATCAGATTGCTTGTCTTGTCTAATTTCTCGATGTGGCTCTGAATGTGTATGTAAAACTAAATGCTGCTGTTGATAAGGATGCAGTCAAGGATGTCGCTTCGCAGGTGGGCACGTGTTCGGTGTTCCTGCGCTGGCGGAACACTTGTAATTGTGTCCTGGACGCAAGGTCACCGCAGACGAACGCTAACTGTATCAATACGAAGATTGCTGTTGAAATGCGGGTGCGACTGTGCACAATGTACTCGCTGCAAAAAAATATTTAGTACTCATTTTTTTTCAACGAAATTTTCGACTCCTCGGTGATGCAGATAGAGAGAGTGCGAATAGCAATAATAAGTAACCTAATTGTTACTAGGTATACTTCATACTACTTTTAGGGAGTGAGTCCGACTGTTACGCAAGAGATCGTGGGTTCGATCCCCACCCAGGAAAAATGAGCACGATGTGATGCGATGTGTGATGAGCACGATGGTATTCTGTGTCTGGGTGTTATTTATCTATAATATGTATATATTTAGAAATATATAAGTATGTTTATCAGTTGTCTGGTTGCCATAGTATAAGCTCTGCTTAGTTTGGGATCAGATGACGTTGTGTGACAACGTCATCTGATCCCAAGATATTATTATTATTATAGCATTGTCTAGTTAAGTATGTATATCTTGTCGCTAGAGTATTTTAATTAAAAGAAATAGAGAGCGTTAATTTAGTTTACGAGTAATAAATCAAAAGAAAACGTGTGCGATATCGTTTCAGTTTTGAACGTAATAGGTTTAAACATCAATATTCTAAATAACTTTCTATCTGAGTGAGTGAGAGTAATACTCATTGGATTTAGCGAGACGCTAATAAATCTAACTCTTAAACTCATTAGTGATGTTAATTGGAATACTAATCTTTATACATTTTTAAATATAAAAATAAACAAAAATATATTTGCGTTACAAAAAAATAAGTGTTACAAAAAAATAGTTATATTTTAAGCAAACTTGTCTGCTATCTGTACCTAAAGAGACGAAGTCCCAGTTTAATTTGGCTACGCGTATGAAGATTGATTGCGCCCACCCTGGGATTATTTTGTCTACACAACAAATCGTCCTGTCTGAGGTGACAGTGCACCCGACGTCTCCAGGACGTCCTTATTCTTCTGCCAATTCACAAGGAAATAACGTCTCCAAAGCAAATACGTTTATGTGTTATTATATGTTGATTATGTGTTTTTTGGTAGGTAGCATTAAGAGTCATAATCCCGAAGGCTGTTGTCCTCAACAAACAAGTCTTGAAACACCACGGTTAATAAACCGTGGTTTGACTGCCTCTGTGGCGCGGTGGGAGTGTATCCGACTGCTACGCAAGAGGTCGTGGGTTCGATCCCCACCCAGGATAAAACTTTGTGTGATGAGCACGATGGTTTATTCTGTGTCTGGGTGTTATTTATCTATAATATGTATGCATTTAGAAATATATAAGTATGTTTATCAGTTGTCTGGTTTCCATAGTACAAGCTCCGCTTAGTTTGGGATCAGATAACGTTGTGTGAGTTGTCCCAAGATATTATTATTATTATTAGGCCGCATACTCAAACGAGACTTTGAGTGGGACTCAAAAGTATTTCGGTCGCTGATAAAGGTGAAGAGTAAGAGTTAATGGCGTCTCGAAGCTGAGTGAGTTTGATAATACAAAGATTAGCTGACCCTTGCAACTTCGCTTGCGTCAATTTTCCCCGTTTTTGCAATTCATACAAAAATGCTAAAATCGCGTAAAAAAAAGTACTTTACGACCTATTCTCAATATTCTCATACCAAATATACAAAAATCATTAAAATCGGTCGAGTCGCTTAGGTGGCGTTCGTCCACAAACACCGTGTGCCGATGCGAGAGGCACACAAAAAGAGGCCTCTCGCGTACAAGAGGCATACAATCAGTTACCGGCATGCGAGCCGCATATTCGCCAGATGTGTTTTACCATCTACAAGATGAGTAAAGGCGGCTGACGCGCGCGGCCGATGCGACAACAATCAGATTGCGCGCGCCGCCTACGTCAGTCGTCGGAGCGCGTCTGTCGCAGACCTCGGAAACGGCACCATACATTCTCCATACTCTGACTATTGTCGCATCGGCCGCGCGCGTCAGCCGCTCGTCGTAAGCCGCACGCGGCTCGCGATCGGCCGCGATGCACGGAAATGAACCTTAAGAAGAATTTGGACTTTGCAACAATTCGTAAGAGACAGTTGATAAACTTTCGTGATTTGTACACATAGTAAAATTATAGTACGGGTCTTAATCGCGTAAATAATTTAAGGTACAAATACCGTTTGAATACGGTCGAAATGTCGGGCAATAAACAAGGTATTTTACCTTAAAATATTCACGCGATTAAGACCCATAGTATATAATTTTATAATTTTGGTATCTACATTAAAAAATACAACGTTAACATACTTTGTATGTCGATGGGCACATAGTCGCATCGTCATCGTCGTCATCCACCAAAACATCAATCGCTGTAACTTTGCTTTAAAGGAAATTCCCTCTAGCCTCAAGCCTTCATCTTTCTCTTTCTCGACTTTTCGTTTATCTGGACGAAACGGTTTTTAAATCTACAATATTTAAGGTACTTTCCCTCCATGTGGCATAGTTTTGGGACATCTTGTGCTACGTCAATTCCTGATCGGCAAATATTATAGAGTTTTCCAAATATATTTGACGTAAAGGTAAATCGTATCGAGATTGTGTAGGTAATCGTGTCTGATTTTTATATATTTTTTTGTTGGGATTTTAAGGCATGCTACATAGTTGAGCGTTGTGTACCTACTCCACAAAAACTAGACGAATATCTATCTCAGCTTCGCTAACCTTTAGTTGTTTATTATAATATCGGCGCCGCTTTCAAGTCTGCATACAGGTGTTAACCTCGATCATCATGATTTATGAGCCGTAAGGGGTAGAAATAATTTGACTAAATTTAGTTTTACGATATTGATTAGATATTTTTGAATATTAAGCAGCAATTTGTAATGATCACGATAGCCCAATAAACATCCTTTTAGTGAAAGCAGTTCTAATTAACTGCGGTATCACGTAGAAGGCCGCAAATGTGTAGTTTGAGAACTTTCTGTTATGTTCCAGCTTTCAGTATGGCCGCAAAGCCTTGTAAATTGTACGAGCACAAAATACCGTCAATAAAGAAGGTAACTTTTATAAGTACTTAAGGCAATCTTTTTATGTACCTCACTCAAGTAACGTTCTATTTTTCATTTATACCACGACTGTGGAAAACAGGCATACGGCCCGGTTAGCGGATACCGTAGCCTGGTGCCTGCAACGTTAGAGGCACGGACGCATTGCCTTGAAGAACCCCATATTTATTTATTTATTTAAAACTTTATGCACAAAGTTGTACAAAGGTGGACTTAATGCTAAAAGCATTCTCTGCCAGTCTACCTTAGGGTGATGTAGAAATGGATATACATATTGTCTCTTGGGAAAACCTGGGTCCTTATTCACTATGTTTTTTTCGATTTCGCGGCAAGCCCACGCGAATTGGCACATGCGCGGTGCGCTCAAAGATGTCCACGAGCATGCGCGATGCATTTCTAAGCGCAGCTTTCTTTAAACCATTATGTCAAGATTTTGACAGTTAAAAGCGCGGCCTTGACGCGAAAACGAAAAAAAAGATAGTGAATAAGGACCCTGGGCAGGGAGCTCATTCAAAAACCGGAGGTTTGCGGTAAGAAGTGCCTCTAAAACCACACAAGCCATAGAGCGTAGCTGGAAGGGATAACAGGATTGCTAGTAATGTGGGACCACAATCCCACATTGCTAGTTATCATTGCTTAAAAAAAAAAATGTGTGGTGATGAACTCACCGTCGATGGCAAACGGTGCGATGGTGGAAGTAGGCTATAGGCTCGTTGGTTCACGAACTCCAGTTACAGACCAATGTCTTCGGAAAACATTCCTGAGATTTCGTGTCCGTGAGCGATATCTATATGTGCTCTTCTAACGTATTTTAATGGAGGCTACCATCTGTACTTTCGGTATTTTATGGTACTTGTCTGCGTTGAACGAGGTATATCTTAACATATATCGCGAGAATAACATTGGTCTGGTTTATGCCGAAGTGAATGCTGGATTACTGTTATCCTACTTCTACTAGGTAGGTACTACTATATTATTATATTGTTTATATATTAGACTAGTACACCTATATTAACAAAACACAATGTTTGTGTGTTTGTCCTCTATGCGTTCTGAGACCATTGATAATAATTTGGTAGGGTGTTCTGGTTACGCCTGTGAGGGTTCCTGGCTCAAAAAGCCACAGTCAGGTTTAGCCAGTTGGCAACAAATATCAAAGATAACGCGGCCGAAGCCCTGGGGAAGAGCTAGTCTTTTAACAAACAAAATTAAACAATTTTATAGCGTACTATTAATATTTACGATCTCGGAATTTCATTAGTGAGATGAAATTAAGATAGAGCGTTTGGATCTAAAGCATTGTAACATGATATTGAATGAAAGTAGTTAGTAGTAGATAGATTGTTTTAAAAGATAAATTAAAAACAACGGGATTTAAATTAAACTTTTTTTTAACAATGAATCAAATCTTGAATATTTCCAAGTTTTTAAGTTGATTGTTGTTAAACATTCCTCATTAACTTTCTTATGATCACTGAGTCACTTAAATGTATAGTAAAACAGTTGTTAAAACTATATACTATACTAGCGAACGCGTCGTGGTTTCACCCGCGTAGTACCCATTCCCATAGGAATTTAGGGATAAAAAGTAGCCTATATCACACGGCGATAGTGTAGCTTCCTAACAGTGAAAGAATTTTTGTAATCGGTCCAATAGTTTTTAAGTTTATTCGTTACATACAAAAATACAAATCTTTACTTACTATTACTACTACTTTAAATTACTAGTATAGATAACATAGTCCATTATACCTGCTTACAAGATGGCCCTTCCCAGATCGAGTAACGGAACACTTACCCAAGGACGCATTGAGGTAAGTAACTGCGAAGGGCATTGAGACGAAATTGAATAACTGCGAGTTCATTGTGTAGGACAAATTGATTTTAAGTCCTACGTACTATGGCACACCGCACACACGACGCTATTCTGTGACTATCTTCTCGCTGTTTTGACCTAAGTAAGTTCAATTATAACAAATATAGAAGGTTTGAATCTAAGTTCACCAACATTTGCCCAATAGTTACCGGGATGTTAAACATTATAACAAATACAGAAGGTTTGAATCTAAGTTCACCAACATTTGCCCAATAGTTACCGAGATGTTAAACAAAACTTTGCCAAATACATTTTATTTATAATTCTTTTGTAAATTTTATTTATAAAAACAGGAATGTGTAAGTAATTATTTTAATCTCAGCGAGCTTGGTATTAGTACCTGTCTACCTATCAAAAATGTAAAGTTTATAAAAAAAAATCGTCCTTGATTTGGCGTCGAGAGTCAAAAATCTGTAACACACTATAAATGATAATTTAGGCAAAAGGTAAAGAGATTTTCAACAAATATTATCCATTTTTCATCTTATCGTGTACATATCAGTAGATACGTGATTAATCTATCCGTTGACTTGGTATCCGTCTGTCCAGTAAATTACAGTGTACATTATATATCAACCTGCTGGGCACGGGTCTCTCCAGTAGAACATACTAATTAGATCCTGGGGGTAATTGCCATAATCGTCACGCTTGGCAAACGGATTAGCGATCGCAGTAACCCTTTAAAGTATGCAGAGGAAGCGGCTGCCCATCGTACGGTGAGAAATCCCTTAGTCGCCTTGACGACATCCACGAGAAGAGATGGTGTGGTATCTACTATTCTTAAGCCGGCACCACACGGTCAGCCGGTAAAAGCACGGCTGAGCTTTTTCAGTCTATGTTTGATCACGGCCGATGCAAATGGGTCCAAATTGAAAACTCCAAATTGAAAACCTAACTTACCTAACCTAAAAATGTCTATACCCCTGAGATTTAGACTATGGGTTAGTCTCATAATTTATATTATTACCTACGTCTAATTAATTAAGTTTAAAAGCGTAAAATACGCTGTATCATTATGTGTCAAGTCTAAGACAAGTTTCTTCACAATTCTAGTCAATTTAAGATAAACAGCTGCGAAATCAAATTGCTTTGTAGTTTAGATGAAGGTTGACGGATAACGCCAACGCTCCCTGTCTGTATATAAACAGCATCATTCGTCAACGTTCCTTTAGCTCAAGATACAATTTTGCCTTCCTAATTGAATATACTTCACCGGGGAACTTTGATGTGCCTGTTCCTTGAATTTGTATCAATCTTAATATCATTATGTCACCTTCCTTCGCGTTCTATTATTCGTGCCTGTGTAAAATTTGAGAGACATGCGGATGGCTCATTAGAACCGAATGGACACCAGTAGTAACCAATGAGCTTCCCGTCCAGCTTAGGACCAGGTCCGGGTCGACGGCGCGCTAGTGTTCCACGCGCGCCTCAAAGAGGTGTCAGCAAGTGACGGGGCCCCATTGGGCCGGCGCCCACCGGGAGTGCGGGATCATTCGAAAGAGTTAGCGTGCTCCCGGAACACCAGGGCGAAAGAAGGAACACGGATGGGTTTTAGTCAGTAAGAGTCTGACACGCCCTCCCGCTCGTGCCCACAGCGTGAGAAGTCATTTGATGATTTCCCATCTATAAAAAAAAAGTTATAACCAATGAACCAAAGTATTTTTTTGCCCTTCATTATTAATAAGATTAATTACTTTTTACAATTTTATAGACTACTTAATCGCGTGAATAGTCTACTCTTGACCACGACCGTTGCATTAAGTACCTTCGATCGAAATGTCGGGCAATAAAAAGGTATTTAACCATAAAATACATAGGCGATTCAAACCCCCAAAGTTTTTCAATTTTTTTTATTAAGTTATGTAGGTGTATAATATGCAAATATTTAATAATAATACAGACCTGTTTTGTTACCTGTTAGTTTACTATTGAGAGACACTGCTGGAGCAGCTTAGCGAGATGCTGCACAGGTTAAATCGAGCCTCTAGACGTGTTGGCATGAATTTGGAAATAACCAAAATAATGTTTAATGACCATGTCATGCCGAGACCAACTTATGTTGAAGGATCGATGCTCGAAGTCGTTCAAGAATATATCTACCTAGAGCAGTTTATTCAGCTTGGTAGAAACAACTTCGAGAAAGAAGTCGACAGGAGGGTCCGATTGGGTTGGGCAGCGTTTAACAAACTTTGTCAAGTCTTATCTTCGCCTCTACCGCAATGTATATAGCCAGTGCGTCCTACATGTTATGACCTACAGTGCCGAGACGTCACTTACGGTTGGACTAGTCCACAAATTAAAAGTCGCGCAGCGGGCTATGGAGCGAGCTATGCTTGGAGTCTCTTTGAAGGATAAAATTCGCAACAAGGTCATTCGACAAAGAACCAAAGTTATCAACATTGCACGCAGGTTAAGCACGCTGAAGTGGCAATGGGCTGGCAACATTTGCCGAAATACCGATGCCCGATGGAGCAAACGAGCTCTAGAGTGGAGATTTCGAATCGGTAAACATAAGGTAGGACGACCCTCAGCCAGATGGACAGATATATTCATAAGTTATTTATTTCTGAACAATATACATTTGTTGAAAATAAAAACAAAGTTACATTAAAAATAATAGATAATAATAATTGTAATCATAGTAACAATCATAATTGTAATAATCTGACGACTTGAAGAAAGTCGCTGGAATGAATTGAATGCGGAAGGCGGAGGACCGAATGTTGTAACGTAAGTTAGGAGAGGCCTATGTCCAGCAGTGGACCGATACAGGCTGATTGAATATACATTTGAGTAACAGAACGTCGGGCATTCGCTGTTTTAAAATTTATTCGAATCACACTTCGAACATGACGCTCGATGTTTTGTTAAAACCTGATTTAAGTATCCAAGTAGATTTTACTCTCCTTTGTCATCTTAGGGTGGAAAAGATACCCAATATTTCTTTGGTAGTCATCACCATTACTTATTAAAATAAAGTATGAAAATATACAGATATAGTATGTGCGCGGAGACCCTAAAAGATCTAAGTATAGTGTTATTCCACCCACAGAACCGGGTCCGATTGCGATTTATAATCTTGGAGACCGCGTTATAGAATCCAAAAGGATTGTAACTGAGGTCTACTATCAGATTGTGAATTCCGTTGTCTATGCCACTTGTATAATTACATTGTTTCTTGTACTGTTATTGCACGAGAATACAGTTTTGAAGGATTTATTTTATCAGTTGATCTATCTAATTCTGATTGAACTGACCAGATGTTAATCTAACTGATTCATTTGCAAGTGTTTGGTCAACTGCAGCAACTATTCAAGCATTACAAATATGTATATATGGAATAGGTCTAAGTAAGTGAGATAATAATAAATAAAATTCATTAATTAAAGGCCATACCGTATTTTGTCATTTTATTTAATACGTTTCATTTAGGTACTACAAAAATTATTGCAAAATGACGACATTTTTCGCTAGAATTGACGGTAGTTTTTATTTTTCATAATTTAATAATTTAAAATGTGGTACATTATGTGTCAAAAAAAAATTTTTTTTTGGTTTTTTTTTACAGTGTGTTTAAAGAGGGTTTGTTTGTTTAAGCGAAGCTAAACAACGTTACTTCTGTCTAGAAGTCTGTATAGTTTTTAGTATTTTTATTCGAAAATTGTCACACTTCTCTCCCCGAAGGCATTAGTCTCGTTATCTCACTCCGGTTGTGTTGGATAAGACTATGAGAGTGAGGCAATAGAGAGTTTGTTTGTTTTTGCACACGCACTTGTACGCTTGAATATTATCTCCTGCGTAGGTGGCTAGTTTTGGTGAGATTGGCCGCAGTGATCGCCGAAATCGGTTAGCAGAATGTCCAACAAGAGTCCACAAGCCAATACATGTTTTAGGGTACCTACTAGGTAATTGAGTGATGTCACCACAAAGGATACTATTCGTATTAGTAATGCTAATCGCCGACAGGATATGGCGACATTTCCTTTAGAAATATTAAGATGGAGGATTCTCCAGCCTCAGCCGAGCTGCTCAATTTGAAAAAAAAGAAAATATTATAAGGTACCTATTGTTTTCATACTGCGCAATGCGTAAAGAACAAAGCAGTTAATACAAATGATACGACATAATAGTTTTATAAAGATATATTTTTGATAGTCTTCATAAACAAATTTTTGGACCACAATCAGATTAGAGTCTTTTAGCTGATGGGAAAACTGTCCTATGGCAAGATATCTACAAAATTACAAGAAAAATGGCCTTTATTAATAAATAAAAATAATTTCAATTTAGCAGGTAATTTTTATGAAAGCAGGGATCTTAATAAGCTATTTAGTAATAACGATGACTAATGAATACAATAGAATTTTGTAAACGTGAACGTTGACAAAAACGTGTTTGTTATATGTTTCAAAAGCTTTTTTGGAAATAGTTTTCAGATATTATTTAATTTCTAAGTAAGTTCGTATTGCGTATGGTTTAGTAAAGAATAACTTCAGCTTTCTATAAGCCAGAAAAGGCAGCGGTAAAAAAAAGTAGAGGTGACAATATCATCGAATGCTTAATTTAATTTGATGTAGTGTATTATGGACCAGCAGCCATTCTTACTAATATACTATAATATTAATAAGAATGTCTGCTCACTGGCCAGTAATAGTTCAGGTTTTGTTACGATAGTAGGCCCCAAGTTTCGCCGTGCCAAGGCTCTCTCGCCCACTCGTCACAATTCACAATGTAAGTACAACGCATTTGTTGTCGCCGACATCCGCTAAATTACTGCTCAGAATAATCGCATCCTATCCCGTTTCCTTCCAACGTGTTATAAGGAATATTTAATTAACTAGATTATTCAATTGTCATTTTATTTATTGAGTAGTTCTAATCATGAACCTACGCAGAAAAGTAATGATACGTAAGGAGATTGGCCTAGGCGTCAGAGGCTAGGAATTTTAGATACGTAATGAAGAGGTCAGTTTCTGAGTAGATACGTCAGTTTCTATTTTAACTACGTCAAACTCTGAGTAGAGTTTTTTAAGCAGAAGAAAATAATGAAGCGTTAAATAATAGGTAACTAAAAAGAAAAGAAAACACTATACAACGTGTAACAGAAAGGTATGATATTCAAGGGTTGTATGTGCCCATGATACTGAGTGCACATACCTAATTTTATCAAAATTGGAGTACCTACCCTAAAATTATATATATTTTTTACACGTTTATTTATAAATCTATACTAATATTATAAAGCGGAAGAGTTTGTTTGTTTGTTTGTTTGTTTGTTTTAACGCGCTAATCTCAGGAACTACTGGTCCGATTTGAAAAAATCTTTTTTGTTGGATAGCCCATTTATCGAGGAAGGCTATAGGCTATATAACATCGCGCTACGACTAATAGGAGCGGAGAAGCGACGAGAAATGTTTCAAAAACGGGGAAAAATTACGCATACGAAGTTGCGCGGGACAGCTAGTGAAAAATAAAATGGTAAACAAATAATGTCCTATAGCACAAAAGGGTATGATTTTTGGGCGATAGTCATTCATTGCCTATAAGGACGATTTTGGGGACTAGGTGAGTCAAATTTGCACCGTCGCACTTGGCCGAAGTTATTGTGAGAGTCAATTGCATAAGCGAATCTGACCGTACTTGACCGTGGTCGGACATACCCCAAAAAAAATTTCTCCGTTCGGCTATGAAGTCTATGGATCTGACAATATATATGTTAACTGTCAAGTCAAATAAGTTTCTTTTTATGAAATGTCAAAACGACAAGCTTTATAAAAATGTGTATGGAATAACAACCTGTGACGTCATAAGTTCCTATCGTCAAATCATTACTTTTAGTATTCCTTTTTATGCTTTTAAATTCAAAAACATGTTAAATAGTAAAATAACGCAATTTAAGATCTACTATTACCTGATTAGTATAAAATAATTTACTTGTATTTTAGTCAACTACCCAATACTTAAGCTGGTTGATCTATCTGTCACATCAAGAAAAAAGTCAATTAAAATTATAACTGCACAAAAGTCGCTGCAATCGCCATTCTCTGATAGACTGATAGCTTTAGCTCAATTGTATCCCATGTCGCTGCAATCACCATTCGCTGATAGACTGATTCGCTGATGGCTTTATTTCAATTGTATCGCATGTCGCTGCAATCGCCATGACAATAAAAATCACACACTTTTTCGTGCGTGCAGACATTGACATCAATTTATAAGACGTTGTCACGTCAAAAAATATTAATTAAAAAAGGATGATTTAAAAAGTTCAAGGCCAAAATAACCCAATCGATTTTTTCTATACATAAGTTAACTTGATCTATCTGTCACATCAAGAAAAATGTTACTTGAAATGATTACAGCACAAAAGAACAATGAATGTAGTTTATTTCGTAACATTAACTGCGACGGATACAATTAGTCACCGTTCCTTAATCGTTTGGCTAGACTAGATGTCTGCAAGGAAGGATTATATAAGTGACATATGATCTTTAATAGCGGAACTGGAGCTGGGAGACTGATTGCCTCAGTGAGGGAGGGAGGACTGCTATGCTAGCGGTTGTGAGTTCGATATTCAATACGGGACAGAGCTTTGTAAGAACTATGTCGGCTCGGAGTCTGCGTGTATTTTGTGTTCGTTAAATGTCGTGCTTATCCTCCGTATCACAGCCTTTCATTCTAGCGCAGGAGTTGTTTTACGAAATGGTGAAACCATTTATTTTAAGTTATCGGTATCGTAGACATCAAACTTTTTTTTTTTTGGTCTACTCCCGCAGTAGGTTACAAGCCCTGTGTCGCGGGGAACTTAATAAACATACAAGTCACGGACACAAAGTAGGTACTTACACCCAGACTCTGAACAACAATTTGTGGATCATACACAAAGTGGTGTCCCGTGTGGGAATCGAACCCATGACCTCTTGCGTAGCAGTCGGACATAGTCCCACCGCGCCACAGAGGCAGTTTTAAATATGTACGCCACACATTGATATTTAAAAGTCTAACATTACTTATAAGAACAAATAACATCACTTTCTCTCTCTACAATCTAGAAGCTACGATGATATAGTAAATCTGATCGATGAAATCGGTATGTTTTGTAGCGATTTACTAATAATAGTAGGCGTTATTAGTAGGGACTTTGTAGTTGACTGACTGCTGGTGAAACCTATAGAACCTAAAATTTAGCACAGATGAAAAAACGGCTCTATCATCATAGATATAGTGTCATGCAGTGGGGAAATAGTGTAAATGTCCATGATATATTTATTTTACAAAAAAAATAGTATAAGCCCAAATAGATAACCAATTTTTCTCTTTCTTTATTAAATACAACCTATTGACACTCCCATCCATTTATTTACATGATGTCAGTTTATTTATTTTCAAAAAACAAAGATAATGTAATTACAGTAAAAGACTCACACAATATAAATACCCGTCACAAAGACAGACTATATCTGCCACCATCCAGAATGAACATGCTCAATGAAAGTCTAGTCTACATGGCAGTAAAAAAATCCAAAAAAATACCCATAGAAATACAAAAGGAAACTAAATTAGTACAATTTAATAAAAAAAAAAAATTAAGACCAACTATTCTACATTTAGTATGCAAATAAAAAAAAATTACCTATTCTAAATATATTATTAATGTTTTTTTAATCTTATATTTAATCTTCTCGTTTTATTTATTTATTTCAAAAAAAAAACAAAATCTAGGTATACAGTTTGGTGTTGCAGCTTCGTATATATCATCTTCATCCTAAATTCAATTACACCATTGGGTAGGTAAAAGATCAAAGAATTTAATACGCCATGTGAGGATTGTGCAGGGGGAAACGCCCCATTTTGAGATAATTTTGCTACATAACAGAAGTTATATACTTTTGACTCGGAAAAGCTACAATCTTTGTTAATCGTCAGCTCTCGTCAAAATCTATCGATTGTAATCAAAACATTAGTTTGGGATAGTGACAGTGAATATAATTGTTAAAATAAATAAAAAAATAAACATATCATAAATATTTTATGTCAGCCTATATGCGTCAAAAAGCCAAATTCAAATACAGAGATCGTACGGTTGGAAAAGTCTTCGCAAGAGCAATAGAATGGTACCAATAAAACACCATAAGACCGAGCGGATCAATGTAGGTGTTCTTATGTATGTAATAATTCGCGTACAATACATGGCCATTTTTTTGATATTATAAGGTAACTAATAATTTAAATGCCTTTGATTTATTCCCCAACCTTTAACCGTAAAGGCCGTGTTCGCCGGTTGACCCGGTATAATGTGAACAAATCGCGAAAGTTTAAGAACGAATCAATAAATTTTATTATTGAAACTACTTCCACTGCATAATCATTAGTCCCCACTCACGTAACAGCTGTTTTCCGTTCTTTGTTATAGATAAGAAGCTTTTGACTAGCACTTAACATGCAGCTGTTTCAGATAAGATTAATTTTGAACTTAACTGTACATTACATTATTACTACAATGGTAGGCAAATGTTGATAATGAGTGTCACAGTTTAAGCTACTGTTTGATGGTGGGAAAAAACGTCTCATTAGCTTTTCTTTTATCTCGAAGGCAGAATGTTTTCTAAAGGAGGTTGAGTTCATTTGTAGGTGTTCGTAAAATAAAGCCTTTTAAATTATTTTGTAGTCCGTCTGTCAAGAGCCTTATTCAGCCCAATGAAATACGTCAATCCTTGTGCTATGGTAGAGCTCGATGGAAAAATAACGGCCGTTTATTTGATTTTTACTTGCTAGGAAATCGCAATTCTACAGCACTTTGCATTGACCTATAATCATAAAGTTTAAATAAAAGAACGCAGAAGAAGCCACGTGTAGCATAAGCAATAAAACCTCACTAAAATACAAAGTTATATGGAATCAATTGTACGCGAATCTGATTCGCACTTGACTAGCTTTTTTTGAGTTAACTCAACCTGAAGTATTATTAAAAGTTCGTTTGCTTTTGACCTCTATGTTCGACTACGTTCACGTGGACCTAATTAGATTTAATTATTGTCTTAATAACCATTATTATTGTCTTTATGTCATGGTAAGTAAGCATTAGCAATTCGGTACATTGTAGTTTTTACCTAATGCTTGCACGACACTCTTTCTTAACCTAATAATTTTAACACAAAACCCAAAGAGCACCGAAGAACAACCTCGTCTGGACTGCCTCGGTGACAGCTTTAGTCCTTTACACACGATCTGGTTTCAATCCGGCGCCGGGAAGCCGGTAGCAAATGTATAGCGACCGGACCTGCGCCGGATCGGATTGAAACTGGAACGTGTGAAAAGGTTATAGGTTATGGTTGCAAAGCTGTTGTATGTTCATACTTATAGTGTCGTATGTGCGATTCTCACACGGGACAACACTTCATTTGATCCCCAAACTGTAGTACCGAGTCTGGGTGTGATTCGTAAGTCTTCCGCGACAAAAATACTTCATACGACGAATGTCCAAGCATAACAAAATCACTTACGGATATGAAAACTCGGACTGTGTTCCTAGTTTTCGTATTTCGGGGGCCGTACCTTGAACATCTAAATTATTTGCAAAGTACAGGGCAGTTCAACTTCATGTTAGAACCTTAGGCATATTAGTCGCTGAAATGCTGTCAAGGGCTAAGAATTGACAAATTGGCATTATAGGTCGCTTGCCGGATTGGTGACGGCATCACTGACTCGCCTGCTTTTGGCAGGATTATGGTA
Source organism: Herminia tarsipennalis (assembly GCA_945859575.2). NCBI lineage: Eukaryota > Metazoa > Arthropoda > Insecta > Lepidoptera > Erebidae > Herminia > Herminia tarsipennalis. Next base: position 21,040,919 of record OX243836.2, read on the forward strand.
CGAAATTAGCAGGACAGTTTATTTCAACCGACTTCAAAACGGAGTTTTTTTTAATTTGTTCGTCGATTACGCAGACAGCTGGACCAATTTGAAAAAATCTTTTTGTGTTAAAGAATATTTCAAAAAAAATATTTCACTTTCTAGTTTGTCCCATTGTCATCAGATCAAGATCTGATGATGGGATCCTGGAGAAATCGAGGGAACTCTTCAAATATTAAAGGCACACCTACAGTGATTTAGGTATGTTTCATAGTGAAGTTGATGAAGTGGAATTGATGATAAAGACCACAAATGACGAGCAGACAATTCAATATTTTATGGTTTGCGATTCAATTACTTTAATATGGTATTGAGTAGCACTTTATTTTCGTCATGATACTATTACACATTGTAATAGAGCTGATGGTGAACTATCATGTGAACTCCTCAACAATTAACGGCCCTGCATTGGGAAAAGCAATATTTTGTAAGGATTTGAGCAGTTAGCAACCAACTCACTAAAAAGTGAAAATAAAAAAACTTAAAAAAAAATATTACCGACTTAAAAAAAAAATACAAGGCAACTTAAATGTAATATATAAAATTCTCGTGTCACAGTTTTCGTTGCCATACTCCTCCGAAACGGCTTGACCGATTTTGATGAAATTTTTTGTGCTTATCCGGTATCTATGAGAATCGGCCAACATCTATTTTTCATACCCCTAAGAGTTTGTTTGTTTGAATGCGATAATCTCAGGAACTACTGGGCTGCACTAAAAAATATATTTTATTGTTGGATAGCCCATTTATCGAGGATGGCTATAGGTTATAACATCACGCTACGACCAATAGGAGCGGAGCAGCAATGAAAAATGTTATAAAAAAAAGGAAGAAAAAAGGGAAAATTACAATCTATTATTCATGCCCCTAAGTGATAAGGGTTATCCACCCCTAACATTTATAACTATACTATAATATTAGAAGAGAGAGAAGAGTTTGTTTGTTTGAACGCGATAATCTCAGAAACTACGGGTCCAAATTGAAAAAAATATTTTACTTTTAGATAGCCCATTTATCGAGGAATGCTATAGGCTATAAAACAACTAATGGGAGCGGAGCAGCAAGTAAAAATGTTTGCAAAAATGGGGAAAATTTACGCAGACGAAGTTGCGCGGGTCAGCTAGTAACTATAGAATAACAAAAAAAAAATAAACGTTTTGAAGTTGGTGGAGAATAAAACATAAAAACTATTATTTCATGGCACCAATTTCAAAATGTTAATTTCTTTTGTTATTTATATATTATATTTTGGTTTTTTAGTTGCCTTGTTATTTATTTTTGAAGTCGATAATTCTTTTTTCGTTTACAATTGACCGGCTGTCAGAGTTCATGGTACGGTCCTCAAACCATCTCTATCTGTGCTCTGTTCGAGTATAGTAGTTGTAGTTCTATTTCATGTAAATTAGAGCATGTAAACGTTGTTACATAAATATTAAAGCAATAAATTATATTAAACCGAGTAATTGATACAGTTCACTGACTGGTTTCGACGTTATCTTTAAGTAAATAGTTAATTAGCAATAGTTATCGTAGCTGGGAATCAGGTGAACCATTCCTATTTGGATTAGTTTCATAACAACTATCTAGCAATATGGACCTAGTAATAACTGCGTTGTTTAGTTATCCTAATTTGATAAGTGAAGAAGGTATATGTATTATCTTTAACAACTTCACAATAATCCAAACTAATATTATAAACGTGAAAGTACCTCTGTCTGTCTGTTACGTTATCACGCTTAAACTGCTGAACCGATTTAACTTAAAAGTTCTGAGAGAGAACTCAGCGAACTACAGAGCGTAATACAGGATTCAGGACAGCGATATAGGAGCTAACTGAGCAAGCGAGTTTTGAGAGCGCCGGAAAAGGAAGCGACCCAAATCTAGTACATACCTATCTATGCAATTGTTATTTAATCTATACTATTATTATTATTAACCTGAAGTTAAGTTTGTTTATTTATTTGAACGCGATAATCTCAGAAACAACGGGTTCGAATTGAAAAATTCATTTACTGTTAGATAGCCCATTAATTGAGGAAGGCTATAGGCCCAATAGGAGTGGAGCATCTATAAAAAATGTTGCAAAAACGGGGAAAATTGATGCCAACGAAGTTGCACGGGTCAGCTAGTAAGTAATAAATTGAACTAAAAGGTTATTTTTGGGACGTTTTGTGAAACAAAGGTCGTTAATAAATTGATAGCCTCTCGGTGGAGTAGTGAGAGTGCGTGTTAAATCTTTCGCACTCTACCAGACCGCCCAGCTGTTATCAGTCTGTCCATTAATGGCAACAGACCACAGACTAACAGTTTTCTATTAAATGTTTTGGACAGGTCAGGTATCGGCCGGACAGTCCCTGACAATCAAACACACACTAGTAAGTCATCGTCCCGCAACTGTTCAACTAGTATGAAGACATCACAGGCACTGCCGGCGCGTGATTTTGCGGTCTGAAATTTCCGGCGCGTGATCTTGCAGTTTGAAACTGCCGGCTATCGACTACTAGTGTGTTGCCCGAGAGTCGGTTATCAACCATTGCCGAGAAACAATAATAGCAATACCGTGTGCACTATGCGGACCCAGGACGACAGGCAGCCCAATAGGGTGATATACTGCAGGTGGACTGATAATGTGTGGGAGTCTTTACTGCTATGCAAAAGGTCGTGGGCTCGAAGCCCGCAAGGGTCACTTCTTTTTGCTATCCATCAATTGTTATTCGAGTACTTTATGTCCGTGATAGTGTATGTTACCACTAGCATCACATGGATAGTTTCCTCATGCGGGAGTACTTAGTCTTTTTGAAAATCCAATGAAATCAAGTTAATAACAATAATAATAATAACTTGGGTTAAACTAAGCAGAGCTTGTACTATGGCAACCAGACAACTAATAAACATACTTATAATGTTTCTAAATACATACACATAATTGATAAATTACACCCGGATACAGAATAAACCATCGTGCTCATAACACAAAGTTTTATCCTGGGTGGAGATCGATCCCACGACCCCGGGCTTAGCACTCAGGGTCACTTACCACTAGACCAACAGGCCGGAAAAAGATATAAACAGAAGTTAGGTACAGTTCTATTTTTTTAATATTTCGACTGGTACCTAATACTCAAAATTCTAAAATGATGACTTTAGATAATAATAATATTTTGACTGCCACTGTGGCGCGGTGGGAGCGTGTCCTACTTCTACGCAAAAGGTCGTGGGTTCGATTCCCACACGGGACATCACTTTGTGTGATCCACAAATTGTTGTTCCGGGTCTGGGTGTACTTTATGTCCATGACTTGTATGTTTGTGAAGTCCCCCTTGACACAGGGCAGGTACACTAAGGCGGGGGTCTTTTAAAAAAAATGCAAGTGGGAATCGAACAAAGCTTTAAAGCATGAATGTAATAGGGTGGGGTCTTGAAATGAAACGACACGGTACACCCTATTATGACCCTAATCAAAACTTGTATTAAAGTTCGTAATAAATATGATGTAAACTATAATTGATAGATACAGAATAATTGATGAGGGAAGTTATCAACAATCCATTATTGAAGTAACTTTTAATTGAGTTACAACAAATGAACTGAAGGGTTTTTAACCAATTTATAAAAAACCTTTAATTTTAATTATTTAGCTATTAAACTAAGTAGCGGCTACTACAACCTTTTCACTAAATTTCATTAAAATTCATTGAGTAGTCTTTGAGTAAAACGCCTGTGACATAAGGACAGACAGACAGACGGACATGAAGAAACTATAAGTGTTCCGTTTTTGCCATTTTGGCTACGGAACCCTAAAAATGGTTAGCATCACCATGGTGACTTTAGTTAACATCGCTGATATCTCGATTTTCTCCAACACCACTAAGCCACGGATCCCTCATAAACTTCAATATGAAATGTAGAAACTTTTAATCAGATTCCTACAAAGTTCCAACAAGCATTGACCCCATAGGCGTTTACCACAAGTTCAAACTAATAGATAGTTTCATTTATTTAACAAGTTCACGGTTTCACGTCCCAGTGCGCAGGTCACGACGATTTATAGGACATGTCAACTACAAATTCACTAATTTGGAAATTGTTTTGGGGAACTTATCTGTTAGGGGGACGGGAAACTAATGGATAATGGGAACTATTGTGATCTCCTCGTTGTTATGGTGTTAATGTGTTGTGTCGTGTTTGTACGCAATATCATGTGTGAGATTTTATCAGTTTCGGTGCTTTGTCGTTGACTTGTTTATGTTTCCTTTCGGCGTTTGTCTTGGTGGAATTAAAGGCACTCGGGGACTGCCGCGGTAAAGCTATTGCATAGCATTTTTTATCAACTTATACAATTAAAAAATATATATAATAAAAAAACAAAAAAATAAAAAAAAAACTATTACATTTCGGAGCAGCTCGTCTCGATCCGTGCGAGCTTCGTAAAGTCGTACCTTAAACATATACGTTAAGCGAACGCTCGGCCGAGCTACATGGTAGGCAGAGTGGGGAGTGTTAGGTTTTATTTTCGTTACGGAATTTCTTGATTTGGTCGCCGCGCTCAAAGACCGAGCAAAGCTATGCAATAGCTTAAAAAGAAATCGAGGTAACAGAGCAGTTAGGTGAAGTGATGTAGCCGCGTATGTCATTCATATAATTATGATTGTGTTTATAGGAAAGTCCTTTATGTAAATTTTGTAATTCCACGTTCAGAGGTGGACGAGCGTGTTTTGCCAACAGGAGTTTACCACTTCTTCTATATTGTTCAATGAGTTCGCATGTCTTGAACGTAGAGTAATTATCTAAAAACTACTTGTTTGTTTATTTGTTTCAACGGGGCTGCAATGTCGCACTTAGCCTCTTGATTGGGCCATTGTGTCAGTTCTTCTCACTCCAACCAACCCAAATACAACCAGAAGCCCAGCATTCCCCGCAGGTTGCTGCAGGCTTCAGGGAGGGATGACGGTGTTTTTAGGAACTGTGCCCGGTGTTACACTGGTACATTCCATGAATACGTGCTTGGGCGTTTCCTCATGTTCCATGCATCCTCTGCACAGTGGGCTATCTGTGATCCCGGTGGTGTGCAGGTGCTTGTTGAGGTAACAATGGCCCGTCAGGATGCCTATTGCTTATCGCAGTTTGTCCCTGTTTAGTGTGATTAGATTCCGAGCGTACGTAAAGATAGAAAAATTTGAAGTTCAGACCCAGGAATCAAACCCGAGACTTCCGTATGCCAAACCGGGGGCGAAATTGAACCACCTGTCTGGACTATATTATTAGACCTCAAATTTTTCTATCTCTTCCTACACGCGAGTTGGGCCCTCGCTTACTTAACATTAAGGTTCATTTTTAATGTTTTGTCTATTATCATAACCAACGTGATGGAGGACGGCTGGGACGTAGTTTATTTCACTCTGTAAGTTCATGAATCATATGTGATTACCTACATTTTTTGTATTTTCAGCGAAGTCTATTGGAGTTGGTGCTTATCGTCAATTCCGTAATTGTATTTGCCTTTGACAGTAACCTCGTATGCGCTGAAGCAGCAACATTTTGCGTGACGTTAGCCTGAATTTAACCTTGGCAATTACGAGATCGCTCATTTGAGACAACAAGTTTTGGTACATGTATTTTCAATTAGTTGCAAGTACACTTGTGTGCCAATATAACAGTTACCTGTGTAATAATTACTTTTAGGAAAAAAGGGCTCTTTTAAAATTAGTAGGTATTTATGTAACTGGTATTTTATGTATCTTAACTTGCTTCATACTTTTCGTGTAATTGTTTGTATGTGTCGCATTATTCACGCTGAAGTGGGCCTGTTGGTCTAGTGGTTAGTGACCCTGATTGCTAAGTTACAGAATATCCAGAATAAAACTTTGTGTCATGAGTATGGTGGTTTATTCTGTGCCTGGATGTTATTTTTTTTGTTTTTATTAAAAAGATAACTAGCAGTGTGGGATTGAGTCCCATATTACTAGCAATCTTGCTAACCCCTCCGGCTAAGCTCAAAGGCTTGTGTTAGGAGTGGGTTCACGTAACTGGGTCGTCCTGGATGAGGTTGAGACGCTCTCGGATCACCGATATATCCGATTGGAGCTCTCCCGGTCTTCCAGGAACCAGGACTTAGTTAGGGGTCACACGGCGCGCAGAACGCCTCGGTTTCCGCGGTTGGCTGTGGGTGCGTTGGACAGGGACCTGCTGGAAGAGGCGGCCATCGTGGCATCGTGGTCGTCTCCACCTCCGACCGAGGAGGTGGACGTCATGGCTGGTCGCATTCGCGGTGCGTTAACGCAGATCTGCGATGCGGCCATGCCCCGCTCACGACGTCGCACCCCAAGGAAGGGGGTGTATTGGTGGTCCCAGGAGCTGGCCTCCCTCCGCGCCGCTTGCATCAGTGCGCGGAGGTCCTATACCCGCAGCCGGACTCGTCACTGCGATGTCCAGGAGGAGAGCCAGCTTTATGAGGCGTATCGCCAAGCGAGGGACGCCTTTAAGCTGGCTATCTGTCGCGCCAAGGAAAGGGCAAGAGAGGAGATGCTGGAGGGTCTCGACCGTGACCCCTGGGGTCGCCCATATCGAGCGGCGCTGAACAAGCTCCGCTCGGCGGGCCCCCCCCTTACCGAGACTCTTCAGCCCAGCTTCCTTGCGGAAGTGGTCGAGGGCCTATTCCCGCTGCAGGCAGAGCACGCGCCCTCGGCGATGGTCTCCGAAGATGGGACCGATGACCGGGAGGACGACACAACTGTGCCGCCTGTCACCGAAGCGGAGGTGGGCGCGGCTGTTCTTCGAATGCGTTCGAAGAACACCGCCCCTGGGCCGGATGGGATTCTCGCCCGGGTGTTGGCCCTGACCCTCGACCACATAGGGGACCGCTCGACGTGTGCCTGGCGTCCGGACGGTTCCCTGACTGCTGGAAGGCAGGGAAGCTGGTGCTCCTCCCGAAGCCGGGACGGCCTCCCGACTCAATTGCGGCCTACAGGCCTATCGTGTTGCTGGACGAGGCGGGGAAGTTGCTAGAGAGGATTCTCGCTACCCGCATTGTCCGGCATTTGAACGAGGTCGGCCCCAATCTGTCGGACGCTCAGTACGGCTTTCGTGCTGGGCGCTCGACCATTGGGGCCATTCTGCGCCTGAGGGCCGCATCGGAGGAGGCCGTCGCCGGTGGAGGAGTGATGTTGGCGGTATCGCTCGATATCGCCAACGCCTTCGGGTCTCTGCCATTTAGCTGCATCAGAGAGGCGCTCCGGTATCATGGAGTGCCCGTGTACCTGAGGCAGCTAGTGGCAGACTACCTCGAAGGCCGAAGGATTCTGTACGAGGACCGAGAGGGTGAGGTAATCCGCAGGGACGTCTCGTGCGGTGTTCCACAGGGTTCTGTCTTGGGGCCCCTCTTGTGGAACATTGGCTACGACTGGGCCCTGCGGTGTGGTTTCCCCCCTGGGATAGGGGTCATCTGCTATGCCGAATGGTCGGGCGCATCGAGGCGCTGGGGCTTAGGGTGGCCCTTTCCAAGACGGAGGCCCTATTATTCCATGGGCCCCGTCGCGGTCCACCTGCTGGCGCCTCGATTGCCGTCGGCTCGGTCCTCGTACAGGTCCGGGCCCAGATGAAGTATCTGGGCCTAGTGGTAGACGGGCGGTGGCTCTTCGACGAGCACTTCCGCATTTTGGCGCCCAAGCTCGAGGCTACGGTGACCGCACTGGGGAGGCTGTTGCCGAACCTGGGCGGGCCTAGTGCCTCGAGTAGACGGTTGTACACGGGGGTGGTGCGGTCAATGGCTCTGTACGGCGCACCCGTGTGGGCGGCGTCCCTGACCGCCCAGAATAGGGTCCGCTTAGGTAGACCCCAGCGGACCATGGCGGTCAGGGCCATACGCGGATACCGCACGGTGTCTGCAGAGGCGGCGTGCGCATTGGCCGGCACACCCCCGTGGGATTTGGAGGCGGAAGTGCTCGCCGAAGTGTATCGGCGGGCGGTGGCTGTTCGGGCAGGGGGTTCGGTGCCTCTGCCCGAGGAGCTACGCGCTTGGCGCGGTGAGGCACACCGGGCAATCATGGCCCGGTGGCAGGGCCGACTGGAGGCTCCACGGGCAGGTATTCGAACCGTGGAGGCGCTCCAGCCGGACCTGGAGGAGTGAGCAGGGCGGCAGCACGGGACCCTTTCCTTCCGGCTAGTGCAGGTCCTTTCCGGGCACGGGTGCTTCGGGAAGTACCTGCACACGGTTGCTAGGAGGGAACCGAGTCCCGCCTGCCACCACTGCGACTGCGGTGAGGACTCGGCGCAGCACACCCTCCAGCATTGTCCAGCTTGGGAGGGGCAACGTCGAGTTCTCACCGCAGTGGCCGGAAGTGACCTCTCGCTGCCGGCCGTGGTTCTGTCCATGGTCCGAAGCGAGGGGTCGTGGAATGCGGTCGCATCCTTCTGCGAGGACGTCATCTCGCAGAAGGAGGCGGCGGAGCGCGTCAGGGAAGAGAGCTCCCTGGCGGATCCGCTCCGTCGCCGGCGAACCGGGCGGCGTCGGCGCGCGTATCTGCGCCTGATGCCGCCTTAGGTGGGGCTGCGGGCGGGCGTACGGGGTAATCTGCCTCGCCCGCGGCCTTCCGTGGAGGCGCGGCACCCTGTGTGTATCCAGGGGCCGCGTAGGTGTGAAATGCCCGGAACGCAACAACATCGCGTCCGGGCATTGCCACTGGGCGGGCCGCCGACGGCATAACAAATTCCGGCGGCCCGTTCGCGAAGGTGGCGGGAGATACACGGCGGGTTTTTTAGTGGGTGCAAACCCCACACTACCTCCACCGTCTTCCCCGGATGGTGGAGGTGTTCATCAGGAATTTTTCCCGCAAAAACAAAAAAAAAAAAAATGAAAACAGAGGCGCCACCGACGCGTGCGTTCGGCGGCAGGGGGGGGGGTCGATAGTGGAGCTTTCGTTCGCTACCCCTGCCGTTGAAGCGCGAGTAAGGAACTGGGTCGTCCTGGATGAGGTTGAGACGCTCTCGTATCACCGATATATCCGATTAGAGCTCTCCCGGTCTTCCAGGATCCAGGACCCAGGTAGAGGTTACACGGCGCGCAGAACGTCTCGGTTTCCGCGGTGGGCTGTGGGTGCGTTGGACAGGGACCTGCTGGAAGAGGCGGCCATTGTGTTTTCATGGTCGTCTCCGCCTCCGACCGAGGAGGTGGACGTCATGGCTGGCCGCATTCGCGATGCGTTTATGCAGATCTGCGATGCGGCCAAGCCCCGCTCACGACGTCGCCCCCCCAGGGAGGGGGTGTATTGGTGGTCCCAGGAGCTTGCCTGCCTCCGCGCTGCTTGCATCAGTGCGCGCAGGTCTTATACCCGCAGCCGGACTCGTCACCGCGATGTCCAGGAGGTGAGCCAGCTTTATGAGGCGTATCACCAGGCGAGGGACGCCTTTAAGCTGGCTATCTGTCGCGCTAAGGAGAGGGCGAGAGAGGAGATGTTGGAGGGTCTCGACCGTGACCCCTGGGGTCGCCCATATCGAGCGGCGCTAAACAAGCTCCGTTCGGCGGGCGCCCCCCTTACCAAGACTCTCCAGCCCAGCTTCCTTGCGGAAGTGGTCGAGGGTTTATTCCCGCTGCAGGTAGAGCACACGCTCCCGGCGATGGTCTCCGAGGATGAGACCGATGACCGGGAGGCTGACACAACTGTGCCGCCTGTCACCGAAGCGGAGGTGGGCGCGGCTATTCTTCGAGGGCGTTCGAAGAACACCGCCCCCGGGCTGGATGGGATTCCCGCCCGAGTATTGGCCCTGACCCTCGACCATATGGGGGACCGCCTCAGGGGATTGTTCGACGTGTGCCTGGCGTCCGGACGGTTCCCTGACTGCTGGAAGGCAGGGAAGCTGGTGCTCCTTTCGAAGCCGGGACGGCCTCCCGACTCATTTGCGGCCGTGCGTGTTGCTGGACGATGCGGGGAAGTTGCTGGAGAGGATTCTCGCTTGAACGAGGTCGGCCCTGATCTGTCGGACGCTCAGTACGGCTTTCGTGCCGGGCGCTCGACCATTGGGGCCATTCTGCGCCTGAGGGCCGCATCGGAGGAGGCCGTCGCCGGTGGAGGAGTGATGTTAGCGATATCGCTCGATATCGCCAACGCCTTCGGGTCTCTGCCATTCAGCTGCATCAGAGAGGCGCTCCGATATCATGGAGTGCCCGCGTATCTGAGGCAGCTAGTGGCAGGCTACCTCGAAGGCAGGAGGATCCTGTACGAGGACCGAGAGGGTGAGGTAATCCGCAGGGACGTCTCGTGCGGTGCTCCACAGGGCTCTGTCTTGGGGCCCCTCTTGTGGAACATTGGCTTCGACTGGGCCCTGCGGTGTGGTTTCCCCCCCGGGATAGGGGTCATCTGCTATGCGGATGACACCCTAATCACGGCCCGGGGTGGTGCTCTATTATTCCATGGGCCCCGTCGCGGTCCACCTGCTGGCGCCTCGATTTCCGTCGGCTCGGCCCTCGTACAGGTCCGGGCCCAGATGAAGTATCTGGGCCTAGTGGTAGACGGGCGGTGGCTCTTCGACGAGCACTTCCGCATTTTGGCGCCTAAGCTCGAGGCTACTGCGTCCGCACTGGGGAGGCTGTTGCCGAACCTGGGCGGGCCTAGTGCCTCGAGTAGACGGTTGTACACGGGGGTGGTGCGGTCGATGGCTTTGTATGGCGCACCCGTGTGGGCGGCGTCCCTGACCGCCCAGAATAGGGTCCGTTTAGGGAGACCACAGCGGACCTGGCGCGCATATCTGCGCCTTATGCCGCCTTAGGTGGGGCTGCGGGCGGGCGTACGGGGTAATCTGCCCCGCCCGCGGCCTTCCGTGGAGGCGCGGCGCTCTGTGTGTATCCAGGGGCCGCGTATTGCCACTGGGCGGGCCGCCGACGGCATAACACATTCCGGCGGCCCGTTCGCGAAGTTTTTTAGTGGGTGCAAACCCCACACTACCTCCATCGTCTTCCTCGGACGGTGGGGGTGTTCGTCAGGAATTTTTCCCGCCAAAAGAAAAAAAAAAGGAGTGGGATTACGTCGGTAGTATAATGGGTAGGATTCGAACCCGCGACCTCACGATTGCGAGGCCGATGCCTCAGCCATTATGCTACCGCCGCTTTAATGTAATTTATTTATGTATGTTTATCAGTTGTCTGGTTGCCATAGTACAAACTCTGCTTAGTTTGGCAGTGTCAGATGACGTTGTGTGAGTTGTCCCAATATATTATATTATTTGTTAAGCACGCTAAACTGACAATAGGCTAGCCATATCTTATAGGCTGACCGATGGCCGCTGGAGCAAGCGAGTCCTAGAGTGAAGACCACGACTTAGTACGGCCAGGTGGACCGACGACCTAGAGAAGTTCGCTGTGATGGAATGATGCTGAAGGCAGAGCACTGGAGAGGCCTATATCCAGCAGTGGACCAATACGCCCTAATGATTGATTGATTGAACTTGCTTCAAATTATAGAAACGACACACTATTTTGGATGGAAATAACATAACATATTTTATTTTATTCTTTTTATTTTATATTACAAACTATTGTACATTTAGCTTTAATTCTAATTCTATCTTACGAATTAAATCTATGTACAATCTACAGCGTTTTCACGTATTACAATTAAAGTACAGTGATTATAAACTAACGCTAACTAATATAATTTAGATTTTATGAATACTGCTAACAATGCTTTTTAAATTAAGGAATTTTGCCCATATATAATAACTTTTTCTTTTTAACAGCTTTAACTTTAGCGGCTTGAGTATACAGCGTTAAATCACAAAATTTAATCAATACCGGTACAGAGGTTCAGGCGTTTACCTTAATTCTAAGATACCAAATGTTCCGTCAGTCAAGACTCAACTTTTATATAGCGGTACAAAATAACGTAACGTAAACCTTATATTTTATAATTTTTGTCCGAAATTAATCATATCGATATTTATTAATTAAATATAAAAGATATATACATGGCGAAATCTTGTTTAATAATGAGCATGTTAAGAAAGCTAACAGCTCGTTTTTAGCACATTCAAATAAAATTATCTTTATAATAACATACCTACTTCATTAATACATGCACTAGAAGTGTTTGGAAGTTACCTGTGATTTCACTTCATATTGTCGATGAAATGTTTACGATCCCTTCTCTATGTGTTAAACTATCCGCTTTCCATTTTAAATTGCAGTTTTGTTTAAATTACGGATGTCCGTATTGTTGTTTACAAGGAAGCTTTATGGCATTCCTTGCGCCAAAGAGTTTAAGTGTCTTGTTCAATTTGCTACTCCTATTTTAGCTAAATATTTGTCACAATAACCCAATGTTTAATAACTTTCTGTTTCCAGATTCCTTGGACAGCGTTAAAAAGCCAATACATCGATTTTGGAATAACTTAACATTAAGGAAAGTTTATCGTCGACTGTGCAAAAACGAATCCTTAAATACACACAGTCTCCATAAAAGCTGTGACACAAACGTCAATAACCAAATCTTCCCGTAATGCTGAAAACACAAACACGGGGGGGCATATCGAAAAATCTGCATTGTAGTTTCCAGATGCATTATCATGAAATCACGACTACTCTGACAAGAGGAAACAGCTAAAGAGATAGTTACAATTACTTACCTACTATGCGTTTCAAATGAGTTGATAACTGTCATTATGACATTTTGATTCGCATTACGACTGCAACTTCATTGTATGACGTAAGGTCAGCAATAAATAGATTCGTAAAAAGGTGTCATTAGTATTATTAGTATTACACAGAAGCCCCTACAACTATACTTATGCTGTATTTTATTATTAATTATTATTATAGATATGTTTTAGTTAAATAAATATCATATCTAACTGAAAGACCACAAAAAGGTAGAATATTTTTATATTTTGCCTATTTACTTATTTCTGTTAGGTGTTTATTAAATAATAAAGAATACTAATAATATATTAATAAAGAAAAATGTTAGGTACATAGTTCAAAGAAAATAAATATTACGTCCGTTCCATTACCATACGTTCCATTACATACGTACTTTACCCGACTTGGGAGTTTTTGTTGCTAGCGTTACAATTTTGACAAGTAGAGAGTGAAGTTGTTGCGATCGCGATTATCTTCTCTTTTGAAACGCATAGTATGACCAAACATTTATGCTTAAAATCGAGTTTATTTGTCTTAAACCACAAATACCTATGAACCTACTTATAACTTATTCAGATACTCGGCTCAAGTTATGAGAACCCCTTGATTCGAGAGTGTGCTCATTGTTGGAGAGACATTGTACTGATGGTTCAAGGGCCCTTATTTAAGGAGACAGTTATTTCCTAGTAACGTTTGTCATCTTTCTATGCTGATGTTAATTTTATAGGTATATTAGCTGTCCCGCGCAACTTCGTCTGCGTAAATTTTCCCCCTATTTTTATAATCCTATGTTACTTCTAATACCTCCAAGAATATGTGTACAAAGTTTCATGATGATCGGTTGAGTAGCTTTCGCGTGAAAGCGTAACAAACAAACTTACATTCACATTTATATATTAGTAGGGTTGTAAGTTGGCTAGGCAATTTACCATAGCTAGCCTTATAATTAGAGATGCACCGAGTACATTTTTTTACGAGTATCGAATATTACTCCGTATGTTAAATAGTAGGTACTCGAGTACTTGGCCGAGTAACTCGGTTTAGAATACTCTGGTCAATAGACATTAGACTACTAGGCCGAGTAACTTACACCGGGTAAGTTACTCGGCCTAGTAGTCTAAATTTAAAAAAGAATTCAAGATTAGACATAGTTTGAAACTTGCTCGTGACGTGTAGTTTGCCAGTAAGCAGAATCTTTTATCTGTTGTGTGTTTGTAAATATTTTAGACAATTTTTTCTGAGTGTCTAACCAAGTTATTAGTTAAAAGAATGAAGATTTTAATTGTCGAGCAACTTGGCCGTAAAACCGAGTTATTTGGCCGAGTACGAGTAGGTACTAACATAACTGAGTACCTACTCGGCGTTCCTCTACGTATTACTTTATCACTAGTGGGGATCAGGCTCCAGGTGTCAAGGGGGGGGGGGCAGTCTATCAAAGCGACCAAAAGTATGGAGCAGACTTAAAAAAAATATCCGTATTCCCCTTGCACCCGCTTTGGATCCGGGCCTGGCGGGGGTAGCCGTAATCCACCACACGGACCTAGTACCTATATATTGGTAGATGTTACAATAATGTTTTAAATATTTTGGATATAGGACATGTCCCGGTTTCCTTAAAATGGTTTAATTTCCTCAGTGCTGGATCTGGCAAAGTTTGGTTCTAGGAAGTTTACAATGAAAGAAGAAGGGGTAGCACACGTCAATATCAGCCAAGTGCTCGTCGCTCGAAAATGGCAATTGACTGTCAACGCCAATGCATTTGGAGCCCAATAAGCATGTCATTTGGCGCTAAATCACAGACAAGGAAGAGTTAAATAAAATCAATTATAAAAAAAAACCCGCCTGCACAAAAAAGATGGAAACAAGATCCCCTACATAATTATATAATTTCATGCAGTCGGAGGCATTAATGAATTTCGATGAACTTAGTAAAGTGCCTCCGACTGCATAAGATTTTTATTATATAAATAATTTAGTAGTTGTAGGATGTAACCGATGTAACAAATAACTTTTATGACAGCTATTGTCAAGTATTGAAGATTAAAAAAAAGAATAGTTGCTAACTAACTTTTTTGTATTACAGACATAATTATGTTATACTCGTACCTTTTTGAAATGCTTGATACTCATATTGCAGTATTCAAAACAGCTTTTTTTCCATACCTCTTAATTTTTACATGCCGCGACGTTTGTTTTTTTCAAACGTCACATATCTGAGAACACTTCGGCAATTAAGACAAATCTAACGACGTCATAATTGTATAAATCTGTTCAGTGGATTGTGAGATATCAGGTAATAAAGAATATTACATACACACATGCATACAAGATACGCGCGAAAAACATAACCCTTTCTTACAGTCGGGTAATAAAAAGGAGCTGAACGGTTGTATGCAAAAGCTTAGTAACACTAAGCTTTTGCATACAACCTTTCAGCTCCAGACTTCAGGCAACGCACATAATATTTATATCTAAATGTAACATTTGAAACAATCTTGGGGCAATCAATTTTCATAACCTTGGATTTGTTACATTTGTGTCCGTCCCGACTAGCAACACATTAAAACATCGGAAAAATTCGCGACGAAAAACTTTTTTACAAAAAAATATTACCGACTTCAAAAATAAATACAAGGCAAAAAAAAATATCTACATAGAATAACAACAAATTAACATTTTGAAGTTGGTGCCATGAAATTGTTGCTTTTGTTTAATTCGGCACCAACTTCAAAATGTTAATTTGTTGTTCACATATGTTACAATATGCTTATGTCAACTGCTCAAATTCCTTTACAAAATATTGCTTGCCCCGATGCAGGGCCGTTAATTGTTGAGGAGTACACATTATAGTTCACTATCAGCTCTATTACATTGAGTAATAGTAGTATGACAAGAATGAAATGCTACTCAATATCATATTGAAGTAATTGAATTCCAAACCGTGAAATATTGAATAGGTCTGCTCGTCATTTGTGGTTTTCATCATCAGTTCTACTTCACCAATAGGTGCTTTTAGAGAGTAAATGCACGGATCTTTATAAAATGTACCTAAATCACTGTAGGTGTGCCTTAAATATTTGAACAGCTCCCTCGATTTCTCCGGGAACCCATCATCAGATCGTGATCTGATGACAATGGGACCAACTTGGAAGTATACACTTTCAAACAGAAAAATATTTTTTCAAATCGGTCCAGCCGTCTTTGCGTAATCGGTAAACAAACATACAAAAAAAAATACAGTCGAATTGAGAACCTCCTCCTTTTTGAAGTCGGTTGAAAATACGAGGCGGTATGAATATCGCCGGGACTCGGGACAGCTATCTCAGTATATTTTACACGGGTAGATGCCCGTTGACAGGCAATGATATTTTAAATATTATGTGATTGTCTTTGTTTGTATACCACATGTGTGAAGTGTGTAGGTACTCTAGCGGCGAATATGCCTCACCTCGTCTGCGGTTTTCATTTCAATAAACAGACCTAAATAATATCCGCATTCAGTATTATTTACATACATCCTACTTCTTGTACTGTGAGTGTTGTTTATGTTTGCACATATTCTATAGGATAATAGTTAGGTAATATTACGTTACACTCATTAAATTACAGTACAAAAAAGTTTACTAATTAAACGAATTATGAACGAAGGAATTAGGGTACAAGCCCTGTGTCGCGGGGGACCCAGACTCGGAACAACAATTTGTGGATCACACAAAGTGGTGTCCCGTGTGGGTATCGAACCCACGACCTCTTGCGTACCAGTCGGACACACTCCCACCGCGCCACAGAGGCAGTTGCGCGGTTGTTCTATTAAATAGGTTAGAGGTAAAGAAAGCAATAAGTTAAAGAAAACTTGGTTGATATTGTCTGGTCTCAATAATTTAACTATCGTAGTATATATTTGACATAAATTCCATGCAAAATATGTCACAATTCAACTTCTAGTAGTCAAATCCATCGATAGGAAGATTATTGAGACTAGCCGTTAGCCATACCATAATGGTATTTACATAATTATAAAATTGGCTTTTTGTCGAACGGTCACTAAGTAAAAGTATTGTACGTTTTTGGTTCCAACGTTTTCGTTTTTAACATTTTGACCTACAGAACAAACCCTATTAATTAATTATTGTTTTAGTTGACTATTAATAATTAAAGGTGATCGTGGAAGCGGATCCATCACAAACTGCGCCAAGGTTAGTGTCAGGATTCGGTGTGAGTGAAAGAAAATTTTGATTGATTCAAAACTTCTTTAGACGGAGAAAGTCAGATTTTCTTACAAATTGTACCTTCTCTGAGTTAGTCAGTTTTTTTTCTATGTCAATTCAAATATAAAACTGAAAATGGCTAACTAACTGGATTAACAGATAGGTACATACATCTTATATGTCAATTTTCAACTGATGTTAATGCTTTCAAATAATTGTAATGTTTTCAAAGTAAATATGACTCAAAGAGTTCATTCCATTTTAATTTATGTGTTTTTGTGTACGTTTGACGTTAGTCATTTCAAATAAATATTCAAGAAATTACGACATCCTTGAATATAAATCACTGTTCATTGTTATTCGATGAATATGCTCTAGGCGGTATTTTAATAGCTTCGATCACTTTCTTCGGTTACGTTGACAGTTGTGACAGTTGTGAGACCTTATCTTAGCCTTAGATATTTTAATCTTCTTCAAAAAAGATGGTTTCCTGTTTGTACAGTTCTCTGTTTGTTTCGCGATTTTCTCGATAGCTTGTGATTCGATTTAAATGGGGCTATAGCTATTCGACTGCATATTTTTGCGGGAAGGATTAGTGTTTAAAAGTTTATTTTATTTATTTTTTTTATTAAAAATTAAAGATAACTAGCAATCTTGTTAACCCCTCCAGTTAAACTCAAAGGCTTGTGTTAGGAGTGGGTTCACGTCGGTAGTATAATGGGTAGGATTCGAACCCGCGACCTCACGATTGCGAGACCGATGCCTTAGCCATTAGGCTACCGCCCCGCTTCAAATCGTTATCCTAACTCATAAAACACTGTATATACAACGTTATTCTTAGTATAGTACTAACCTGAAAGTGGCTTGCTCAGAATCAGTAATACAATCCAATGGGGTAGTTTTTGGAAAGCCATTCAGCCAGTTCACAATGTGACGTGAAATGTGATCATCACTTATTTTTCAATAATAACCATGGATTACGTACTACGAAACACATTAAGTACGATAACGCGAAGAACACAAGACAACTTGAATGGCTTATAACTATGCAAGTTTTTAATATTTTCATTTTCCTTTTTTTATATGATTTCTTAAAGTAAAAATATTGTTGGGGTGTCTCAGCTTAAAGCAAAAATGTTATAGCTTAAAGCATAAATGTACCTCGTATAGTCTAAAACATAGTTCTTTTTTTTTTGGAAATGATAGACCCTATTTAGGATTTTTCATTGAGATTACAATCTAGTCTATAGACTAATAAGTAATTTTGTTGTAACTTAAACTACTAGGGTGAATATTTTATAATATTAATTAACTAACTAACTATTAACTGTCATTATTGTCTCTAGTAAAGTTAAGTCATAGTCACTTTGTTCTTGTGTTCTTTACGTTTAAGTTAATTCAAAAGGTTTAGTCCTCCTAAGCCTTCACACTATGTCTGTGGTGTCGAGGAGCTCGGTAGCCTCGACGTTCACATAAAATATAGAGATGTGTTATAATGCTCCAGTAGAAACAGATATACTTTGAAGAACTTAAAGTTAACAACATTGATTACGTGTTACGTGATTACGTCGTCCGTAGTAAATGCATCAGCAGTGACCTTAATTTTACTTTAGCACTATGTTTGGTCTTACAAGGAAAAGCAATTGGAGATATAATTATGTTCGTAAACTTTCGCGATTTGTACACATTATAGAATGTTATAAGCTACGGGAGGGTAGTTTCCGAAACCTGCGCTTCTCGGAGGCGACGCTGAGCTGAATTAGTCTACCCGTGACCACGGCCGTTGCAATACTGTCGAAACGTCGGGAAATAAACAAAGGTATTTAGCCTTAAAATAAAATATTTACGCGATTAAGACCGTAGCTTATAAAATTCTACAATTGGAGATATTGTTTTAGTCTTTAACATATCCTTCACACAACATATAGTGATAGTGATACGCTACAGTATAAGTATAATTTATGAACTTACAACCTGTGGTTCGCTTCAGGCCCTGGTTTGGCTACGGAAGTCTCGGTTTCGATTCCTGAGTCTGGATTTCAAATTTTTCTATCTTTCAAAAATGCATTTATTGTATTTGTAAACTTACAACCTGTTTCTAAACGATTTATCAAGGCGTAAATAAACTATTTAGCTGTCAAAAAACAATAAGTTTATCAAAAAACCCACGTCGTGAAAAACTGAAATATTATCCATTATTTTCGAATGCTGTGGTGAAGAAACGCTTGGAGTAATAGCTTAACGTTATATACGCTGTTTATTTCAAATCATAACAGTGAGGACATTCACCTTCAACCCTTTTCACTTCATTGCTGGACCGGGGTCCTTATTCACTATCTTTATTTCGTTGTCGTGACAAGCCCGTGCGAACGCATGCGCTGTGCGCTCAAATATGTCCACCGCGCATGCACGGTAGTGAGCTGCGCTTAGAAATGCATCAACCATCCATTCAATCAGAATCCATCATCAAGCACCGCTCATTCGCCAGTTCGCACGTACTTGTCACGACAACGAAATAAAGATAGTCAATAAGGACCCGGTTGTGTCCAGCAATGGTGCGAAAAGATCCTCTCTCTTTCGCTTTCCATCCCAGTGATCTTCTTTAGGTTAACAGTTTATTTGCTCCATCTGGTACGAGAAAGACATTGGTTCCTTTAGGTCTAATGCTGCGGTAAAGCCAGACACCCCCGATATACGTGCGACTCACACTTGACCAATATTGGGACGCCAAAACTTGATCTCGTTCCAACTAATTTTATTGAACATAAGATCGGGCCCTGCTGCCCGCAATCTTCTTTAGATTAGCCTAACAAATCGAGAGTTTAGAAGATAACCACACAATATTCAACCAAACGCACACGTAGAGATCACCTATGGACATGGAACATAGGGACACCTTCCAAACAAAATACTCTGTAATTCCATCTCCGTGAACTGGGCCGTGTGGTTAAGAACAGTGCAACCCTATCTCTTCCCGTGGGTGTCGTCAAGGTGACTAAGGGTATACACTGAAGGACGGGCAGCAGCGACCTCTACGTACTTTAAAGCCTTACTGAGATCGCGAACCTGCTCGCCAAGCGTGGTGATTATGGCAATTACCCCCAGGATCTACTAGGGAGACCCGTGATCAGAAGTGGGACATCATATGGGTTGATATGTGTGAACGATGTCTATGTGTATGTATGCAGTTTACTCCTGGTATTCTCTGTTATCAGTCTATCTGGTTCATTTAGGACGAGGACATTGTCTGTATAATGTATAATATTTGTATGTAACATCATATAAGTCGGACGTCCACTTATATGAAGTAGGCCAGTCGTTCTACAAGCGATGTAATTCTGCCTCACAGTTCACACTGAGACAGATTATCCGCTTCCAGCGACTTCTATTATCTTGCAAATGCGACGATTGCCACGTTATCGTACAATGACATGTAGTTTAAACAAACTGTTGTTGTTACAGTAATTATTATTATGCCTTCACGTGATGAGGTTAATATTGTTTTATATCAATAGAAATAATGTAGAAAATGTTTCTAAGTTTAGCTTCAGGGGCCTTATTTACTATCTTTCATTCGTTGTCGTGACAAGCCCGTGCTGGCTCATGCGCAGTGTCGAGATGTCCAACGCGCATGCGTGTTGGACATCTTTGAGCGCACCGCGCATGCACCATTTCGCACGGGCGTGTCACGACAATGAAATAAAGATAGTGAATAAAGACCCAGGTTTATACTTTTTTTGTTTTACTCTAGCTGCTTCACGCCGGTTCCACACGTTGGCCCCAACGTTGGTTCGAACGCCTTTCGTCTAACGTGTGGATCTAGAAAATATCATTTGCTCCAACGTTGGGAACGTTACGCAGACGCTGGCGTTTCGCTAAATAATGGATTGGTCATATGAGTATGAATTTTATTATTAGTGTTTTGAACCAAATTTGGTAAAACGAAACACTTATGAAATCACTGACGTTTCTCGCGGCTGTAACAGTCCACCCTCAAGTGTCAAGTCAAGCAATTTTGACTGTCACAGAGTGTATTGGGTATCCGACTGCTAGGCAAGAGGTTGCGGGTTCGATTCCCAAACGGATCACCACTTTGTGTGATCCACCAATTGTTGTTCCGAGTCTGGGTGTACTTTGTGTCCGTGACTTACCTATATGTTTGTAAAGTCTCCCACAGTAGGGTCTACGGTGGGAGACGTCATTTAAAAAAAAAAACTATACCGTAACTATTTACTTATTATATTATTGGTATAGTGGTTAGTGATCTTGACAGCTAAGCCGGAGGACGTGGGTTCGATTCCCACTCAGGATAAAACTTTGTGTGATGATTACGAGAGTATATTCTGTGTCTGGGTGTTATTTATCTATATTTATTTGTCTGGTTCATCATAGTACAAGCTCTGCTTAGTTTAGAATCAGATGACGTTGTGTGAGTTGTCCCAAGATATTATTATTATATTATAGAGTTACGAATGATGAAGGAAGGCTTTGATAAGGAAACACAAAATCAATATAGACATTTTCTATTTCGTTATAATTATAGGTAAACTAGCTGCTAACTTCCTGTGTAATTAAAATCCATTCATTTAATCACATGGTGATGATTACAACTAGAACTTTCTAACATCTCGTAGGGCTATGTTTTAATGGTGCTCAGGCTAAGAAAGCTGACGTTTGATTAAAAATTAATGAATTATGAGTCTGACAGGTGACAATCTGTCTCTGTGGCGCTGTGGGAGTGTGTCCGACTGCTACGCAAGAGGTCGTGGGTTCGATTCCCACACTGGAAACCACTTTGTGTGATCCACAAATTGTTGTTCTGGGTCTGGGTGTACTTTGTGTCCGTAACTTGTGTGTTTGTAAAGTCCCCCGTGACACAGTGATTGTGCCCTACTACGGAAGTTGATTTAAAAAAAAAATGTAATCTTAAGAACATAGGTGTAAGAAATTGCTTTAAGAGTCCCTTGCAGTGTCATCTTGGGTGCGTATATCTAGATGTTGGCTATTGCAATAAAGAGTAAGGAGGCCATCTACTTCTACAAGCTTCAAGCCACTTTGATACTAAAATTTTTCAAAATCAGAATAAAACTGTTCACTGAAATATACGTGTCTAGTATATTATTTATTATACAAAGTTTTGCTAGGGTTTCATCCCAGTGGATCTGATTTCGATAAAAATAGAATAACTCTCTTTAAGTTTCAAACTACCCTTGCTTGTCCGAGATTAGTTCTTTCAAACTTACGCTTTAGCTTCATTATACTTAGTTAAAGATAAAAAGATGCTGATGCAGTGCAAAAGATGAAACTCCATAATCACAAAGAACACGAAAAACAAATATAGCCTGTAGCACGATCAGTCCAAAAACACATCGTACCTAATTAGGTACATTAGTAAATAGTGGATGACGAATTCCAAAATAAGAACTAAGTATAGATACCACTACAATTTTATTAAAAGTATACCTAACCAAAAGTTATCGATGCTGAGGCCGATATCAAAATTGAATACATTGTCGTTGAAATGTTACTTTGGAGTCCAAAGTAATATTGCTTCCTAATCACCTTTGTAGGTACGCCTCTGGGTTTGAATTATTGTCCAAAGTTTGGACACTAATTTCAACCCAGAGGCGTACCTATAAAGACTTAAATTACGACTGATGAACGAAAAGCTTAAAAGAGTAAAAAAACCTAATACAGCTATTACACTACCCTGAATCAGGGCCTTAAATCGAGGTGAAAATTTGTTAGAGAATTAGTGCCCTAACTCTTATTACACCTCTCTTTTTAAGAGTTTAGGGTCCCTGATTTAGTATAGTGTAATAAGCTCATAAGGAAAGCGGTAAAAAAACAAAAATGAAAAAAAAATACTTTATTGTTATTTACCGACGCCTTGCTAATAAGACACATACCAACTTACGTAAAGGCGGAGACATCTAACGAAGACATCATAAAATAATAAAAATAAAATCAACATAAAAAGGTCACTTAACTTTTATAGCCACGCATTACGACTTATTTGACTAACTTGACATTAGTTACTATTGCCAACTGTATCTCATATATTTGAAGAACATAAAATACAGATGTTTAAATAACATCCCAAAATGTAAACACATTAAAAGTTGGTACATTTATGAACAACATTAAAACGATACAATCTAATGGATAGGTTATAAGGAATCCCATAACGTATGAGATTTCCTTTGTACACCAATAGGGTATTTGACTAAAGTTCAGCCCAATCAGCCTCTTTTTAAGTAACGTCAGAAACGAGCCGCTCTGTACAAATTTGTATGGAATGCTAGCATATGCGTCACGTTTTCTATGGTCAAATTATTTACTTTCAGTGTTTCTCTAGATTATAAATTAAGTAACACATTAAAATAATAAATGAACATATTTTTTAGAACACGTTATGACATATTACCTGGTTATTTTAAAATATTTTATTTTGATAGTAGTCAAATACCCAATTGGGAAAATAATTGAACAGACTTTTATTATCCTAGTGCAATATCATAGTAATGAAATCAATACTAAACTGTATCCCAGCAGTGGGAAAGTTAAATGGCTGAATATCATGTTTTGAAATTGCTTATTCAAATACAGAATGCCGTGTTCAACTAATCTGAAACCCAAACCTCACTGATTACGATTCTCTAATATTCATTCTTTACCATCATATTAATGGTAAATTATTTCTTTAAGGTAGTAATTGGTAATTAAATAAAAAAAGTATCTACTTAATAGTCCCTTTACTGTGATTAGTCCTTCATTAGCGGAGATTATTATGATCTTATGTAAATATTGATAGACTGGCTGTGCCCCGCGGTGTTACCCGCGTTTCATTAGCCTACGTGTTAATCCAGGGTGTCAGCTAGCTAGCAAATTTTATTAAAATCGCTCCAGCAGTTTAGACGTGAAGAAGTAACAAACATACACACTCACATACTTTCGCCTTTACAATATTAGTGTGATTTGTTATTATCTATACTAATATTATAAAGCGGAAGAGTTTGTTTGTTTGTTTGCTTGTTTGTTTGTTTAAACGCGCAAATCTTAGGAACTACTGGTCCGATTTGAAAAAATATTTTATTGTTGGATAGCCCATTTATCGAGGAAGGCTATAGGCTATATAACATCGCGGTACGACTAATAGGAGCGGAATAGCGACGAGAAATGTTGCAAAAACGGGGAAAATTTACGCATACGAAGTTGAGCGGGACAGCTAGTTGGAAATAAAACAGTATATTATTTCCTCTTTTTTACTCTGTTCTACAATGTAGCTTCATTTGTATGGTGAGTGTAATCGATTGTGAGGAAGCTTACTACAGTTAGTAAAACCTTAGTTAAAATAACTATTTACGTACCTTACCTGTAAGAAAATTACAGTACTCTTTACTATTAAATGTTTTGCCTTTTTATATCCTACTAGCTGTCCCGCGCAACTTCGTCTGCGTAAATTATCCCCGTTTTTACAACATTTCTTATGGCTGCTCCGCTCCTATTAGTTGTAGCGTGATGTTATATAGCCTATAGCCTTTCTCGATAAATGGGCTATCCAACAATGAAATAATTTTTCAATTCGGATCAGTAGTTCCTGAGATTACCTCGTTCAAACAAACAAACAAACTTTTCAGCTTTATAATATTAGTATAGATTAACGAAACTACATGCGTTGATTGTGTTTACGTGCAATGGACATCAGAGAGTATGTGTGGTTTGACGAAATAGCCTAAATATGCTTTTATGCGCTCATAAGTAGTTAATACAATAAATTAGGAAAATATGTAGAAAAAATATGCCCAAAATGAACTCATTCAGACTTTGGATTTCGTTACGATATCCACAGAGTATAAGTACCTGAATTTTTCAATTTTAAACTTTCGGAAATAAATGCATGAAATACTTGAATTGAGAACCTTTGTCTCTTATATTTCGTCAGCAGATGTGAATATGAACACAACACATTTAGTCAGTTTACCTCTAATTTCACATGGAGATTAATTCTTGTTACGAAGACTTTAATGGTACCTGTACCTATACAGGTACCATTAAAGTCTTCGGAACAAGAATTAATCTCCTATTATAAAGTTATCAAGTAAATAAATATATTATATTTTTTTTATAAGCTACGGGTCTTAATCGCGTAAATACCGACGTTTCGACCGAATTACGACGGCCGTGTCGCCTGTCGGGCATTAAAACAAAGCCTTAAAATAAAATGTTTACGCGATTAAGATGCTTATAAAAAATTTATAATGTGTACAAATCGCGAAAGTTTACGAACATATAAATAAATAAATCCATGACACAATAGAGTACCTATTTTTCAAAATGACATTCCCAGTGTATAGACATCTGTTGCCAAGTGCTATCACATCATTGAGCTTCAACTGCAACTTTATCAAACAAATATGTGACAAACTACTCATAAACTATAACGATATGAATACAAGACTTCTTTATAATACTTAAGTATGTAATAAATCGCCCCATAATTACATAATCAGTTCACTTGGAAACTTTGCTTACTGTGTGCAATAAAACTGCTTCTACTTCAAGAAATACTTTTGCAATTAAATGAGTCCAAATCAGCAATTAAAATGTCAGGTCATTCATTTTGCAAAGGTTGGTTAAATTAAAGTAATACCTATTTTAAAGTATGGCGAATTACAATCAACAAAAATATCACCTATAACTATATATATACGATTTCTTTTTGACACATGTTTTAATTACTACAATCTACACCTTTTTTTCGACTATTTCGACTTTATGCGACATGTTCTATTTAATAATTCATTTTAACTTAGTTCTGATACAAATTTAAATAAATACCACTATTTAATTTGAAAATATGTAATATATAATATAATTAAATAACTATATTATCTACATATGCATGATATTTTTTGAATAATGTAAGTAACATTGTAATAGTGTACCGAGTATTTAATTTCCAAGCTGACAACATGGTGCTTTGCACTGCGGTTTGTAGATATCAAGTACCTACTCCCATTGCAACATGTTTACATAGCCATTCAATATGATAAACTGATAACTATTGACATTATTATAAGACCTCAAAGCGACCGATGTAATAGAATGCAATAAAATAAACACGCTAACAGCTCTGCAATAAATAATCACATCTCTTTGCAGAAAAATGCAACATGTAGTAAAAGCAGTGGGGTATGAATAACTGAGGTGGCGCGATGGTCGTACGATATTCTGTCAAACACCGTAACGTTTTCCAACAATCAGACACAGTGTCGGTCTACCTAACGTGTGCGGCTGCCTCTACAACCAGTTCTATGATAAACACTATATTTTTACGCTACACCCGGTCATTCGAGTAGTATGAGACACAATTATATTCATGCAAAGTGGCGGTCAATGCCTTCGGATTTTGCATTCAATTTTATGTCAAAATGCCACGGGTCATAAATTGTGCTTGACTTTGAAATTACCATATTAAAGTCATTCTTTATAGACTAGTTTTATCTATTAAGTGTGGACTTGAGAATTCGGTACTATTTTATCTTATCAGAAGTCTAACTAGAAACAGAAAACATTTGCAATATTTTTTGGATAGTATTGTATTTTATCGGTAGTACAACCGATGCAGCATGCCCCTATTCTGATTTTGTGTCTAGCGAACACAAGTCGAGTTTCGGACGCGGCGTGCGCTCGACTGTTGAAGCCAACAGGCGACCAGTCTACACCGAACTATCGACTCGACACCACGCATCAGTCCCACGGACGCACACACACTTGGCGTGATAACTTAAAAAAAGCCGGTCGTGCTTTAAAAGTGATAGTGCGACAGTGAGCGGAATTTAGTGATCCGGAAAAATCTCTGCCGAGGACTTGAACTGCAGACGTGCTTTCGACAGCGAATCGAAGTAACAACGATACAAATAGTTTTGTAACAATTTGCACGATATCCTTGGTAAGTATTTTTAAAAATTTCTTTTCATTAGTGTTAACAAATACTTGTTGAATAAAGTCAGAGCCATGAGGCATAAATAGAATATTTGGATAAATTTGCAAGCGGTCAATTGTTTTCTAACTACCTACGTCCATTTTATTTATATTCTATTGAATACAATCGATGTGTGAAGTATTACTTGGCTCAACATAAGGTGATTAACAAATAATAGGTACGACGAATTGTCATATAACCAATTTTGTTCCTTCGTTAGATGATAAAGAAAAACACGTTTTCAAGGTTTACCGACATCGAAGCTATCTTAAGTTTTCTATCGTTTTATTTTTTTATTGGTCTTGTGTGAATCTGACAAACGGGTTCCTTATGTTTTAAAATAATAAATCGATTTGACGTATGGACGCCAAAAATTGTTCAGATGTGTTATTAAAATGTTTGTATAACTACCGATTAATGGAATCTAACTTGCGTGACCAGTTAACACCAAACCTAAAGAGATAATCTTATCGATAGTCATTGTAGTTGGCAATAAAAGCAGTACTTTTATTTGTTCAGGTACGTTGGTATATTATATATTTATTTTATGGTTCCATTTTACGGTTTCCTTACTTCAAGTTCATCTACCTCCTCTCGGTAAATTCTAACTGTACCTATACAAAATTCTATGCACACATAATTAGCTAGCTCTGAAGTTTTGTTCCTAGAATTTTATTTAGCTTCAAGTATTTTTATTATGTTCAGACATTCAAAGTTAAAGTTTTTTTACAATGACAAAAAACTGTTTTCTGTTTTGCTATGTTAATAACCCTTCGGAATGATTATTTCTCTTTCCATCTATGCAATAACAGCACACAAAAACTAATTGAACGTTCATGTAAGTCTAAACAGGCACTACCTACATGATTTATATTAGGAACCTAAGTTATGTTTTTTAGTGCTCGTTTCTCATTAAAGTTTATCTTTAGAACGTCAGTTTTTCATGCTACCTACTGGTTTATTGTTTTCTTTTTACTGAGTGACGCTATACAAGCCTGGGATAATTAAATGTGATTTTTTTTTTGTGATTTTCATTTAAGGTCAATTGAATGTAGATGAGATACTGGAGACAGGCATGTTACTATCAGAAATAAACTATATAAGAATATATGATTAAGATGAAATACGATGTAATTGATATCTAATCTTACCCATTATAGAAAAATATATGTAGCTATTAATCGTTTCTTCAGAGCGTTGCCTTGCCTGAACGTTACTCTATCAGTATAATGACGTGATTAGTACTTTATGATTAACCTCAACCATCTTACAAGTTATGATTATGATACTTCTTCATTTTCTTCTAACTACGTGCATTAAGTAAGACTCCTACTGCGTGGTTTGTGGTCAATTTGCAAATTGGGCCAAACTGCTGGAGTTTGCATACATTACGTTTGAAGATGCCGGGTATTAAGTCTGTGAAATGACTAGCTTCTAATAAGAAGGCTGTTTTCTCAGAATGGAGCTAAAATAAAGAGATAGAGTAAAAAGATGCCACTCGCAAAAAGGATACGAATTAAATCTACAGTCTAATTAAGAAAAGACATCGAAATTTTACTATCAGATTTAAATCAGATTCTAGAGAATTCCAAATAAGTTTACCTCATCTTCAAGTCTTAAGTGACTGTCTCTGTTAATACTTTATATGAGTCATTTCATTTCATACGAGTTGACTAGAAATAAAATACCGTATTTGTCATTTGTTAACGTGAGGCCACTGTCCTAAAATGTTCTGAAGTCAAGTTCAAGTTGCGGTGTCACCATACCATTTGTTCGTCTTAGAGTCGTAATACTTGCCTCATTGTAGTATCATTAGTTATTATTTAATAGTTTTAAATTGCTTAAACCGCACAGTAATAATATCATGTCTAAGTACAATAGTAACGTCTTCTTGCCTTATCTAAAGTTCCGGTTGGATGATCGTCTCGGTAGTAAGGTTGCGATAATGTCAGCTGGTAGCTACAAAACCTGGTTTCTAATTTTAATTTGAAATACCGAAAAGATTCAGAACTGAATATTGATACTCATTTGAATCTTTTCGTGCCAAAACCATATCTATACTTACTGACTTGTTATCTTCAACAAATTACGTGTCTAGTCTCAGGGTGAAGTGAGTGTTGGCAAGGCAGTCAATGAATGAGTGTCGCCATTCGACATGATAATAAAACAAAACTGCCTCCACATCTGTGCAGTTTCTCTTGTGTTGTAAAGCTTGTCTCCTTAGTTCATACGGTACGCCTACTACAGTTATCTCACGCATATGGCGTATCATAATTGCAACATGCGAAATATTCTTTAAGTTCATTTACTTGTTTTGCATGGTCTATAAAAAATTGCAAATACAGTATTCGGCTTTTACGTTCGTGTATTGATCTACATGGAACAAATTTTTAAGCTATTACAATTTAAAATTTCTATTGACCTCCTAAGATTTATTAGTCACAGAATCTTCTATCTAATCAATGTACGCACGATAAAAAATATTTCCAAGCTATTCGGAACGGCAAGTCAAATTACTGGTAATAAAATTTTGAATTGCCATGATTGCAGATTAGACGATGATTCTTGGCTATGATTATGTTTGCCGATACGCTGTTTTTTTGTCCACACTTTGAAAAAACTAACTATTGGCCGTTTAACTATTCAAGTAACAAGTATTTTGCTTTACAGTTATGAACATATTATTACGTGAAGTTAATTGGGAATGGCGACATTAAAAGAACAGGCGTACGCGAAATTACTGAATGAAACGACAGCGACGTTTTAATTTTGAAAAATATAAAACAACACCAGTAACAATAATTACTAATGTGGTATTATATTTTAGCAATTTTATAGATTCAACTCAATATTTTCATGTGATCGAAAAAATCGAATGGGTATTCCTTCCAAGAATAGAACATAATTATCAAAACTCGCTAAAGAGGCAAAGGCAGCCAGTGAGCAAAATCAATTCCCACTTAAACTATCAATGTGGGCAATTTCGAATCAGCCATATATGGGAAAGCACGAAGGGTCGATGTCGTATGGAGTGGCATTGCTTTCCAAGCGCCGACACAAGCATGATAATAGCTATGGTGGAGTGCCTGAAATGGAGTCACGCGTTAGCAACTAAACATGTTAGCTATTGATATGCTTATCTTGTGGTATTTCTCGACTAGCAACAAAGAAACAGAAGGAAGTAAAAAAATAAGTTTTGAAATTTTGAAATGAGTCGATAATATCCAAAAAAATATTTATTAAAATAAAAATCAGGATAACACATTTTTGGGGTTATTAAAAATAAATTAGACTCAAGTTAAGGCACTTTAAAGTCTGTGGCAGAATCAATCTATGCAACATCTGTTTTAATAAATTATGGCGTTAGATTATTAGAAGTAATTTATTGTATTTATTACGTTAAAATATTTAGCATTATGTCAAAACACTTTTATGCTTTGCAGTGTAACAGAAACTTTAATTTTTAGGGCGGAAATGACTAGGTACTTGCTATACATAGAATCGCGAGGCTATTTCAAAATTGCAGCTTATGAGGTAAGCATAAAGTCTAAATTAAATTTCAAAAAAATGTCGCTGAAGGACATTTCAAATTTAATTCTTTACACATAAAAATACGTGTGAATAAAATGACATGAAGATCGTGACTGTTAATTTGTTATATAAGTGTTCACAATACTAGACATCACGAGTGTGCATACACTTTAGTTTGGCTTACATTTAGCAGGATTATCAACAAATTGTTTATTATTCTAATAAGCAGCTTCTAACTCTAAAACTGCTCTTCTAATTTCAATTATTGGTATTATTGCCTTACATTACTTATTTAATTTGTTACTGACAATACATTATACTTTTTCTGATGCAAAAGTAATATCGTTAATATATTACAAATGAAAATTTATTACATGTGGGCGGGACAGTTTAGTAATGACAACTGAATTATTTTAAATGCCAAATTGGACTTAACGTTTCAATTTAGTCTCTGATAAAAGATAAATGTCACGACACAAAAATATTTTATCTGAATAAAGTGTGTGTAGTGAAAGCCCGCCTACTTTCACCCCTAGCTCGCCATAATTTAGTTCGCGAATTTGTATCAACAGTTGCGCTTGTTGAAAAAAAATGAGGCCATTAGGTCTTCATCGAATAATGTCAGTTAATGCAGATTGCAATCTTTTTAGCATCGTCTACGTTGAAAGGAGATCGACGTTTTTAAGAAATATGTCTCTATTACTATTACATAGCGTGTAACTGGTGAGTAATAAATACACTTGTGTATAGGAGTACAGATGTGGTACTGGCATTGTTATCTTCGAGTCCCCAGGCAGCGGTCACACAGCAGTAGCTTGTACTAAAACCTATTGTGTAATTCATATTGAGCTACTTATTTGTAAATTCTTTTGAAAGTTTTGTATTGGTCGTGTGACAACTTTACTGCTGTACATAGGCCCTTATTTTTTGCCACAGCATCCAGTCCTCTGTCTTCCGCATCCAGTCCATCCCAGCGATCTTCTTTGGGTCGTCCATCTACCTAGTTAGGAGCTATTCTACCTTACGTTTACCAAGTCAGTGTCTCCACTGTAGGACTCATTTTCGGTGTCTGGGTATAATTTATCAATTTATCACTTGTATGAATGTATTTATTTAAAATATATATTGTAGTATATTTATAAGCTGTTTTGTTACCATAGGTTCTGTTAGTACCTACAGGTACCTACTTAGTTTGGTATCAGATGGCCGCTTGTTACTTGTTCTTATTGTTATAATTTCAAAGTTAACTTTAGTAACCCTGTAATTTTCTTACTAAGTCTATGCTTATTTCTAATGTTCACAGTGAACTTCTATAACACGAGAAGTTACTAAAATAAACTCAGCAAGACCTAGCTATTTTTTAAATCATAATGTACTAGGAAATTGAAAAGAAACTAGTGTCAAGGTTACACACCAACTGCCAATTTTTATTCTTGTATCGTAATGCTAGTCTATTTAATATAATTAGTACCAACGCGTAGATAACGTTCAGTATAATTAACACCACTAGTAACGACGCGACAGCTAATTTGAATTTAAAATAAACCCATACTTAATGCGAATTTATATTTTGCTTGACTATCAATTTGATATTATAGTAATTTTTATATAGGCATTTCTTGCCAATTACTTTATTAATACAAAATTTTTCAAAATGCAATTATTGTATCAATTTGATAGTTTCGGAAAAAAATTGTCTAGCCAAACATATTCTGTGTCGATTCGTCTCCGGCATTAGCTGTCTAAAAATATTTTTTGACATTTAGGAATACAGCTTCAATTGTAAATTGTGATTCAAAAATCTATTAATAATTTGTGTGTGTGTATGAAATAAAAGAAACGTAAACAATTAGATAAAAAATCTGTTGTTTGCATGTTGTTTGACATTGTCTTTTTCACTATTGGTTAAATCAGTGTAATTGAAACTTACTTTAAGACTTCTAGTAGAACGTAACGTTTCATACTGTTTCTAATCGTAGGTAAACATTATATAGCGAATTATTTAGATGACATTTATTGTTAAAATATAATTATCATTTTTTACATTCCCATTCCTTCGCAGTTTTTTGTCAACTTTATGTAGTTCTAACATTTTTGGTTCTATAATCGCTTTGAAACGTATTTAGTTTTGTTCAACGTGATTGCCACTTTTCTTTTCACTATTTCTTGTGACGTGAAGTTGCGTAAAGTAACAATAGCTGCAATCTGGCGAATTTGAACTGTAACAATACAAGTATCGTGATAGATAAGGTTTAGTGACAGTCAGATAGTGTCAGTTCGTTGTACGTTGTTGAGTTTATTTCCGAAATAATGTAATAAACAAAGAAAAAAGTGTCAACGATAATTACTAGTTTACTTAAACTAATAATGACCTCGGAACTACGAAGCAGAGTTCAATATAACAAACAACAACGTAAGTGATGCTAGTTAATATGTTTACTTTGTTTTTTTTTTACTATTAAATAGTGGGTATCTTTGAAAATTTTTATATATAAAAATCTCGTGTCACGGTGTTTGTGGGTGATCTCCGCCGAAACTGTTCGACCGATATTTTTTGTATATTTGGTAGGTATAATAATAGGACGTAAAGTTTTTTTTTAATCGTGATTTCAGTATTTAGTATGAATTCCATAAACAGGGAAAAAATGACGCAGACGAAGTTGTGAGGGTGAAAATTAGGTAATAATTCTTTGTCTTCTCTCTAAGATACATTAAAATTTTGACAGGCAATTTTTTACATAATTTTGCATATAATAAAGATAGTGGAAAGAATACCTACACATCAAAATAAGAGAACACATAATTTCCTTGACAAAAACTGTTTCTAAATTTGAAAACCTTGTTGCTTTACAAACACTACTAAAATTACTAAATAACCTCGAAACAGTCACTTAAAATCTTCACTTATACCCGTAATCATTGACTCAAAAACAGGTTTAAACAATTATCTAATTTTGAAACTAGTAGGTTACTTGACTTGTCAGTCAAACATTGCTTGTTATCTGCTACCTAATACTAAACCTATTTCATAAAAACCCCATCTCTTCCCGTGGGTGTCGTCAAGGCGACTAAGGGATTTCACACCGGAGGACGGGCAGCAGCGTCCTCTGCGTACTTAAAGCCGTACTGCGATCACCAACCCGCTCGCCAAGCGTGGTGATTATGGCAATTACCCCCAGGATCTACATACTAGTAGGTTCTACTGGGGAGACCCGTGCCCAGCAGTGGGCCATCATATGGGTTGATATGTATGTATATGTATGACAAATAAATTAGTACCGTACTGCGTACGTAACGCGTCACTGAATTTGTATAGGCTTATTCACGAAGGTGGGTAAATAGGACATCTCTAGAAAAGGTGCGCCACTTAATGGGTCATAGACCATTATAAATGCGACAATTGGTCGCCATACAACTATGTATTATAATTGTTACTTGACAATGTAAAACATGACGAGGTATCATATCATCAAGATACGTTAATAAAATCGATTTGAGGTAATTCGCTTGTTGAAATATTAAAATTGTAGTTCAGTGTCCTTAATATCGATTTAGGAAATGCTCAAAACACAACAGGTTTTTAACATTCTATTCGATTTAAGACTACATTAATGTATTACTTCCTATCTATTATATTGCCGTACACCTACCATTTTACTTTTATTTTTTGCATTGCTTCAAGCACATAACAACCACATTATTCTTAGAACGAATCATAATAAATCTTTGGTTGTCGAAGCATTTAAAATGTCTATTCTTATCGGTTTGCCGAAATCGATAACACTAGTTTTAGGCAACAGGATAATAGCTTTCTACATTCTGGTTTGAAAATAGACAAGTACCTACTATTTGGAACTTGCAGTTGCAGTCAGTCATTCATTGCGTTGTATCTTTTGCGTCATCAGAAAACGTTTGGTGATAAAACAACAAGGAATTTCTAACAATACGAAATTCTTGTGTACGTTACGATTTTATAGTATGCTTGAAAGCAATTTCTGACGGTGGTTCAGGTACCTATCGTCATTTTTGAGTTATTGACGTCACTATAGAGAGAGACACAAAAATGCTATACTGGAAGACTAAGACTATATCTTAAATTTCAATTTTATCGTAAATCACGTTGCACCGATAAATAATCTTAGCTACTGTACACCTTTGACAGCTGATTAATTGATTAATTGATATAAACTAATGATGTCCATGAGAATGTCAAACTAATTAATAATATGATAAATGAAACAAACGTTAATAGATAGTGTTGTTGACAGTTTATTGATAAGAAACTTATCAAGCTCGTTACATTTTAAACGATGTATAGGCCGCTAGTAATGTGCGCGAATATGAAAGAACTTGAATAAAATTTTACTACTTTGACTGTTAAATATTCAAATGTCACTCAGTTTTGAGACGGCATTAACTCTCATGCTGTCACTGTCACTTATAGGTTAATAGTTGTGGCGGAAATACTTTTGATCACAACTTAAAGTATTGTTTGAGTATTAGGGGCTATTTATAACTTAGCGAAATCAAATTAAAAATATCGCTTAGGTTCTTTTACTCACTTATCTGTTAAGAAAGTTTCTGAACTAGCGTTGGACAATGAGTTTTTATTAATGGTTCTTCTTTCTTATCGCTTTGTGTCCTTCGCGTATAAGTCATAGTGGAGATAAGTCAGTTGTCCACCTTTTGAAGCCAATTCACAAATTTAAGGCAGTTCAATTGCAGTTAAGTTTCGATTAAAACAGCCATTTCGTATTCTTGTAACTTTAGGATCGGTCTCAAATACGCTTCCGCTATTAGTATTGCTCTCTCGAGACGCATACTTGACGCAAGCGTATTTGAGATCGATCCCAAAGTTTTAATCGAAACTCAACTGCATCTGCACTGCTTTAAATATGGGAATTGCCTTCAAGAGCTGGACTTATCTCTACTGTTACTTCTATTTCCTGGGAAATTACCTAGAATTGAGCTTATACCAATTTATGTATTATCTCATCGTTACTCAATGTCCTTATAGCGTTAAAAATGTAGATTCCAATCGAAATAATTTCTTCATATAGGTAATCCATTACCATTCAATAGAAGATCTATTGTATTGCTGATATTCCGACTATTTGTAGTGTTTTTTCAATATCTATAAGAAAACTTTAATTTACTATATGGTCTCGCATATGGTCCTTGGCATGGTGGTAAATCTCCCATGCGGAAGAGTTTCCTTTTTCTCCAGCCAAGGCATCGTACACTACATTGTTTTGAGTATCATTCTACTACTCATTCTTAATTTGTTTTGAGTATATCTGCAATGGTTTTTTGTTAATGCTCAAAGAAGTTCACTATTTAAAAAAAATGAAAATAGCAATGTGGGATTATAGGATCTAATTTACAAGCAATCCTGTTAACCCCTCCAGTTAAACTAAATTGATTATGTTATGAGTGTGTTCACGTCGGTAGTTCGTCGTTAGGATTCGAACCCGGGACCTCATGATTGCGAGTCCGATTAACGACGAATCATTAGGCTGCCACGGCATTTTTACTTTTGACTTTAACAAGTGAATGCCTATCTAAATTATACTTATGGTTTCTCCTAATAATATGGCACTTCATGTTTGCATCCTTTGGTTACCCAACACAATCTTCAATAGTGATGCCATCTGTTATGGAATTACTAACGACTTTCAACTGTAAAACTTATCTAGTTTCATTAACTTTCCCAGATCGTCTAACAAAGGCTTCTTTGACAGTTCTGTATTTGACAGTTGAGTGGTCACAAAAAACTCGAACAAAGGGGACTTCAA
Source organism: Herminia tarsipennalis (assembly GCA_945859575.2). Classification (NCBI taxonomy): domain Eukaryota; kingdom Metazoa; phylum Arthropoda; class Insecta; order Lepidoptera; family Erebidae; genus Herminia; species Herminia tarsipennalis. The sequence goes on from OX243836.2 coordinate 21,077,105, forward strand.
TTGCCAGACGCCTTCGGTCCCCTTTCGAAACTAATAATGTCAGATGTTAATATGTAACATTTGACTTATCGTTTATCAATTTGATGGTCTATAAGTATTTTATAATAAACAGCTATTGTATTATTGCCATCTCGTATGAAAAGTTTATTAATAGGGTACTTTTTTATTTATTGCCTTTATTCAGAAATATTCATAGTTTTACATTATTTTAGTGTTAAGTTTTATTTTGTTTTACTATTTTTCTGTTTAATGAAAGGCCTCGCTGTACAGCATAGCGAAGGTCTCCTCTAGTCTTTGTTCCAATTTTCTCTTTCTTGGGCGGTTCTTATTTGTTCATATTTTGTAATTTCGCCTTTCCATCTTCGATATGGTCTTCCTTTCTTTCTTTTTCCTTCCCTTGGGTACCTTTCTTTCGGGCTCTTTCTTTTTCCTTCCCTTGTGTTATAATTATTCTGTTCCATTTGTCGAGCCCCCCAATTGTGTCCAGCCCAGCTCCATTTCAGGTGTTTTATTTTTCCTTGCGCACCTTGTGTTTTTGTTGCTTTCCTAATGGTACTGTGTTTTTTGTTTTGGATTTTCGAGTACTAATAAACCAATAGGCTACTTTGAATCTTAAAATCTGTTGTTTATTCCAACTGTCTTGACCAGATTTCATATTATACCTTCATCTGTTTTACTAGCTAGGTACTTATACATGCGTATACAATGTGTTTTGTTGTTGTTGTGGAGTGTGTACATTATTGTTGTTTGTAATAGAATATTAAATTAATTAAGAGGTACGTAAATAGCAAATTATTATCACATATATGGCGGCTGATATTAGATCAAAGTTGATCCGACACGTGATTCGTAACTCGTTTTTGTTGCATGCTCACTATACTACTACTTGCGCAATTAAGCGGAATTTTTACTTAATGAGAATAGATAGATATGAAGTAGTACGGAAAAAAATGGTTGAAAAGTCATAAAATTTATTTGCATAGAATTATTCCAGAGATTATTAGGAACTAGCAGAACCACGCAATTTCGTTTGCGTTAAATTTTCCCCGTTTTTGCAACATTTTTCATTGCTGCTCCGCTCCTATTAGTCGTAGCGTTATGTTATATAGCCTTTCTCAATAAATGAGCTATCTAACAGTAAAAGAATTTAGATATTTTTCCGGAGATAGTCGCGTTCAAACAAAGAGTTTGTTTCAGCATTATAATATTAGTATAAATTAAATATTCTTTCATAAACTTTTCACAGTAGTAGAAAGATAGTGCGACTAAATGAAATCAAAATCAAAAAGCACTTTCAAAAATATATATGTCACTATTATTCATCTTAAAGTAACTGTGAATTCAAGATATTTAACGACGTCATATTATTATCAAAATAAAGTAACAACAAACCTACCAACAAACATTGGCATGAAATATTTAAAAATTAAATAATTTGTGCTTCCAAAAAATCTTACTTTAATGTTAGATTGCAATTAATAAGACAGTTTGTTGTATAGCCAGTTGTACCACGTAACGAAATAAATTCGTTCCGTATGAACAAGCGAGTAATTGGTACCTAAGATATGATTCCGGTATAGCCTATGGGTGAACAGGACAATGACTTTTAGCTCGACTTTTATCAAAGTCATGTGAAAAACAAAAAAAAATAGATAAGAATATGGAGGAACCTACCGGTACACGTATCTGTCAGAGAAATGACAATATTTGTGTAGGCGATATACTTTGGTGACAATTATTGCAGTGGTAATATTAAATAAATAAATAAATATCTAGGGACAATTCACACATGGTCATCTGATCCCAAAATAAGCAGAGCTTGTACTATGGCAACCAGATAACTGAAAAACATACTTATATATTCCTAAATATGTGCAATGTGTTCAGTTTGTAATGTCGGCGTCCAGTGAATGTCTTAACTATGATATCAACGTCCCCTAATATAGTATAAATACATATTTACATATTATGGATAAATTCACCCAGACACAGAATAAATCATCGTGCTCATCACACAAAGTTTTATCTTGGGTGGGGATCGAACCCTCGACCTCCGGCTTAGCAGTAAGGGTCACTAACCACTAGACCAACAGGGCATTTGGCAAATTAAGGTATAGCGCTAGGTACATTATGAGATATCCTCACGACAAAAATTGCCAACGATTTCGGTGGAGGCGGCCCTAATACAGAAGTCATTGTTACACTAAAAGTCTTTATTCGTCGTAATGCCAAGTGAGATCTTGGACCCCCTAATGTTAGCGAACACGCATACACCTATTTCAGCTTATTACGACCGCTATTATCGTTCACAGAGACCCGTTTCTTAACTACTATACATCCTAGTCAGGGCCATATATGGCTGGGACTTCTTCCGTGTTGGTTAAGGCACTGCATAGACGCAGGCTTGTAGACTGTCAATTTTAAAGAGAAGTTACTTATTACTACCTACCTTTATTTTCTCTTTTAAGTTTTTGAAGTCATGCAAAAGAGCTTCGTTAAAAAAAAAGTATCTAGTTCTAATTTGTGCATGGCGTTCTAGTTCTAAAACTTTTAGATTTAATTTACTGCTACTACCACCAAATTTGTAATTAGTGGCTATTTATAATAAGACCTTGACAATGTGTCTCTATGTTACGGAATTTTAATATTTACCTTTAGCAAAGCCACTGTTCTCACAGAAAGTATTGTTGTGACGCACGCATAATTAAAATAATTAAAATTCAGCTACACAGACAATATCATTAGGTAAATCATTTCAATGTTGCCAGAAATAAATTTAAAAAATCCCTTTAAATTGTTTACCTGTAATAATACGCTTTAAAATTGGTGTTTACAAAAAATGCGAACGTAAATCTAATCTTTATAACCTTACAACGTAAAATTTTGCTATTACTATTATCATACCTAAAATCAATTATAACTATTATATGGGTTTTTTCCACTATTATCAGAAACCGTAGCTCTATAATAATAACAAATCTACTTTTAACATTAGTAAAATACTTTTGAGTTGAAGAATGTAAGCCATTCAATTGTTGATAGGCTTGTTATAACGAGCATTGTCATATTTGTCATTCAATAATGATCAATTTGTCTGTAGGATTAATAAAACACAAACATGCCAATGCAACAACTCAACAGTCTTTGTTATAGAATCACAGTTACAAAACATTGTTCCACATCATTTTAAATATTTAATTTGGTTATTTGAATTGACAAATATAGTGACCGCTATACTACCGATCTAAGTTTAAATTTATTCGAATAGATAACAGAAATATGCGCTTTAAATAGATAAACATGCCTAGAACGCTTTTCCCAACATGGCGGACCTGTTGTAGCAGCTGGTAGGCGGGTCGAGGAGCAATCGGACAGTAAATACAGTGCAATATTTTCTTGATAAACCACGACTCAATATCAAGGATGCAATTATGATGTATTCCGTAAAATATCGGAGATCTCACTAAATACTACTGCGAGTAGTCATTGTGTAGATGTATACCAATTAAAGACACTTACTTTGAAGAAATAGCACACGTAGGAACAATCCACATTGAACATTTTGCCAAGTGTCAAGTTAAACAATTTAGGTATTTATTTACCGATGTCATTGACGTAGGACATGAACAAATATACATCAATAACCCAAACAATTTGCGAAAGTCAATTCAGTTTGATGCAGTGCGGGTTTGACCTATTATTCACTTCTATTTCATTGTCCGTTCAATATTTATCACCGATATCAGTACATGATGTGCATCCTTTGGTTTTACGACACAATTCGATTCTGGGAAGGGTTGTTCTGGGGTGTCAGGAATTATTTTTATTGTCATGTTTTATTCGTGTCTACTAATGTGTGGCCATAAAATAAAATTGGTCGTTCATTCTGTGTAGCGATATCGGTTGACAAAAGAATATAAAATGTGTGGAGGATTAAAGATGTTAAACTAGAGAGTGCAATAGTGCATCGCGTGTGTCAATAATGGAATGGCGAGAAATGTTGTTTCAGTATAAATATTTATTCCTTTACCCTTTCTCCGACAGACATAACAGTATATAAAATCAGTAACTGGTAAGCTCAATGCGGTCTTGGAAGTGCATCAAACAAGTACCAAGTGTTCCCTGGCATAAGAAATATACGATATTGTTATAATTAACCTTTAAAAATCTGTAGATAACATTCTTACTGAACTGTGACTACATAGAAATTTGAACCCTCCTAATTTAGAGAATTATAAAAATAGATCTTATAAGCATATCGGTATCTTTAATGAAATTAATCTTAAATGAAAAAATGGTTTGAGATGTGTGATATGGCTGGTATTAGGTAATATTTATGACATTTTATTGTTTAATTAAAATTTTGAATTTTCTTATAATTGTTGACCTTATAGATATTATTATTACTATTTTTATGTCCAAATTGATTAATGATGTTATGTACTAAAATAATAAATTTGTACGCCTGATGCATGGCAGGGCATAGCGAAACCTACACTGTATATTAACAACTAATTGTAACCTATGTTCCACGAATAAATATGAATTGAATTGAATTGAATCTTCTATTAGATTGGTAATTTATATGTGATAGATAAATCACATTGTGTCAATCTTTCTTTAAGCAATTCATATTTCCAAACACTTCCACCTTTTCTTTTCTTATATTGCAGCTTCTACATAGAATTAAAATCGCTCTAAAATTCTAGCATTGAGCTTTATGTTTCGTTTTACAAACATAAAGTTCATGTGCTAAATACAATTTTAGGTTATTGTCAAGGATTATAGCTGCACGTGCTTCAGGCGTACGGCCTCTTTGTAAACATAAAGTCGTTTTAGTAATATTTAGTTTCCCTTCCCAGTAATGGTTAATCATCTTAGCCTTGTTATATACTCTTTAAAACAACATTTCGGCGTCGGCACATGTATAAACAATATTATTTCTACACACCAATCGATGAAAGAGCTTACTATGTTTATACTACACACATTCATTACCTAATAATCGCCTTAAACTATTTCCATTTGTTTATTCCAAAATTATTTAAAATTCCAGTAGTACTTGATCTTGATACTTGTTGAAGGTGAACTTGTTCAGTCATTGCCATCAGTCAATTTTGATGCGTGTTTAACAGTTTATTGAAGAGGTCATCATTCTTTAAATATATTAATGAATGTAACGTAATTATTGGTTCTCAGTGTTTTTAATTAAAAGCTTGTAAATAGTTTCCGGCAATTGGTAAGTCCGTGCTCAATCTTCAAAGGTGTTATATTAGCTCTTTATATTTACGTGTTCAGTTTATTGCAAACTTCCTCTTGTTCTGTTGAATGGAAAGTTTTCTCTTTAACTTGAAAGTTAGGATCGTAAATTATATGCATGAAGCTCTTTGGTCTAGGGCATTCAAGTTTGTCCTTAGGGCTTCAATGGCGTGCTGGTGACGTGACGCCTACGACTGTGTCGGTGATCATAACAAACTACTAGTGGTTAGGCGATAAATGTATGTAGTTCAAGTCATAAATAACATTTATCATCTGTGAGTTGATCATCAGACTGAACAGTACCTATAGGTAAAGATAAAAATTGTTTTAGATATATTTCGGGACTTAATCGCGAGAATTATTTACGCGATTAAGTCCCGAAATAAGGTACGAACCTTTTATTTACCCTTTTATTGACAGTCGACCCGTGACCACGATCGGTGCAATTCGATTGAAACATCGGGTAAATAAAAGGTTCGTACCTTTAAATAATTCACGCGATTAAGTCCTGAAATATATCTAAAATATATAAAAATCGCACAATAAGTAAAAATTGTCTACTCGTTTTTGACTTCGTTTTGCTTTTACCGAACTTAAATAGTTCAAAACCTCATAATTCTAGGTATATCATCGAAAGTTATCTCTCAATGTAATCTCTATCTACAGAAATATGTATATTTATTTGCATGCGTACTCTTAAAGATAATTATGTAACACTATCCTGTAAGATGCAAGCTCGTTAAATAATCTACACTATTACATATTCAAATGATTGTCTTTATCCAATGATAATACTTATATTTACGTCATAGATTATCCATCGGAAGGGGCGTTCATAAAGGCCACTCGTTATCACAAATACATGAAACACAATCTGTTAATCTAAACGATTGTTGTCGTACTAACGAGTTCTATTCAACAGTTCTATCAGACTTTGTAAAATCAGAACAGAATGTTTACCTAATGTCCTACATTTGAAGAAAAAACATTTATCTATCTATACGATCATGTTAACTGTCATGGTGTATGAAGTCACTGACCATGTAATGTACCCTAGAATGGTCATTGACTTTTGCAAGTCGTTCCTAAGCCCTAGAACCTGGACATGACAATACAGGTCCCTACGCCCACGTCAACCGCTCTCCAATCATACCGATTCTCGCTTTCAACTTGTATGAATCGAGAAACTGCAATAAACACTGAATCGATTAGGCTGTGGTCATTCGATTAGATATCGAGACGTTTAATGTTGGTGTGACATTTACTTTCGAGGCAACACTCTGTTATTAAATGATGGTACTTTTATGGCTTTTGTGAAAGAAACATTGCGCTTATATTTTATACGTTTATAAATTTATATTATGAGGACTCAATTTGAATTTCCTTACTTATTTACCCTTGGGCACAGAGGAAATTTAAGTCATCTCAGTTGAATATACACACTCTAGAATGTAAGTACTATGTATTACAGGGTATCACACAGGAAACCTAGAAATTGAAGGGTTTGGCATTTGCTTATTGCTATGTGTGTGTATTGTGGCATGGAAGACTTAATTCACCCTTGCAATTGCCGGTGAATTAAGAAATTTACGTGGGTGAATTTAATCAACTAAAGTTTTATTTACCCAGGTGAACTAAGTGCACTTTTAATCGAATTTAATGCACCCACTCAATTAGATGAAGTCGCGAGGTTGTATTATGTTTACTAAATAGTGAAGGTACTTAAATCACTACAATATCATAATTATCTGGTCGGGGACATCGGCTAGAAAGTATACTATATATGAATAAAATTTAATAAATGGAATGAAATCATAATTATTTATATTTAATCACAATCACGGCAATTGACCGGCACCAGTGATACGAGTTTTTTTACCTTATTCCTTATTAAGCCTGTGTTTGTCATGGTGTGTTTTTGTGAGTTAGACGATCGCAGCGGGGTTACTAGGGACCCTAAAATTAACAACCACTTAAATACCTTACAATAACTTTATGGGTATTTTTTGGAATTTATTTTTGATAACCAATAGAACTATTTTTAATTACTTATTGACTACTATCAGTATGATAAATCTTCTATGTATTGCCTGGCTCTTTAAAAAAAAATCTAATAAAGAAACACTTAAGCATTGTGGTAGTTAAAATACCGTTTAATTTCTATACAAATATATTTCGTACATTTTCTACTGTAATTTTAATCGTGTAGAATACTCAGATATTAATCACAATAATTATATTTGTCACATTTTCACCGAGACAATGAAATAATTACGTAGAAAGTGCAATTACAACAAGTTTATTAAAAACCATTTACGCCGTTGTAACGCTTGGTTGTAAAAATAGACAACGCATCGTATTCAATGCGGTTACTGTTACAATACTTACAATCTACGATGCGCATGAGCAACTCTTACTCAATAACCCAATTATGTAAAAGTTGTAATTTAAATGCTGAAACCTACTAAAGTGCAGCTGTCGATCTTGTTAAAAATACTTCGGTTATACGATGCATTTTATATTTGGATTAAGTGCTTTTCTAGGATTCGGTTAAATACTTTCAAATATTTCGGTTAAATACTGATATTACTACTTAGTTAAATACTTGATATATTTCGGTTAATACTCACGTACTTATCAGGCGTATTACGAAATACTCTGTTCTTTTGCTTTATTTACTTTTTTCAAGAACATAAAATTTTATGAGTATTTTGTTAGCATAGTTTGTTTGTGCCACTTCCTAGAGTTTTATAACAGAATTCACACCTGACTTCGAATGTTCTACTGCAATACGAGTAGCTATCAGAATGTAGGGCCGTGGGTTTAATTTGTTTATCTACGTCAATCCCTATAATAGGATAAGCATAAAGCGTGTTCAACTCTTTACATCTGTTAACAAATGTTGTACAAATTTAATATCGATTAGTTGTGGTTCTATTTCTAGATCATGATTTTAATAGTAGTTGATTGTTTTGCATTATTAAATTATGAGATAATATCACTCTTCACGTCCGTCTGTGCTTTTCACTATAATTTGCACAATTTCTGCCTGAACCTTAATATTATTTATTTAATACATGCTTATCATATTTATAGAAAGCCGAGAAAAGTCGTAGATGCGAAACGGAGGCAGGTATTTGAAAAGTATCTGTAAAATTTTCTAAGCAAGACTTGATTATACGTATTATCGTATTACCTACACGTCAAATGAAATTATAGGTTTCATATGAGAAAAAAAAACAAGTATAAATACATATTTTTTTATTTATATTTTTTAACAGGTTTAAAAATATATTTTTTTAAATCTGAAAACTAAAGACCACCGTAAACACAAGGCCATAGCACTTAAATGTGTAATTTTGATACAAACCTCTAGTCTTGTTAAACATCTTTTTCATTTCAACAAAATATTTTCCGAGTATATAATTATTACAATTCTAACGATACCGATTACGCAATAACAATTTCGTATACCGTAATTACTCAAATTACCTTAGCTTATTACGTTATTATACAAATTTATTTGTTTTGACATATACCTATTATTATACTACGTATCGTGGAACAGGTATTGTTTTGTAGGATATATCTAATTAGTACTTTATCTTTATCGTTATCGTATAAATCGATACTGGCTACTCACAACATGAAACTACATCTACAAAATCTACAGCATATTGTTTCGACAATACTGTGCAATTAAAACGCAACATACTAAAAATATAGAAGGAAATCTCCTCATATCTAACTTAAGACCACAGACCTGGCATATTCAATTCAATACAACCGTCTGTGGAGGGGAACGAGCCTCCGTGCCCCCCCCCGCCCCTCCGATAATATAACTAAGTAGGTATACCTATGTGTGGGTTGTTTGATCAAGCTCCTTCTATTCTCTCTATGTTCTGTGTTGGGACTCAGTTAAGGACCAAATTGAAAGTGCGACCGCAATTTCTGAGAGCATTCTTTCGCTGACAAAAAAGGTGCATTTTCTTTTTGACTAATTAGGTAGTTAAAAAGGACCGCGCCAACGATTCGGGCCATTACTTCTGCCGTATGCCGCTCATTAAGTCGATCTTTGTTGTGGTTACCGATCCTATAAACTAACATCACAGAATGGCGACAGTACAGAAGACAACCTACATACCGGTCTTTGACTGGCCTGTTCGTCTAGTGGCATTGACTACTATGTCAGAGGTCGTGTGTTTGATTCCACCCAGAATTAAACTTTGTGTGATGAGAACGATGGTTTATTCTGTGTCTGGGTGTAATTTATCTATACTATAATGTTATAAAATTGAAGAGTTTGTTGGTTTGAATGCGATAATCTCAGGAACTACTGCCTCGAATTGAAAAAATATTTTACTATTTATTGAGGAAGGCTATAGGCTATATAACATCATGCTACAATCAATAGGAGTTGAGCAGCAATGAAAAAGTTGCAAAAATGGGAAAAATTTACGCATACGTAGTAGCGTGGGTCAGCTACTCTATGATATGTCTTTAATTGATCAGTTGTCTAATTGCCATAGTACAGATTTTGCCTAGTTTGTAATTATTTACAAAACGTTCCTAACCCACGCACAGAGACTTCCCACATGGACACGTATCAGGGCACGCCTTCCGTACAAAGGGCAGCGATGTGATCTTAGATTCATGTCAGTGAACAATATCTGTGTGGCGTCGCTTGAGTGAAGTACGTATAAGTTGCCTTCTGCACTCCCAGTATTCTATGCTAACAGCAACTTCTCCTATATGCGTGTGATCAGTTCCCCACAAATGGGTAGGAACACTTTTATGATCAACCGTTGCATCGCTAATTATACAGCTAGAAAGTAGGTCAATTGGTCTCCAAATTTGTCGACACAATGTAAACATTCCAATTTGGTTTTGACAAACACATCAGAAATGCCGGAATACGGAAGATAATATCGTCTTTATTAATAGACGAACTGAAGATATTTTCAAATGTTTATAGTAGTCTTTTGTTAAGTTGGTAGACAAGTCGAGTTCCGGATAACTTTTCAGTTCATAGACCTAGACCAAAATTGCAAAACGAGTTCTTTTCGATATGGTGACTTATCCTTGGCAGGTGTTAAGGTGTATACATATAACTATCTACAAGGCGCTTGGGCGATACAGAACTGATTCTATACTTAATAATAATATCTTGGGACAACTCACACAACGTCATCTGATCCCAAATTAAGCAAAACTTGTACTATGGCAACCAGACAACTGATATATATACTTATATATTTCTAAATATACATATTAAAAATAAATTACACCCAGATACAGAATAAGCCATCTTGCTCATCACACAAAGTTTTATCCTGACTAGAGATCGAACCCACGACCTCCGCCTTAGCAGTCAAGGTCACTAACCACTAGACCAACCAGTACTTACTTTAATCTAACACTCTCCCATCTACTATGTCTTTTGAGGGCCATTCACTTTGTACGAGCGAAGAAATCTGCGATGCCTTTGCATCTTCCTAGTTTAACTTCCACTCGACCTCAAACAATAACGCAGATAACCATTTAGATGCTCCACACAGTGACACAGCATTGACTATATTGGTATTGAGATAACTGCCTCTGTGGCGCGGTGGGAGTGTATCCGACTGCTACGCAAGAGGTCATGGGTTCGATCCCCATCCAGGATAAAACTTTGTGTGATAAGCACGATGGTTTATTCTACGTCTGGGTGTAATTTATCTATGATATGTGTATATTTAAAAATATATAAGTATGTATGTTTATAGGTTGTCTGGTTTCCATAGTACAAGGTCTGCTTAGTTTGGGATCACATAGCGTTGTGTGAGTTGTCCCAAAATATTATTATTATTATTACTGCCAACTCAGTGTTAAAGCTCCTATATACTTTTAAACTAGTTCCCATATAAAAACAATCTTTTAAGCGAGTTGTATAGTGCAGAACTTAATGAATTTGGAATCGTACACAAACTGACTTAACATTTTTATAAATGTGTATTGAAATGTTTGTTTACAATGTGAAAATAAACAGTTTTTACTAAATGAAAAAACCGTTTATATTTACATACAAATGTTTAGGTACGTGTTTTTGTGTTTTTTTTTTCGTGTGTACGGTTGTTTGTTTCGGATAACCTTCGAAACAGCTGGACTTATTTAGACCGGGCCTTCTTTGGCCAAAGGCTGGTATTATAAACTAAAACTTTTTTTACTCCACGTGGACGAAATTATGCTGACTGCAGCCATCATAATACAAAAATACCCATCTTGTTTCAAACTGCAAATATTAAATTTGCAAATGAGCAAACCTGCCTTGAGTTTATGAATGTGCAATCATTTTTGAGTTAACAAACAGTAAATACGACAATATCCTTTATATGACAACTGACATTGACAGGAATATGTGTCAGTAGGGCGTGTGTGACACTCCACAATTTGTTAAACAACTGTGTCATTTGGAAATCAACTGTCACCTGGCAAGCTCGACAGGTTTTGGGAGAAATTACTGTACTTTCGCTTATTATTTAATACTAGGGGTATTTGACTCAGTAGCAGCCGAATAGATCGAGATATCTGCGAGGTTAAGCAACACCATGTGTGTGTCGGTCATAGATGGGTAACCGTTTTCGAAAAATGCCTCACCCCTCCCTGACTTGGATAGGTGAGTCCAATCTCTCTCTGGTCGTGTCGAATTTGCGTCCCATCGGGATATGGCAGTGAGAGTTTATGCTGCTCATACACTAGTTTGGTAGTCTCGATTGGCCGCCCGCTACCGATATCGATGAGACCATTATAATACTACAAAATTATTTGAATTAGGTATATCTGATTAAACTACAATCGATTAGGTCCTACATTATTGTTTTGTTTTGCAGTGCATACCATCGGAGAATCGATGCGTGATTGGCATAATAGTATCGTGTCGTATGCATACAATTGTTTCTAAATACGTATGGCTTCATCTGATTGTAATGTGTCTGCAGAGAGGCCATTGCAGTACATACTAATGATTAAAGTATTAATTTAGTTCCTTTAACTTTTAATTACCAGCTTCCTATTTATTTTAAATCTAATTTTAAGTTTAGGGTTCAAGTTTGATTACTAATAGTCAAGGTTAACGGTATTAGTTATTCTTATTTGAAAGTGAATGCTTGATCAATAAAAGCATTCAATCTTAAAGAAACGATACTTACTTATAACCCAATTCAAGAAATCAACATTGAAATTCAGTTGACGCTCTCAATCATATCAATTCAAGTAATGTTTGTAACCACAAACGCGTAGGAATAGTTGATTCCTTACAAATTGTTTCATTAAAATAGATTTTGCTTTCACGTCCACATACTAATAAAATTAACAACTTACGCACATTAACACAAGACAAAAATGAAAGTGCTCTATGAGAACTAAATATTGACGGTCACTGACACAGTCACTTTACTCTTAGAAGATATAGATCGTTTTAAATTTGCCCTTGACACGTAATAAATCGAATGCAGTAAAAACAAAGTTATTCATATCGCCTAAATTTGTAATAAATTCTTTGTCGTGTTAAGAATCCTCGTCAAGAGGGTAGCGACACTTATTCACATAACAAATAACGTCAGAACTACATCAATATTTATAAGTAGAACAAAAAGTGACAGTAATAAAGGTGACGCCAAACAAAACATTGAAATTGTACAAAAAGTCAAATAAAAAAAGCATGTTTTCGACACCATTAATATTAAAGAGGGTACACGTGAATACAGTTGACCTGTCTGGTCCTTAACTTATTCAAGGTCTGGCACATCGTGGTACATTATTAAGTCCCGGTTTTGAGTTTACATTACTACATTGAGGTACTGTGAATTTTGTATGTCCGCTGACCTTCAGCCAAGGACACTGGTCACAGTTCAGATGATGAGGTTTTGTTGCTAGTCACTAGTTAACTCGTTTTTTTTATCTAAAAAATTTATTCATAACTATGTATATTGCGTACGCCTACATGACTGATATAATCTAACTTGATATCACAGAATTATAACGTTTATCTAGATAGATACATAGATACAGCATAGATACATCAATGTAGGGCAAGTAAATGATAATGGTTAAACTTTGAATAAAAGAGAAAATTAAGTCAGTATGTAATGTAGTACATGGCCCTAGGCACATAAAGTAACGCTGCGTAATTTCGTGAAGTAAATTACCGTTTCTGATTAAATCACGGAGTTCTAAGTATAACAGAGACTGCTGGTTCATGTTCCGGATTCCCGAAAGTAAGAAATCTCACAAACTTCTGAGAGAACGATGACTTTTAGATAAACAAATGAGGAACATGAAAAAGCAATACTGTTTTAAGTATAAATACAACAGTCACGTATGCAAGCGGGAAGGTCATCCGTATTTGTGCAAACAGTCGGCTCTGAGATAGCAATGTTTGTACTCATAAGTAACTGAGATATTATCGGTACAAGCGAGCGTAGCTAGAGAAATTCAAAATTCCTACCTGCGCCGGACTTGGCGTCGCCCGATTCTAAATCTCTGACAAAAAACCGTTTCCTTTACATTCTGTTTACAAGACCTCCGACACTGAGGTCCCTTTTGTGGCTGTCCCCACTTTGACGCGCCCACGACCCTTTTTTGTCCGCGTGTTTGTCCACAATTATTCTGAGTTTGCGAGATTACAACTCATTAGAGAACATTTGGTCGGAACTATTTGGAGCAATAACTGGTTTAAGTGGTGGTAGAACTTCTTCAAAATAATTTTCTGTGACCTATATTACTTTAAGAAAATTATTTTACGAATTTGTATAATTCTCTAAATAATTTGCTTACAGTATTTAAGAACAAAATGACTTGATTTATGTAAGTCAAGTCTTTAAGTTTTGGACGATTGCATTAACAATAAGGTTAAGTACACAACACGTTATTTACGTCAAATGAAATAATGTAAAAAATAAGTTGCACAACTTGAAAAACAATGACAAAAAATATACGTTATATTTTAATGTGAGTATCAATGACGTCTGTATGATAATTATAATCGAAAGTGATCCACTCGGTCCACACCTCATTTGCATGGATGACATCATTAATATTTCCGAGCAGAACGTAGTGAAAATTGAAATACAAATTCATTCATAAGCATAACACTGGTTGCTTGCCGGATTTAGTGAGATGGCCTTTTGCCAAAATCCTTTTATGCCTAATGCAGATCGTTGTAACTGGAAACAAATAATGTGATTCAGTGATTCAAAACACCTACAACGCCCATATTATGAATTGATTTCGTCGAAAATTACCTAAGCTCTGAGTTTGATAAGCACTGATTTGTCATTGTCCAAATAATCTTGTGATTTGAAGAATGCTGCAATTTTGGCAACGTTTCAAGGATCTGAAGTGACGTTGTATTTCTCTTACATCCTGGAGTAAACGTTATCGCAGATAATAATACTGCATATCTATGAATTATTTACGATAGTATTTAGTAATTAGTAGGTAGGTTAATACATAATTTATTGGTAGTTTGATTAAAGCTGGCTGGCAAATCATTTTCATCTTGAAAATATTGATATTACGAATATGATTCCTACTTCTTAGCCTCGTTTAAAGATTCTATTACTACTTTGGTGATTCAATCACGTTTGCTTTTTGACTATTTTCTGTCTTCTGCTCATTTCGACTTAAGTTATCTCCACTAAAATCATATATCATTTTATTTACCTTGTTGGTCATATCACGAGTAAGGCGCCAACCCACTGTCCTCACTGACCTTGTGTGAGCAAACATCTTTATCAGCTTTCAACGCACATTTGCTTTGATAACCACTATGTATATGTAATATTGACCATATACTTCTTATAAAGTGAGTAAAATAACAGAAAAGTATCAAATTTATGTAATGCCAATTCAGTTCCACAATTTACCAGTTTTACTCCTGAAATCCTTTCTTATCCTTACACTTCAAAATAAACACTGCAAAATTTCCGCTTTCAAGGTCGAAAGGTTTGATGAGTGAATCAAAGTCAAAATCGATCTTTATTTCGTAAACTCAAATCAATGATTATTAGAAAACACAACAAATTTGCGTATTTAGAAAAAAATAAAGTTAGGCGACAATTCTAAGTATAAAATGTCTATATCAATGGTTAATTATCGTACTTCAAGTCAATCAAAACAATATATGTAATTACATAATATATGTATTACTAAGACACAGAAAAGTTAATGTAAATATATATTTAAATATCTAATAATAGCTAATAGGGGAGAACAGCTCGTAAAAGCAAATACGTAAACTATTTAGACACAGTCCTTAAAATATATCCCACAGTCAAAGTGAGAAACGTCAGCCGTGACAGTATACTGATTGCTTAGAAAATAAAACAAGTGTAGTATTGTTTCAGCGTTATAAATGGACTGATTCAGGACATGGTTCGAGTCATCGACAGATGATATTACTTAGCTGAGATTCCCACGACGCGACGCCTGGGGCTAGTTGTAATCCAGTTAATGAGCAGCCGATGGGATTACATGTACCTACGTGAGTGCAATTTACGCACTAATGCATAGCTGCAGACAACCGCAAATGTGTCTAATTTTGTAAAACTCACGTCAGTTCTAGAGAAGTCATAATGAAGTAGTCTAGTCTCTAGTTTTTTACGTACTTAGCTAATTTAGAATCTTATGGGAAATTATTTTCAACCAGATAATGATCTAGATTTGTAAGTAATAGATGGTAAAATCCCCCTTCACACCAGCCAAAATTATAATGGAAGCGTAAAAATAAAGTTAACCTTATTATTGTGATGCAAGGTATCTTCCAGATCTATCTTCTAATCGATTTTATATTTTTTATTACATTCCGTCAATGTTCGTTATTAGACCATATTTTAATGTGGTTACAATTTACATATGATTCTTTTGTAACAATGCAGTCAAATTTGCATCTATACGTGATATGTTGTCAAATATTTACATTATACCAAATACATTGTTAGTTTATCATTGTAAGAAGCAATATTCAATTATACTGTCGACTATTTTAGTCGTGTACATTGTGTCATCATTGTCATGATCCTCATCATCAAATGCTTAAGTGAAATCACGTACGAATTTTAACCATCTCATTAATTGGCCTATGTCTGATGCTGCAATGAATGATCTGTTTGGCATACGCTACCCACGCCTTTGTTATTTGCAAACTTGTCTACTTTCACCTAGAGGACAGCTGTCATTGACCAACACTGTCTCCAATTGTTCGTACCATTCAACAGTGACATGTAAATAATTTCTAAGAACGTTGAGCGTTACCTTATACGTTAGTTTATATAAATTTCAATCTTGGAGTAACGTTTCAACCTTTACAACTTATAACCGGTAATGGTTAATTGAAGGCTTTATTTATTTTTTCTTATTAATTTGTGTTGAGTTGCGTCACAACGTATTTTTTTCTGTAAGGAAGGTTCATTTATAAACCCTTTTTACTTGCATAATGAAGCAGTTACCCTTGGCGCTAGTTCATGGCTTTTTCGTGTAAAAGATTTCAGAAAAACAATCTTACTTACTACGTATTAAATATGTATTTGGTCTTTGTATTTCGCTCAAGTTATTACACTCTAGTTTGCCAATTTGATACAGACTTGCATTGTAACGGTAATGTAAAACGGGATATACCTAACTGTGGTCGCGAAACGGATGAAGCCGTTTTTATTATTGTCATTTTAGTCTTATCGCTATTTTGAAGGCTACACACTGAAATATTGAATTCATTCAATGAATAATTAGTAATTCATATCTAGGTAATAGGAACACAGATGTTAATATAAGTAAACATCATTATAATACGCCGCGTTACGTAGAGTACGTTTTAACGAAGTCCAAATTCGGCATTATGAGGCCGTTCGTTGCAACTCAAAACGCTTTTTGGTTTATGTCCCGTACGGTATTTGCAGCGGTTTGTATTCACCGTTATTTTAACTACCGACAAAGTCAGATGCTATTATAATTCATAGGTAGGTGGGTAATTTGCTTTCGTAAAAGGTAATTTTAATATAAAATGCGATTAATTTAATAAATGCAAACACGACGAAGTAATCGGATACAATTTGGTTGGGATAACATGTGACTTATAATGAAACAGTTTCTAAGTCTAATAGACAAGGTTACAAGATGTAATCGTGGTTTGCTTTGACATTGGTGAAGTCAGCACTCCGAATAGATAGTTACTTAAGGATAAAGTAATCAGTGTAGATGACGAAGTAAGGTTGCTGTAATGGCTGAAGATTATCATAATGAAAAAAATTTGAGACGAAAAATTATTCTCGAGCAGACATCTACCTAAAATTTTACTTGATTGTAATCAAGTGAACAACTCAATGGTATTATAAAAAAAATACTAGACTAAATCAGATTTCACTGATTGATGGATGAAAAATTATGTTGTAACTTTTTAAGTGATTATTGTAGACATATATTTTTATGTAAATTATTAGACTACATTTTTTTAAATCTAAATATCGCGATGAGTCAAATCAAAGTGAAGATTTATCTAATCGGCAACCTTGTCATACTGCTGTATGTTTTATGACGTGGACTTTACCTTATTGATTTACGTCATCGTGTTATGCAAACTGATTCTTGGTATTTGACGGAGTTGGTGGATTTTTAACAAAGCAAATATGTAGTAACACATTCGCTACTCCCTATTTTGGATTTTGTGTTTCTGTAAAAGCTCAGCGTTAAGTTACACATTTTTAGTTCTTTCGAAAGTCAAATGTTACAAAAATCTCGGAACTTTAATTTGTTATACTATGTATTACTAACTGCTCTGTCTGACTGATTTTAACTTATAGGAAAATAAAAAAGAAATTTGCTAGTACTTTCTCATGAATCACATAGTAACTTATTGAATATAGACTACGAAAGTGTGTCGTGTGTAAGCTATAAATTTGGTACAATCTCTGCAATGATAACCTATGACCTATGACCAGGAATGGAGAATTGCAATTGTATCGTACTGTTTCTAGTAGAAATGGTATATACTATGAGTAAATAGGTTATAAAAGTATAATCTATTAAACCAAATATAAAACGTAAATTAATTCTCAATGCTCAACTATTTCACACGACCTTGTACAATAATTAAAATCAATTGTTATTTAGTTTGAGACAATTATTATTAAAAAGGTTTCTCTCAAGATCCCTGTAATTACAAAAATAAAATCACTCGAATGAAGGCAATAAAATGTAAATTGACTTATACGAATACATGAACGTACTGTAAGCCAAATCAGACAACCGTTGCCCTCTGAATCAGACTAAAGATCGTACGATATTTTACCTGCACAAATTATAATAATACGTAGTTTGCCCCAGGCAATGAAACATCTGTTCGGGGGCTCGCCATTGAAACACGGTGAATTCAATGCTACCCTTAATTCGGCATCTTTGAAATATTTCAAGCGAATACTCTTATTATTCCCTCGTAGACAGCTGTGTTTATTATTATCGTCTATCTTTTTGCCAATAAAACGAGTATTTTTGATGTAAGATACTTCATTTTCATCTCGGCCAGTGTTTTTATGTTTTGTTTTCTTGTTGCAGAAGTGCAAGACGTGGGATGTTTCAACACTGATGACGTCTTTTTTATAAAGGTGAGCAAAAACGATTATATTGTTCTTCACACAAGATCAAATAAGTTCAGTAGACTTCTTAGTAGTTTTGAACAAAACAAATTGCATGTTACTCTTGATGGATGACGTGCCATATAAGAACTCGAGATTACTATCTGTTCTGTGAAATGTTGCATTTACTTTTAGCGTTTAAATTGTAAAAGTTTTTAAAACGTTAACAGATGTTAAATAATAAACTGGTCCACTTTGATTGCAATCTCTTTTTAAATTGCATGTTCTTTTTAATTTACTCTACTTTCATTGGCTCGAAGGTTCACAAATATTTTTACTTCTTTTATTTGATTTATTGTTATGTTTATATCATCAATATCTCATAAACAGTAAACGACTGCATTTGAGAGTAAAGTATAAACCAATAATAAATACGGATTTGTTAGAATCTTTTTCTCTTTACCCTGGCTTTATAGATAATGTTGACTCATTTAATAACAACTTCTGTGACATTAATCTTCAATAGTTTGTGGTTCATAGTACGAGGCCAAAGTGTAAAGAACAGTTGCAATTTGTAATTAGCTGATTATAACCACAGCATCGCCTTTTGTGAAGCATTTAAATTATTTATGGCTTTGCGGTAGTGGAATATTATCCACTGCTTGGGTAAGAGTCTTAAGGTCTCAGCCATTCATTGCCAACCTTTAATTTCTGATACCTGTTGAATCTTCAAAAATATCATTGTAATTATAAGTTATTGTTTTTAATATATTATTATTAAAGTCTGTTGTTGCATCGACTTTCAATTATGAAGAGAGGGCAATTGGCTTTAATTAAAGTGTTCCATCGTAATCGGTCGTCAATTGATGGCCGTTCAACTGAATTGGTTGTTAAGTTTTAGCTTTTATTATTTTAACCATTTCGCCCTTTTCGATGTTATTCCTTTCCATAGATTCTCTTTTACGCCTACCAAAATTGATATTATGATAAAACGTTGAATTGATTTAGGCAAGAGCAACACTTCGAGAAGGTTCTTTTGGATATATAAAAATATCTAGGTACTATAATTTGTGACATTTTATGAGGCATTAGGCTGCTTTTATAGCGAAAAACGTGTAAATGTGTTAAAACATTTATGACTCTTCACAAAGTTGATATATTGACAAATTCAATCCTTGACATTGGTGTAATCTTACTAAACGTTGCAAAAGTATGAAATTAGATGCTTAAATGACATCATCGTAAGATTTCATACCGACAGGATAATTTACACCAACTACATAGTGGTTTGAACATACATGATATTTTAATAGTATACCTACTTTTACGAAATTGGAAAACAACAAAAATTTTATCAGCTTTGCCAAGTTTTTCTGCAAATATCTCAAATAGCGCAGTAAAACAATGCAAATAATTCTCTGCTATCTATTTTATGTTTATTTAAGATGGCATAGGTATTCCCAAAAATTTAAATAAGTTTCAAAAACGCAATTTAAAAATTCAATAAACAGGCAATAGGTATTTAGTGAGTTAACTGAGTGTTCCGTTTGAGGTCAAAATCAAGCTATCTTCATTTCAATGACATTTTAACAGAAGTAAACAACCGTGACTCAGGTCAAATTAATTTCGTCGTAATCACCATAAAAAGTATGACGTAAAAGTGAGATAATCGTCTCGTTTCTACTACTAGTTGTAGTTAGTAGTTTTTTCTACTGGCTTATGTTTAACAGGATATTATACAAAATACTCCGATGGCGTCATACGGATTTAAGAATCTTATCTAACGCACGATAACAGTGCTTTCGTATCAATATCCTGGAATTTTCGAGCAAAAAAAAAACTTTAAGTAAGTGGAACGGAATACTGGTATTCTCAAATTTCGTGTAATATGGTTGAGTGAGGCAAAAAATGTGCTCTACAAAATGTGCCCGCTTCAGTTTTTTTGTGCTACTCGCGGTAACTTGTCGTCAATTGGTCTCTTTAAATTTGTGTCAATTTCTTGCTGAAAAGTGAAAAAAGTGCTTATAACTCAAGTGAGTCTTATTTCAACATGCAATTTTTGCTTTCTTTTGAGCTTTTTTCGTCTAAATATTCAATAGTTACAGTTTCGAGACACAGTGAGCAAAACGTTTTTGAGCACGACTCCAATTTAAGTATCGTTTGAGTATTCGAAGTTAAATTTATTCTCTTTTTAGATTAGATATTTTCCTTGGATTGTATATTGATATAAAAGCGCTATCGGTGTCATGTAATGAATATTAATTAACGTTTCTGATTACAAACTGCATATTGAGAAACGGTGGGAAATACTCATTTACTAGATAAGATCTGCTAGCTACTACAGAGATTTATAACATATAGTTATATAAATTACTACCAGGAGTGTTATTTTCTATATAAAACATAAATGAACTTTGCCTACAGAATACAGAATATTGAACTACGAAAGAACTCCTGTCGATATATACGAGAAGTTTAGACATGCATAATTGAGAATGACATTCCAAAAGTACTCTGCATTCTACTCTGATTAGCCTAATGGCAATACGATCACATCTGTTCGTCAACCGATAGTGTCATTAACAATCCGCTATTGCTATTGGTTAAAGGTTATTGTATGACATAATCAAACTGTAGCCTACGTACCCAGGGCCTTTAACCAGCTGATCCCGCATAAAACTGATCCCTAGGGATCAGTTGACAAAGTTATTTTTTATTGTTTTGTTTGTCGACTGATCCCGCAGAAATAAATTATTTTAAAATTTATCGACCTCCGGCTTAGTAGTTAGGGCCTCTAACCACTAGACCAACAGGCCAGTCAATTAGAAACTTTTGCTTGAAAGAGTTTCAAACAAGGACAAATGGATGGACCATTATATCCTTACAAACTTTTCGATTTATAATATGATTTATCATTAACACTATGAGGGTTAAAATGTTTGAAAAGTTTTTGTAGTAGGTATTGAAGAAAATGGTGATATCAAGAATATCATCTCAATCGTGAAGAATCATACGATGGTATTTGTAAACATTGTTTTATTTTTAATTAAAATACGACTGGGTTATCTTGTAGTGAGGATTGCAAGCGATAAAAAGTCGTTTACACTCAAGTAAGTACCTATCAATCTGTAGGTAGTGTATAGTAACTTATAGTAGTACTTATAGTTACGATGGTTACTTTATTTTGCATAAGTATCTTTTTGTACTTCTCGTTTGTAATATTTTATTAGTAGGTACCAGGTGCAGATCCAAGGAGGGCGGCAACAGAGGCTATTTCCTCTTTCAGACTCGACTAAACTTTTTTTTAGGGAATTTTGACAATATACCAGTGTGTTTTGACAGGCAATTGCCGCCCCAAGGCACCGGTGTTGAATCAAATATGTACTATCCTCTACAGCTATGCATGCGACTAAAACTTGACCGGTTGAGTCACATGTTTCCCCTCCTGAAAAAAGTTCTGGATCCGCGCTAGGTAGATATATATTTTTTTGGGGTTTTCTTTAAAAGATACAACGTATAAACATAGGCAGTGAATTGAAGCCAACCATTTGCAAGCTACATAATATTTTAGTAGTACTTATCTAAAGTTTTGATGTAACAAAAACGTTTCATTTCATTATGTTATAATTTTGACAGTCACTCGTGTCACTCGCATACCAATCACTTATTCAAAACTAACTAGTTCACCTCCATTTTTCATTTGTTATTTTTTAACCTTGCTTGGGAATGCCCAAAAGAAATGTCTTTGAACTCAGAAAACTGAGAGTTCAAAAATAAAGCTTCACACAACGCGCGATAAACTCGGACCACTTTGTTCCAAATGTGTTCCGAGTTTTTGTATCTCTGCACAGTGCACTTTCTGTACTTTCGCTGTTTTATACTTTGATTCTCTACCTTTATCTTATTGTATTAATTTTCTTTCTCACTCCATAATTTCATAATCTATCCATGAACCGTGCAAAATAATCAATTAGGTATTTAAGTAATGAGTGGCTTACTTAATACAAAATGATAAATTAATATTAATTAAATATGAAGCAGTGATTTTTACAACAGACTGCTTATTTATAACATATCAGCAAAGGTTATTGGGATCAATAGCTTTGATATCAACAAGGTAATGGCATAAAATAAATAGATGCAGGCCGGCTCTTTACAACGAGCGAAAACAGGCTCACTCAAACACAGGTGCACACGTACATAGACCTCGGTCGATCTTGGTTGAATGGTTAACCGAGATTGCGCACTTTTGAGACCGTGCAACATGAATATGTACGCGTGGTGCTATGTGTGAGTGATTTTTTTGTTGAGCTGTGTGCCGATCTTCTGTGCTGTATTCTATCGTAATGAGGACGGCGGCATTTCTTAAGATTTATTAACGTAAATTATGTTTATATAGAGATTTTATTATGTCGGTCTCTGTAATAATTAGAACTTTGCTTTCATAATCGAATCATAATGCATATAGGTACCTATATTATTATTCGATTGACAGAGTATCGAGTATATAACAATGAATGATATATTAAAGATGAAATCAATCAGTCATTGTATGGTTTTCAAATAAATGACTGTAAGCTCTATTCGATGAGTTTATTGTCAATGGATCCACATCATGGAGCTGATGGTATGCAGCTATCAAAATAGGTTAGATAAATTTATTTGCGGCTAGGTCTTACAGTAACAAAGAGTGAAACTTCAACTAAGCTAAATCTTACAATTCACACTCGCAAAAAGGGATGCAAAGATTTTGCTTTACATTTTAAACCACCTTTAAAAAAGGTCGTTCTCTGTTTCACCCGTATGTATGTATGTATCGTCACATTTTTCTCAAAAGCTACTGATCCGATTTAGATGGGATTTTCGCTATTCGACTGCTTATTTTTCTAGAAAGGTTTTAGTATATAAAACGTTGTCCTAGCTCATAATACAACAGAGATATAGACAAAAGTAGTGAATAAGCGAAATTTTCATTTAGTTGATGCGCTTGATTTTTTTTTCCTTGAGGGCCAGTCATTTTTCTTTTAAGATATAATATTAAGATTTGTCTGGTAGACACAAATTATTGCTTTCTACCTCCTTAACAACTTACTGGCTCATTTAATGTACAGTAAAAAATTAAGAATCTCTATCTACACGTGATAAAAATAAATTTATTTAAAGATTTAATTACTTACGTAAAGTGTAAGATTAATTAAATATAAACGTTGATTACATAATAATTATCATATTGTATGACATGTGATCTGTTCGTGAAATTTTTGTCGTTTTTAAATAACCTTGAATAATGCTGATAACAGGCCTTGGTGATTATAATTATCTAGGAGACTAACTGTAATTTAAATAATTAAATAATCAGAACTCAGTTTTCATGACAAATGATAGGAATGTCGACTGCCATTTTGTGATAGATCTTGAAGCTATAACTTTTGCTAATAAATTGCACTGTGCGTAAGTTAAAATCTGTAATGATCGATTAACTAAGTACATTTATAGATTAGTAAAATTTTTTCGTTTCGCTTTCGATTAACACCTCATTCATCAAAAAATTTGAAGTTGTTTAGTTGCATCACTAAAACATACCACAATAAATGCTGCTAACAACAAAATTCCCACTTTTAGTTCCGTAATTATTTTTTTTTTTTACACTGGCGTAGTCGGGTAAAAAGTTACGAGTTAACGGGTTAGCAGATACAACAGCCAACTTATCTAGTGACGTGCAAATGTTCGTGTTAATACAAAAAATAAAACAAGTTACTTAATAACAACCGATTTTTACAATTTAAATTGTTTCCTCTCGACACAAACCTAGTCTCGTTAAAACCAATTGTTATTGTTTGTAACTCGACAACAGATTCTAATTTGCTAGGTTTAGTAGTAAACGGCTGATGATACAAAGACAATTATTATTAAAAAAAACAATAGGAATTTTAAAAAGTTTCTGTTGTTACAGAAAATACTTGCGGTTCATTTTATGCTTCACTTTTTAGAATACCTAAAATAACGTTTATATTTGGACCGATATTTTAAATTAACTAGTTTCCAAGAGTCAATCATAAATACAGACTCCATTGAAACGATTGTCCAAGAGGAAAACAAATGGTTTTACCCAAATATAAAGATAAACAATACTCAGAAAAAGTCACCTTTTGTCTTTGATACATCTGATAAATTAAATGGCATAAGCATGAAGTTTCTGATGCCTTTGCTTTGAATATAAAAAGAAAAAAAAGAACATAATTAGTGTCTATTTGTGTGAAAAACTCAATTAAAAATACTCTCAACATGCGTTTTGATGGCCTGGCATGTTTTATTTTAGCCGCGATTTTCGTTAGTTAAAAAAATAATTTTGTGACTGTTGGATCCCAAGTAGAGGTTTTTCATTCAGTCTTCTAGACAGTTCTATGTGTAGAGTCTTGCATATCGGTTCCATGTAGTTATTATTTAATAATAACATAGATACAACATAATAAAAGGTACTCAAAGTCAAAGTCAAATATCTTTATTTCGTAAAATCAGGTTAATGATTATTTGAAAACGTCAAATTAAAACATACTAAAAAATTTATAAAATTGTTTGAATTAAATTATAATAAAAATTTAATGTTTGAAAAAAAAAAACAAAATGAGGTTAGGTGGCAGTTCCAAGTGTAAAGCTCATGAGAAGAAGCTGCCAAGAAACTCATGTGCCACTCTTTTAAAATCATCAAGTTTTTCCTTACAAAAATAAATTTTACTGAATGAACCATTGTGTTTGGTGAGTGTAATCGTTTATAAAATAAGGATAACTAAATAATAATACTATTTGTAACTCTAAAATGAGTATATATAAACGTATTCAGCAAACACAATACTTCACTTCTTACAAAGTAAATATGTATCTAAACATATAATCTTAAAGTACATTTTAATAGCCTGTGAGAGAAAGCAGTTCAATCCCAAGCGTTTTTGTCTTCCATATAATCAATTATTGAGTAGTAACTTTTCATACACAATTTTTTCTTAATGGTACACTTAAATTTATTACGACTTAATTTTTGAATATCGCTAGGGATTTTATTGTAGAAACGTATACATTGGCCCCGAAATGATTTGTTTACTTTTTGTAACCTTGACGCTGGTACAACAAGTTTATGTTTGTTCCGCGTGTTAATATTATGTATATCACATTTCTTACAGAAACTATCAATATTTTTGTGAACATATATAAGGTTTTCATAGATATACTGACATGCAACAGTCATGATATTGATTTCCTTAAATTTTTCTCTAAGTGAGTGTCTACTACTAAGATCGTAAATTGATCGAATAGCCCTCTTCTGCAGAACAAAAATGGTTTGAATGTCGGCAGCATTCCCCCACAGTAGAATACCGTACGACATTAAACTATGAAAGTAACTAAAATAAACTAATCGCGCTGTTTCAACGTCTGTTAGCTGACGAATTTTTCTAACTGCGTACGCTGCAGAACTGAGTCTATTAGACAATTCACTTATATGTGGGCCCCACTGAAGCTTAGAATCTAAAGTAATTCCTAAAAACTTTGTGGTCTCTACAGGGTTCAACTCATCTTCTTTTATTTTTATAGTGGTTTTTACTGGTTTCACGTTAGGTGTTATAAATCGAATACATTTAGTCTTGCCCTCGTTTAAGAGTAAATTGTTAACATCAAACCAGTTAACCACTTTTGAGATAGCCATATTTACATCTTCAAAGTCTTTTTGCTGGCGTTTTAATTTAAATAAGAGTGATGTATCATCTGCAAACAGGACTATCTCATGATTATTATTTACTAAATATGGTAAGTCATTTATGTAAATTAAAAACAACAACGGCCCGAGAATAGAACCCTGTGGGACTCCCATTTTGACCACAGACCCCGGGGAGCGTTTACCATTAACATCAACTTTCTGAATCCTGTTACTCAGATAGGACGTAAGAAGATTCAGAGCTGTGTTTTTAATACCATAATGTTGCAATTTCCTGATTAATGTTTCATGCAGAACACAGTCAAATGCCTTGGATAAATCACAGAAGACGCCTAAAGCATCTTGCGATTCCTCCCAGGCGTCAAAAATATGTTTTAAAAGCTCCACACCAGCATCGGTTGTAGAGCGACCCCTAGTGAAACCAAATTGTTTAAAGTGTAATAATTTATTTTTGTAAAAGAAGTTCTGCATCTGATCATATATTATTTTTTCAAAGATTTTACTAAATGTTGGTAGTACTGATATGGGTCTAAAATTAGTGGGGTCAGACATACTACCCGATTTATACAATGGTATTACTTTACTATATTTCATTAAATCAGGAAATACACCACAATCTATACATTTATTAAATATAAAAGCCAAGTCCTGCGCGATAAAAGAAATTATAGACTTAGTAATCACAACTGAGTTACTCCAGAGGTCGGTAGTCTTCTTAACATTAATAGAATTAAAAGCTTTTATGACATCTATATGTGTAACATAATCAAATTGAAAAGTGATGTCACTTTTATTAACATTTTTAATCAAGATAGACTCAGCAACAATAGGTGAGGAATTCAATGACTTTGTAGTGGAGACTGGAATGTCAGTAAAGAATTTTTCAAATGCAGTGGCTACTTCTATGTCCGATGTGATGGTTTTACTATCTATTTTAAGACAGTAATCATTATTCTGACTTCTGACTCTTCCGGTCTCACTATTTATAATATCCCAAGTCATTTTAATTCTATTATCACTGTTTTTAATTTGTGAACTAAGGTAGCAAGCTTTTGCTGTTTTGCAAGTCTGCCTAAATGTTTTAGCATAATTTCTTACATAAGCTTGAAATCTTTCACAACAGTTATACTTTCGTTCATCATACAGCTCATATAATCTTTTTCTACTTTTATGTAGGCCGACAGTAGCCCACTCACTAAAAGTTGCATTCCCCTTAACCATAATCGTTTTGGGAGTGAAAACCGAATCGAAATTATAACTTATATGGTAACTACTTGTATTTAGGTTATTACTACGTAATTATTATAAATCAATAGTGTGGAACTGATGTATTTGATCAAAAAAAATATAAGTACGTGCTATGAAACAGGTGTTAAAATTTTATATTCTGTTAAGGTTCTCTAATTGCTAGTAATATCGTAATTTTTTATGACCCCTATAAAATTATGAAGGCTTTGCGTCATAACATGTAATCATATACTGTATAAAATTATACAAAGTAATACAGGGATCTTATGAAACATGTACGTCACGTACTGAAAAAAAAACAGTTTTCTACTGCCGTTTGATCTTTGTCAGTTATTGCATGCTCATGTTTACCTATACTTAACGCATGCGTCCATTGCCCAAAATGAGTGAGCCAATGGATTGCGGATTAGTTGAATAGTAGCTACCTAAGTTTATGCGATCTAGACATAACTGTTATCTACTCTTATCGAGATATAGTCATAACGCTTCTATGCCATAATAAAGCATGCTATGATGGCAACATATACTCTTATTAAAGCATGCTATGATGGCACTATATTATGATATTATTATGACATTGGTATTTTAGCTAGAGTTATAGCATGTTTTTCATTTCATTTTTCATTATATCGTATACGGACAATTATTTTGCATTACAACCCTGACACGGCAATTAAGCACGGTAAATCTATTTAATTAGTTTAATTAAAAACAGTAGGAAGTCAAAACAAAAATATCAACGTTAGTTTGATTTTCTTCATGCAGCATGCTGGCTAGCCTAGTCCAGGGGTGTCCTCTAGTCTCGCATGTTTTGGCATGCTGCCAGAGTCGAGTAAATTGTAATAAAGTGTCTGCCCACCGCAATATATCTAGTAATAGTTATCGCGGTTGACCCAGTGATAGTGAACTCGTTGGTGAAATATTTATGTACTAGTACTTGTTTCGATTGTGAGGAATACTAGTAGGTACAATACAAGAGCTAGCAATGGCGAGAAAGAAAATGTTTTATTTTATATTGAAGCTTGATAGAAATACGTGACAGGTCAACATGGAAATCATGTTTGAGATTAGACGAGGGAAGCCAATATAATAATAATAATATCTTGCCGTGTGGTGCCGGCTTAAGAATAGTACCACCCCATCTCTACCCGTGGGTGTCGTCAAGGCGACTAAGGGTTTTCCCCCCAGAGGACGGGCTGCAGCGTCCTTTGCGTATTTAAAGCCTTACTGCGATCGCCAACCCGCTCGCCAAGCGTGGCGATTATGGCAATTACCCCCAGGATCTACATACTTGTAGGTTCTACTGGGGAGACCCGTGCCCAGCAGTGGGCCATCATATGGGTTGATATGATCTTGGGACAACTCACACAACGCTATCTGATCCCAAACTAAGCAGAGCTTGTACTATATAAATTGTAACCTGTCACAGTCGTAGACCATGATTACGTCTGGCTGGGAACGGTTGCATTTCCCAGTGCACATTTCATTAGTACCTTATTATCTATATTATTATTATACTATTAAACTATACTAATATTATAAAGCGGAAGTGTTTGTTTGTTTAAACGCGACTAATCTAAGGAACTACTGGTCCGATTTGAAAAATTCTTTTTGTGTTGGATAGTCCATTTATAGAGCAAGGCTTTAGGCTATATAACATCACGTTGCGACCAATAGGAGCGGAGCAACAATGAAAAATATTGCAAAAACGGGGAAAATTTACGCATACGAAGTTGCGGGGGACAGCTAGTTGTATTATATGTCATATGAAAACTGTAGTCTTGCCATTAGATATGCGCAGTACCTACTCGCGTGTAATACTTACTATGCATTAAATTGAATAGAATGAGGTTAAATAATCATTGTCTATAAAACCGTCTGTATTTTATTTATAGTCTGTAAGCATTTTTTCTTGAACACTTATAGTCTAAAATACTAATTCAGCAATGTGATTACTGTTTTCGTCAGTGTAATCGTACGATGTTGTTTTTTTGCAATTCTGTAACTTTGCGGTGTTCGTAACCTGTAATTTGACAACAAAAACCAAGGCTTCGCGTTACAAATTATGTACAGATATTATTTAATACTAATGTGCTGACACGTCTTGAATGTTTAAAATGGTAATTCGTATCATTTTTAACGTGGTTGTTTAAAATTGAATATTAAAAAACCGAACTAATAAAAAACCCAAATAGCTGTTTGTGTTTACTGAAGGTCTAATGGACACTAAAAAAGCCAAGTTTGGAAATTGGGAGCGGCAAAAAGTCATAACCAGTCCAAAAACAGCGCTTTGCGTTAGCTCAAAGAGCAATAGGTGAATACGGGAGAAAATTAATTTTATAAAGTACACGGTTGATCTAAACTTCCTAAAAGTTCAATGTGTCCGACCTATTTCAAAATCAAAAATTGGAAAAAGAAAAAAAATACATTAAAGCTTCAACCGCTGACCGGTTTTGGATAACATTTAACATCTCTTTCTGGGTTAAACCATAGGTCACGTCAAAGTGCACTTGAACAAAACCGCAGGAAAAGGTCAATTATTTAATAGACTTACGTCAATAATGCCACTTTGCATTATTATACCGAAGAGAATAACAGTAACGGCAACATTTTAGCAATTTTGATCGAAAATTTGGTTAACAAAACCCATGTTTGCGTAACCCGTTTGAAACCTACGTCTTTTCGAGTCAGAACCGTTTATACGAATGAATAATAAATAAATAAGTGCTGAAAGAATAAATGGCAGAAGTTTTAGTGACTGTATTATTTAAAATAAATATTAGTAATGTCTATTTTGCTTGAAAAATAGTTTCATGAGCTAGGCGAAAATTTGTCGTGTGATTGAAACGAGTGTTTTTTTTTACTTTTTTCTTTTGCAAAGGCAATGACATCATGACTATCTATGTGCTTAATGTAAATCAAATAAAACCTTTATTGTATTGTATATTAAAAAAAATGGACTGCATCGGTGGCGCAATAAGAGTGCCTAGAACTACTGATAATAACGACTTTGATTACGACCTTCACTTAGCAGTTGTCAATGTTATTCTATAATTTATTATACCGTGACACAGAAGACCTGCTTTTTTGACGTGATAACGTCTCATAAATCCATGACCGCTTGCACGCACGAATAAGTGTCACGTTCGGCCTGCTGGTAGGCTGATAGTATTATCCTAACAGCGAATGGCTATTGCAGCGACATGCGATACAATTGAAACTATAGCTATCAGCCTATCAGCGAATAGCAATTGCAGCGGCATGCGATACAATTGGAACTAAAGCTGTCACAGGCATGGTTGTTTATTACAATGTCACGTTATCACGTAAAATAATCGTCCGTAAACCGACTTACAGACAACCATTTTTTTTTGGAAAATGACCACTTATTATGAGACTGACAGTCACGATGTGACGTAATCTCGTAGTCTAATTGTTTGATAAGCACTTTGTCTTAAACCGGTCTAACCAATTATGATAATAAATATTTAATCTATACTTAAATTATAAACCTGAAGAGTTTTTTTTGTTTGTTTAAACACAATATAAATTTAAGGCGGCGGTAACCTAATGGCTAAGGCATCGGTCTCGCAATCGTGAGGTCGCGGGTTCGAATCCCACCCATTATACTACCGACGTGAACCCACTCCTAACACAAGCCTTTGAGCTTAGCTGGAGGGGTTAACAAGATTGCTAGTAATGTGGGACTCAATTCCACATTGCTAGTTATCTTTAAAAAAAAAAAAATATATATCTCAGGAACTACGGGTCCGTATTGAAACAATATTTTACTGTTGGCTAGCCCATTTATCGAGGAAGACTATATTTAATATCACGCTACGACCAATAGGAGCGGAGCAGCAATTAAGAATATTGCAAAAACGGGGTAAAATAACGCATACGAAGTTGCGGGGGTCAGCTAGTAATAAATATTTTACCAGATATCCATAGATATTTACTCGAAATCGATCATTACATTGCCACACTGACATTATAACCAGGTCACTAGTCCATCACTTCATCAGGTAAAACGTATACTTTATTTAAAACGCATGACTTTTAAGCATTAAACACTTGCATTAAAGTGCTTTCGTCTCTATATATGTTATTTCGACAACTTTTTAAATACTTTTAAGGTAAATACAAATAAAACTTGAAGCTATAAATTAGCTTTAATGTTCATTTCACACTTCTCATCGCTGTCTGCTGTCGTTAGTGAATACGCTTTTGGTAGAAATTATGGGTTTCATGTTTATTTTAGTCATTGATGAGATTCGTGTTTCGTGAAGTGTCTACAGTCCTTAATTAGGTATATTTAGGACTAGCTATAGCCCGTGATGATAGCATTATGGATCTGAAATCCCCGTGAATTTGGAAAACTAGGCGCCTTTGTCCGCATAGATCTCGACTCCTTGTGAATTTTGCAAGTTAGTATAACTCGATTTCTAGATGGCATATCGATATTAAACATGTAGAAGATTTTAAGTTATACCCACAATAATACGTCTGTGAAAATCGCATTCAATTTGGTGCAGTTGTTTTTGTGTGATGTACGTAGAAACATACCGTTAACCAAACAGATTGCCTAACAACCAACATTCAGTGTTCTTGAATTTAAAATTGTGTTACATATTTATATCTATTCTATTCTGACTTTATCTATATTTTTGATGTGATAACGTCTTATAAATCGATGACCGACTGAAGTCACGAAAAGGTGTGACGTCACCGCTCACTTTCCGGTAACGTTCCGGTCACGTCCATTCCACCTGCTGATATGCTGAAGTATCGCGCCCGGGTCCACAAAAGCTGTCACAGGCATGGTTATTTATTACAATGTCATCAATGTTTTGGCGATTGCAGTGACATGCGATCATTGACGTATAGACCTGGACCACGCGATCCCTTTCAATTAAAAAGTAAATATTGGGTGCAAAGCGTGAAAGAGAGAAAAAACTCGTGCGGCCATGTCTCTTTGACAGGTATTGTCACAAAGTAGCGTTGTCTCTTTCTATAGAGTGGTCAATTTTGTGAGGTTATGGCGCAGTTTGGGTCTATACGTCAATGGTTGTATTAATTTTATTTAAAAAATAAAAGAGGTATAATGACTGGCACTTAATATTTTATGATCATTTTATTTTATTGTGTATTTAAGTAATTATGAAAGCACCTGTCATTATTTATTGAGTAGGTACGATTAATTAGGAACGACTAAAGAATAATTGACTTATTGATAGTTATTAACTGTTGGGGATAAAGAAACGGCTAGAACGAACTTAGATTAATTCTTCTTATTGACGATCTAGCCAATTTCTTCTAGCCAGAATCATTAATTATTATAGAAACTTATAATAAAAGTAATTATTCCAATGCTATCGTCACAGTATTTCATGTATTTTCTTCTTCTTCTTGTACGTAGCCGTTTTAAGGGCTGATTTCTGCCAGTGTCACGTATTTAATTCATGTTTTTACAAGTTATACCCGTAAAACTCGGATCTGTAAAAATAATGGCAAGTCAGATTGCCGCCATCTTTACAACTGTCATGTATTTCACACGTTATACAACTACTGTCAAAATCATGACAGTTCATACAGCCATTTTCACAGCTATTGACGTGTGCACGTGTAAAAAAAAACAATTGTAGAGTTGACCTATTTCCTCCCACTGTTTATCAAAACACTCTTAAGTTATAAGTAAAATGTTTTGCTTTGTTTTATATGCAAACAAGTTCAACGATCAGACAATAAAAAGTTAACAGAAAATCATTCATTACTATAAATGGCATTATGTCATAATGACATCGTTAGCAGTACCTAATTATCATGACTGTTACAAAATTTTGAGAGATTTATACAAATTCTCAGTAATCCTCATTAGCAATACATTCAATCAAGTTAATGCACCCTTGACTTAAGTGGACGATAATTAGAAAATTAGGTTAGGCTAAAATTTACTCTTATCGCCAGTAACAATTGTGAATTCTGCATGAAGACTTCTTAGTAATTATTCAGTATTTTTTCCGAAGTCAATATTGGACACTGGCCAGTAAGAATAGCCGCCTCACCTTGGCAGCAACCACAAATAAAATGTAACTTTTTTTTTCCACAAGTGCAGTGAAAATTTCAAATTCAAATTTCGAACATCGAGTACGGACTCATTGCTCATTGTTTGTAGTTTAACAACTTTTTGTTTGTTTAATGTGCATATTGTTCACAAGAGCTGTCAATTTGTTTGCTGTGTTTATTTTAATTATTGTGATTCGTGATAATTTCGCGTGAACTGAAACGTCAATCCATTGTGTTTGCTTCAAGAAGAGTATCATTGTCTGCTATATCTGGTGAGTGTGCTTACAAAATAATCATTTTCTTAGAAACATACTGAATAAGAAGGCACCTGCAGTAAAGTGGATTAAATTCAATTTATTTGCTTGCGTAGGTACAGAGAAAATATGTTAAACAAAACTGGTATTGCACGTACTTTACACAAGATAAATGCACTATCTGATAATGATAAATCTCAGTAAGTACTGCCACAAAATACCGAGAATACAGAAGGTTAACTTCATACAAACGTGTTTGAGCAACGCACACGTAGACATCGATTACGTAAGTAAATAAAAATTTTGGACCACTTTGTTTCGAAGGTGTTCTAAGATTCTGTGTTTGTAAACGACGTCTTAAGATCATTTCCAATATTTGTCTAAAATCGCTTTGGCCTTTTCCCAATTACCGCTGTTGCTGGCACTACAATCGTTTTGTTTCATTGTGACATCACCGTCTATTTAAAAATGGCAAATATTTTTTAAATCCTTTTTAGGCTTCCGTAAGACAAGGGGAAAAATCCGGATCGTTATATAGGATCACTTTGTTTTCCGTCCGTCCGTCCGTCTGTCTGTGTGTCAAGGTCCATTGTCTCGGGAACGCGTGGAGGTATCGAGTTGAAATAAACACCATATCCTCAGGTCTACAGTTCCTTGAATCTGTAAAAAAAACAAACTTCTATGATAACGTCAAAAAATAAAATAAAAAAAGATTCTCTAACTATTTGTAATTGTTGGACAAGAGCGAGTCTGACTCGCACTTGTCCGGTTTTTTTAAACGTAAGAAGTTAATATTAATATAATTATGTACACATTCGATATAAAATATTTGACTTGAAAACTAACTTTGGATCTTCTGTACCCTCAGTACTTTGTGATACTGTAGTGTATTTTGGTATTACGTGGTTGTTATTTTAGTAGTTTTGGGGCAGGCGTACGTATCAGTTGATTGGCAAACTCTTCGAAGAACATGTACAAGTATTTTAAGCCCTACTAGTTTACTTGTATTTCTGGTTTGTTACTGTTTACTCTTACTAGTAAAACAAAATAACGAGTACAGAAGGCCTTCTTACGTAGGTACCTCGCTCGACTCGTTCACTGTTTCGGCCCACGTATCTTTTGTTCTTTTAATAATTGGCTTCATCTTAGGACTATTGTTGTTTTAAGATTTTCATTTAAGTGTATTTTTTTATTTTCTTTTAATTTTGTAATAATTACTGTGATTTTACACAAAGGTACCTACTACTTTATTGATCAGTTAAAAGCATAATATAGGTATATATCAAACTGTTATTCTGCGTCTTACTAGATTTTAATTTAATCAAAAGATATTTTTTTACTTATATTTATTTTATTGAAACTATTACGACGAGAGCGTACCTAAGATTGTGTTACCGACTGTAACAAAATAAATAGATTTCATAAGAATATAGCAATGGGACAAATCGCAGAATCAAAAAAATAAAATTATTATACTCCATGATTCGTCCCATGAGCTGAAAGAATCGTGGGACGAAACAGCGAACGAGCATAGATTATATCATTTATGGCCGCACAGTAATTCAATTCGACATTTGAAATTGCTGTCACTTTGTACGGGGTAGCCAGTCTATTAAAGAGGTCGGTACATTACACTCAGGACTGAATTAAGGGTGGTCTTGGCCACTTGTTAGAGAATGAGGACCCTTACCTACTCTTGTAAAGGGTTAAGTTTTTGTACGGAAGGCGGTAACAGGTTATCGTATTAGTGATCGATGTCTATAATGCGTTACTATTGCGTGCGTTGTGTGAAGGTTAATTTCTGTACTCTCCTTATTTTGTGCTAGTAAATTGTGTAAATGATACTCGCTCAAGCGACGATAACCCGGACATTCTGAAGGATTTTACGACACACAGTATTATGTGTTAAATTTATGTATTGGGCGAGTCATAATAATGAGTAGTTATGTTATAGGTACTCACACTTAACTAGTATTGTATCATAAACTTGGCTATTTAACTTTTTTATTATTCTTATTTTATCAATAGTGTTAATTTTGTATTTCATTTGAATCAGATGGCGTTGTCAGTTTGTCCTAAGATAATATAATTAATACTTGATACCGCCAAAAAATTGAAAAATTATAGGTTTAATGTGGAAGTTGAACATTTCCCATTTTCTAGTTTACTACTGAATATAGCTGACCATATTCAGTACTACCTAAACTAGCTGGTACTGATACCTATACTGATATAAATAAAATCTTTGAAAACTTATGGTCATCATGAATATTAAATCAATTTGCATTAACCGGATATAGACGTGATTTCGGTCGAAAAAAGAACAATATCATATTAAACAATATTTATGAGTTCAAAATATGTCTAACACTCGCAAAATTTATCGTTTATGGTATCTGGTATTCGGCGAATGTGTGGGTTTCTTTTGCATTGTCACATATCGAAGAAGAGTCTGACATAATGCTATTCTTTATGGTCATTATGACCGTGACGTAATACGCATACCTACCTACATTCATAAGAAATTACTAGGTAAATGATAGCAGGTTTTTACAGACAATATTTTATAGTTTACTAGCTGTGCCCCGCGATGTTACCCGCGGTTTATTAGCCTATGTGTCAATCCAGGGTGTCAGCTAACTCCATACTAAATTTTATTAAAATCGCTCCAGCCGAAGAAGTAACAAACATACACACTCACATACTCACAAACTTTCGCCTTTATAATATTAGTGTGACTAGCTTAAGTAGTCCCCCACCCCACACCATTTCTTCCCGAGGGTGTCCTCAATGCGACCAGGGGATTTTACACCTGAGGACAGGAAGCAGCGTCCTCTGCGTAGGTACTTTAAAGCCTTACTGCTATCGCCAATCGCTAACCCACTCGCCAAATTTAGCGATTATAGCAATTAATCCCAGTATCTATTAGT
Organism: Herminia tarsipennalis; assembly: GCA_945859575.2. Classification (NCBI taxonomy): domain Eukaryota; kingdom Metazoa; phylum Arthropoda; class Insecta; order Lepidoptera; family Erebidae; genus Herminia; species Herminia tarsipennalis. Next base: position 21,114,174 of record OX243836.2, read on the forward strand.
AGGTTTTTTTGGGGAGACCCGTGCCCAGCAGTGGACCATTATATAGGTGGATATGATGATCAATAAAAATAAATAATTGGCTAAGTACCTACGTCACTGAAAAATCTTTCCAGCAACATGTCTTCTAGATCCAAAAGTTAAAGCTGAGCGCGAATTAGTCAAGACTTGTATTTGCTGTGTTTAAACTGTGAGTGGGTCTTTGGTTTCTACGCTGACTAGCTTTTTAGAAAGAGAATGTTAATTTGTTAAGATAGGTATTATAATTTCTGGATATTTTGACCGATTGTGTTTAATTATAATAATATATGTAAACAATTTTATCAAACTATTTAATAGTCTAAAAATAATTATGTGATGCGCACTGACTAAAATGTGTCACCTACAAATCGTTGTTTTGACTTCCAACTCTATAATAATAATAATAATTATTTATTGTGCCACAAAAATAAACTCTGTGCGTACTTTGTATCTGTACCTACGATAAACTCTTCGTAGGTACCTACTGATCAATATTTGTAATGTTCCTTACGATCTTTACTAGGTTATATTACGTTATACGTTAACAAAAAAAAATGTCAATGAAATAATCACGATCTTTTATTAAGTAACTAGCTGTCCCGTGCAACTTCGTCTGCGTAAATTTTCCCCGTTTTTGCAACATTTATCATTGCTGCTCCGCTTCTATTAATCGTAGCATGATGTTATATAGCCTATAGCCTTCCTCGATAAATGGGCTATCCAATAGTGAAAGAATTTTTCGATTCGGACCAGTAGTTCCTGAGATTACCGCGTTCAAACAAACAACCAAACAAGCTCTTCACCTTTATAATAGGTACTAGCTGTCCCGCGCAGCTTCGTATGCGTAAATTTTCCCCGTTTTTGCAACATTTCACGTCGCTACTCCGCTCCTATTAATCGTAGCGCGATGTTATATAGCCTATAGCCTTCCTCGATAAATGGGCTATCCAACAAAAAAAGAATTTTTCAAATCGCACCCGTAGTCCCTGAGATTAGCGCGTTTAAACAAACAAACAAACAAACAAAGCAAACAAACAAACTCTTCCGCTTTATAATATTACGAGTAGTATAGATTAGTATACATTTTAGATTACACGGGACTTTAAATAAAAAGTAATAAAGAAATAACATTTTGTAAGCTAAAGCTACAATAGTGGAAATGGAAAGGATTGAGCACAGATTTTTTTTTATCAATGATTTAAAAAAAAAAAAAATTGAATAACCTCGTTTTCCAGAGACCGCTATGTTGATTATTTTTACTGACACATAAATACACGTGTAAGGATCAGAATCAACTTTTCATAATACACGAACGTGACATTATTACTTAAAACATGATAGGTAGTTGATGAATTCCTATAATTTCCTATCATTCCTATCAATGTTAACTAACTAGTCGTATTCTTTAAAGCGATAGTAGTGAGATGGTAGGTCGATCGGGCTAGCCATCCTACGAGTTTTTACGACTGCAAGCTCAAACGCATAAAATGTTCGCCATTAACACGGGAAAGCAAGCCGATTGGCTGTTTTATTACTTCAAAGAAATCCTCGGGATTATTGCACTCTCTTACATGCATATAATATCCTGTTCGTTGAGATATAACTTTGAATAGATAGAGAATTTTGCGAATGGTGTCAGGGTTTTTGCCTTTTACAATTTGTGATTAGGATTACTTATGTGCGAACATACACGGTATGTTTAACGCACATTTTATGATTATTTTGACAGAGTATTAATATTTTTTAATAATTAAAATATTTTTTGGAACTTAGTTCCTTAACATTTGTTTGCGGGCTCAGGGGACACAAAAAATGTCATTTTTAAGTTTCAAAAGGTCCGATATTTTGACCGCCTATGTGTGAACAAATCACGGTTTTAACCTAACTAGTAAGATGAGATCGAAGGATAGAATTATCACCACAATCCCTCATTGCTAGTTTTCTTAAAAAAAAAGAAAAAAAAACGGATTATATGTAATCGCTCTTGTTGTGTAGTTTTAAATTCTCTTTTTGAGGAATTTCCCGATCACCTAGAAAACTAAAGCTTTTTTCAATCGATTCTGCTTGCCGTTAATTTTAAGAATATGCAATTAAGAATATTGAGAAATTGCATATTTATAAAAAAAAATACATTTAAATACCCTTTTTATGTCATACCTATAAATAAAATAATATTTTTTTATAATTCAAATATAAAACGATATAGCGAAAGGAACTCCTTGCCTTGCTCTCTCTTTTGATTTATTAAAATCGTTTTCTTAGCTTAGTTTGGCTAAGCTGAAAGCAGTTACGCTAAACGATTAGTAAATGCATCCGACGCCGACGGTAACTGGTGTATACTCAGATGGTCCATGCACTCTGCGAGTGTAGAACGCATACCCACGTGGTCTTCCAAGATTGCTATGTGGACAGATAACGGACCTATAATAGGAACCGTAATATTCAAAATACATTGCTAGTATTAATATCACTCGTTATTAAAATAAACATTTAACATAACCTAACCATGCATATATGAAATTGTAACTTAATAATATAATTGTGTCCATAACGTTGAATACTTTACTTCTTCACGTTTCACAGAAAACATCAACAGTATTGTTCCAAAGACGTACTATTTACAAACCTTCTGACCATTGACAAGTCTGTAATCAACTGAAAAATGTTCATTATACTTGTGATACACAAACACACTTGTATTGCGAAAACATTGATAAACTACTAGTCAGACGATATGCTTTAATGGAAACTTGTGACTAAAGGTAATAATATTTATGATAAAAATGTGTTATTCAATTCCAGTTTAATAACTACTTATCGGAGACGGTAATTGCAATATTGCAAGACATGTTTTGACTGATTGCTTCATACTAACATTTAAACTATCGCGTTGCATGATTATAACGCGTATTGTTTACCTTAAAATTACTTGACAGTTGAACCAGGTTGCAGCGGCCAGTTCAGTTGCAGTTAAGTTTCGATTAAAATTTTTGTATTTTTGTAACTTTGGGATCGATCTCAAATACGCTTGTGTCAAGTATGCGTCTCTAGAGTGCAATAACGACATTCTAGCACGGTGTGCAAGCTTTTTTGAGATTGATCCCAAAGTTACAAGAATACCAAAATGGCCGTTTTAATCGAAACTGAACTACGACTGCACTGCAACTACCTGAATTGGCCTCTTGGTCGAAATGTCAAGCAATTTTAAGGTAAACAATGCGCGTTAATTCCCGTATAATAAATAGTTATGATTGATTCATAACTCACTTATAGTTATTTTTTACTTTTAATTGTTTTTAAAGTGTGACTGTTGTTGTTTTTAGGCACTAATCGCCTGAAACACAGGATTTCCTAGTTCAGTCATAAGTATTAAGCTAGACATTTAAGTAAACATTTGTAATAATTATTGTTTTATCTTGTTAACTTGTTAATATAGAATAAATAACTTGAAATTGAAACGACCTGACCACACCGCTATGTATTAATCGGCTAAAATTATGACAGATTATTTTTGCAACAGTTTTCTTTGCTACTATGCTCTTATTTATCGTATCGTGATGCCTTCTTCGATAAATGGGCCATCCAACAGTAAAACAATTTTTAAATTCGAACCCGTAGTTCCTGATATTATTGCGTTCAAACAAACAAACTCTTCAACTTTATAATAATAATTTAGATAAACATTCCCAAAATCTTTAAAAGAAATCAGAGTGAATGTCGTAAAGATGTCCTTTGTCATGACAAATTGTTTTGTTGTCAGATTAAAAAAAATAAAAGATTGAAGAATTATCAGTAACTAAAACATTGTCTAAATCAATTGAACATAGAATGATTAACTGTTACAGCATTCAATGTTGCCAAACAGACACACGATAATCTAAAACCTATTTCCTCGAACACCTATTCAGTAACGCTCATGAAATTGGTGCGTAGTATCATTATAACATCTATCTTCAAATTTATTGTCTGTTTAGCCCACGCATCAGCTAATGGATTGAGCTCTAACGTAAATACTTTAGGTTCAAGAGCATGTAAACCAATATTTATAGGCTAAGGTGAAATGAAACCAAACGTAGTTTTGCAGTTTATAGTTTGACCGTTCTACGGAAATTCGTATCCGTTGTTATAACTTTGACTATTTCTAGATTTGCTTAGAAGCTACGTTCAGTTACTAGTATGGAATTATTATAAACATATGCATCCGCATATGTTTATAATAATTTCATACAATTAAAAACTTTATTTAACTATCTATACTAATATTATAAAGAGAAAAGATTTGATTGTTTGTTTGTATTGAATAGGCTCCGAAACTACTGGACGGATTTGAAAAATTCTTTCATTTTTGTGAAGCTACACTAACCCTGTGTGACATAGGCTATTTTTTATACCTGTATTCCCACGGGAACTTCTATGTACTTATGTATCAATATTTAAAGTAGAATATCGAAAAGTTTAATGTTTGGGAAAATGCTGCTGATAATGATTATAGTCTAGTAAAAAAAAAAACTTACTACTTCGTATTAGCATTATTATCTCGATGATTGTAATGGCTAGCTTGAAAGGATTGGTCAAAATCTCCAGAACATTACAGTTAATGACATCATTATTGCCAAACAGTCGTTAGATGATCTAACCAAATCTTTCCATTCATAAAACGCTACAGTTGGCGTCAATATCTTGCATAGTAACATTGAACAGTAAATTTCCTTACTACCCACTGTGCGATTCTATACGCAATAAACCCAAAGTACTGAGTTGTATAGTGTAGATCCAGTTTCGCATGTTCGCTGTTTGCAGTCGAGTGAGCCCGTGGTGTCGAGTTCACTCCTCGATTAGCGCGGAGCCGTATCTACCTGTTGCTATATTGGCGATGCCAAACTACAAACCTTATTGTTACTTAAGCCAATATTGACAAGCAGCAGTTTTAGCTCGTGTTGCTGGTATATATACCTAGGTATCAGTGGCTAGGTATCTCTGTAACATCTGGATATACGGCCCATGAAAAAGCCAATCCCTTCCGTGTTCGTGGGAATTGATTCGTGTGGAACCGTTTAATCTTTCTTTAGTCGTGACAGAAAGAGGAAATGTTTGTCGTTAATTTTCTGTGTAATTGTGTCCACCGAAATGCTTCTCGATCTTTTTGATGAGAAGACTAGATTCGTCTAGCATTAGATTTGTGGCAATCCAAAGACTTCTTTTCTCTACTGCCTACTGAAGGCGGCTAACAATATATTATCTAACTAACCCCCCTGGTTGTTTTGATAGCAGTATCAATTTGTTTATATCCGTACTGTGTTCCCATGGTCCGTTACAAATTGCCAATTTGAATATAGCAGTTGGTGGTACAAATTGATAAATTGCTTTGATCTTCACCTTCCACCGTTAGACCTCACCTTGAACCCACACTTTTTAACCTGTAGCTGATGTTGGGTAACTCTCATCTTGTTTTTTATAACATTTTAATGATGTTGTATAACTTTTTATTAGATGGATTTGAATAATTATATTATACCTAACTAGAGTTGGAGTGATTTTTATAAGAAAAGGAAATCTATACTAATATTACAAAGCGGAAGAGTTTGTTTGTTTGTTTGTTTAAACGCGCTAATCTCAGGATCTACTGGTCCGATTTGATAAAATCTTTTTTTGTTGGATAGCCCATTTATCGAGAAAGGCTATAGGCTATATAACATCGCGCTACGACTAATAGGAGCGGAACAGCGACGAGAAATGTTACAAAAACGGGAAAAAATTACGCATACGAAGTTGCGCGGGACAGCTAGTTATCTATAAAATGTCAACGCTGGTTTTACAGTCACCCTGATCGTCGGCGCTGACGTAAATTTTGTATGAGAAGCCGACGTATGTCGACGCTGATCGGTCAACAGGTCAGCATCACTCAGAAACGTAACATTTAATTACTACAGCGCCAGTTATTCAGCGCCGAGGATCAGCCTGAGAGGAAAACCAGCCCTAATGTGTGGCTTTTCGATAGGAGTAGCCACCTTGTAGAGTCAACCTAGCTGATCTATCAATCTATGCTCAGTTTATGTTGGTATACAAGGTAATTTGTAATATACTAATAAACCCCGCTCGTGGCTTCTTTACATAACACTAAATAACTTTGTTATAACAATTTCATAAAAACAGGTGATGAGGATTTTAAAATTTTATAAATTTTAAAACCCTAATCACCTATCACTTGTTTTTGGAGTTATTACCTTAAATACATACAGACTATTTCACTGAAGTAAAATAGTTGTTTAATGTGAGGTTTAGGCTCTAAACCTGACTAAGAAACATTGATTTTACTCCGGGGTCTCTCAAATGTATGGTAAATGGTTGTAACAAAAGTAGGTGGTAAGTAGTGAAGGGTTAATATGTAATTTCTTTTTGAAAAATCATATTACGAATTTATTTGGTGTAATGTAAAGAAAAAAAAATCACATGTAGAAACACGAGAGTAAGACCATCAAGAACAGAATCAAGCATTTATTTACTTGAGATTGCTTGTGGACATTGTTTGTGGGTTAAAGTGGTATAGACTGATGTTTCGACCAAGTTGCATCATCGGTGGTCACAAACGGACTGTGAAAGCGATGTCACGACTCAGTTTCCAAGGCATACATCTATTCGATCTAGCTGACAGGTAGCAAATTCCCAAACGGTACTCGTATATCGATACAGAGTAGGTATACTCAAGACATAGAACTGTGTCACAGAGGCTTCCAGTTTAGAAGGCGATGAGTGATATGATAACCGATGGTTACACGCCGTACTCTTGTACCTGTCATAAATCACGGAGGTTCTAACCATTAGTTAGATGTAGGTACATACTAGCCGTCATACCATTCCCACGTCCCGTTTGGTCAATACTTTTTACCTTCGATCGTAAATAATAATTTATTACTTTAAAGATACTTTAGGTACGAGACCTAAACCTTTTGTCTGTAGCATTAGGCCAAGCAGCTGTATTGTCGCTATCTCTTATTTCTTAGCAGTATGAACAGGTAAGCGTTACGTTTACGTACGTTACGTTTTCATTCAAAATATTGGAAATCAATATGTATTTTTTAAACGACAATTCCCGCACCGAGGTGTGTCGGACTTTATAAATATAAAATCAACTTATACAAATACACCCAGAATCAGAATCAATTATCACATGAAGTGGTATGGAAATCGACCCGTGATTACTTGCGCAACAGTTATACACATTTCCACTGATTCACAGAGGTAGAAACATATCTTATTCCCGAACTAATATTTTTTGTTTTCCTAAAGACGACTCCAGCAGTAGAGTACCTACATGCCCTGTGTCGCGCGGGACTTTACAAACATACAAGTCACGGACACAACGTACAACCAGACTAGGAACAACAATTTATGGATCACACAAAGTGGTGTTCCGTGTGGGAATCGAACCCACGACCTCTTGTGTAGCAACCGGATACACTCCCACTGCGCCACAGAGGCAGTCGTATAGGTAATATACCTTTATTGATTGATTCAGGAGATATATTATTTACAGTTAAGGTATTTTATCCACAGGACATGTCCATAATATTAAATAATGGTCCATGTTAATGTCACATCAGAAACAAATCATGTTATGTTGCAATCCTGGCACTAAAACTTAATCTGCAATACGATACTTTTACTACAGTTAGATCAACGTAACTTGACCAGATTGAAGTTAGGTTATTATCACTTTCGCGCATATCATAGAGATGCGTCTTTAAAATGACTTACGAAAACGATTAAATAAGTTTAATCAATTAAAAATACAGACAAAATTTTAATTCAACAATATAAAAATCCTACATAGTTCATAAAAGTTTAAATTTAGAACAGTTACAGTAAATACTAAAGAAATTTGAAAAATAATTTCTTTACGAAAAAAAACACAAAAAACATGAGTTAGTAATAATACTAGCAATATGCAGCAAAGGAAAATGATGGTGAGAGTTCTCAGACCTCTAGTGCTGATGCTCCCAAATCTTCAGTCAGCATTGATGACGTAGACTGATCAAGGACAGTTCTGTATACCAACATTTAGGCGTAAATCTAAAAATTGGAAAGCTAGAACCACAATTTTGGCGAATTACATGACACCAGTATATAGTATAAGGATTACTGTTTTTGCGATTTTAAATGTTGAGCTGGTGGTTTTTTAAAACAGAAGATGTAATTGTGTTGGAAGATAATGAAGTGAATGTTTTGTTAAGTGCCACTGTAAAGTAATACACGCAATCCATAATGCTTCACAGCAATAATTAACGGTACTCTTAGTGCTAGTGATTTATATTTTGTCACTTTATGTAAATGTTTTATAAACAGAAATTTGTCCTACAAGAGATTTTACAAAATATATCTTATATCTTATAATTATGACAATGTAATGCGTACTCGCATCTCTAATTGTCTTGGTTTAGTTACCGCCTCCGCCCCCCGCTTCCTGTCATCATTTACTACTAAAAAATGCATTTGCGGAACCACTTTTCGCTAACTTTAATCCGGTCAAGTTACGTTGATTCTACTGTAATACTGATACCTAAACAAGATTTTAACAATTACACCGATTTATTTCAAACAAAATTAAATATTAAATCGTTTACCCGTTTCTATAAATCGATTATTAACCACTTTAGTCACTTCAATTCCTTTCTGCTGTTACACATAAAAATCTACTGCCAGAAATATCTCACCTTAGTACCTAAATCAACGGATCATTATAAGTAGGTCAGAGCAACAACAATACATAAAACGTACATAGGCTGTAGGTACATATTGCTTACATTACTGTCACAAGGCTGACTGACTGCATATGTATGAAATTGCACATAAACGCATGTAAAGAGGACATTTCATAAATCAAGACGTACTGGCCATATGTACTCTATAAATACAGAAAACAAAGGATTTTCAGGATACCATTGCGGTTGCCATTATAGGGTCTTACTGCATAATAATTCAACTGCTTTAAAAGGAGGCTTTACTTTACCTTCCTATATGATGATTAATGTGTTCGTGAAATGTCCGTTGTCATTCCATCTGTGCCTGATTTGGTAGTCCGGTATCGGTGACTTTATTATCGGTTGGGTTCGGTTTCGTACGTCAATGTGTCATGTTGTTACGTCATGTTCATCAGAATGTTTTTGGATATCATGTTTATTGAGTACACCTATAAGCCTGTGGCTCGGATGAACAATATTATACACGTGTTGTCTTCGGATTTGCCCGTGTATTTGTCGATTAATGTGAGATTCGAAAAAGTTATCCTATTTTTGCCGCCTTTGGTAAAAATATTTCCAAAACCTATTCTAAGTTTAAAGCCATACCTATACACAATTCATCTATCTACAATTATCACCGCCTAATCAAAATTATTGAGCACAAGACTGCTTCATATTTTTTTGCAAACGCAGGTTTACATATCATATAATAATATATTGCGCAACTTAAAGTGGATCAAGCTGTTTCATCATTTTAATGTTATTGCTTCATTTCAAGTGCATACAGATTGTTATCCGCTGCACTCATTTATTCTTAGTGTCAAGGAAAATTACTTATGACACTAGATAGGCCGGTTGATTCCAAAATAGTTAAAATTGCAGTTGTCTTAGGAATTACTCGGTCCGAATTGAAAAAATATTTTTCTGTTGGATAGCCCATTTATAGAGGAAGGCTATAGGCTTTATAACATCACGCTACGACCAGCTAAGGAGCGGAGCAGCAATGAAAAATGTTGCAAAAACGGGGAAAATTGACGCAGACGAAGTTGCGCGGGTTAGCTAGTGATGTTATAAACATGGCAGCCAGCGTTTCGCGGCAATAAAAAAATGTTTAAATTTTAAAAACTATTATTTAAAACAGAGTAGAATACCCTATTGTCAGTAAATACCTAGTGATAAAAATAGAGCTTTAATTGTGAAGTCGTAGAAAAAAGTTTATCAGGTGTTAAATAAGGAATTCTTCAGTAACAGCATTTAAATTTATTACTAGTACGAATATTCAATTACAAGCCCTAATGTCAATAGGTATGGTGTTTTTTGTAATCCTATTTTATCTGCCATATTATCTAGTGATGTTTAATAAAAGGCCATCTATCTTTAAAGTTGGTCGAGACAATAACTCTCTGATCATAAATCCAAGTTCAATATAAAATTAATTTTCGCGCTGCCTTTAAAAGGAATCGAAGGTTTATTTAAACAAACAGTTTTCGCTTTTAAAGTAAATAAATGCATCATGAATCACACACAATGGTCTTGCCAAGGAAACTACGATAAAAATAATTTGCTTGTTTAATATATTGATTATACTTTAAAGGAAGTGACTTTAGGAAGAGGTAAAAAGTTAAACACATTGCAATAATATTGACATTTACATAAAGGCTATATGTTTTTTCTGCATTATGTTATTTGCTGTTTCTGACATTTGCACTTTGTAAGGCCCTTGTAATTGTCGATCTTATATTATACTCGATTACAATGGATATTTTTGATGATGCTAATTATTATGTAACATTAGAATAAAGTAAAATAGAGTTATTATATGTTATAAATCATTTTATTTAAAAAATATATAAATTCTAAAATATTGCATTGTCATTGGTTATTATTATGTTGGCAAAATTAATAATTATTGTGACGAAGAAAGTATGTAACAGAATAGAATATTATTTTGAAGAACATGGTGAAATACAGGTTTTTACATCAATTGGTTAAAAGAAGGCGATTTTTTTAAATATTTAAAGCATACTGATGTAGCTATGCATATCTATACCAATATTAAAAAGCTGAAGAGTTTGTTTGTTTGAATAATCTGAGATTATCGCGTGCAAACTACTGGTTCGAATTTAAACATTATTTTACCGTTGGATAGCCCATTTTTCGAGTACGGCTATAGGCTATATAACATCACGCTACGACCAATAGGAGCCGAGCAGCAATGAAAAATGTTTCAAAAACAAGGAAAATTGACGCAGACGAAGTTGCGCGGGTCAGCTAGTGTTTTATAAAGAGAAAGTTATCCATTTTTTTTTTACTGAATATACAGAACGCTATAGACACATTATTTTGTTGCTGTCGACTCCTTTGGATTATACCGTTTAGCAATCGCACTTAGTTAAGCGATTTACGCAAAACTAAACAAATTTACTTTTGTTTTGCTTCTTTCGTTCCCAGTGTAGCACGCGCTTAATGTATTTAATGAGTAAGCACACGTGGTTATTACATTCAACTATCCTATATCCATTATCAGTCATTTTCCGATATCACACTCACACCACTGTGCAATTTATTGCATACAGTGTGACATTTTAGACCCACGGTCACCCAGTACAACCAACGGCTCATTGAATATGAACCTTGACGTGTTGAGTCACCGATCTTTCGTCACTATTGGTGCAACCCTTTATTTTTATATCTGTTCTTTAAGATCACTTGCTTTTATTAATGGATGTGCATGAGTCATATAGGTTTACAGTTAAGTAGGTGTTGCCCTTTTGTGGCAGTAGGTATAGCGTTCCCAAAATAGACTGTATTACTGAAAGGGTAGGCTATGCGATTATCGGTTAATGGTGTTAAGCAATTTTGGTAAAGTGGTCCCTTAGATGGGTGACCATTTATACAAAAAATCACCTTTAAAATAATATTTATACTCAAGGTTTTTTGACAATTAGCCACTGTTGTTACATTATTATAATTAATCGGCGTGTATTTTCTGGAAATTGGTTCAGTAAATATTTATAAATTCCTATGCTGATAAAATAATGTTTCTTTATAGGAATTCTCATAGGACATAATAATAGTGATGGACGTTTTTATTTGTTTGTTTGTTCATGTTGACGGATTGCCTACTTACTCGGATATATTGGATTGCTTTTGTAATATTAAGGTTATGTTTACGTGAAATCGTGTTACATAACAATTTGGGACAAACATTTAGTTACCAAACTACCTCTTTCACTTTTAGAAAAAATATTTATTTTCCTATTCTACATCTACATGTAGAATAGGAATAATAAATATATGAAAAAACGTTATGACATATACGATTACTATCTACATAGTAATCGTATATGTCATAACGTTTTTTCCTGTATGAAAATCAATTGGTTTGTTATTAGGATGACACAATCTGCATCTAATATATTATTTGCTGGAAATAATGATTTAGCGAATAATTTAGAGACTTGTGACTTTACACAAACTAATTCTTAGAAAAACCGTTTCATAACAATGATGACATGTTTGGTATTCTTCAGGATACCTACTTTCCGTTGCAACGAAAAGTATCCTAAAGAACGCTTTGGGACAAAGAAGAATTTTACCATTTTTTTTATTTTTACCTAATGATATGCTCTATTACAAACAAGTCTGTATTCTTTTTTTAATATTTCCTATATTGTTCGAAATATTCCGAAATGGCGTGCGGAGCGGCGTAGTTACCGCTGTGACGTCACTGTGGCATTCAATCCGCGCTGGAATACTGAATGAAGTGTATGATTATACCGCCGAAAACTGTTTAAAATATCAATAAAAAAATTATGAAATCGTGTGTTACGTGAAAGTGCTCAAATACAACTACCAATGCACACGATTTTTTTTTTCTCTTTCTTCGGAACCTAAACCCGCAAGAAATGGATGCAAATCCTGAAACGGCCCGATCAACTCGGAGCTATAATAAATGTCTATTGTTGCGAAGATTGTTTGATTTTTATACATGACCCGTAACACAGTATTGTTTTTATTAAGTACTTACCTCGCTGTAACAAATATCTACGTACATACACAAATAGGTCAAAGACTTTGCACTCCTCGTATCTCGGCAGCCAAAAAGTTAGAGATTTAAAAACTTATGGACAACAATTAACTCATCCTAAGGCAAGTTATACGAAATTTCACAAATTCATCTTCAAAACTGACAAATTTTGGTACAAACTTACAACCCATATTTCACCCCCTTACGAGATAAATTTCCTAAAACCCTTTCTTATTTGATGTTTATAACATAAAAAAAAGACAAAGATTGACATAAAATGAATGTGGTAGAAAATAAGGAACATTCTATGGCAATAACTAAAAGAGTTGAGAGACACAGTATGGCAAGAGCGGACCGCTGAGCTGTCACGCGGGCTGAACGCCTGTAGGAAATATTAAATAATGGAGAAACAAAAATTATCTTAACTTCAGAATTGCTTGCATAATTTCGTTGAAACAAATATAATGTTTTTTTTAGACATAAAATCCAAATTTCAAGTGATATCCCCCTGGGTCCGCTACTGCTTCATTAGTATGTCTATTAGTATGTGTGAATTGCTTCTGATTAATTATAGTATTCCGAGTAAACCTCATGGCTTGCCTTATCTCCTTACGTTACATTGTCTTTAGACTCCAGAGATTTTATCAAATTCTAGATATTTCAGCTATCAACTGTATTCAGGTCCAAGGTCGACATGACAATTCAGGAATAAAATACGAATATTTAGTACTACATATTCTGATACCATGTCAATCTATCGTTATAACTTAGTTGATTTTACTTTGACAAGCCTTTTATAAACCGGACGTTAGTTTAATAAACACATCTACCTACTGAAACACAAACCCATTCGACCTTCCCACAATAACAAAGCATGAATGCTAAAAACATTCTTGTATTATTGCGCAATGTTATTCCTCTTGGTTCAAACAATATACCCCCCGTACCGATCCGCTGTAGGCACATTCGCACAAATGGTTAACAGCCGTCTTCCTGCCTGGCTAACATTGAACCATTTCGAGCGCCGGCCAAGTGCACTGGGGATATTATGTGGACAGAAATAGAACATATTTGATACTATGTACGTTAGTGTTAGGTAATGAGACCCCGGAAAACATTTGGCACTTAAGTACTTAGAAAAATTGAGCTTGAGAATAAAGTTTGATGTTCCTGTATAGTTTATGTAAAATTAAACATGTAAATGGGCAAATTTGGAACCACCTTGATGCGAATTTAGTTGATAACCAGTAAATATCGAGCCTCCTTTACTTACCTTTAGGTTTCCTTATGAATGAAACTGATCCTGACTGAATCCATCTAAACATACATTAGATGAACACAGAACTACTTGTTTAATGTTCAGTTCAAATTTTACAAGGTCTAGAATGATCCCTAGAATAGAAAATTCTCAAAAAGAATTCGCGCATGGTTTGGTCCTAACGGTTTCTTTTTACAGGAAAACACCGTTTATTTAATATATTATTAACTCAATCAAAGCAACGTATCACTTGTGCGTGCTATGTCAAAGATTATAAGGTCGAGGATATGTCTTGGCTACATATAAGTAAACAGAATGACGTGGTACTTCCGCGGCTCTGATATTGCTGTTACTGTCGTTTTGGATAGGTGTGAAAGAGCTACAACCAAATCGACTCATGTTTAATAACTGTATTAATTATATTTACTATCCACTTCGTGAGCCCCGAGAGTTCCTTTAAGAAACTACGAATTTGGGCTATGTTAATATGATAAACGTAGGCTCCTCAAAGCTAATAAAGATGAAGAAAAACACATGTAGATTTTGCTAAAAGTCTGGAACGTAATAAATCTTTCGGGCGTGAAATAAAATATAAACTGTTGACTAAATGTCCTATAAAGGAAAGGAAGTCAGCAGATATAAATTGCCGTGTAACTGCAGTTGCAATAATTGGAACGATGGAGGCTGTAATAGACCGCAGGGGACCATTTGGCCGTTTGGCCGTGTTATTCTGGCCTATATTTAGATAGCAGTCTGCGAGGAGGGATGTTGTGATTTATATAATCACCCAAGATGACCGACTGCCCCTTCACTGTACACCCACGCACGTGTATTATACGCTGTATATTCTATATTTTATGTTTCTATTAGCTTGACATGTGTAATGGAATTTTTCAATTTTTGCCAGCTTCCTGTTGTCCAAGTAATATTATACTTTGAAATATCAGAATGATCTAATATTATAATATTGCCAACCGTTTATCACTTTATTACCTAGTTAATAATTGTACAACGTCGGGGTTGGCAAAAGTTAAGGGTATGAATGTACCAATGAACAAAACAACCAAAATATGGTAAATATATGAAAATTAATTGTTGCTTTTTCATTATTACAGGTGCTGATATAAAGTCAAGATGTGGCTTCGAGCATCATCGTGCTTCTTAGCGCTGTCTTTGTTGGTAGCTCCGGCTTTAGCATCCATCTGCCCAGATGGATGCGTCTGTACCACCACAAGGGATGGCCTCCATCGCGCCACCTGCAGCAGTCTTGCAGAATTATACAAGTTCAGCCTCCGTCAGAAACATCATAACATCAATATCCTGGATCTCTCACACAACAACATTACGAAACTGAACCACGAGCTTGACCGGCTTACTGAAGTAGTTACGCTAGATCTATCGACTAATGGCATCCAGCATATCAACAAATTCTTCCATAACGCTAAGAAATTAGTTCACCTAAATCTAGCTAATAACAGAATACAAAAGCTTTCCCTTTTTTATTTACCTTCAAGCGTTAGTTCGTTAGATTTAACTAACAATTTAATGAAAGATGTTCCTTCGGATCATGGTCTTTTAGTTGGGCTGGAACATTTGGAAATGGAAGGAAATCCTCTTGATTGCACTTGTGAAAATCTATTGGCACGAGATCGTTTGCTTCTTGCAAACGTATATATAGATAATGTCAAATGTGCATCACCAGCCAAATTTATAGGAAGGTCCTGGTTAGAACTTAAATCAAGAGATATTTGCAAAGTTCCAAAACCAGATAATCTCATGGATATGATGATGGGTGATCAACCAGTAGATGCAATTTCAGTAGGTAAAGAAACAGAAGCTCTGAAATCTCTTCCATTGGTAGGTAAAAATGATTTAGAAGATGGTAATGTTATTCAAGGTACTGCTATAAATGACGATGACCAAGATCAATTTTTGCACGTTAAACGTAACTCATCTCCTTCTCCTTTCGACAATTTTGAAGGTTCAGGAAGTGGTGACGATGAACACACGACTATGGTGATATTTACTGAACCTAAAATCGGAAAAAAACTGAATGCAGAGTTATTGGAAGCAGAAGAAATCATACCTGCTGATAACGAACAAACCACCGAAGATCCATTGGAAGGATCTGGAGAAGGGTCAGGTTTCATACCATTTGGTTTTCCACATCACGACGAAGACACGACAACTCCTGTCTATGAAGAATTTAATCCGGGCGAGGTTCATACATTATTTCCCGAAGACGACAAAACCAGTACTGAATTTCCTATACCCAAGCATCCAACACTATTCTCAGGTGGCGTACATTGGAACGAGGAATCTGTTCCCGAAGTAACTACACCAAAGCAAGTTACGTTATCAACAATCCGTGACACTACAGTATCATATCAACAAATTGTAGTAACTCAAGCATCTGAAGTTCATGGACAAATGACAACTGTAACGGAAAATCAAGCTCCTCACAAGACGGGTACATATGTTTGTATCGCAATTATTGTAATACTTTTAGTAGGTTTAATAGGATTTGCTATAATTAAAGGTCAAATGAGAAAACGTAGGGATAGAAGGCTTATACGGCAACAAAAGAGAGATGTTGAAAAAGCTTCCAAAGAAATGGTTGATATGAATAAATCCTTACTTGGTAAACCAGCAGGTGGCTTAGAAGCTCCAGTTGAACGAAAGATTAATGGTAAATATGAACTAGTCCCTACACATGAAACACCGCAAAAGAAAAGTGAAAATGGAGATGTTGCTAACAGTATTAATCACAGTAACAATAACGGCGTGAGAACAGATAGTCCAAGAGATACAAATCAAAATAAGAGTAGCTCAAGAGACAACAATTTAGCTGTCGACGATAAACCACAACAGCTGGAAACCTCATTTGAGACCGACGCTACATTTCCTTCTAGGAAAGATACCAGTTCCTTATCTAGTGAAGATATATTCGTACCTATTAATGATGACGAAAATCCTAAGTTGAATGGTACTCGGGACTCTGATGTGTCACAGCCACTAATAAATGGGGGCCAAAGTACTGATACGGACTTTTTATCACCTTCGCGCGAATACGTTCCAGTATACTCACCAGATATGGGAAGAGTTCGTATAAAGATGACGGAGACACCTAAACCCAAAACACCTGTACTAGTCACCAGAAGTAGATCGAACGCTGGAGACATCATCGTAACTCCTACAGACGTGAACGCACTCAAGTCGACCACTTGAAATCCGATCTCACTCGAGAGGACAATAACACATCGTGTAAATCAGTGTCAAACAACAAACACTTCACTATTGGCGAAATTCTGTGATTATATTGTGTGCGTAGTTAGGACAAATCTCGAAAATGAAGGATTGAAGTCGATCGGTACGAGTGTGTGTAGAACTTTTGCTGCCAAAGTGTGTTTGTAGTCGACAGTGCCTTTATTGTATGTAACTTTGTTAGTGGTATAATATATTTATAAAAAATATATTGCGCAATAAGTAATAAAAATATTTTTATACGTGTAAAAAGTGTTGCCATGTTCATGATAGTTGTAAAAGTCTTGTTAATATACATGAATCAATCGTAGAGGAGCTACGATGGTGTCGACCGACTCATGTTGATGTACAAACGTTGTGTCCTGTCAACTTATGTCTCTGATACGTTTATTCTTTGTTATGTGAATAGTGTAATGGGGTACAATTCTTGAATTGTTGTTCAATGGTTGTGTACTTACTCTACCCTGAGAATATTTATCTAAACATTTATGTATAACAACGTAAGGTCTATCTGGCTATGTTTAGTTATTGTTTTCTCATTATCTGTGGAGAGATTCATTCTTTCATGGTCTGGCTAAGCATAAGTTCCTTAGTAATTTTATTGAATATAGGTTTTAAGAATGTGATACCATGTATTTTAAGTAATCTGAACTGTTTTCCGCAGATGTATATAACTAATTCAAATTATTTTAATGTATATTTCGTAGATCTTTGTATTTGAATTCTTTTTATTTTATAACTAAGATCGTGCTTTTAAATTAATTATTCCGTATCTCTATGCTTTTACTGACCTAATTTAAATTATATTATCAAGATTTTAATGTATCAACATTTTTATAACAATCAGAAAGATTATGAACAAAACAGAACAATAAATAGTTCAGTAAGCAAATATAAATTAAATGTATTTTTATTTTGAACTATTTTACGATATAAATGGTTGAATCAAGTTTTCCTTTGTTTTAATTGCTTGTGACCATGCCTCTTGTGAATATAACACATAATAATATGTGTATCATCTTACTACACAATATGATCAATGAAGTGATTCATTTTATTGAATTGGAGGTACTAAGTCTATGATAGATTGAAGAAACAACAAAAGCTGAGTAATAAAAATACATTAATGGTTTGACACTCACGACACGAATATTACCGTGCTCACTAGGTCACTGGTAACTGATGATATGGGAACTTAAATTACTGACAGGCAGTGAGAATACCTATGCTTGTTCATATGTACAACAGTCTTTGAAGTGGCGATAGCCTAGCGGCCATTGAGAGGTCATGGGTTCGAATCCCACCTATTATACCTACTTCCGACGTAAAGCAACTGCTAACACAAGCATATTACTTTAGCTGAAGGTATTAACATGATTGCTAGCAAGTAATGTGCGACCCACATTGCTAGTTATCTTTACAAAAAAATCTGCACGTTCGGTAGGAGTAAAGGGCTTCTTCTCAACAGCATTGAAGTTTTTATCACGTTCACACGTATTTACCGCTGCGGAAGAAGTGTAAGTATACGCCAATACTAAAATAGGTACCTATTTAGGTTATTACCTGGTATCGTAATATATAGGTAACTACGAACAAGAACCGATTAGGTAGGTAAATTTCTTCAATTTTAGACGTTACCACGTAGGAATTATGCAATAAATCATTAAGTAGACCTGACTACCCGCTAGAGAGCATTTGAATGAGGTATTTTTTTTGCACAAGAGTATGTTTGTGCAATTTAAAATAGGTATACATACTTACTTACTTCCATCATAATGCATCGTTGAGATAACTTACAACATTAAACATAAACCTAGCGCCATCTATTATTTACACCCAATGCTATTACGAGTTATTTGTTCTATATTATTTGCCTAAATTCTTGCCTTCTATTTTGCTAGTTTTACTTTAAGCTTATACCAATAAATAAATTGAAAAGGTGGTAGTAGTATTAAACTTGAAACGGAGAATATTAAACTGACTTCTTTGTGTTGTAAATTGTAAAGGCCTGTTGCTTTTAAGTACACTCAAAACAAAACAGATGGCGCTTTTAACATATAACATCTAAAGTATGAACAATGGTGTCCTATTCCACACTCAGAATAATATTAATCTAAGATTCCACAGTAGGTGCATTAAAATAATGAAATGGAATCTGCACTACCTGGTAAAAATCTTTCACTTCTATCTATC
Source organism: Herminia tarsipennalis (assembly GCA_945859575.2). Lineage (NCBI taxonomy): Eukaryota > Metazoa > Arthropoda > Insecta > Lepidoptera > Erebidae > Herminia > Herminia tarsipennalis. The sequence continues at coordinate 21,133,675 of OX243836.2, forward strand.
TACGACGGTGGCTCATCAAGACTAGGTAGACAACTTAATAAGCAAGAGTAAGATTCTTAGATCTTTAATGTTGTAATAGGCTATCAAAGGTCTTTTTTTGTTCATATTTGATATTTATGAACAAACATTAACTTTATGAGAGTTAATGTTTGTTCATAATTATCAAATAAATTAGCAGACATTTTAAGAGCATTTAAACTATCGAGCCTCTGCTCAATTTTGAAAATGGAATGAAATAAAATGCTCTTATAACGTCTGCTAATTCAATGGTTTACTATAATAAGGGGGTAAATTTTCACATTTACTTATTACTTCTTATGCTGCCAAGATACATATTAATAACGCATTGGTTTTAATTGGTATACATTACATTTATTATTAGACAAACTTAATTATTATAGTAACAAAGAGGACGTATGTGGCCACTAAAGCTAAAAAACGTATAAATAATCTCTATCAAAAGTCACTTTCCCTAGGTTCGTTGTCGTCGGTGGAATACCTTCGAACTCTTAGACGTAAAGGTCTTTCCATTTGAGCCTCAACTTCCACAGTTACACTATCATCAGTTTGTGAAGTGTAATCCGTGTTGTATTCAGACATCCTCCTGCGACGAGCACCAGGTGACTGTTCCAATTCTGCCACCTCATGACTGCCATATCTATTCATTGGTTTTCGTCGTCTTTGACGTCGATGACCACTCGGAGCTTCAGATAGTTCCATGTCATCGGAAACAGGCAAGTCTCCATTCCTTTCGGTTTCCTCCAACAAATCCCCACTCGACTTAGTTTTCCTGCGACCTCTCCTTCTTTTAGTTTTACCCGTTCCCGTACCTGCTTCATTTAGGGAACGGCAAGAAGTATTCAGTTTGGGCATTGAGAGAGCGTCATAGTAAGATGGCGGTGGGATAAGATCACGTGGATCTGGATTATTGATTAAAGCTTCTTGCTCAGCTTGAATTCTCAATGCCCTAAGTCTATCTCTTGCTTCCTCAACTTGTCTCTCTCTTTCAGCCTGAATAACTGCTAAACGACGTTGCATAGACCTTCTTACACAGTTTACTAGTAGTAAACATAATGCTAATCCTATAATCATAATAGCTATAAACCATATTAAGCTATCTGGATTAGGTACTTTTTCGGAGGGATTCCAGACAAAATAACAGGCTTCTAGCCATGACTGTCCAAATAAATTCATTGGACTATTGCAAATAAGATTATACGATTCTTCTTTTTTGTTAGGTTCCAGGGTGATAAATTCATAAAAATCAATCATATTGCCATCATTACAATCACATCTCCACATGTTATCTGCTAAATCCAGTCGATCTAAATAAGGATTTGATTCAAAATAAGATCTTCGCCAAATTGTGGTAAACCTATTGCCAATAACGCTTAAACCAATTAATCGAGGCAGCATGAAAAATGTGTAGTTATTTACAAAATTGATTCTGTTGTAGTTTAAGTTCAAATATTTCAACGTATTTGAAGATATGCTGTCGGGAATGTGTGATATAAGATTTCGTGATAAATCCAAATCGACTAGACTTGGTAATCCTTCAAGAGAATCTTTTCCAATGGTGTTTATTTCACAGGAGCTCATGTCAAGCACTGATAACGACATGGATCTTAAATGGCCAACTTTCATTAAATAATTTCTGGAAAGTTTCATTTGCGTTAAGGATGGCATTTCTAACAGCGTATCTTCAGGAACATTAGCAATTTCATTCCAAGATAAGTCTAAATGTTTTAACAATGTCAATCCTCGGAATGTATCGCTTTTCAAGGATCCGATATTATTGTACGACATGTCTAAATATTCCAACATAGTATTATTCAAAAATTCGTTACTTCTCAAGAATCTTATTAAGTTATGGTTAAGCACAGCCTTTCGTAAATTAGGGAAACCTTGTAAGTTTGGTTGCAAAACATTACAGAATGATATGTCAATAAATTTCAATGAGTCTGAGAATAAATTATGTGCTGAAGAAGATAGCTCCAGACGATAATTATGAGCCATTTTCAGCTGTAATAACGATGGTAAATACATTAGTTCGTTATGGTCTATCGTACTCAGTGCGCAATTACTTACTTCGAGACTTCTTAGTGAAGATGAAATGAGGCCTTGCATCCTCAAAAGAGGATTTGAGTTCAGTTTTAGTATTTTGATGTTCGCTAGCCCAGCTAAAGGGGATCTTCCGTGTATCGTAGTTATTTCACAGAACTCAAGTATCAACGTTTCCAGAGATGCGCTGATCAACAATTCTTGGTTAGCCAAGTTACCCATAGTTTTAAATCTATTGTGGGATAAATCCAATGTACGTAAATTGGTCGCCAATGTAAATACATCGTTAGGATTCAGGTTCAACCATTCTTCAAAATAATTTTTAGATAAATTCAGAACTTCAAGAGCTGTAAGATTTTGAAGTGCATCTTTTGGTAATTCACTAAGTCGATTCCCACTAATGTCTAAGTTGACCAAATTATAAAATCTATACAGGCTTTCAGGAAATATGGAGATCTCGTTATTCGAAATGTTTAATTTATGGACCTGAAAACAAAAAAAGTCAGTTGAAATTAACAATATTTATAAATGGATTGAGGGGGTAATTGTCTTATAGGTACACGGCCAATCCCAAACTGAGTAGAGCCTGCAGCGAGTATGGTAATCAGCCAATTGCTACTCATCTATACTAATATAATAAATGTGAAAGTAATACTGTTAGTCTGTCTTTCGGCCTGTCTATCTATCTGTTACGTTGTCACGCTTAAACCGCGGCAGCGATTTAGATGTAATTTGAATCCCGGAAAAGGACATAGAATAGTTTATCACCCGACAACCAACATCAACGCGGGCGGAAACTAGTTAGCACTTACATATTTCTAAATACGTAAAGTATATAATTTACACCAAAATATAGAATAAACAATCGTAAGCATCATACAAAGATTTATTCTGATTGAGAATCGAACCCACGACCGTTGGCTTAGCAGTTAGGGTTACCTACTAACTTACTACACCAACCACTACTACGCCAGGTTTTTAATACAGACTAGCTGAACCCGGCCACGCTTCGTTGTGGCTTTTTGGGCCCGGATCCCTCGCGGGCGTCTCCTGAACACTGTTCCAAAGTCTCATCATAATCTGATCAGTGGTTTCGGAACGCATAGAGGGGAAACATACAAACATTGATTTTAGGGTTCTGTACCCAAAGGGTAAAAACGAGACTAAGACTCCATTGTCCGTCTGTCTGTCACCAGGCTGTATCTCATGAACCGTGATAGCTTGACGGTTTAACTTTTACATATGTGTTTCTGCTGCCGCTATAGCAACAAATACTAAAAACATAATAAAATAAATATTTAACGGCCGGTCCCAATAACCTGTCTATCTATCGACGTTGTCACGCTTAAACCGCGGCAGCGATTTAGATGTAATTTGAATCCCGGAAAAGGACATAGAATAGTTTATCACCCGACAACCAACATCAACGCGGGCGGAAACTAGTTAGCACTTACATATTTCTAAATACGTAAAGTATATAATTTACACCAAAATATAGAATAAACAATCGTAAGCATCATACAAAGATTTATTCTGATTGAGAATCGAACCCACGACCGTTGGCTTAGCAGTTAGGGTTACCTACTAACTTACTACACCAACCACTACTACGCCAGGTTTTTAATACAGACTAGCTGAACCCGGCCACGCTTCGTTGTGGCTTTTTGGGCCCGGATCCCTCGCGGGCGTCTCCTGAACACTGTTCCAAAGTCTCATCATAATCTGATCAGTGGTTTCGGAACGCATAGAGGGGAAACATACAAACATTGATTTTAGGGTTCTGTACCCAAAGGGTAAAAACGAGACTAAGACTCCATTGTCCGTCTGTCTGTCACCAGGCTGTATCTCATGAACCGTGATAGCTTGACGGTTTAACTTTTACATATGTGTTTGATTTGGCTAAATAATATTTTACATAAACTCCAACGCGGCTATTACAAGACACTTTTTCACCGAATTTCGTCAGTATTCATTGTGTATTCTTTACGTTGTCTTTGTGTAGTATGACGACTCGGTCTCATGGCATTTTTGATCTGCTCATCTTTGACCGATTGCCATACCACCACTTTTTCTTTATATCACTATCTAATACTTGCTGGATACAAATATCGACCAAGAATAATAATTTATTCCATACTTTTTAGATCACGATAGGTATTATGTCGTAGTCGGGTTATAGTTTTTTAAACTTTCATGTTATTGTATGACTAAATTGATCCCACAGTATTCCAAGATATGAATGAAATACGTAAAAAACACTTAAAATACTGGAGTAGCAAGAAACGTCAAATAAAGATAACAAACTGTATTGCATTAAGGGTTGCTATTTGCAATTTATTATTATATCGCTGTTATTGTTATTGTTTTAAAATTACATACTTTATTAGAAAATATGTAATTTAATTAATATAAAAATCATTGTTTTGTTTTTTTTTTAAAGACGACTCCTGCAGTAGGTTACCTGTGTGTGTAGCCCTGTATCACGGGGGACTTTATAAACATACAAGTCACGGTCACAAAGTACAGCCAGACTAGGAACAACAATTTGTGGATCACACAAAGTGGTGTCCCATGTAGGAATTGAACCCACGACCTCTTGCATAGCAGTCGGACACACTCCTACCGCGCCATAGACCATTAACGGTAACACCGATTAAATAGATATAAAGTTTACACTGTATGTCAAAATTCTACCTCTGCCCCTACCCAATAATTTCTGGCGGTTCCTAGGGACTCTAGCAATCATCAAACCACGCGTTCTATATATAATTGACAACCCTTAAAATTTAGGGGGATGAAAAATAGATGTTGTCCGATTTTCAGACCTACCCAATATGCACACAAAATTTCATGAGAATCGGTCCGGAGAACCGTTTCGGAGAAGTTGAACTACAAACACCGCGACACGAGAATTTTATATATTAGATTATAAACAGGTAAAGTTCACGAGGTTGGCGGGGTAATCTCTGGATCTACTACAGCGATTTTGAAAATTATTTTATTTGTGAGTGTCATAGGCCCAACAAAGTAGGCACGGGTACTTAGCCAACCTTCCACGTCTCAACATCGACTTCTTCCACTTTTCTCAGGTTGCAGAGACCGAGATCAAAAAGATAATTCTTTCTATTAAATCCAAGGCTATAGGTAACGATGGCATTCGCCGTCACATGGTTACACTTATCCTTGACATCACCTTGCTGTTCTTTCTCACATTATTCATTTTTCTCTCGATTCCGGGACATACTCATCCTCATAGCGACACGCCTTTGTTATTCCCCTACCTAAAATTTCAAACCCTACGCTTCCTATCCACTTTCGACCTATATTGTTCCTTTTCTATCTAAATTGCTTGAAGCCTGTGTCTATAAGCAAATTTGTACATCGCAATAATTTGTTAAGCCATTTTCACGGACACAGCCCCTGCGCTGCTCTTCTAAAAGTGACTGGCGACATCAGGGCAGGCATAGATGAGACCAAAGTCACAGTTTTGGCCTTGGTGAATTTTTCGAATGCCTTTAATGCCTTCAGTCATAATATATTACTTTCTATCCTCTCTCATCTGATGATCTCGTCCAATACTCTTAACTGGTTCTCGTCCTATCTTCGTGGGCGCCAGCAGTCGGTGCGCGTAAATGATTCTTCATCGAGATGACGCGATCTTGACGCTGGTGGCATCAAAGCGAAATTCTTTCTCCTCTATTATTTTTCATTTTTATTGATCTTATTACTAAAGTACTTCAGTGTGCGTTGCACCTTTACGCTGATGACCTGCAGTTATACGCTCAAGCTAGTGTGTCAATCTATCAAAACCTAGTCGGCTAGGTTCGGCTGTAAATCCGTCCAAGTGCCAGGCAATTGTGATAGGGAGTCAACGCATTTTAAGCCGACTCAACACAGACTCGTTACCACCAGTCATCTTTAACGTTCATCTGTCAGGGATCTCAGCATTTTACTAGGCACAAACATCAACTAGCAAGCTCAGGTAACTAGTGTTAGTCAGAGGGTTATAGGTACTCTGCAGACTTTATGCCGTCTGAAGAATTTTCTCCTATTTAAAACTAAACTTATGCCCGTCCAGACGTTGATTATTCCCCTAATTAATTATGGTGACGTATGCTATCACGATCTAAACAACTGCATTAGATTTATTTTTAACCTTCATAAATATGACCATGTGTCCTTTTACTATTCTGAACTGAAATGGCTCCCTTTTTGGCAGCTCCGTAGTTTGCGTGTTCTCACTACCCCTTATTCTATTACTAACTTTCTTCATAATCCCTCTTACCTATTTTCTAGCTTTCAATTCTTGTGCTCCAACCATAACAGAGATCTCCATTCTTTTCAAAATCTGTTACTTTTATGCCCCACCCATTCTACTGGATTCGTGGGATCTTCTTTCTTTGTCCAATCTGTTATTCTGGAATGCCCTCCCGAAATCAGGATGGCACCCAACCGTTTTAATTTTTAAAATTAAAGTTCGTACGCTGCTCTTTAACAGTTCAGCTGAATCTTCGCAAAGTTAACAACTTATAATGTATGTATGTATATATTGGCATGTACTTGTGTATATATAATGCCTTTTGTTTATTTCTCGACTTTTAACATATTTTTTATATTATTATTTTTATTTATAGGTATAGCTTTCTACAATCTGCACCTACCTAGTCTTATCTTTACATCACCTAAAGGTAGACTGGCTGAGAATGTTTTAGCATTAAGTCCACCTTTGTATACTATTTGCACATCAAGTGTTAACTAAAAATAAATAAATATCGAGACCGACCGTAAGTGGGATTCCCAAACAAAAAACGAGATTTTAGGGTCGAATTTTGTATAGATAATGGTACGGAACCCTTCATGCGCGAGTACGACTCGCACTTGCCCTTTTTTACAAAATTGAATGTAATAGCAATTAGTAAATGTATTTAACAATTATACCTGACTGCTAAATCCATTGGGTAGGTCAGTGAGACCTCGTCCTGAGCAGTCCACAATAGTTCTGTCTGCATTGCAGGTGCACGCAACGCAGAGATCACCTAGCTCTCTGTCAAGGTTTACATTTCCTCCTAATGCTAAACTCGTCATCAGAAGAAGGCATGTTACTGCGACTAGTCGAACCATCACGTCTCGCTCGCATTACTGCCTGAAAATAGATAAGAAGTAAGATTTAATAACTATTCTTTGATTTTATTACCATCATAGACTTTCTCCAATGTGTGTGTGATGGTTCCCATAGAAATCAGTGCCGTGACTAGCTTTTTATGCGCCCGGTGCGAGCTTATATAAGTGCGCCCTTGGTATTGGCCCTAATGGTAATTTCTGCACTCCTGCAGTGTCTGCGCCCTGTGTCTGGGCACCGCTGGCACCGTCCTAGTTACGGCGCTGCTAGAAATACTAGGTAGATATAATATCCAATATTATTATATTGATATATCTTAGGTATCAATGTTTTCTGACCTATCCCCTTATTCACAATAACACCAACAGTCAAAACATTCACTGAAAATGTTGTTTTTAACGTGTTACGAATTAGGGCTAGTATTTTACCCAATTATGGTCATTCACATGGCTAGCGCCTATGAGTTATAGTAACAGCTTAGCTTCAGACAAACTGATTGCTTAATTGTTATCAAAGTTGCACAAAAATGATTTGGGGATATCGTTATGGGCTCATGATGTTTTTGGTGGATATTATATTTAAATGGCAAATAAGCATACGGGGTCCTTATTCACTATGCACTTAGAAATGTATCGCGCATGCGAGCGGACATCTTTGAGCGCATCGCGCATGCCCCTGTTCGCGCGAGTTTTCCGCGAAAACGAAAAAAACAAGTGAATGAGGACCCTGATAGTCCGTACTTATGTGACGTACCTACCTACATCGTACATCTATATCTGTCTATCCTAATATTATAAAGCTAAAGAGTTTGTTTATTTTGTTCAACGCGATAATCTCAGGAACTACTGGTACGAATTGAAAAAACTTTTAGTATAGGATAGCCATTTATCGAGGAAGACTATAGGCTATATAAAATCATGCTACGACCAATGGGAGCGGAACATCAATAAAAAAGGTTGCAAAAACGGGGAAAAATTACGCAAACGAATCTTACACCTCGACATTCACAGGCTCCAAACAACGTCAACTTATTGCTGATTATTTTACGAAAAACAGCCTGTTGACGTTAAAATTTGTACAATTCGTATTTTACTGATAATGTAATCAATTACCGAGGTGGTGAATTGGATTAGACAAAGGTATAAACAGATACTATAAGTTTAGTAAATATATGTTCGTTCATGGCAATGAATTTTCTTTTGTTCAGTTTATTAATTCTGACTGATTCTGAGAAGCCGAAGATAGAATAAAGTGGCGTGCAATTGGAGAGGCCTATGTCCAACAGTGGACTGCGATAGGCTGATGATGAGGATGGTGACATTCTGACTGAGTCATAAGTACTTGTAATAGGTAATACTTGTGGCTAATATACTTATTAGCCACAAATAATACCTATTACAAGTATTTACGATGAGTACCTACTGGTAGGTACTTAGTGTTCAGATAAATTACATTGCAGTTGCAAATTCTTTGCTAAAATTATGAGTAAAGATCTACTCTACACACATCTACTCGCTAGAAGCACAGATCGTTGGAAGTCTTCTAAGTTTAAAATTGAAGTTAGATATCGTAAAGATTTTCAATTCGCGATTTTTTTGCTAACGTACTAACAGATTGAATAACTGTAACCTTGCGTTCCAGAAGACGAAAACACGACTGTATAGAGAAACAACTTGATTGTGATACTTATTAACCGCCATGAAGGCCACCGTGCTGAGGAGCACGTCTGTTTCATTAAGGTCAATTCAGTAGGGCCTATTTTTCAAAGACTGGTTAACTTGAGACTTGCAAGTGCCAAGCCAGTCAAGGCTTTTGAAGTAGGCTGTTAGTCATGTAGACAATAATTTCTTTTGAAATCACGTGTTATGGGGAGTTCCAAGGCTAAATTCACTGGGTGCTTCAAGATGTGTCGATTGATCAAATCATAATCGGCATTTCACAATGAATCAAATCACAAATAATATTTGACTCATTTTGACTAATACCTTTATGATATCACACAAGAAATCGTCACTCAAGGAACTACTCCGTTAAGTTTTGGCTTCGCGGAAGGAAAACGAATTGTTGTGCACACCTGTTAACTAAAATTTCTACTCACGAACACACACTCAACCATTTTAAGGCAAGAATAAACAGCACAGAATAAAAAGAACAATTTGTATCATGGATAAGCACGCTTTAGTACATACAACAGTTTTATCTTTGTTATCAGGAATTGATAAAACAGTAGTTTGCTTGAATTTGGGTCGAGTTTTCGTATGTGTACAGAAAACGCAAAGAAAATTAAGGACACATAGTTTTTTTTAAGACATTCTTATGTTCAGAATACATCTACCTAATCGATTAATTGATTGCACTGTCTCGTTATGTATATACTTTTAATAGACCATAGATAGATAGATGTATGGAAGGATATTATAATGTATTTTTTTCCTGTTTATGGTCAATTAATCACATATTTGTATGTCAATCCGATAGTATCATAAGTGTAGTATTACGATTACGAGTTTAATTCGACATTGAAGCACAGATAATATGAGTACTAATAAACACCAGATAATTACAAGTTATCGATATAAATATTTTTCTCATTAAATGTAAAATAAAATACTTATACCTGAAGTGGTTGAATTCCCAATTCACTGTTTCAACTGCTTTTTAAGACCAAACTTTTCAAATAAAGTTTACAATATATCGGGAAATTCATTGATCAAGTTTCTAGATATTTCACATCATAATGAACACTGAACACTTCACTTTAACCAGAGGCAATTGTTTTTAAGAACAATTTTTATTTAGACGTGTTGTCCCTACGATGTGATATCATTGTGTGAGTCAATTTGTGACGTGTTATCATTGATAAGGATGGCGAAAGTGTGCGAAGGGGCGAGGTAATCTGTACTTATATGACTGTTAGGGATTTCTGTGAAGATTATGTAATTGGAACATTGTATGTTTTAAACATTTACTAGTGGTGATGAGCCCTTAGAACACAATTCTTTTCAGCTTCCCTATGACCGTAGGCCTATAGAACCATAACCAGCAAGAGTTGCTCCTACTATGTTGTACCTACTATTAAGGTTGATATATTCAGTCACATGTTTTCTTCTTTTAATATTTCTCCTCTTGTTTTTGCATCGGTCCTATAATGGTGGCAGCACCTTACCTACTTAAACAGGTTATAAACAAAGAAACATTTTAAACATTGGCAATTTGAAGAGTTGCCACGAGTTTTTATTGCTTCGTTGTTTTCGCCGGCTTTATCTATTGCTTGCGAAAAGGCATTACATGTACATGTAAAATCGACTTTTCACAAGTGTAGTTTTTGCTTCCTTAGTGAATAATATTTATTATTTAAATTTGTATAAAGTTACCTCAGGAAAATGTCAACCTTTCGCCGCTATCATAGATGGTTAAGTACATTATTAAGTATTTAGGTACTTCAAGGTATGAATGGTTGTAAAATTGTTGCTCGGTCTAATAAATTCTTATACCTACCTGTTGTTTAATCTCTATGTGTGTGCTGATGTGCCGGTACGATGAGGGATTAGGTATTATAAGCGCTAGTGATCTCATATTATATCAAACTGTTGGAGTAAACAAAATATTGCTAGAATCTTCATTGATAAAATTGATCATTAGTTACTTAGGTTAGATAATAAAGCATAGCACAGAATGTTATTTTAACCCACGACGGAACGGAGAAGGTATATGCGTTTGGGGTGAGAGAAAAACCCACGATGAACGCATACTTTGTAATTGGAAAAGCATAAAATATTTTTTTAAAACCCTCGACTACAAGAGGTATGTATGTAGTACGAAGTTAATTCGACGGGGGCTGCCATTTTTTGCCTAGTCACACACACTGAAATATTTTAGTTAATTTTAGAGCAGCAATTGGCAGCCCCCGACGAATTGTCTTCGTAATACTTACCTCTTATAGGTATAATTTTTTTATGGTTTTCCTATTACAAAGTATGCGTTCGTCGTGGGTTTTTTCAAAATTTTACATACCTATTAAACTCACAAATAACGTAGCTTTCTATTGGTAAAAGAATTTTTTAAATCTGTTAAGTAGATCCAGAGATTACCCTGTACCAGGGGGGTGTCACTCCGCAGTTTATGTATATTCGGGCAGCGCGCCACTTGAAGGGGCTAATGACAGTGGGCTGTCTCTCGGCTCGCACGACAGTCAAGGTCTATGTCAAGTCAAGGTCATACTTGAAAATATTTTTTTAATTTTTCGACACTTGTAGTGTCTTATGAGCCTAAACGTTAATTTAATCCGTATAAAATATATTGCTATGTTAACGGATATCTAAATAAAACGAATTGTGAACCAGAACTAACATTTTTTACAATTTCACTGCATCATCGAAGTACCTACGTGTAAAAGCAGCGGCGGCAGCCGGTCGTTCTTTTTTAATTCCTTAGGTCCTTAAGTACTTAGTAATACTTAGTTAAAATAAAAATCCTTAATTAGTTGCTCAGAATATTATTAAGAACAGGATAGTATAATGTTTACAAAGGAATATTTACACCCGTGAAAATCGAACACACGACAATTGGATTTTTTATGTTTATAATGCTAAATGTACCTACGTTTGTAATGCTTAATCTACTTATTTAACTTAAAACTAATAAATTATCTAGGTACAAAAACTTATCAAGTGTCAACCCCGTGCGGACTTCGCAGCACGGTCAGGAACTGTGGCGCGCAAAGAAAATTCAGGGTTCGCGCGCGGTTTCAAGTTTCAATTTAGATTGCAGGCGGGTAGCTCTTGCGAGTCTAGGTATATTTTTATACCTAAACCTGACTTTTGTTAGGGAGTGAACCTTCTGTACGTAGTACTATTACTTATTCTGTGCCTCTACAACATAACAAACTCACAAACTTGATATCTTTATAGTACTTAATAGTATACAAAAGTTATAAAGACAACCGTCAGAAAAACGAACTATAGGACAGGGGTTCTCAAACTTTTATCATAACGGAGCACCCACCAAATATCTTTTATTTAAGCCGGAGGTCGTGGGTTCGATCCTCACTCGCTGTCTGTGTGTTATTTATCTATAGTATATGTATTTATTTAGAAATATTTAAGTATGTTTATCAGTTGTCTGGTTTGCATAGTACAAGCTCTGCTTAATTGGGATCAGATAGCTTTGTGAGTTGTCCTAAGATATTTTTTCAATTCGGACCAGTAGTTCCTGAGAGTTCCAACCAAACAAACTCTTCAGCTTTAAAATATTAGTATAGATATGAATTTGCTCTGTACTTAGCTCACATGTTGTTGCTTTAAGGCTGAGCAGTGAAACTCTGTTTACTATTAACTTTTGCACATGATTAGTGGGTATTGTTGTTTCTTATACTTGAGTTGTCAGAAAATGAAAACACTTGAATTTTGAATACAATTAGACACGGGAATAAACGCGTTTAATCTAGGTAAAGTTATTTACCTTATGCTTGACGTTTCAGTCAGCCAGCTTGTGACCACGGTCGGTGTAACCCGATCGAAACGTCAAGCATAAGGTAAATAACTTTACCTAGATTAAACGCGTTTATTCCCGTGTCTAATTGTATTTATAATGCAACGCGTAAGTTTAAAAGTTATACTTGAATTTTGGTTCCGAAGGGGGACGGTTCTTCCTTAATGTTTTTGGTTTAGGGGTCCATCCGAGAGCTGCAGGCGGTCTTGGGCAATTACGTGGTTAATACAGTAGTAGATCCGATTATGTGAAATACATCGTAACGGTGATAAATCTTCAGGGTTGTTTTCATTTCAAGTCCCTGCATATGTAGGTGCTAGTTAGACGATCGCGAGATGAGGCTAGCTAGTCGTGACGTGTCGTAGGTACCTACCTAATAAAAATAGGACCATTCCGGGGCTCTTTCCAGCTATGACAGTATTTAATACCAACTTGTTACTTTGATTAATTTAAAATCTATCCTGGAATGTATTTGGTGACAGCGCCATCTATGTTAGATAACACGAAACAGCTCGGATTCTTGTTTTCATAATTTGAATGTTAATGCCATCATTGAATAACAGATGTCAGCACAAGGCGCGTTTACAAAATTATGATAGATTGATTGGATGTGTGAAATAAAGTATTGTCTGGAGTCTGCAATGGTTTAGCAGGTAGGTATAAATATTAAAGAAATAAAAATATAATCCACAATTAAATTCACATTATATTAATATTTACAAATTACTTCTACTTATATAAACTAGGGTTCCCTATAAATAATTAAAATTAAAGCATGTCATTTTATTTAAATATATTATTTAGCTACATTAAGTAATTAAAAGGAATACAGTCATCAAAATTTACCTACTACTTAATATAAGAAGTCAATTAACATACCTACACCTAAACCTACTCATCGCTTTCTGGTATTCTACCATTGCTCTGCCCATGTATGCCAACAGGACGTCTTAAAGACCGTCTATCACCCAACCGACGCCTGGACTCAGTGAGATCTCCAATAGACCTAGACCTACGATAGTTATTACGACGCGATCCCTCATCTTCATCCACAAAATCTGGTAAGGAATGGAACGAAGAGTTCAAACGAGGCATAAGTAACGCTTCATCGTACGTCGGTGGAAGATCCTCACTTGAAGTTATCCTCAATACAACCGAGTCCGCCCTTGGCTGAGTAGCTGTACCGTTGAGATTCAGAACTGTGGTCTCCGGGGTCTGCCTGCTAGGTGTATCATCCCTGTTAATAGCCATAAGACTGCGACAAACGCACGAAGTCAACAGCACCCCAATAATAACACCCACGACCACCGCTACTGTCGTATATGTATTTGCGTTTGACTCTGAAGCATGCCATGTTCGTATGTATGCCTGCTGCCAACTCATCTGCGTCACATTTGAAGGAGAATAGCATATCAGGGACTCTCTATCTACTATCTTCGGTGGCTCTTTTGTCAGGTACTCATATGTAAGTAACAGGTTCACGCTGAAACCCTCGCAAGACCATCGGTTTCCCTTCACGTAGACTTCTCTTAAAAATGGGTTCCAAGCGAAGTGTGAAGTCGACCATACTTCTTTAAATTCGTTCCCTCTCAAATCGAGTACAGCCAGATGCGGTAGTGATGAGAAGGTATTATCAGTTAATGAGTTTATCGAATTGTAACTTAAATTTAGTTCTTGTAATGTTTTAGCAGTTATATTTTCTGGAATTTCTTCAATCTGGTTCATAGATAGGTCGATTTCTAAGAGAGAACTCATTCCAACAAGAGCATCCTTTTTTATATTTGCAATTTGACAGCTGCTCAAGTATAAACTTCGCAAAGAAGAGGACTGGAAACTGGGTACGTCGGAAAAGTAATTTCTGGATAAAATTAGACTGTCTAAGTTGTGCGTCTCAGCGAAGACTCCGGCCGGCAATTCGTTAATTCTGTTCTCAGATAAGTCAAGAAAACGTAAGTTGGGCATTGTCTCAAAGGCTCTCTCATCTATAATACTTATTTTATTTTTCGATAAATCGAGATTTCTAATGGCATAGTTATGCCCGGTCGTGATCCAAGTTTCATACAAGTTATTCGATAAATTAAGTGTGCTTAATTTGACCCACTTTTGTAAATACTCCGGTATAGGGAGGTTGAGGTGGTTGCCTGACAAGTCGAGAGTTTCCACTTGCAAAAAATTGTTAAGTTGCGAAGGAAATGTTCTGAAGTTGTTGTTTGATAAGAGAAGCACTTGAGCCTGAAACAAATGAGCGTTATTGTTACTATAAATATTTATTTTATTTCATATACTAGATTTTGCCAGCAGCTTCGCCCACGTTGATGTCTGTTATCGCAATAGAAAATACTTAACATGAGTTTTTATATTTATACGTCATACTTCCTCTAAGTCTGTCGGCAACAAAGGGATCTTCATAGTAACCTTGATACCTAGGGCTTTTATTATATAATGTTTAGATAGAGCAATCTCTCAATAAGCCTATAAAAAAAATGAAGCATTCCCTCTTTGACGTTTGACACCCGTTGATGAAAACAACTATGGCTAAAACATCAGATGGCGGCTTTTTACCTGTCAAAAAGTACGCCCACTTGACCGTACTTTTTGACAGTTCTTTGTTTTAATTTTAGATGCTGGATTAGGAATCTAGACATTATTTAATCAAAGAGCGGGTTACAATATTGTAGTTTTCGTAGGGATCTTTAATTAAAAAATATACATCCTATGTTGCTCACTGACAATGTAGCTTTTTAATTTTAAAAAGGTGGGTTAAAGGCGAGAAATCGTAACAAATAAACTCACTCTCGCTTTTATAAGTATTATTAGTTAATATTAGGTTAAGTACACCGTTGTGTGACCGAGACTGCCCAGAGTCACAAATTGAATAACCAACATCCAAACTAGATATATAAATACAGTGTCTCAAGATACTTACATCGTAATTCAAGTCATCGGGCAGTTCCTTCAGCTCTCGGTTTGAACAGTCCAGGTACAGTAAGCCACTGAGTGTGTAAGTCCTACACGGCTGGTCGTCCAGGTCATCTGAAGCTTCTCTCCTCACCACTCCAGCGTACACCATCGCCGGCACCAGCCATATCAATAGCGTTGATAGAAACACATCTGCAAAAAAAGCAATAAGCATTTTACACATTTGACGAATTAATGACGATTAAATGAACATATACCTACTACGAACCTAATTTGCTGACATACTATATATGTCATTATATTGTTTACTAGCCCCGCGCAACTTCGTCTGCGTAAATTTTCCCAGTTTTTGCAACATTTGTCATTGCTGCTTCGCTCCTTTTGGTCGTAGCGTGATGTTATATAGCCTTCCTCGATAAATGGGCTATCCAACAGTGAAATAATTTTTTGATTCGGATCAGTAGTTCATGAGATTAACGCGTTCAAACAAACAAACTCTTCAGCTGTATAATATTAGTATGGATTATATTTGATTTAGAGTTGAAATAATTCATTTTTATATGAGATTGACATGAACTAGGTACATATATTTTATTGACAACTATTATTATTATTC
The DNA here is from genome assembly GCA_945859575.2 of Herminia tarsipennalis. NCBI lineage: Eukaryota > Metazoa > Arthropoda > Insecta > Lepidoptera > Erebidae > Herminia > Herminia tarsipennalis. The sequence continues at coordinate 21,149,880 of OX243836.2, forward strand.
TCTTTATTAGTTTTGGAGCATTATTATTTAATGAGTTAATATAAGTAAATCTATCTACCTACTATATTTTTTATATTTTTTGACATTACTATTTTGTATTTTTTAATATTTTTATTCTTATTCTGTTTATTGTTAAATCATTTGATAATTGATTCTGGAATTGTTATTGACATGAATTGTATGTAATTATTCTTAAACTATTTTTATTTAACATGTATTTTGGAAATTTATGTTGTGGCGCTATTGGAGCGAACCATCAACTCGTAATCAGTATTTGCCTACTAAATAATTGATGTCTGCCAAAATGAGCTTATTTAACTAATTATATTTTAAGTAAAAAGGTGTAGAAAGGTTACAAGCGCTCAGAAAGCGGCACCTTAAAATACAATACAATTGACTTGTTTTTATATATCAGTGTCGCATCGCCGGCGTCAACAGATGAAAGCAGCGGATTACATTTTTCTCTATTTCGCACGTGATAATGAAATCATGCTTTCCTACTTTTACGACTTCTTGCAATAGTGTAACATTGTATTAAGTAAATTAAATTATCGATGTGTGCATTAGTTGGCCATTTTTAAAGATCGAATGTTGTTTATGTAACCCATCTACACCTTTTTACTTAAATATCATTGTATATAACAATTAAATCGGTCTTAAATATACACACTCGCTCTACTTATGCGTGACTCTTACTATAATTATTCTATAATACTTACTGTATTAATTAATACAATAATTGCATATTAGGTCTAACTCGCGTGCATGAAAGGATAGAAAAATTTGAGGTCTAGTAACAGACCAGATAGGTAGTTCGATTCCGGCCCCGCTTTGGTATACGGAAGTCTCGGGTTCGATTCGGATTTCGGGTATATTTCTGTTATATACAGGTGAAGTGGTCATAACCCTCCCCTTCGAAATACCTAGACTTTAGAAAAAGGTAAATATTATTGTCTTTGTTTGTCCGACATGAGTTTGACACGCACTTGGCCATCTCGTTATTAGTCCGACTCGCACTTGGTCAATGTTATTCTGTAAGAGTCAATTGCATCTTATCGCGTCCGACCTACAGTAAGTATAAAAGTCATTTTTATAAGCATTTCTTGCAAATTACTTTATTAATGCAATAATTGCATTTTTGAAAGATAGAAAAATTTGAAGTCCAGACCCAGGAATCGAACCCGAGACTTCCGTATACCAAAGCGGGGCCGGAATCGAACTACCTATCTGGACTGTTACTAGACCTCAATTTTTTTATCCTTTCATGCACGCGAGTTGTACCTAAAATGCAATTATTGTATTAATACAGTAAGTATAGTAAGAGTCACGCACAAGTAGAGCGAGTGTGATTCGCACTTGACTGGTTTTAATGTAAGAGTCAATTGCACCGCCCTTAGGCTGTAAATAAATTTTATTCTGTCTCCACTATTCATCTCATTGTGACAGTGAGACCATGAGAGTTAACCACGACTCTACATTAAATGGCGTGTGAGTATTCGTCCGTCAGTATACCAATACTAATTAAACAACTAAAGTGTCAAACGTAACCTATCATCACAGATTATCATTAACTAGGTTAACATGTCATAAACTCGTACATCTACACTAATAATATTATAAAGAGGAAAGATTTGTATTTTTGTATGTAACGAATAAACTCAAAAAGTACTGGACCGATTTTAATCATTCTTTTTTTGTTGGATAGCCCATTTATCGAGGAAGGCTGACTATATAAAATCACGCTAAGACCAATAGGAGCGGAGCAGCAATGGAAAATGTTGCAAAAACGGGGAAAATTGATGCATACGAAGTTGCGCGCGTCAGCTAGTGTAAGATAAAATGTTGACAAGTGGTAGGTATTTCTAATTTGGTTAAAACTTATACGTACATATTTCTCCAATAATATTATTTTACATGTTATATGTAGGTACATTATGCTAATAGTTATTGCATGTCGACTTGCTTATCTATACTAATATTATAAAGCTGAAGAGTTTGTTTGTTTGATTGAACGCGGTAATCTCAGGAACTACTGATCCGAATTGAAACACTCTTTTACTGTTAGATAGCCAATTTATCGAGTAGGCTATATAGCATCACGCTGCTACCAACAGGAGCGGAGAATTGTTGCAAAAACGGGGAAAATTTACGCAGACAAAGTTGCGCGGGACAGCTAGTTATCTATATACTGAAAACGAAATTATATAGGAATTATAACACACTTAACTCTGAAATTGCCTGTTTTATGTGTGTTTTTATTCAAAACCCGCACTAGAATTCAAGCCCTGGGTCGCAGCGAACTTTACCAAAATATAATTTTATTAGATTACAATGTATGAATTACGCATAGTTCTTGTCGCGTGTAGGAACTGATCCCATCACCACGGAACACACCACATTCCGAGACTGTTATGTCTAATTTAAAATGTTATTACTGAAATAAATTTAATTTGTTATACCTACAATGTCTAAATACTATTGGGGCACCATACATTTTTACAAAGTATCAGACGTACCTCTCGTATCTATCAAGGTGTTTGTTTAACATAACAATCAATCAAATAGTGTATTGGCTATCTAGTCTCTCAATTTATGTCACAAAGGTTGATCTATCTGTTTTTCAACAGGATTATTTAAAAATATGTATTTACTAGCTTCGCACGAGTGTCATATCGTAGTTTTTTTAATATCTTTAGTTATATTATTGTAATTTTCGTAGGGATCTCTAATTTTTTTGACAATAAAGTATAGACTATGTTGTTCCTCGTTATTGTGGCTTTCTAATGGTGAAAGATTTTTTGGAATTGGTCCAGTAGTTTTTAAGTTGTCATACAGAAATGAAAATCTTTCCTCTTTATTAGTATAGATTTTTAGTTTAAGTTTTAACAGTTACTATTAATCTATTAACACTTTAATATTGACTAGTAAAAAGCGTTCATTTTGCTTATGTACATTTCTTTATTGTGTCTGTAGTCTAATTTGTGTGAACTAACTAAAGTGAGTAGGTAGGTACGAAGCTATGTCCGGATTAAACATAACTTCGTTGTTAGATCTCGAAAGCAAAAACGATATGACACATTTCTTCATCAAAAATAAATTCTTCACAAATTTTACATTTCTATGTATCACTAGGTACTCTTCAACTCTATCAGTAGTTAATGCGTTGTCATTCTCAAACACAATCTTAAATCCGAATAGAATTCGCATGTCACATTGTAGGTACCTACAATACTACAATAAGTACAATCGTTTTAACCAAAATACGCAAGAGATATTGCCCTTTAACCTTGTCACAATTAGATAAAAGATTGCTTACACTATTTTAACACCACAAACACTTACCGGATCCCATTGAATATAGTTTCAATATACATAATAAGCACTTTCACATTGCACAAAACAGTCTATTTCGAGCTGTATATCGTTAAACTCATGTTGAATGCAAGGATCTGTGAGTAATCCACGTATATTGCGTTTACTTCAATGACTATTGCCTTTGTAATGGAAAATATTGTAACATTCAACGATACAAGGTGTGTTAGAATTCGTAAGTGTCCACAAGGTGGTGCTACAGGATGTCCTTTTTTGTGCAGAATAAGTGCTAAGTTGGTACGTATGTGTGTTTGCCAGGAAAACAGTTACAATGAGTCAAGTTAGAAGTAGCTACATCATGTTTAAGTTCATACAAAATCTTTGTGTTGTTAACTGTCCGGTCTTGCTATGTAAACCAATATGATGGCACAACGTGCGATTTTGTAACACGCTGACGCTGACGCGGTTGTTTCAGCCTGATGCCGCACATCAGGCTGAAACAACCTTAAGTATAACTGTCCCAGTACGGCTCACAAAGTTTGTGCCTTTTCTTTGGTGCGAGCTTCCAAACTTTATCACTCAAAGGAGTCATAGAGGTACACCGTGTCAAAACTACGTATATAAATTAAAATACCGATACCGAGAATACGCACTAGATTTGTGTTGTAATTATGTGTGATCTACACATTGTTGTTCCGAGTCTGGGTGTGTTTTGTATCAGTGACTAGCTATGGCCGGCAAACTTAGTACCGCTCCGTTATTTTAATCTTCGTTTTTTTTTTAAAGTCGTAGCGTGTTATGTAGTTAGCCTTACTCGATAAATGGGCTATCCAACAGTAAATTATTTTTTAATTCGGACCAATAGTTCCTGATATTATCGCATTCAAACAAACAAATAAACAAACTCTTCAGCCTTATAATATTAGTATAGATATAGATTTATAAGTTTGCAAGATTCCCCTCAACCCTAAAAATATTTCCAATTTTCCAGCTCTCATTAAAAAAAGACGAGAAAAAAGAAATTATGATACAGCTGTCTAATCTGAAATTACAAACATGCACTTCGATTCTATTTTTGTTTATGTGTATATAAAACACTCAACCTGTATATAAGTACTGTTATCGACGTTGTCTTATCACTGATTAGTTATCGACTTATCACCAACGCAAAGAAATACATATTTTCACCTCGAAATATATGATTCACGTTGGTTACTTTAGCGTGGGTACTTGATGAAAATGAAAATAGTTGTCATTGTTTTACTATCATCTCTTTACTGTGTGACACCAAACAGGATTATGTGGTTATTCCACTACTTTCTGAGGGTGTCGTTACAAGAAACATCTAATATACACTTCTGTCAAAATAGAACAACATCAATGGTACACGACAGAAGCGATTTCGGTGACGTCAAAAAGACTCGCAATCTCATCAAGTACTCTTTAGGTAGGCCAGGGACAATCTGCGCAAGGCAATGGGCATCATGACAGGCCACTGTCACCTAAATAAATACCTTTTCAGAATAGGGGTGATGGACAGCCCTTTATGTAGAGGATGCATGGAGGCACAGGAAACACGTGCTCACGGAGTGTTGCAGTATAGCTGACCAATGGGCATCTGCAGCAATTTGGGCAAGCTGTTGGCGTTCTGGGAATATCTTAGGTGGCTGGGAGTGATGTACAGGATAAGTATACCACGTACAGTGTCCTAATCAGGAGGCTAAGTGCGGTTTTTAGGGTTTCGTACCTCAAATGGAAAAAAATAAACCTTTATAGGATCAGTCGTAGTTTGTAGTCCATCCGTCCGTCTGTCTATCAAGCCCCTTTATCTCGGGAACGCGTGCAAGTATCAAGTTGAAATTAAAACCATATACTCAGATCTACAGTTCCTTGCAGTTGTAAAATAATCAGATTTCTAAGTTAACGCAAAAGTAGATACGGTTGTTTATTCCGCAAAAAAACGTATATTTCGACACTCTCTAGGGAATAAAAAAATATAGGGTATTTTCCGTTGACCTATGACTATGAAATTTCGGAAGTAATACCGTCTTGTACTACAAGTATAGGGAAAAGCCTGAAACTATACATTTGTTATTAAACCATAAAAATATAGTCCTTAAAAAACTGCGAGATTCGATTCCTGAACGATTTATAATATGTACAACGGAACCCTCAGTGGGCGAGTCCGACACGCAATTGTCCGGTTTTTCTTAGCTGAAACTAACTAACTATGCACTTCTGTCTTTACGTCATCGTCACTAAGATTTAACATGTCGTCGTTTACTCTCATGCTATGTCACGGTGAATAGTAGAGATTTGAAGCGGCGGTAGCCTAATGGCTAAGGCATCGGTCTCGCAATCGTGAGGTGAGGTTCGAATCCTACCTATTATACTACCGACGTGAACCTACTCCTAACACAAGCCACTGAGCTTAGCTGAGGTAGGAACAGGATTGCTAGTAATGTGGGACCAAAATCCCACATTGCTAGTTATCTTTAAAAAATATAAATTATTATGGACGACTCAAAGTTAAGAATCGTTTGAAAATTCGGACGTGACTTAGTAAACGTAGATACGTAAAAAAAACTACTAGGCTCTCTATGGTATGGTATAGGCTGCGAAGTTATGGATTCCATAATTTATTTTAGATAATATAGGTACATAAATATTTTTTTTGTGGCAATGGTATACTTTTCAAGATAATCAAAGGCAGGTTCATTCTATCTCTGATAAGATACAAAAATTGATGCCGTACTATTTACGTACTGACGTGAAACTATATCTCTATGCTGATATAAGAATATTCTTATTGACATAATTACATGTGAGTATGTGTTATGTTATCCACCAATTTGTTTAGAGCCTGCGTGATGGATTATGTCGTACGCATTATTCGAATGGGGGACTACGGAACCCTACATTGTGCGTGGCCCGACATGCTTGCCCGGTTTTCCGTTTGTGATTGGTCGAAATGTCAAGCAATCTAAAGGTAAACAATAAACGATAGCGTTAATTATCGTATTACTGTAACACTATTTGTAATCATACAATGAGAAAGTATTTTGAAAGCACAAAAAAGGTTATATATCACCTCCCTGTGATTGTAAAAATGACGTAAAAGCCCATCAAACACTCTCGGATGATCGACAAATCTTCAGCGTACCTGCAAAACAATCATCAAGCTGCCATGTTCCAAAATCCTAAGTGCCACAGGATTAATCCAAACAGGTGTCGGTACTCGCGGCACAAAGACATAGCTACAGAAAGCCGGCTCTAAGCTTAACCAGAAATTCACACACACAGACGTATACGTACGGAATCTTCACGATTCAACCGAGTTCGACCGAAATTTGTGTACATGAATATCTATGTATGTGTGAGTCAGTTTTCACTTGTTATAGGGAGCTGGCAATCTGTACCTATCTAATTTGTGCTCGGGGTTTCTCAAATACGTGACACGTTCGACTCGTCACGCCTGTCTGAGTTCGTTTGCACTTTGTGACCTGTTTACCCCCCCACCCTACTCAGATAGCTCTCGATGGGGAGGCTGAGATGTTCGCTGATAAGCCCCATCGATTAGAATGAATGTTCTGTCTGCACTGAACACTTAAGCCTCGTTGAGATCGGCTCTCATTGAAATTATTTTTAAGATGAGGTGGTTTTTATTGAAGGCAACGTATCAAAAAGTGCTTAAGTATAAAATATATACACTTTATAATAATATAGGTAGAGAATACGAAACGTTGTAGAATGTGCCATCAACGAGGCCAGAAAATAAGGTTAATTTAATATAAGTTTTGTTTCAATAAGACTGTTTTTATACTAAAGAAAAATACTCAAGTGTCACAACGTTTGGCAACAATAACAAAAACGGATACAAATTACACCCAGAAGATTATTTCTTACCTTAAGTTTCTTAAGTAGTGCCCGTAGGTACAGTCAAATCAACAATACTTTGCACCGAAGTGGACCGTAGTCGTCATTTTGATCCATCATGGGGTTGATCAGTCAGATCAGTCGGTTGGATTTGACGTGATAACGTCATAAGAAAACATTGATGCTTTAGTTTTAGTTCTAATTGTATCGCATGTCGCTACAATCACCATTCGCTGATAGCTTGATAGTTTTAGTTTGAATTGTATCGCATGTCTCTGCAATCGCAACGACAACAAAAATCAATAACGTGCCATTTTTTCGTGCGTGCAGCCGGTCATCGATTTTTAATACGTTATCACGTCAAAAGACACTTCAGACTCAGTTTTACAAATATGGCTGCCAAAAACTTGGTATGAGTTAGTGTAAAATATAATCAAACTTTAAAGATATTTGGTAACGTCTCCGTTTCGGCGGCAAGTTCAATAAATAAGGATAAAGCCCATTAGAGACGGTCCAGCAAATCTTCGACCGCCGAACGCCACTTACTTAGACTTAGAGTGTTCCGGGGAGCTATTTTGTTAAAGATTTGGGATTGCTACGTCCATTTTGAGATATATTTTGCAACAACTAACTAAAGTAATTTTGTCTGCGACGGATTTTGTAGCCACGAAATGAGCAATGGATTTTAGTTGCAGGACATAAAAGAAAAAGCTTTGTCCTGCTAAATAGGTAAGTATTTTAAAGACACATTTAAAATAACCTGAAATAAGACTATTACAATGTCAGGTTTATGATGTCGCGTTATGATATGCCTCGATATTCCGATGGGATAGAAAAAAGTCAAAACAGTGAATAGTGAATTAATGTGCCCAAAATATAAAAGAAAATGGAAAATAGACTCTGTCCCGTGTTAAAGGAGAGGAGACGCTGCGAGGGAAAGAACACTTATGAGGTAGTAGAACTTATGAGGTCTATGCACGAAGATGCATACCAAAGCATCTTCGTGCATAGACAGTCTCCATGATTGAGCGATTATTCTGCCAGCGTATCGTCGCAACTCGTATCGGAATCGCCGTGTGTCCGTGACAGAATCGTCATGTTTTCGAGACGGGACACCTGCGTCTGACAGTGCCCTCGTCGCGCTCTCTCTACGAGAGCGCCACGTTCCGCGGAGAACTCACGGCGATACGATGACGTTTATCTCGCAATCAGCCACTTGTCGCAACGCCACGATGTATCGCCGTGTGGAGACACGTTCTAAGAGGGTCACTCACGTGTATAGAATAGGTGGCACGACGATGATATCGATGCGATTTTCTCGCCCATTTCGTTTTGCCCAACACCGGTCAACTGTGAGTTGCACGCACGATGGGGTGTAAGGCCCCTAAAAAAAATCGTTTGGCACAAGAGGCAAATGGATAAAGAAATTGAATACAATACTAGTCATTCGGTACACAAAACAACTGTCTGGGGGGGCACGTGCCCCCGTTACGCTCAACCTTAAGAAAATAACTAAGTAATTATAATGTCTAACAAAATAACAATACGATATTAGATAATTTCCAAGCTTGTTATTTATTAAACAATAGTAATAACAACATCAACGCTGTACTCTTTGGAGATAAAAGTGAATACTTAGGTACATTATTTTTATGTGGAATGCAAAGATTTTGCATTCCACATAAAAATCACTCAACAATCGATTTTGGTCACTGGCACTTTGCGGTGTCTTTATCGTCTCAAAAACTTTCTACCAGTTAATACTAAAGTAACGCTAGTGCAGACTTTAATATTTCCTATCATTGACTATGGTGATGTGTGCTATTTCGACCTGAATGCTGATCTGCTCCATAAACTTGACCGGCTTCTCAACAATTGCATTCGGTTCGTCTTCAACCTTCGCAAGTACGATCATGTCTCCAACTATCGCACTCAGCTTGATTGGCTTCCTATCCGGCAGCGCCGTAGTTTGCGTGCACTTACAACGCTATATTCAATCCTATTTTCTCCTCATGCCCCTACTTATCTAACACCTCACTTTCAATTTCTCTGCTCTAGTCATGATCGGAATCTACGCTCCTCTAATAATCTGTTGCTTCTCTGTCCTGCTCACAGCTCCACTCTGGTGCATTCTTCCTTCTCTATTCAATCTATTCTCCTTTGGAATGCGCTCCCTCTCGAAATAAGAATGTCTACATCTCGTGTCACCTTTAAGTTCCAAGTACGTAATTTCTATACGAAGTTATTGGCGGAATCATCACAATTATAGTAATCTATGGTTATATATGTAATAAGTATGTATTTGTATAGTTATGAGTATGTATTATGTATGTAAATGTATGTATTGGTATGTTGTGTGTGTATGTATGTGTATGTATGTGTATTTATATATTTATATGTATGATATTGTTTTTATAATTATTTATTTATTATTATTACATTTTTTTTTTTTAATCACTTTCTTGCTTATTTAGCATTAGAAATATAAGTCGATTTAGCACCCACCTCAAACAGTTCTCTGCATCACCCTAAGGTTGACTGGTAGATAATGCCTAAGGCATTAAGTCCGCCTTTGTACAATTTTCTGTGTGCAAGAAGTTAAATAAATAAAAATAAAATAAATAAATTTTGCGATAGTGTTTGCGATAAACTAATTCGTAACGTAATGTTTTACGCATTTCTGACGTCGATGTACTAAGTTTAGATACAAGAAAACATACAAACTGATAATTATTTTAACTATTTATGGGCCTAGTTGCATAAAGAGAGCAAGATAGTTCCTTGAAATGTTTTTTTTTAAATAATATGGCAATGTGGAATTGTGGTCCCACATCACTAGCAATCCTGATAACCCCTGCAACTAAGCTCAATGGCTTGTATTAGGAGTGGGTTCACGTCAATAGTACATTGGGTAGGATTCGAACCCGTGACCACACGATTGCGCCGCTTTTGTTTGAGTGGCATATGACCTTTTCAGCGGCAATTATACAAACAATGGCTCGTCTTACAAGGTGCCCAATCACCTGTACACAGTAGGACTTGAAACTGCCTCTGACAATGCATTTGACGTAGCCTCGTGCCACCTCCATATTATATTAGCTGTCGAAACGCCTAAAACAAGCGTCAAGTAAAAAAAAAACTAAGAAGAAAATATAAAGTAGGTGAGCTTAAGCTCGGAAAATATAAAAAGTATACATCCAAAACAATAAAACATCATTAATATCAATTGGGGATCAATCCGTTGAACTACAAGGTCCGGCGGTGTATTGCTGACCCTTCGTATAAGTCGAGGGGATCAGGGAAATATGATAGGTCGTAGGTACCGTATTTATTTGTGCCCACTAAGGATTTGCCCTTCGACGATAAGTCGTCTGACCCAAAACGGGATGGCAATTTGCTTTATTGACTTCTTGATCTGTTGCTCCTTTTTTATTCTTTTTAATGGCGTTTATATTCAAAGATAGATTGTTTTTTTAATTGTAAACAAAGGAGGTCTTCACTACATTAGTCTCTAAAGTAATACAATTTAAATCATGAAGTTAGAAAGGTGCTATATACGGTGGATGAATTATGATTTAAAACTATGACTTAATTATGATATAATCTCATTGCTCAGAGTTATGTGTACATCTACTTTTTAAATTGTGTTTAATAATTATTTTAAATGATTTACTTTGTTTGTTTAAATTGAAAATTGTTATTTTATTGTGTTTTGTGCATGTATTTCCTTTTTTTATAGGTATGTAAAACATTTCAACACAATGTAATATTTTTTTCTGAAATTAAATAAAATGAAAATATAAAGACCATACTACGAATGTAGGTATTCGTGGTATGTCTTTATATTTTCATTTTGCAGCCGCAGATTCAGGATTATATTATGGGGGAGGCTTTGACCCAACACTGGCCAAGTGTGAGTAGTTTTGCCCGTCAACGCGGACCAAATGTATGGGGAATACTTGATAATTCATGAGTCTGGGTGGTGGGCTATTGCCCCTGTTGCTACCCCTTGGATCCGCGCCTGTTTTATCTCTTTCGTATAGTCTGGACGGATGTCCAAACGTTGCTCGCGTCGTAGACGTTTAGACGTCCGTCCAGACGATAGATGTTAACAGTTACTAGCATAATATATAAAAATGATCTATTCACTTATTAAGAAAAATACTACACTTGAGAAAAGTCGATTCTACATTTACTTGTAATGCCTGATCGCAAACAAAACGTAAAGCCCGAGAAAAGAACACGCAATAAAAACTCGTGGCCACTCTTTTCAAATTGCCAATGTTTACAATGTTTCTCTGTTTATAAACTGTACATGCAGGTAAGGTGCTGCCACCATTATATTATACACCATATTAGAGGACAGATGCAAAAAAAGAGGTCAATAATATTAGAAGAGTACACGAGATTGGATATATCAGCCTCAATGGGCACAACATAGTAGGAGCATACAACAACCACCTATCTAACGTGAATTACGCGTGCAATAACAATTTAAGTCCAAAAGCCTAAAGAAAAAACTCTCTTAGTACCTATTATAAAGTTTCGATCCAATATAATCACAAACAAACTTAATTCATAAATTAACAATAACAGTTGTCTCCCAGTACTTCAAACATCTAAGCCGTCTGCACAACACTAAAGACGCAAACATGATTACTTACCCCTTTATACGTATTCAAACAGATTTGACAAATAAGAAATTAGAGTATATTTGAATATCTGCTGAATATTTGCCATTATTAGGAGTACGTATTCAAAGTCGACTTTGTCTCTGTCTGAATCCGCTACTTCGCCCGTCCTCCGCCTCAAATGTCAATCCTTTTATATTTGAGATGGGACACTGTCGATGTTATGATATCGATATTAAAATTATAAGCTTTTCGTCTACAAGTAAGATGTTTATATAATAACAAATCTATTATCATTTACGTAACTACATTCAACATACAAATAAATAGATGAAAAAGATTAACACATTATGCGTCGGACCCATAAGACCACTTACTAATTATGTCAATAATTTGATTTCTCGAAATGTAATTAATTAAAATGAAATTACTTATATTTCGATTCGTACAAGGGGTAATAAATATTAAACATTAATATTGTTGATAAAGACGTCTTCCCTACAGCATCATTTTGTGACGCCTTCTTGTTCATACGGAAAAGGTATAAGCTGTATGTTCAAAACAAGAGTATATGTGCAGAATTAAAACTAATAAACATATAGTTTTCTTATCTAGCTAACGACCTTTCTTACTTACTAACCTGGATAAATTATCCAGATGCTCTTGGTATTCAAGATAATCTTGGTAATTTACCCAGGTTAAGCATGATTTATGTGAAGCCAGGTATTTAAAACGTTTAATTAGACTTTTGATACCTCACAATTTAAATGTAATAGAAGTATATCGACACAACCAACATCACTAAACCGTTCACAACCGCTTTAAGTATTGATGGCAGCAGAATAAAACAGCATTGAGTCGATGTCACATCTCTAAACCTGGCAGTCGGGAAACAGGCTTATTCGTCCGATGAGTGCTATCGTTCCTGGCCTTTTAGACCCGCCTCCCGCGGGAGCTGAGCCTTTTACAGTGTGTACCCGGCTTTATGCGATCGACTTTCAATATGAATTTCATATGGGTTATAAGATTGTACGCTTTGTACCACAAACGTATTTGATAAATGGCATTCTGAATTCGAATTTTTGATGTATTGGTTAAGTAGTTTATTGTTGTATCTTAGAGGAGATATCTATGTCTTTATTTAGATAAGTTCATACTTTAGCAGTAAGTAGGTAGGTAGATTACAAGTGGGTGATTAATATATATTTTTTTTGTTTTAAAATCAATTCTGAAAATATATATAATACGGGTCTGAATCGCGTGAATAATTTAAGGTAAAATACCTTGTTTATTGCCCGACGTTTCGACGGTCTACCCGTGACCACGGCCGTTGCAAAACGTCGGGCAATAAACAAGGTATTTTACTTTAAATTATTCACGCGATTAAGACCCGTAATATATATACTTATTTTCATGTACAAATCGCGAAAGTTTATAAACATTTAAAATCAATTCATTAAACAATAACAATCTATAATGTTTTCTTATTTACAATACATCGTAAAAATAAAAAAAACCCGCCTGCTTAAAAATAGATGAAAATAAGATACCTAACCTTAAATCATGCAGTCGTAGGCATGTTAGTTAGTTCACTAGGATTCATGAATGCCTCCGACTGCATGATTTAAGGTTAGGTATCGTATTTTCATATTTTTTTAAGCAGGCGGTTTTTTTTATTTTAACGTCGACGATAGGGGCAATTCAATCGAAACGTCGGGTAAATAAAAGGTCATACCTCGTACGTACCTCGTACATCTAATAGGACTAGACGGTTAATCAGCCAAATACATATCCAGCTCCTCTCTATTTAGAAGTACACGATAAATTTATGGTAGATGCATGTACAAATTTAAAAAAAAGAAAGCATAGTATGCTGCTCTGCAAATTCACACTAGAAAGATACCTTATTTTTTTTTTTTTTTATTTTTTTTTTTTATTTATTAGGAACAACAAACAGTTATACAGTAATGTGTATGTAAAAGTAACATTAACAGAGTAATACAATTGTATAACCAACTACGTTATTCACAGAATATATAAGATACAATATTACTTAAAAGTTACGTCATGCGAGTAGATAATGAACTTACAGATGAATGAAGAAAAGTACAATTTGGCTTAACAAAAAGATAGACAGAAAAGAAAAAAATAAAAACAAATACAACTTACAAATCAGCAAGAGTTCTGAGTACGTAATTTCTGAATTTAGCCGCAGAGTTAGAAAATAGGTCTAGATCATTAAAATAAATATTAAAGTTATTGGTGAGACGACGCAGAGGCGCACGCACGCCAGCATTGGTACGGCATTTTGTGACAGCAAATAAAGCACGAGTACGTGCATTACGCGTCAACGCCGTCCTAGGAACTACATAGAATAACCTATTGCTAATATCCAAACAATCATAAGAGTTGTTACAAATATCAAATAAGAACATAGACTCAAGTAGTAAACGTCTACTGTTTAAGTATGTCAGGTTATATTTTTTGAGTAAAGCTTCATATGGTATAGAAGTGCGAAAGCATCGGTAGTGCATTGCTCTCAAATATTTCTTTTGTACTCTCTCAATACAATCGGAATACTTAGTATAATGGGGATTCCACACTGCTACTGCATAATCTAACTGCGATCTGACTAAAGATTTATAAAGATGCAAGTAAGTGCCTGGCCTCTTGAATTCAGTAGCCGACCTCATAATGAAACCATACATTCGGTATGCATTACTGACAATTTTGTTAATGTGCATATCTAAGTGAAGTTTTTCGTCAAGTAGTACGCCAAGGTCGCGAGTCAAGGAGACTCTTTGAAGATTTATGTTGTTAAGAGAGTAAGGATATTTAATAACATTCTTGTTTTTTGTGAAGCTAATATAATGGCATTTAGTGACATTTAAGTGTAACTTATTTTGCAAACAATATACTGTTAATCTGTTTAGATCCTCTTGTAGAAGATTGCTGTCATTATGAGATTTGATTTGTCTATAAATTTTGAGGTCATCTGCATAAAGTAATAATTTAGAATTTTTAAAACATGTGCTTATATCATTGATAAATATAGTAAATAATAAAGGCCCAAGAATTGAGCCCTGGGGCACACCTGACGTAACATTTATGGAAGTTGACTGATATCCGTTGATCACTACTGTCTGAGTTCTATTAGAAATGTATGAGGAGAACCAACGCAACAAATTACCGCGGATACCATTAAAAGAAATTTTCCGAAGAAGTAGCAAGTGATCGACCTTGTCAAAGGCCTTCTGAAAATCAGTGTATATACAGTCCACTTGTACACGTCCGTCCATATTATTAAATAAATAATCCACAAAAGTGATTAAGTTAGTAGTAGTGGATCTTTTCTTTACAAAACCATGTTGCTGTTGCAAAATGATGTTATGAAGCATAGGATACAGTTCACTATGAATCAACTTCTCGAAGACCTTGGACAAGGCCGACAGTATAGAAATAGGGCGATAGTTCTCCACATCATTCCTAGAGCCAGATTTATACACCGGTGCCACGTATGCTTGCTTCCAGAAGTCAGGGAATTTACCTTCGGATATTGATTTATTAAAAATGATGTGTAGGGGAGTGAATATATTATGAGCTGTACGTTTAAGAAATATTACAGGTAGACCATCAGGTCCAGGTCCTTTTGTAATATCGAGTGATAAAAGTGCCTTCAGTACCGAATCCTCGCTTAAGATAATATTATCTATTAGGTGGCAATGATCATTTAATTCTCTGTTTAGATTAGAGGTGCTACTAGTATTGGTTGAGATAGGTTCATAAACTGAATGGAAATAATTAGAAAAGTAGTTGCAGATTTCATCAGTACTACTGGTAGAAATACCGTGATAATGCATAGTTGTAGGTATGCCTTCGTGGGCTTTACGATGAGAAATGAATTTCCAAAAGGTATTGATATTGGTTATAATATCATTTTCCACAGAACCTATATATTCTCGGTAGCAATTTTTACATTCGTTTTTGAATCTAGACCTAAACATCGAGAAATTTTCATAATCGGAAATGTTATGAAATGTTTTCCATTTTGTCCATGATTTGGCCTTATTTTTAAAAATGTGTATAAGTGCCGGCGAGAACCAGACAGGAAATCTAGAAGAAGGAGTAAATGTCATAGGGACATGTGTTTTTATCACATAGAAAATGGTATTATAAAAAAAGTTAAGTGCTTCATCAGTAGGCAACTTGTAAAGAGATTTACACCAATTTATTTTACTTAATTCCTGATTTATAATGTCGTAATCTGCCTTAAAGTAGTTAAATTTTTTAGAGTTTTTTTTATTTATGAACTTTTGATGTGATGTACACGGCAGCAAAATGCACAGAGGTGGATGGTAATTATCGGGAGGAATTAACATATCAGTAGGTGCGTATACCGATAGTAGGTCATTATTACTGATAATTAAATCCAGAATTCTATTATTTATATTTTTCAAGAAATTATATTGGTATGCATTGAGCTGGGACATGAAGATATTTAAATTAATACAATGATTGGAAGTACCACTGCAAGTCAGACCCACTACAGAGTCGTCGTTTGTGCACGGAAGCCAATCAAGTTCAGGTAAATTATAGTCACCAAACAAATAGAAATACTCAACATTAGCACTATCAAGATGAGTTCGCAACATGTCAAAGAAAGCCACGTATATGTGCTCGGGTGTGTTCGGCGGAATATACACTGCACTGATAAATTGGAAATTATTTTTGTTAGAGCCGGGTAAGCGCAGGAGAATGTGTTCAATGTGGCTGTGTAACGAGGTAATCGATGTTATTTGCACTGACTTTAATCTCCTGGAAATTGCTACAAGGACACCACCACCGTCCTTTTTATTAGTTGCTATACGGTCACGGTCACACCTATACACCGCGTAGCGCTGGTCGATTAATTCACTATTAAACACATCTGGAGTCAGCCAAGTTTCGGTTAAAATTAAAATGTCATAACAATTAGACAAAATATTTACATAAAGAGTATGCAGTTTTGTGTGTTTTGTTGTTTTACCTTAGCAAAAGCTACGCGACCAGGTGCAATTAAATTAAGATTAGATTCCTACACAAAATATGAAACATAACTATTACTTTAAAAAACCCCCACCGCATTACCGCACCACTCTCCAATTTGTCCGTCGAGAAAGTCAAAAGAGAAGTCGTAACGAAAATTAAATACGCTTTGATAAATTTTTGCTAGAAGCCACGTCTTACTTCAGAGCCCGTGTATAAGTTTTCATAAAGTTATAGTTTCTCAAAGCCCGTCTCGAAACTGTGGAACATTCCAGAAAATGGAGAAGCAAAGCATCGGAGTGAAACGTAGACGCCGGCTGAGGCGGAATAAAGTTGACATTTTTGCAAAGCTACGTTAGAATTTCAACGAAATTAAATGTGGCACTACACGAAATGAAAATAGTGTGAGCGGGAGCCATCTCGTCCGCCCCCGTCCGCCCCTCGTCTCGTCACACGCTTCCACTTGCTTCACGCCTTATTTTTGTTAAGAATTCTCAGATGTTTCGCTTTGCTTGTTAGTTATTCTGATTCTGTGAGCTCATGAAGCTCCAGGACGATTTCCGTATCTAAAGTAATTACTTAGATTGCTCAAAAAGTTAATTAGAAGGTACAAATTTCACCTATTACAATGATAACTACAAATACAAATTTATTTGCCATAATGTTGTTTACATCGAGATAAGATCAGCACATTAGTCATCTCAATTTTATGATATACTAATATTTTAACTTAAAACTAAACGGGAAATAATTATATGTAATGATAAGAGTTCTTATTTTACTTAATTAAACTAATTACAACCATATCAGTCGAATTTAAAACTTAGAAAATCGTTAACAGAGTAGGAGCATTGTTCAACTAACCACTTATTTATTTGTCTTTTAAATTTATTAAGTGGTTAAGTCTCGGACATTTTAGGTGATTAAATATGCATACTGACATTGCATAGCTATTTCTACTACTTACTTACTTCTGTTTGTAGTAAAGGGAGAGTAAGGTTGTTTGGGTATCTTGTATTAAAATTACAAGAATCCTTTTTAAAAATAAACAACTCATTATTATTTTTAACAAAAGTACATATTATTGGTTTGAAACTTTCGCGATTTTTATACATATTAGATATATTTTGGGACTTAATCGCGATCGTGACCACGATTGGTGCAATTCGATCGAAACGTCGGGTAAATAAAAGGTTCGTACCTTTAAATAATTCACGCAATTAATATATGGTAACATGGTAGAGTCATTAGCGAAAGCTTTCGAAAGACTAGACGAGATAGTAATGTATCACAATAGAACTTTATGCTATTACTACTAATGTATCACCAGTGAACTGTGTAGATATTATTCGTTGTTTAATCTACAAAGTCTTTAAACTTCAAAAGAATATTATGTCATTGGCCTATCTATCCAAATTCATAAAAAGTTTCATGACAAACGATTCAATTCTTAGTAAAAATATGTATGTATTATACTAAAGTCACCATTGCCGTAGTGATCACAGCCTCTCAAATCCTTACAAAATATTCAAATACGAAAACATCAAAGTCAAAAATAAAGTAGCAGTCAGTAGCGAGTTTTAAGCAAACATTTGGTCGGCAGCAATGCGCAATGCAAACGAGATGCAAGTGCACATTAGCGCAACGAATAACCTCTGCCGCGGCGACTATCGCGCGCGACATAAACTACGGTGCACATTAAGGACTTAGCACATACTGGGAGTAAGAATAGTCAACCGCATCTAGCTAATAATATAAATGCGAAGTTTGGATGTATGGATGGATGCAAGTGCACATTAGCGCAACGAATAACCTCTGCCGCGGCGACTATCGCGCGCGACATAAACTACGGTGCACATTACGGACCTAGCACATACTGGGAGAAAGAATAGTCAACCGCATCTAGCTAATAATATAAATGTTGATAAACTTTCGCGATTTGTACACATTCTGAAAATATATTTAAATTACGGGTCTTAATCGCGTGAATAACTTAAGGTAAAATAAACAATTAGTGGTTAAGGCAATGCATAATTAAAATAAGTAACTAGCTTTAATTATATTAATAATTCGCAACATTTTACACTACAGTTAAATAAAAAAAATATATTTAGATATCAAATCGTTTATTTGCTAAAATGTGGTTACAATAGATGTTACATTATTTTAATAAAACAGCACATTTACCATTTTATAGCATGCAAATGTTATTAGTCTATAAAAACAAACAAAAGAGAAAAAAAAATAACTGCACTATTATAGTGTTACATTTTAAAGTTCATTATAATAATTTGTATTTAATTAGATAATATTAAAGTGGTTAAACAGATGATAACGAATGATATGATACTTATTATGATAGTCAATTCATTATTGTTTATAATATTTTATAGCTTAAAAATTCTTGTACTGAGTAGAAACAATTTTCAATGAGCCATGCACAAAGTTGTTTTTTAAATTTTATTATAATAATCTAACCACCACTTTCAAAAACGGTAAACGGTATGGATGTCACAATCATTAATATTGTATAACATCATAAATATTTTAACCATTTGTTATTGTGATATTTTTTGTTTAACCAATAAAAAAAAAAAAGAAAAAAATAAGGTATTTTACCTTAAATTATTCACGTATAAATGCGTCAGTTTGGATGTATAGATGGATTTTTGTAATTCAACCACGCCATAGCAAGTAAACGGATCTTGACAAAATTTGAAACTGAGATAGATCATAGTCATTTTAATTTCTCCCGGAAAAATATTCTAGTGGGATAAATATGTTTATCAATATTTTCACGCGAGCGAAATCGCAGGCAACAGCTGGTTGATCATATTTATTCATATTATGATCTAAGGAAAGAACAAAGAACTAAGGTCTCAAATGAGGAGCGCGGTATGGTGACAGCCAGATCATTGCCAAATAAAGATTTAGGTGGTACCGATAATGTTATGGGCTAACGTGACGTCTCTAGTAATACATAATATAAAAAACTAGCTGTCCCGTGCAACTTCGCATGCGTAAATGTTCCCCGTTTTTGCAACATTTTTAATTGCTGCTCCGCTCCTATTAGTTGTAGCGTGATGTTATATAGCCTATAGCCTTACTTAGCTATAGGCTATATTATAACATCTAGGAACTCTTATTACCTACACATCTCTTTTTAAGGGCTTAGGGTCCCCGATTCAGTGTAGTGTAATAAAATACTTAGAAATGTGACTGAGCGAAATGAAAAAAAGTACTTACGATGAAATATCAAACCAAACTATAGCCTAGGCCTTACTTGATAAATGGGCTATCCAACAGTAAAAGATTTTTTTAATTCAGATCTGTAGTTCCTGAGATTATC
The DNA here is from genome assembly GCA_945859575.2 of Herminia tarsipennalis. Classification (NCBI taxonomy): domain Eukaryota; kingdom Metazoa; phylum Arthropoda; class Insecta; order Lepidoptera; family Erebidae; genus Herminia; species Herminia tarsipennalis. The sequence goes on from OX243836.2 coordinate 21,170,073, forward strand.
GCGTTCAAACAAACAAACTCTTCGAGTTTGGTATATATATACCTATCGCCAAATTAAATTTTTGGTATAGACAGCTATTACACTAAAGTAACCAACCCGTCGAAAGCCAACGAAGGTATTAAGGATCTCGTTGTCACTTTGACAGATCGATGTCACTCGAAATCAGTCAAGAAAGATGACTTATTCGTCTGTATGTCATTCAATACACCATCAAGAGTGCGCTATCGTAAGGCTAATGTCCCCTGATCATAGCTTACGAGTTTCATTGCTGTTTCACTGTTATTACTTACAGACAGACAACATTTTATTACGTATTTTACATTAATTTGTTCCTATTAATGGAGTTGGCTGTCAACTTTCAATTTAAAACCTGCCTGTCTAACTATTGCTACTGCAATTAAACGAATTTAATAATGTCATGTTGTATTTAAGGCAAGTCAGATTATAAAAAACAACTTTCCATAGTTATGAACGATCGTAGTCGAATATATCTATAAAAGTGGTGGTAGATTTGTCTCGCAATCTTTAGGTCACGGGTTCGAATCCTATCCGTTATACAACCGACGTGAACCCACTCCTAACACAAGCCCTTGAGCTTAGCTGGAGCGGTTAACAGGATTGCTAATAATGTGGAACCACAATCCCGCATTGCTAGATAACTTTAAAAAAGTATATTATAATTAGATTATAATTATAACCTCACAAAATTGACCACTCTCTAGAAAGAGACAACGCTACTTTGTGGACAAAACCTGTCAAAGAGACAGGGCCGCACGATTTTTTTCTTTCTTTCCCAGTTTGAAGTCAATATTTACTTTTTAATTGAAAGGGATCGCTGTTCAGTTCTATACATCAATGGGTATTATTGACATATGGAATAACTTATTGACATAGAGAACAAGACTGCGCCATAACCTCACAAAATTGACCACCTCTAGAAAGAGTCAACGCTAATTTGTGCACAATACCAGTCTAAGACTTTTTTCTACACGAGTTTTTTCTCTCTTTCACGCTTGCAGTCAATTTTTACTTTTTAATTGAAAAGAATGGCACAGTCCTGGTCTTTATGCCAATGTAATAACTTCGTCATATTTTAAATCTAGAACATTCAAGTAACGCCAAAAATTAAATTAGGAACTCGTTCTATATTCAAAATCAAATCGACCTGATAGCGAACATAGCAAGGCTTATGACGTCATTAGTCATTCAAGCCTCGAACACTAAGTGAGTAAGGTATCTGCACCATTTATCGGCCCAGTTGAACTCGAGCTAAATGTCGCCCATAATTGGCGCCGGTCCATCTGCAGGCAATTAGGAGGCGGCGCGTTTTAAAAGATCCATATTTATTCGCCAAGCCGTACCTACCGATGTAAATGTTTTGCAATGCTCTGATTACACCGCTTTCGTAATAAATTGAACTATTTACCTCGTTTTAATGTTGTGGTAAAAATACGTCAGTCTTGTACAACATGTTATACTGATTCCAATAGATACATCTTTTCGTTTTTATAGAATGTCGGTTGCTGTATAATAGTCACGGTATGCTTAAGTCGCGATGGATTGATACACAACCAAGAGGTTGTGAATCAATCCATCGCGACATAAGCTAGTGACGTATCTAACCGGGCAAGTGCATGCCGGCCACGCAAAATGTAGGGTTCCGTAGTTCCCCCCTCCCCCCATCTAAATAATCCGGCTTAAGAAATGGGTTTTCTGTTGTTTTTGTGTCATACTTACATCATTATACCTACTTAATGATAATTTTCAATTGAATTTGTACGAAAAAATTGTTACTTCTCATTTGACTCTGTTACTAGTAAACTTGTAAAGCCTACTTAGCTGTGATAGTTTTCCTTTTAATTTCACGGCTACCGTTAATTCTTTCACATACCTAACATTAATTATTTAGCTGGCAGTTGGAGGGGATTTGACTTTAACAATAATTTTCACTTTAAAGCTTAATATTTCACAAACGGATATCTAAATCTAAAAATAGTTTTCACAGCCCCTAAAAGTTTTGAAAGGCCCATCTAATGATACCCCACACGATGGGAAAGGGGAGAAAAAAACCACATCCCCACTTTATGTATAGGGAAGTTACACTCGAAAAAATGTTTTTCAAGATTTAATTCTCTCACTTTGTCGATCTCTGAGTTAAGCTGCGGAATGACGGACAGACATGGCGAAACTATAATGGTTTCGTTATGCCAATTTGGCTACGGTACCCTAAAAAAGTACGCGGTAACTATTCCTAATCGTTTACGTATCAATATATATAATACATCGGTAAATTATCAATGCCGTCACTATCATAATAATTTATCACGTCAGGTGGCAATGTTTAATTTTCTATCACGCAAAAAAATAATTCCCATCAAAATACTACACAAAAAACAGATTCCTAAATCCTAAAGCATCACGAAATAATATCTAATAAGACGAAACACATGTTAGTTTACCTACATTGTTAGTGTACTCCGGTCAAACCAAGGAGGCCTAATGCACAAGACGTTGCCGCCATATTGAATTAATAAGCTCCTCCCGTTCCAAATTCAAAAGCTTCCTGGCCGCTTTCTGGATGATAATGACCTCTTGCATGTGGCCAGTAACTCAAGCAAACTTGTCTATACCTTGACAAATTTATTTTATCCCACATGAAAAAACCATATGAACCGTATTCTAAAACATTAAGGTTGAAAACTGTTTAGCAGAAGTCTTGTTGAGCAGTAAATGTAGAGTTGTCGTTTAGTATTGGACGTTAGAGGCACAATGCACTAATTATATCAGTATCTTAGAAAGCCTCTAACCAGCCCCTTAACAGTTTTCCATGGTATCGAAGAGGCATTAGAGCATTTCCCAGTAATGCTTCTAAAGACGGCTGGCGCACGATGACCAAAGAGATTGCTTGATGGCACATAATTTAAACTTTAGTTTAAGTTAACTATTAATATTCTGTTTTTGACTACGCTCACACATATACGGGTGGTAGCGTTGGTGTATACCTACTGAGTTAAATTGAAACTAAATACATTTATATTTTCTTTTAAATTTTACACACGTCATACCTTAGCTGAATGTAGTATTAATACTACATTCATCTTATTAATGGTATGACGGGCATTATTGTAACAATGGTTTACAGATATATGAAAAGCTGAGCACGGTTATCTAATATTCCTCCTATCGTCTTGAATTTTCGTCACATATAGCGAGGGAATTGTAGGTGCCTTGTGTCTTATTTTTTATCGCCTGTGTTGTTGGATAGTCTATAAAGAGTTTGGGTGCCGTAACCGAAACTGGTTAAGAGACAAAGTTTCTGATAAAAACTCAGAGCATTAAAAAGGCTTAAACTCAGAGCTTATTTACTACTTATTTGATAGCCTTTTTATTGATCGTGATTCCATTACCCTGCAACAATAATAACCAAGTACGTAGTAATGTATACCTACACAAAAATTCTTAGGCGTGTATCACAATCTAAATCTGGAAAAAAACTGCTGGACACCAATAATTAATGTTAAACGGAGATTAGCATGGTGGCATCGTTCGCCAGCTAATTTAGAACTATCGGCGGCAAAGTGGTTGGTAACGTCTGGGCACCAAGTTGCGGCCAACTATTCTGGGTCACCACTCCGACCGTAATGTCAATATGTGTGATCTTGTCATCGAAGCCCTTTACACGCTGCTCTTGGTAGATTGCAAGGAAGGGGGTTTCATAGTAAACAAGCAGAACAACGCACATATAGACGCGGATACAGAATCTCAGACCCGTTTGTTCTGAAGGTGTTCCGAGATTTTGTGTCACAAACCTCTATAATACTAGTAGGCTGGATTGGCTACCCCGTTCAAAGTGACAGCAATTTAAATTCCGAATCGAATGACCGTCCTGTGTACTTTTTGACACTTATGACAAATGACCGTTATTGTTACCCTTGTTACCATTGACGTATGGACCTGGACCGTGTCATGCATTTCAATTAAACGTGAAAGAGAGAAAAAACTCTTGCGGCCTTTGAACAACGCAACTTTGTGGACAATAACTATTGTCCACAAAGTTGCGTTGTCTCGTTCTAGAGAGTGGTCAATTTTGTGAGGGTTTTGGCTCAGTCCTGGTATCTACGTTAATGCTTGTTACATAACATTGACGTATAAACCTAGACCGTGCCATCCCTTTAGAGGAACTAACTTCGAAAAAACTCGTGCGGCCCTCTCTCTTTTAGGTATTGTCCACAAAGTAGCGTTGTCTCTTCCTAGACAGTGGTCAATTTTGTGAGGTTATGGCGCAGTCCTAGTCTATCACCCAGGATAAAACTTTGTGTGATGAGCACGAGAGATGAGGCTTATTCTGTGTCTGGGTGTTATTTATCTATAATATGTATGTATTTAGAAATATATAAGTATGTTTATCAGTTGTCTGGTTTCCATAGTACAAGCTCTGCTTAGTTTGGGATCAGATAGCGTTGTGTGAGTTGTCCCTAGATATTATTATTATATTATTATAATAGGTACTAATATTATAAAGCTGAAGTTTTTAAACGTGATAATCTCAGAAACTTCTTCGTTCGAATCGAAAAATTTGCCCATTTATCGAAACATCACGTTATGACCAATAGGAGCGGAGCATAAAAATAAAATGCTGGAAAATCGAGGAAAATTGACGCTGAGTAATAAATAAGCTGATCTTCCTACGTGTAGCATATTGGCAGCCTGTAGACAGTCAATAAAGAAATCAGAATGACCACACTGAGATCTGAATCTAAATCATTGATTTTGATCGCACGAATTCGCCTCAAACATCTCCCCGCCGAAATAAATAAAGCTACTAATAGATAGAAGACTGACGTTGATATTTTCGTAATAAGTATAATAATTGAAAAATAACATATTTTTTTTCACTTAGGATGCAAAACACTCGTGATACGTCGGTATTCTATATGTACCTACATGTAATGGCAAGTTTACAAACAATAGGAAAAGCCGAAAAGAGAACATGTGTGTGTGTGTGTTTTATAGCCATGTTCTTTAGAAAAGAGTTTTTTTTAATTGCCAATTTTACAATGTTTGAATGTTTATAAACTCGATATGGGGGTAAGATGCTGCCACTAATATACTATACACCATGTTAAAGGACTGATACCAATTATATTATTAAAACGCTGGCACATGACATAAACTAAAACTAGCCTTAGTTGGTACAACTTGCTTGTTGCTTGTGCTTAAATATTGGCCAAAGTACTTGTAACGAATGATTAAATATAAAATATTCATTCTGATAGGTATCAAATGAAATAAAAGTTTACACCTTTGGTATGCATTTTGACTGGTTATTGGCTTCAATTTGAGACCTTTCAAAGGTTTTCACCATATTTGAGCACATAACCCCACACACCACCGACTACTTTAAAATCAGAAACCTAAGCTTTTAATGAAATAATTGCTCAATAAACCCCTGTCCAGACGCCCCTAAAATCTATAAAGGTTGGGTCAAATGGACGATACAACTAAATAACTAAATACTCCGTCTTACCTTTAAGATAGTTCGACGACAACTAAACTTCTAATTGGCACCAAATCTAATTACAAAACGGGGAATCGAACCCCCGATCCAGCACTTAGCACCGATCCTTTTAACGGTTTAGTGAAGACGATCCCCTTTTGTGAGACGATATTCGCCAATTAAGGGTTACTGTGCTTGATTTGCTGTCTCTATCTGCAGATGTAGATGTATTGTTTTGTTACCCGACTACGATAAAATAAAAGGAAGGATAGTCTATGTAAGTAGGTATAAGGAAACTTAAGTAGGTTTTTAGGGTTCCGTAAGCAAAATGGCAAAACTGAACCCTTATAGTTTCGTCATGTCTGTCCGTCCGTCTGCAGCTTAGCTCAGATACTGTTAGTGCTAGATGGCTGTAACTTTGCATAGATACACATATTACTTACGCCAAAAAAGTGAAAGAATTGATTTGAGATTGAAAAACATTTTTTAGAGGATACCTCCCCTATGTAAAGTGGGGATGTGATTTTTTTCTCATCCACCCCATCGTGAAGGACATAATTAGATATATCTTTAAAAAATGTTTAGCGGTTGTAACGACAATTTTTAGATTTAGGGATAATGAAATATTAAGCTTATAGTCCAAATTTTTGTTAGAGTCAAGTCCCCCCTGCCGGCTAAATGGGTGATGAATGTGAATAATTCACGGAAGTAGTACATATAGTGAAATTAAAAAGAAAACTATCACAGCTGTAGCAGTACATGTTTACGAGTAACAGCTGATCAAATGAGAAATAACAAAATTATTGTACAAATTCCAATGGCAATTATTATTATGTAGCTATAACGTTGTAAGTATAAAACAAAAACAACAGAAAATCCACTTCTTAAGTCGCATTATTCGGGTGGGGGTGGGATTACGGAACCCTACATTGTGCATAGCCTGACATGCACTTGCCCGATTTTTTTTTTTGTATTTAGTATGTTCCACTATAGAGCCTAAAGTTGCGTAAAGTTAGTATAATTAATTTATTTTAAGTTGCATCACCTGCAATTTTTTTGATTTTAACGAATGAGTTCATCAATCGATTCGTTACTATGTATAGCCCGGTTGCCAAAAACGACCTATATTTTACGCAATTATAGATATAACTTTGCTCTGATAGGAATCACACAGAGATAGGTACATACGTCATAGCGAACAAAAAATCGGAAATGACTTGTCGGTTATCGCGATGAAAACTATCATATTCTCCGGGACTCAGACTATCTCCATACCAAATTTCATCTAAATCGGTTCAACGGTTAAGTAAGCGTGATAAGTTGATAACGTAAGAGACAGACAGGGTTGCTTTTATTTATAATATTAGTAGTTATAGGCCGACCGCTTAACTCGTATATCGCCTGCGCGGTGAGAAGGGAGCGCGGGGTGATGTTAACGGGTGGGTGAGCGGGGTGCGCGGGACAGAGAACTTCCCGCGCACCCCGCTCACCCACCCGTTAACATCACCCCGCGCTCCCTTCTCACCGCGCAGGCGATATACGAGTTAAGCGGTCGGCCTATAGTATATCACCAGAATACCAAGAGTTATAACTCTACGTAAATAAGTAATATGTGGTTCCTTGCGTGGACTGAGTTAATAATTTTCGGAAAAATAGAAAATAGCACGTAAAACGTGCACCTTCATTTATTAGAATCATGTTAAGTATAACTAGTGGCTATTGTTTTTTGACTGCCTCTGTGGCGCGGTGGGAGTGTGTCCGACTGCTACGCAAGAGGTCGTGGGTTCGATTCCCACACGGGACACCACTTTGTGTGATCCACAAATTGTTGTTCTGAGTCTGGGTGTAATTTGTGTCCGTGAATTGTATGTTTGTAAAGTCCCCCGCGACACAGGGCTTGTACCCTACTGCGGGAGTCGTCTTTTTTAAGATAAAAAAAAAAAAAATGTTATATATGCTACTAAATGAATAAAGCTTTATAAATTTGAGTACGAAACAAACCGCAGTAAAATCGAATTCCTTGAATGAGGCTCTCTCTCTGAGAACGGAATAAATAGGGTATCTAGATCTTAATTTCTGTGAAATCTTATACACCTCGCTATTCATAACCGCGCAACTTCGTCTGCGTAAATGTTCCCCGTTTATGCAACATTTTTCATTGCTGCTCCGCTTCTATTGATGGTAGCGTGATGTTATACATAGCTTTCCTCGATAAATGGGCAGTCGTTCTTGAGATTATCAAGTTCAAAAACACAAACAAAGAAACTCTTCAGCTTTATAATATTAGTTTAGATAAACTAGCAAAAATAATGTATTTGCTTTTGCATTGGTTTTATAAAATCAAATAAAGAAATGTTTTATAATTAAACATTTTTTTTTAAGACGGGCCATACTGCCTTATATGAACGCATGACATTTCAGCTAAAATGCTAAAGTTAACGGCTGGGGGCAACTAAACGCCTAGAATATGTCACCTTATAAAAAAATAGGTACAGTGCCAATGTTAAAGATAAGCAGGCACTGTTTCTGTTTTAAATACGACTCCCGCATTAGAGTACAAGCCCTGTGTCGCAGTCATTCAATTCACGGAGACAGACAGAAGTACACCCAGACTCGAAACAACAATTTGTGGATCACACAAAGTGGTGTCCCGTGTGGGAATCCAACCCACGACCTCTTGCGTAGCAGTCGGACACACTAACCGCGCCACAGAGGCCGCCATTTATAATTAAAAATACAATCGTTACGATTGCACAGTGGCACTTAATTTATAAAAGTCGGATAAGTAGGATTCACCATAGGAGCTAAGATGGGTATCTTAGACTCTATGATGAATCCTACGTAAATATAAAATACTAAATATAATATAGACTTCTGGCTTAGTTTTGGCTATTGTAGTCGAAAAATCACAAGAAAAGCTGCTTTTTAGCTTTTTTAACACTCAATTCAATCATTCAGCGGCTTTTTTACCGATTGTATACAAATACAAATGTACCTACACACAATTCTTCAGCGCTTTCTTCAGCTACATAAGCCGGTTAACCCGTTGGGCGTCGTTAGGCGTGGCGACGGATGAGCGTATCCGTATATCCGCGCACACAGCTATATCCGCGCATATCCACGGGGGCGGATCAGCCCGGATCAGCAACAGGTGGGGGATGAGCCGATGGTGTATCCGCCCACTCAAACCACGTGGATAGCATTTTTATTTTTAGCTTGTTGACTTTGTGGAGGGAAACAGTGCAGTTTGAGCGCGTTTCGATGAACGACGTGATTTAAATTCCTTGTATTTAGCGTTATGATTTGGTAGTTATGGAAGTTGGTGTTTCAATCGTTGTAGTATATGTTATAATAAAGTAATAAGTTATTATAAAAAAGGTTAAGTTTGTTAAAAAATATTGGAACATTAGATGAGTTGGAAATAACGTTTTATTTCGATGACCAATTCAGATCAATGTTTAAGTATTGGTCCTAATTTTAAAATACTGCTACTAGTTTTTAATTACCGAATAAGTGACTTCAAACTCAAACTCACACTCAAATATCTTTATTTTGTAAAACCATTGACGTAAGGACCAGGGCTCAATTAAAAAGTACTCGTAAATATTGACTGCGATGTGAAAAAGAGAAAAAACTGCGACCTTTGACAGGTATTGTCCATAAATTTTGTGACGTTATGGCGCAGTTCTGGTCTATACGTCAATGTGTAAAACCAAATCAATGATCATTTGAAAACGTCAAATTATACAAACTAAAAAAAAATTATTCAGATTTGTTTGAAAAAAAAGAACAAAATGAGGTTAATACATACATAGTAAAAAAAACATATTAAGATTTGTTTGAAAAAAAAAAAAACAAAATGAGGTTAGGCGGCAGTTCCAAGTGTAAGGTTATCAAAACACTATAAGTATCTAATTGTTATTATTAAATAAATTATTATTTAATTTTGTTAAACAGTAAATACTACATACACAAATAAAAAAGTAACAGGGTAGCAAACACAAGAATATAAACCGAAACATTTCACAGAAATTAATTTACCGCCTCGTCTCATAGTTTGATATAAGCGACGCTGAATGATATTAAACGACAACAAATGAGTACAGTAATAAAGTCTATCAGTAACGATTGTGTTCACTCATCAACCAACGAAAGAGGCCAATAAATAAAAAAGGATTTACTGTTTCCAACAATTAAAATAAATCTAGAAATGTAAAATTACTAAGTTGTGAGCCAGAATAATCACTGGTACGAAATTTATTGTGGCACTTTAGCATTTAATGCGTAAAATTGACGAAATCAGTCGTTTTGAGTGCGAAAACTTTGGCCAAAAGTCATTATAGTCGAATCAATCAGGGCAAAATGGCGTTCTCAATACGCTAGGGACGCGCAATGGTTGTTAGTATGACGCCCTTCTTATTTATGGTAATCACTAGTGTTGTGAGGGCTCTTTCTGAGGCTTCGTAAGCGGTCAATTTATTTTTATTATGGGTAAAATGAAATATTTGTTTGGTTAGATTATGTTATTTTGATGATAACGACGTTCTTAATGATTAAGCTTTATTTCTTGTTCTGAATAGTAAGTATTATTCGAATCGAATGTTAATAAAAATGCGAATTACAATTTAAAGACTATTCTATTCTAAACGCGTAGCATTTTAGGGTTAAATGTCATTATCTTTTTTCATGACATGTGGTCACAATAATTGGCAAAATGTTACAAATTGTAAAAAGTGAAAATATTTAATCTACTTGTGCCTGAATATGATTTTTTTTAACGAAGTTTATTAAAATAGGTTCAATAATTCGCTTTACAAGTCTCTGTACTTACCTTTTTAAAGTTTTCCAAGGAACTAAAACTATGTTAGCCTACTTTGTAATGTTCTTCTTTATGAGTTTGCTGTTTTCGTTGTATCGTGGTACAAATCAAATTATTTTCTTTCTTCTTTCTATGTTAGTACCTATGTATTGACGAAAAAATTATATCTTAAAATTTTTATGAGTACTTCTATCACTCAAGGTTTTGAACCACCACAAAATTAATGCCGGCTCACACGTTCACGTATCGTCGGTTATTTGTCGACGTTCGTCCTTTAAGACCCAAATTAATAGTCTAAACTTGGTTGTACCCACGCGCGCCTTACTCGCAACTTAGTCGCCAATTAATTTATTACTTTACTTTGCCATTCTTTACCTTACCACTTATACATCTGCGGCGGAGGGTTAGCGTGTTGCCAGCTTATTGTGATTTATTCGCACTCTTCGAGAAAATAGACTGGCGGAAATTAGATGTTATGCACGTTATATAATAATTATATATGTACCTACTTATGCTATTGTCTTGTTACATACTACTAGAAAAATGTCCTAATATATAAAAAGATTTTTGTAATTCATTCAAAAATACTAAAATGTTACAACCTGTTCTCATTTACACTAATATTATAAAGAGGAAAGATTTGTATTTTTGTATGCAACGAATAAACTTAAAAACTACTGGACCGATTTAAAAAAATCTTTCACCATTAGAAGACTACATTATCGGGGAGTAACATAAGCTATATTTTATTGTCAAAATAAATAGAGATCCCTACGAAAATTGCAATAATGTAATAACTCAAGGTATAAAAAACTACGATATGACACCCATGAAAAGCTGGGGCAGGCAACTAGTACCTAATAATTATACAAAAAAGTGCGAGTGCGTTTACGGTAATTTTCACGATTTAATTATGTATATATCTTTGTTGTTTGGTTAAAGATATTTTGTACAGAGAAAGACAATATAAGCTATTTTTGAACTACTAAAACACTGTATTAGATTCGCGTGGGATTGCCGCATAACTTAGTTGCCAATAAAATGATTTCAAATAAAGTAAGTAGGTACGTCGGCTCCTTTTATTACAGAAGAGATTTATTTCATCTATTCTGTAATAAAAGGAGCTACAAAACTTAACCTAATAAAGAACAATAGCGAATTCTCCCAATTTATAATACAATCAACAATCGTAGCACAATTAATTACCCTAAATCATTACTTTGATAAATGTCTGGCAACACGGCAAAGTGCGATACGACGCGCCTACGCTACGATAACCGCGGCAGGAGATTTATTTCGCGAACTTGTTAAAACTTCATAATTTGTCCGTATTATCGGCACACAGTATGTGCCAGACACTTTTATCAGATGCCCATGTGTTGTTCTTTCGAAAGTTCTTCATTATTCGTATGGGTGGATTTCTGTTTTGTTTGTGTTACGTCCCCTTAATAATAAGATAAAAATATTTTTTTTTTTAAATATATACTAATATTTTCAGGCCCATACCGCTGAACAGATCCCCCTCTCAACCAATTTTATAAATGTGAGAGTAACTTTGTCTATCTTTCAGGTCTTTATGCCTAATAGACAGACAGAGTTAGTGACCTAGTGGCAATCGAGCATTAGGCAACGTTACCACTCGATTCCGTTTTCGAACATTGTCAAATCGCTCCGAGCCTCGGAGAGCACGTTAAGCCGTCGGTCCTGCGCCTAATCTTTCTCCAGTCGTGTCGGATTTCCGTACCATTGGGCTATGAGCGTGCACATGTGTATGCCCATCGTGCACTATAATATCTCCTGATAGTTGGCTAGTCTCTAATTAGATTGGCCGCCGAAATCGAAATCGGTTAGGTCACCATTATTATGCCTAAAACCCTGAATCGATTTTAGCGGAACTCAACGTAAAGTCTGGAAAGCGTCATAGATTGTTTTATATTTATAAAATACTAGCTGACCCGCGCAACTTCGTCTGCGTAAATTTTCCCCGTTGTTGCAATATTTTTCATTGCTGCTCCGCTCCAATTGATCGTAGCGTGATGTTATACAGCCTATAACTTTCCTTATTATATGGGCTACCCAACACAAACATATTTTTTTCAATTTAGACCAGTAGTTTCTGAGATAACCGCTTTCAAACAAACAAACTCTTCAGCTTTATGATATTAGTATAGATATACACGCGGGCAGAGCCACAGAAAAAGTTGTTAATAATACGGCCATTTTATAATTCATCATAAAGTGACTTTTTACTCAGTATTCAAGGCGTAGAAATAGATACAATACTCGAAACCAATTCTAATATAACACTAACGACCCAATTATTAGTCCCCATTCCCATATAAATTCTTATAAACTACGATCAAAATCTAAGCGAGTATGTACTACAGCAATTCTAATTAGCCCTTCCTTATTTATGATTCATAAGCCGGAGTACAATAAATTCTGGTAGAATCTTTCCGTCCCACATGTGTTAGTAAGCCGTGGCATTAGCGAATGTTGAATGTAGGTTCTCGCCTAATAAGAGGCAGGATGTAAGGAATCGCACTGATTACTATATTATTTATTACGCTACGTGCCGCCCGTGTAAACGCTTCCTAATACTTCTATCTACCACCCGTCTTGGAACCTTTTCATAATAAACTCGGATGGAATTTTGTTTGGAAATGTTTTGAGAATGCTCTGCGGTGCATTGCGGTAAGGTTCTTTGTAGGTGGGTGGTAACGCCATCTATCAAATGGGGTAACGATTAAGTGAGTTGCAGCGAGCGGCACCTATGAGATTTTTAATTATTGCCAGTATTAAATCGTGATTAATGTGAACCATGGTTTATGGCACGGTTTAACATCTTTATGGGCCTATTAACGTGTACGTGTGCTTATTTACGAGATGTTTCCTAAGTTTTTCTTCAGATTTTTGTTACCTATATCACAGATAATATAATACTATACTAGGAATACTAAGGTACAGTTTTCCATTCTTTAATGAATGAAATGGAATTAATATTTTGACATTCTTTTTTACTTTCTTTTAGGTATCCTATTTATTTTTGTGGGAGTGTATTACTGTAAAAATTACCTATAATATTAGTTTGTATAGGCTACCGGATCTTAATCGCGTAGCGACCACGACCGTTGCTACACGGTCAAATCATATAAAAATAAAACAAAGGTTTTTCTTTAAAACTCATCGTATATAGCGAGAAACTGTAGCAGCCGACTGCATGATTTAAGGTTATCTTATTTCCATATTTTTCTAAGCAGGTGGGTTATATGATTTTTAAAATTTTATTTTTAATAAAAAAAGAAATTTTTATTTACTTATTTATTTTTTTATTACATTTTATATTATCATAAATTCCATTTACATATCGAAGTACAAGAGAAAATGGTTGGAAACAAACCTTAAATCTTTATATATTGTAAACGGTCATTCTAAGTGAAAAATGATTAAAGACACGTCATCATGATTTTTAAGTTACGGATCCAACCTGGCAAGGTATACCAAGACAGAGTTCATCTCACCAGAATGAATCCCTATACAATGATACCTCACATGACATTGTTGACTTTATTTTTTTCTCTATGATCACGATATGGCGTCTGGCTGTCGCCATTTTGAAATTGAATAACTGTCATGGCTTTGGTGATACTCGTACATTACGTAGAGACCAGGACTGCTCTATCTAGAAAGACACAACGCTACTTTATGGACAATACCTGTCAAAGGCCGCACGAGTTTCTGTCTCTTTCACGCTTGGCAGTCAATATTTACTTTTTAATTGAAAGGGATGGCACCAGGTCTATACGTCAATGGCCTATATAGTGCCACAAAGGAACACACATACAGTCATAGGCTGATAAACACATTACCCTCCTTTGCGTCGCACAGTCGGGTAAAAAGCGAAGTCAATAAAAACATAATCAAACGTAAACACCTTTCTCATAATACGCCTTACAATCTTGCACACCTATTTCCCTCCTCATTAAAACCACGAACGCGCCAAAAATGATAATACGATATAACCCGGGTAATTTAAATTTATCAAATGCATGTTGACAAAGCACCGTTGAATAATGACTATCATATTTTGTCGTATCTCCTCACATATCATTGCTAAAAAGGATAAAGAATAGAAATTTTGCTTGATATGCCACCTTCGGGCTTACATAGTCTTGAGACCGTTTTATGCGATATCGTCGTAATTTTAATGAATATTTATTAGTGTATACTTGAACTTAGTTTACGCGAGGATAGAAACTGTGTCGAGAAATGTGATTAGTCGACAAAGTTATTGAATTTAAAACGAAATATAAACATGTGGGGGAATTAATGGGGAAATGAGTCTGTTATAATAAAATTCTGTCTGGAGATGAGGTTTTATTTTAAAACTTCAAACATATTTTGTATTAAACAACTAATGTTGTTTAATACAAGAAAATATTATTAAGTGATCCATTAACCGCAGTTCATGATTAAATATAATCCTTTTTTTACTTCAAAAAGTAGGAGGTTCTCAATTCGGATGTTCTTTTTTTAATGTATGTTCGGTCATAATAGACGTTAACTCCGTCATATATAGACGGATTTTCCAAGCAAGAGGTTTATTCCGAAATATATATCCATATACATTTTGTAAAGACAACAAAACTCCAAGGACACTCAAAACGTAATGTTACACATACAACGTATTGCGTTCACTAATACCCAATCAGAAAGAAAAGTTACACAGCTTAGTTAGAGGTAAGCAGGTACCTAAAATAATATAAAAAAAAAATATTGTACACCTTAAATGCAAAGTTGTCACTTAAAATACTACTTCAAACCCATATCGCATTTTCGGTCACCAGAGTCACCAGACTAGCTTTCACCCGCGGCTCCGCCCGCGTGGATGTCGGTTATCGCGATAAAAACTATCCTATATCCTTTCCCGGGAGTCAAACTATATCCAATACCTAATTTCATCTTAATCGGTTAAGCTGTTTGAGCGTGAAAGCGTAACAGACAGAGTTACTTTCACATTTATAATATGCGTATGGATTATATCTTAAATATATTTAGAAAAATACGGGACACCCAAAATACACCATTACCAACTTGCAATAAAATCACACCACAATGTAAATTTTGGCCTTACTAAGCAAGAAATAGCATCTCGCCCGTTCAATCACGCCCTGATACACTCCGCGAGCGCACTGAATCATCCCCAAGTAACCGTAATCTACGGCGTTCAGAATTATTATTTATAAGGTAATTACAAAAACACTCTCACACGCTATCTCACCCACTGCTAATGTTATTTATGTGGGGATAAACGGCTATGAGGAATTTTTGCATATCGCCCCCTCTTTGAGTAAATTGAATGATAACGGTCGGAGACAATCTTGGTATTTTTAGACGAGATGAATGAAGTGTGATGGTGATTACGTGACAGCTTCGTGTGTTTCGTATGTTACAATGTTGCGACTTTGTAATTGTAATGTTGTTATTTAAATTATGATACGCATATATTGTTGGTTTCTATTTTAATTTAGAGGTTATTTTAATTTTGTGACAGTATAGTAACGTGTCTCAAATAAAATGAGTGAACTTTGTTCCTTGTGTTAAAAAGCGGCGGTAGCCTTATGGCTAAGGCATTGGTCTCGCAATCGTGAGGTCGCGGGTTCTAATCCTACCCATTACACTACCGACGTGAACCCACTCCTAACACAAGCCATTGAGCTTAGCTGGAGGGGTTAACAGGATTGCTAGTAATGTGGGACCAAAATCCCACATTCCTAGTTATCTTTAAAAAAAAAAAAAAATTACACAAGAAAAAATAAAATATATTAAAAAAATATAAAGTAATACTGTTTTTCCCACAACTACGTATTCAGTTTGGAACAACAATTTTAACCCCGAGTAGGTATCATTGTTCTGTAATTTCTACCCTTTAGTAAATTCAACAACTTGAATTTTCAAAAATCCGTTCCTAGCGAATGCCTACCATTGACCGTGACCGAGGTACCCATTAATCGATAAAGCTATATAACATCACACTATGACTAATAAGAGCGGAGCAGCAATGAAAAATGTTCCAAAAACGGGGAAAATTTACGCAGACGAAGTTGCGCGGGTCAGCTAGTTATAATATTATTATAATTAGCAAAAACTAGAATACTATTTGAAAGGCGGAACCTTTTATCCACTCGAACCGCAACCACGATCAAAACGTCGGGTAAATAAAAGTTCATGCCTTTAAATATTTCACGCGTTTAAGCCCCCATTGTATTCTAATACGTGTAAACATCGCGAAAGTTTAAAAACAATTAGAAAAAAGCTATTAGATTGCAGTCGGTTATAACGACCAGCCTATAGATACGACAGCAACAACCTAGGCAAAGCTTACAGACCTCATTCCTTAACGCAAGAATGTCAAATATAAGTAAGTTTCTGATCAATATTTGAACCCATGTCAGGTGAAGCGGAAACTTTATTATCGGTTTTCGCTAACCGATGTATCCGAAACTTATTTTGCATGTTAGCTGAGATAGCGAGTGTGCTGCACTTGTGAAAGAAACTTGTGAGTAATGGGACATCTTTCCTATATCACACATGCATACTTGAATAAAGGAGGGTAGAGATTATTACTTCTATTATATAAAAATTAATGTTTGTCTGTCGGTAACTATTGATTAAATTGTGATGAAACTTTGGCAGGGTGTTCTGGAGACACACGAGAATATTCTGGCAAAAAAAATAATCTTGAGAGGTGTCAAGGGACATCCGGATGGAACGAGGTTCCTTTCTATTAATTAGTGAAGGAATTGTAATAAAATTTTATTTTTTAAATAAAATACACATTATGATAAAAAAAAGTGTCGTTACAACTTTTGGTCTAAATTTTTTCCGTCTAGCCCCAGCGCGATATGGAATTTCGTTCCAAAAACAGCCAGGGTCACTAGTTTAACATATCACTATTGGAAAGAAGTCTGAGGCTTTTATTAATATATTAGAGGCTGCACCTTACCTGCATTTACGGTTCACAATAAAGCGAATATTGAATGATGATTTTTCATGGGCGGTAATCTTCATAATATGAATTTGTTTCTTTTTCTCATGTTCCTTTTTCATTTGTAATTAGTTAACAGAATTTCTTCTTCTTTGTTATTTTTAAAATGTACTTATTATTTATTGTTACTAATTAATTAGCGGTAACTAGTGCATTATCTATGTACCGATGCTTATTTAAGCAATTTGTATTTAAAAAAATGTTGTATATGAATGTTAGTTAGTCTGTTCCTAACATAAATTAATTTGAAGAGCAGCCCAAAGTTTTTATTGCCTTGATATTTTTCACGTTCTACATATGCATTGCAAACTTTGACACAAAGTATAAATGAAGAATCATTATTACAAGTATAGATTTTGCTTCTAACTGAATTTAAAACAACGATTTTTAATTGGGTAGGTATTAAAAATGTTTTATGAATTGAAGTGCAAACATTTTGAAGCCTCTTAAAAGTTGTTATCATCTCTACCTATCACTATATTTTTTCAATTCTTTTGCGTAAAGCGCAATAAGTTTAAGATACATAATATCTTAACCTTATAACGATTTACGCAAAATCATTACATTTAATAATAGTACAGTAACTTTTGTTATCATAATGGCTGTTTGACACTAAACGCCTCTAAAGGGAACTGTATCCACTTCTTAAAGAAAATCATATTCATAGAGGCGATAAATTCTCAGCCAACGCTCGCACACCTCTTTAACCATATCTGTATTATTTTAATATACGTAAACCGAGTAATATATCTGTCTCCTTTTTGCTAGTGAGTGTCTAGTATAATGTCATCTCTGTCTGTTTTCGGAGGATATCTTAATAAGATTCATGAAAGGACGCCATATTTTATATCCGACTCTGTCCTCTATCTTCTTATATTATCCGAGGAAGCGCTTTTGAAATATGTGCCTGCTTGGGAATTTCCGATCTTTCAATTACACCTTTGTATGGAGTTTTGGAAGTTAGATAAAAGCTTTAGAAGCTAAAGACGTCTTTATTACGTTGTCTAAGTTGTCTATTTAGGTTGTAAGTGTGTTACAAGCTAGCTATTTTTAGACAGGTTCGTTGAATTTCTCTACCTACGCCTTGAAGGTTACCGTCAGCTTCTTGTCAGTATTCCATCCTTTATTTTCAATAGCAAAATGTAAATACTTAGTTTATTTTTCTTGACTATACTATTTCAGTGTTAAGTTAAATGTGAAAATTTGATTGTTTAGATTCATGAATGGACTTGGATGAAATTTGAAATTAAGATACACAATTTTCTGGAACAAATTGTAGACACGTGAATTGGAAAACTGTGCCAACAAAGCTAATATCTGATTAAGATGTAAGTTTTAAGTAATTTTTATAGGTATTCTTGCCAATTACTTTACAAATACAATAGGTAATTGCATTTTTGAAAGATAGAAAAATTATCAAGGGATAGAAAAATTTGAGGTCTAGTAACATAGTCCAGATAGGTGGTTCGCTTCTGGCCCCGGTTTGGCTACAGAAGTCTCGGGTTCGATTCCTGGGTCTGGACTTCAAATTTTTCTATCTTTCAAAAATGCAATTATTGTATAAGTAAGTTTTAGTTTCAAGATCACTCGTTGTGAAAGTCCATATAAGAGACTCGTGTTTCTTCGTAGACGGACTGCTGATAGGTAATCGATCGATTCAAAGAATATCAATTAATTATTGTACCTAGAGAATAGATGACATTTTTCAATAAAAAATCTAAACAACATAAAAAAGCACGCAAGGAATATGCAACTAGTTGATACAGCTTAAAACTTCTTGTAAGGGGCGAAGCGCGGGGTTACCAAGATATTAAATAAAGTTAAAGCCATAAATATTTCTCCAGTTAACACCGTAACGAGGTAAAAAGTATTACGTTGGATGGATTTATTAAACATGGCCGCCCGTAAGCCTACATTAATCATTTTGACGTTGTCCATAATTCTAATGTTTATAAAGTTAAAGTTTTATTTTATATAGGATCCTTATTTTTTCTTTTGTTACTTAATTAATAGGAAGTGTTTCTTTCTCATTGTTCATACTAGGATTTATACCGTTTTTACTATAGTTAGAGGAATCGGACTCAGTGGCAATGACAACCGACGAGACTGAGATATCTGCGAGGTGATGCGTAACCGTTTTGCGAAAAATGTCTGTGCCTTGGAGGCACCTTAAGCCGTCGGTCCTGCACCCATAGTCTCTCCAATCATGTTGGATTTTCGCCCCAAGGGCTATCAGAATGGGGGAATATAGTGCACTAAAACATCTCCTGCGTAGTTGAATAGTCTCCCATGAAATTGGCCGCTCTAACCGATATCGGTTAGTAGACCATCAATAGATACCAGTACTTATGTATTCATAAATGTAGCTCATAACTACTCATACCTCAGCGAAGTAAGTCGGAATGCTTTATGTAGGTCAAGAGAACCTACCTACCTCTACAATTACAGCAAAAAATAAGTGACCTATTTTCTGAAATAATATTAAACCTTCTTTTATGTTATGCCAAGTAATTATTATAATTACAAAAGCTTGACCCATAAGTCCTGTATGTTTGGCTACCCATTTGAACTAGAAGAAATAAATTTAAAAACTGAATCATTCTATGGTATAAACAGCCAGCATTATTTTGACACAATTATAGTTTTAGAAGCCTGAAAAAATATAGCTAAACATGTATGTACGTAAACATTCTTTTTTCGAATTCTTCTTTAAAATTACGTCATCTTTTCCTACAGAAGCTGGAACCAGGCCACTACTTCCTGCATTTCAGTGCCAAGTATCACTTTTATATGTCATTTGATTTTTGTAAAAACATCCTCATACAACCGACCAACCAAATATGTTATAAAAACTTTTCGTATTGACGATGTGCGATACAACAAATTCAGAGATTCGCTAAGGACATAATATTTTCGGGATCCCTTCTTTTCTCATAATGTTCTTTGTCTTAATATACTTCGGCATAACGATTTTGGCACAATTTGTTTTGGCATAATAATACTTCGGCCTAATTTTTTATGGCATACCTTTTATGTTGGCACAATCATGTTAAAGACTAATTTGTGTTGGTATAAATTAGATTCGCATAACGTTAGTAGGCCTAATAACTATTAGCATGACGTTAGTAGGCCTAATGACTATTAGCATAATAATATTTAAGCATATAATTAATATAGGTAAATAACAAAAACAATTTTTATGCAAATTATTTATTACACATAAACTATGAAGATCATAGAATTTCAATTAGAATAATATAGATTGGGTTACTTTCTTCTTTAAAAATGCGTAGGTTAGGTTAGGTTAGAACTGTGACCTCTGTCTGTGTCAGAAACGAACATGCTCTCATGGGCAAGGATATAAAAACCAAATAATTATCATTAAATCAACTTTTATTTATTACAATTACTAAAAAAAAACAATTAAATTAGCGTAAATAAATTTATGTTTTAGGATATAATGCTTAAAAAAGTTATGCTATAGAACTTTATGCTTAATATATTTATGCATTAGAAGGTTATGCCTAATCATTGTTATGGTTTGAAAAAATATGCCTAAAACATTATGCGTAAGCTGTTATGCGTAATTATATTATGCGAATATATAATTATGCCTAACAAAAATATGCTAAGTTATATTAGGTCTTAAAATTTTAGGCAAATGGATAGGGAACCAATATTTTCAACTTAAACGTCTTCGTCGTCTAAATTTATCGACAGTTCTGCTATCAAACGGATGAGTAAATAATCACTCACTATAGTATCTACAGGATTTTTTTTAATTGTTTTTTTTTATTTTTACCCTCATAATTACTACTACGATAAGGGTATGTTGGAACTAGCATAAGCTAGTTCCAACATACCCTTATCCATTAAATTGACTTTAATATATGTACTTCTTTGTGTGATCTACAAATTGTTGTTCCGAGCCTGGGTGTACTTTGTGTCCGTGACTTGTATGTTTGTAATGTCCCCCGCAACACAGGGCTTTTATATTTCTGCGGGAGACGTTTTTAAAAAAAAACCCTTTTCACACACATTCATTCCCATTTTTGACATACTCTAATAATATGTATTGGACATCTTCTTTGACATAAGTAAATAGCTGTATCTGTTTTCATTTTGAGGACTAAACCGCTGCTTTGTTAAAACCTGTAAAGCTAGCAAGGCTGTAAAGAATGGGCAACTTTTTGCGATAACCCATTCATATATGTGTGGAAAAAGTTAGTAGGCAACATATAACCATTAGAAATATAGTCTTAAATATGCAGGTAACTTGTTGGAATAACGTAGTTAACAAACCAATAGCTATATCAAAAATATTAGAATAAAAAACAATTGTTTCAATATTACTTTTGTTATCAACTCTTTTATTAACGCACCAAACCAACCAAACTTTGAGCTTATACGAAACACTACGGGTATACATGTAAACTTTTTTCATAGACCGTACTGTAAGCTTATTTTGCGAGGGCACCAATATAATTCCTGCTCGTAAATCTTAACTTTAAGTGAAGGTGAAGCTGGGAAGGGGGATTAAAGATCAGTAATCTTAGGTACAGATGAGTTATGGCCCACCGCGATCCTCTTTATTGTGACTTTAAGAAACTAGAGATTTTGTTAAACGTTGGAAATTAATTTAGATAATGATTAATGGGTAGAACGGGGGTTCCCTCGGGAGGGTATTTGCATAATTGAGAACGGGGGTAGTTGTAGTTTTGCGGTCTCTTGCGGTTGATGTTGTATTGTTGTTTTATTGGGCTTTAGTTTTTGTTTGCGAATCTCAGGTATAATTTGGGTGTCCGGAAAGTTTTAGTAATACGGATTTGATTATGTTATAACTTAAATTTTTGATAAATGTTGATAAACTTTCGCGATTTGTACTCATTATTCGGGTATTTTAAGGGGTTGATCAAACCCATTACTATACTATCTAAACGGGCAGTACAAATATTTAACCAAAAAAATCGATAAAGACCAGTTTTTTTATGTAAAAGATAACTAGCAATGTGGGATGGAGAGTCCCACGTTACTAGCAATCTTGTTAAACCCTCCGGCTAAGCTCAAAGGCTTGTCTTAGGAGTGGGTTCACGTCGGTAGTAAAATGGGTAGGATTCGAAACCGCGATCTCACGATTGCAAGACCGATACCATTAGGCTACCGCCGCTTAAAAAATTAAAAAAAATATTCTATATATTGTTACGTACAATACTATATTGTGATATAAATATTAGTATTTGCTTATGCGACGGTTGCCAGTTCAGTTAAGTATGCAATTTATAGTTTCGTGGCAAAAAAAAATGTATGAGCTGTAAAATGTGAAATCTTTGTGATTGAAATAAAAATGTCTTTTCAAGTTTTATACGAATTCATGCAAAAAATGAAGAAACCAATCAAAAATTATATTTTTGTATCATCACCACCAAATATTGTCACATAATCTGTAACAGGGTTTCGTAAATGGGTTGTGAAATTTCCTCCCAGCCCTTTATCAGGGCCAATCAGCCTAAAGACAAACGGGGCTTATTCATAAATCTCAGTGAGCATTATTCGCGGGAAGGTGAAACAACAAACATTACAGACATAAATCTGCAACGTATCTTGGTACAGAGTTATAAACGCGATTCACTGCCGAAAATAATGGCAAATAAGAGTCTCGAAGACATTGAAAAATCAAATTGAGTCTTTACATACAATCCGATCCGAAATTAAGTTCTTTTAACCAATTATTTATGTAAATTAATAAAAAATAATAATAATAATTTCTTGGGACAACTCACACAACGCTATCTGATCCCAAACTAAGCAGAGCTTGTACTATGGAAACCAGACAACTGATAAACATACTTATATATTTCTAAATACATATATATTATAGACAAATATAATAACTCCCAGACACAGAATAAACCATCGTGCTCATCACATAAAGTTTTATCCTGGGTGGGGATCGAACCCACGACCTCTTGCGTAGCAGTCGGATACACTCCCACAGAGGCAGTCGAATCAATGAAAACGTAAATCGTCATGGTATATTCTTACAGCTTGTTGTGGTGTTAATAGCATCGTTAGGGTCAAACTAAGTCGATAAGAGGATTCGCAGACAATAAACTTTTTAATCGGCCGATAATATGATCGGGTTGGGCAGTAGTAGACCGACTAAACTATCGGCAGTTTGCGTGCGTGGAAGAGCGCCGTACTGATTAAGCAGTCGTAGTCGGCCGATAGTCTAGTTTGAAGAAAATGGTAAAGTCATCGGCCGTAAAACTTTTTAGTCGACCCATACCAAATTGAACTTCAATACAAACTCATAATGATTAACAGCCCGATCAAACTACCGGCCCACGAAAGTTTGTAAGTAGTCTGGGGGTGTCTAAAAGATTGATTCAATTTCATGTATTTTACCGTATTGTGAGTTTGTGTTTTTCCTTGCCATTATTGTTTATGTCTCGGCTGTAATTTGTGATCGTTTTCTGCCGTCGGGTAAGAGAGAGAAGTACCTATTTTCCCGTCAAAAAAGTATTTGCGTAGTAAAAAGTGTTTTACGTTTCTCTTCTCTACTTATTGTTAACTTACCTTATCACAAAATCCGCAAAGATTTGTCGCTATTGTACCTGTTGTACTACACAGCTTGCCAGCTTTTTCATCCGTATGTCCCCCTGTTATCTAGCAGCGTCGCGCCATAAGACAATAGTAACGCAATAATAAAAATGTTGAATAGCCCCCGTAATGATATTGTTACTGCCTGTAATGCATTGTGGTGCGATAACGGATAAACTGTACCCAGTAGACGAAAATACTGCCACGTTATGAGTTATTATTATACGATTTTATCTAAGAAATGGGTTTAAGGATTGGTGTGACGTATTTTTATCAAGAAACTACGGGTAATATCTGTCTTGCGTGTCTACATAGTTTCATCGTCTATCTATGAAAAAACAGTTCTGACATTTTAATGGCTAAGGCATCGGTCTCGCAATCGTAAGGTCGCGGGTTTGAATTCTACCCATTATACTACCGACGCAAAACCGACTCCTAACACAAACAACCATTGAGGTTAGCTGGAGGGGTTAACAGGATTGCTAGTAATGTGGGACATCATAAAAAAATCGGTTTCTTTTTTTTTTAAGCTATTATCGCGAGCTTTGAGCGAGGCGACCGAATCAAGAAATTCCGTAACGAAAATAAAACCTAACACCCCCACTCCGCCTACCATGTAGCTCGGCCGAGCGTTCTCTTAAGGTATATGTAAATGGTACGACTTTACGAAGCTGTGCGAGCTTCGAGACGAGCTACTCCGAAATGTAATGAAAAGAAAAAAAAAATACTGCATAAATAAATAATTATAATTGCATAAGTTGATAAAAAATGCCACACTTTTTTATTTTTTTTTGTTTTAAACAGATAACTAGCAATACTCTTTGGGATTTAGACAAAAAAGTACTTTTGCTTCGAGCTCTAAGGTAGTGAACAAATTGAACGCTAGTGAAGTTGCAAGCAAACACACTAGTGTTTGCTTATAGATTTTAAAGATTTAGTTTAAATGCTATATAAGCTTACTATTTACAATGGTATTGTGTCGCCTGATTGAAAAACACTGGATTTTGTGTTTCTGTTAGTGAATGAGATGGACTATTACGTTCTACGCGATACAATCGCAAGTCTTCAGCCTTTCTTAATCCAGTCTATCAAAGGAGACCAGGGGGTCAATTCACGTAATTAAAGCAGTGCAGTTGCAGTTCAGTTGAAGTTAGGTTTCGATTAAAACGGCAATTTTTGTATTCTTGTAACTTTGGGATAAATCTCAAATCTCGAAAGCGCAATAACGACATTCTAGTACGGTGCGCAAGCGTTTTTAAGATTGATCCCAAAGTTGCAAGAATACGAAAATGGACGTTTTAATCGAAACTTAACTGCAACTGTACTGCTTTAAATACGTGAATTGACCCGCTGTTATTTTAAGGCGTTCATTCGTCCTTCCCTTACGTTATATAAATCGTTATAAACTCAAATATCCCTGAGGATTCCTACCATCATTTACTTGGTTAGTTACCTTCATAACTTTTTTTCAATTTGCCTCAATATCCACGAAACGAAACAATATAAACAGCGAACAAACAAAGTTCCAACGTTCGCTTTATTTACGACGTAGCATCAAGATTTTCTTTCAAATTTCCCCGAAGTAAACACGTATATTTTCTCCGTTTATTATCCGAGTCGACCTCCTTACTTATCGCGAGTATATTGTTAAAAAACATGATGACTTAGGAACTGAAAGTCCCATTAAGTAGCGCGTCTATTCATGTGGTAACACGGGCGCGGAAGGGGGTGTCAGAGCGGTGTCGGCAACGGGGCAGGAGGGGGGATGTGGAATAAATACAAATAAAGAAGTGAGTTGTTTAAAAAGCGGGTATTCTGTGCGAGATAAGGGAGCGTTTCCGGCGTCTCCCCCGGTCGCGCTGTTCCGCGGTGGAATTATTTCAGCGGTTCGACGAAACCCGATGTCGAGGCGCTGTCGCATTCAACACTCTATCTTTAAAAATGTCTAGTGTTGTACTCGATGGGTATGGTCGACCATAGTCGAAGTATCGAAGTAAATTTAACAAAAACATATCTACTTTTTTTAATAAGTTACCTATGTATTACGAAAATCGTAATAACATAGAAAATTCTAATAAATTTATTTTAATACATTTATTTTAGTAACCTTTACAAGAATAGTTGTCATAACTATAACACATCGACTGCCTCTGTGGCGCAGTGGGAGTGTGTCCGACTGCTACGCAAGAGGTCGTGGGTTCGATTCCCACACGAGACACCACTTTGTGTGATCCACAAATTGTTGTTCCGAGTCTGGGTGTACTTTGTGTCCGTGATTTGTATGTTTGTAAAGTCCCCCGCGACACAGGGCTTGTACCCTAATGCGGGAGTTGTCTTTTTTTTTTAAGATTATATAAACCATTTATAGACATGGTTATGACGTGCAAACTCATTTTTTTTGTTTAAGTGTGGTTGTTAATTTTTTTTGTACGTCATATACATTGACATTGAGACCAGGACTGCGCCATAATCTCACAAAATTGACCACGTCTAGAAAGAGACAACGCTACTTTGTGGACAATTTTTGTCAAAGGCCGCACGAGCTTTTCTCTCTTTCACGATTTGCAGTCAATTTTTAATTGAAAGGGATGGCGCAGTCCTTGTCTATATGTCAATGGTCATATACATGGCAATAAAGATTTTCAATACAATTTTCTTCTTCTTCTTCTTCTTCAAATTATTTATCCACAAGTCTACGGCTACCGCATCTTCTAGTTGCTACGCAAATACCAATATTAACATGACAATAAGTCAACTTTACTGATTATGTAAAAATATATATTACAGGTCTTAATCGCGTAAATAGGTAATTTAAGGTAAAATACCTTGTTTATTGCCCGACGTTTCAGATCGCGAAAGTTTATCATCAATTTTACTGCTTTGATCAGCTAAAGGTAACCAAACTTTAGATATCTTGATTTTATAAACCTCGATACAAAAAGAGGGATGTTAGAAGTTTGGAGTGTGCCTGTTTAAATTTAAAAAAAAATATAAACAAATTTCCGTACAGTTTTTACCGTAGAATTTAGCCATATGAAAAAAATTATGGACCTAAAATAAATGGCATTATTAATATTAAAGATCACTTGCTTTTTTTATTAAATATCTTTTAAGGTTAATCACATTAACTTATTAATTAAAAACATCGACAATTCCAATGGTTCCCACATGCCTCTCACTAGTGACAGATCTGTAAAGAGCCACCGTGTCAGATGCCCGCCGCTGTTTCTTAATTTCCTCTCGCCGAGATAAGATTGGCTTTTAGCTTTTTATTGAATTTTCTATGTTAGACGAAGCACTTTACAACTTGTTCTTATTTGTAGATATTAAAGAAGCAAGAGTAATCAATTTAATTATCGAGTTATAAAAGCGAATGTACTTTGTTTTGGGGTAATTGAATGGTTGAAGCTATTTTGAATTTATTCGATTTTCTATCGATTTTTATTTATGTTGGTTACATTATTATGCTAATAGTTATTTACGATTATTAAGCAGGTATATTACCGTCGCCACTTTTACAGCCCCGCCTCTATCGTGTGAAAATAATGAAATAGTTTCCTATCTGTAAAATACATCGGGGCATTATGTAGGTACATATTACCTACATTGTAAAATCCATAAGATCACTTTTACGTGTTTAAAAGTGTATGTAAAAGTCTAGACACTGAGAGAAAATGATGGCTGTAGCCTAATGGCTAAGGCATCGGTCTCGCAATCGTGAGGTCGCGGGTTCAAATCCTACCCATTATACTACCGACGTAAACCCACTTGACACTTGTCTAAATTTCTATCAGTTTGACTGGTCTAGATTAGTGACTCTGATTGCTAAGCCGGAGGTCGTGGGTTCAATCCCCACCCAGGATAAAACTTTATGTACTGAGCACGATGGTTTATTCTGTGTCTGGATGTTATTCATCTATATTATGTATGTATTTAAAAAAATATAAGTATGTTTATCAGTTGTCTAGTTTCCATAGTACAAGCTCTGCTTGATTTGGGATCAGGTAGCGTTGTGTGAGTTGTCTCAAGATACCATAGTTCAAAAATAAGGAGAAAATTAACGGTTTGGTTAAAAAGAGTAGGATTTTCGCTTAAATATACGATTTAAAGTACCCACTATAACTATTGATCTACTGACCAATTGGCTTAATTGGTGCACTGCGTCATTGCCATCTTCAGATCAATCTAATATTGGTCAGTTGCATTATTGAATGGGCACACTAGTCCCCAATTTATTGTAATCTGTTCAATAATGTATTTAATGATTATGCGACTTCTAAGATATTACTTAAAACATACAGAATACAGCTGTGAAATAATTTGAAGTTTGGTCGCCTGTGTTCATTGGAGTAACTGCTCTAAGCACATCTTTCATCAGTCAGAAAAAGTCTAACTATTTTATTCACTTAGGGTCGGTAGATATCCGACGGAAAATGCGTCGCGTATTATCGGTTGCGTAACGCCAGAACAGACAAATATACAATAACACATTTAACCATTCACACCTAACTGATGATGGGTTAGTGCGTCGACCATACTAAACAGATACGAACTGACCCTTAGGTCACAAAAAACAACTCTTAAGAACGTCGAACTACATTTGGGATTGTATGAGTCTACATTTAATGCCATGTTCGCAAAAAGTAAAGCCAGTGAGAAAAGAACTTAAGAATGATAACTCATGTTCATTTTATTGAAATGTAATTTTTTTCAATATTTTTTTGTATACAGTTTTGTCAGCAGAGAGATTAGAAATAGAGTTAACTAGCTTTCATCTGATAAAAACTATTCTATGTCCTTTCCCGGGATTCAAACTATCTTCATCGGTTCATCGATCCATCTAAACAATCGGTTCACTGGCGTTTGTCTGTTACGTCTTCACGTTTAACGTGAAGACGTAACAGACAGACAGAGTTACTTTCACATTTAAAATATTAGTTTAGATATTAGATATATTTCGGGACTTAATTGCGTGAATTATTTAAAGGTGCAATTCGATCAAAACGTCGGGTAAATAAAAGGTTCGTACCTTTTATTTACACGACGTTTTCATGGAATTGCACCGATCGTGGACACGGTTCGTACCTTTAAATAATATCCCGAAATATATCTAATATGTTTAAAAATCTCGAAAGTTTAAAATCAATAATTAGCTTGGATGTTTACAGAAACTATATATGTTTTTACATGGTATAATTATGGTCACAAAAGACCTATAAAAATCTTGATGACAATTTATCAGGTTCACGACTAGAGTCACATAACGCAGTATATTTTTTACTTACAATACTTGTCTGGAAGTCCTATGGGTATTGGTCCAGTGCTGTACCAATTCCAAATTGTGCTACGATACCCTGTCACCTTTCTGCAGTTTCTCACAGCAATCTTCATTAGGGCCCAAATTAACAAGAAACTATTATTCCTTCCCCGGACGTACCTAGGGGGAGGGATGTGGGTTTGATACCACTTGAAATTGCAAAAGGGAATTGTATAATAGGGCAAACTTACATAGTATAAAATTATATATACTACGGGTCTTAATCGCATGAATAATTTAAGGTAAAATACCTTGTTTATTATCCGACGTTTCGACCGTATTGCAACGGCTGTAACCACGGCCGTTGCATATAGTTTTATAATATGTACAAATCGCGAAAGTTTATCAACATTTATACCTACATAGTACTCATTTGGCCCGTGTTTACTCAACTGAAAAATGATCTATGTACCACCTTACAGAAAAATGATCTTGCATAGGTATACCCATGATTCCTTCAAAACAAACCAAAAATAAAACAAGTCATCTCTCATCAGAATCAGTTTACGTCGCAATATAAAGATATTGCACACATTTGCGTGCAAGTCTTATCTTACGCATAAACCGAGCATTAGCTACCTCAGCACATTTCCGCTTAGCCCATCTCCGTTTAGCACATCTCTACATTTTATTCGTTAAGTTTCCGTTGTGTTTCTTTGAATCACATAAAAAAATATCTGAAAGGGAGATAATGGAAATGACTTTTGTGAAATGTTGATGTCTTGTGGGAAAGAGATGGGTGATGAAACGTCGGATTAGATGTATGAATGTAATGTTTAATGTTAAATTTATTAAAAGTAGGGGTGATGTGTTTTTATAGATTATTATTGTGTGATTGCATCAATTTAGTGTTCATGAATAATGGACTTTTAGCGGAGTACATCTTACACTAAAAAACGTCCAAAAATATTTCACTGTAATAGGTAGGTACTATCTTAATTGCTACTAGTAATTACTAGTATTATATCATTTAGGTTAATAAGTTACGTATTACCTCTGTACAAAGATTAGATTTGCTTAATATAATTAATACATATATCTGATAGTAAAAATAGTTTGCCCCAAAATTTATTATTTTCGAGTAAACTGAAATAGAACTAAATATATAGGTAGACATCGTGCTCATTACACACAGTTTTATCCTGGGCAGGGATCGAACTCACGACCGCGGGCTCAGCGGCCAGTGTCATTAACCACCAGACGACCTGGGGATTTAGACAAGGTACATTCGTTCCGTGGCGAATTCGACACCGTAATTGGCAAAAAAAATAAAAAAATGTCTATGGTCTCTACCGCAAACGTCAAATTCTATACTTTATTTCTTTTCTATTCCCAAATTGATATTCGAATGTGACTTTATCTAGACCCCCACGCCAGTCAAAAATTGTAAATACATGAAACAATTCGATTCCCCAATGAATACGTTTCATTCATGTACATAATTACCTATTTATTGATTGCGAAAATAGTATACTAAAAAAAAACAAATGTAATTGACTCTTTCTTTATTTTGTTTAATGTTAATAACAATGCACATTATTTCTCTTCATAACTGTAGCTATTACGCAACATTAAAATTAAAACGCTTTTTAAAAACAATACAATCTACCTTCACCGAAGTGCAACGGAAATGACGCTCCGTTTCGTTTGAACAAAACGAATTTAAATTATGAAAAAAATGACTACAAAAATATTATCAGCCGTGCAATTGTCTGGGCGACGTAGGACAGATTCTTAAATACATTGCAGTAATCAGAGGGTGACTTTATGATGTAGCAAATTACGTTAACTGGAGCCGGAGGTTGCAGAGAAAGTCTATACATCTTAAATAAATTTAATTATAAATTACATTAAACTAAAATCTAA
Organism: Herminia tarsipennalis; assembly: GCA_945859575.2. Lineage (NCBI taxonomy): Eukaryota > Metazoa > Arthropoda > Insecta > Lepidoptera > Erebidae > Herminia > Herminia tarsipennalis. The sequence continues at coordinate 21,201,220 of OX243836.2, forward strand.
AACTAGTGATAAATGGTCGATGTATGTACCAAGAATGAATCGTTCTTTATTAAAATCTAAAACTACAACTATGGAAAGACGGTTGCGAAATCGAAGTGGCGAGATGTGGAAATCACGTAGCGCTGACTCGACGCCTCGTGCCGGTCCGCAACTGCACTGCTTCGATAAATGGTGTCAACGGTCCGCCTCTTACACCAAAGCGTAGATAAATGGTGTCGACGGTCCGTCTATAACACCGACGCGTAACACCTCCCCCCGAAGAACAGCAACTATTTGTCAAGCGGAGTGGCAAATATTGCTGCCAGACCACTGGTGTTCATCTTACTTCTTCTGGTCGGATGTTCCGTCTGGGTTCAATAAGTGTATAGTTGGCCCCTCTGCAGTATCGATGTCTGGATACGCCTCTGGCTTCAGCTTCCGAAGATCCGGATATTCGTTGAAGGTGCTTGGAAACCACCCGGGTGACTCGCGAACGCGGATATCGATTTGAGATATTCCTAATTATCGCGAACCGGCCCGCGAATATCCTACCGACTGCGCCAATTACGTTAACTGGAGCCGGAGGTTGCAGAGAAAGTCTATACATCTTAAATAAATTTAATTATAAATTACATTAAACTAAAATCTAAAACTAGTGATAAATGGTCGATGTATGTACCAAGAATGAATCGTTCTTTATTAAAATCTAAAACTACAACTATGGAAAGACGGTTGCGAAATCGAAGTGGCGAGATGTGGAAATCACGTAGCGCTGACTCGACGCCTCGTGCCGGTCCGCAACTGCACTGCTTCGATAAATGGTGTCAACGGTCCGCCTCTTACACCAAAGCGTAGATAAATGGTGTCGACGGTCCGTCTATAACACCGACGCGTAACAAGCATGTCATGTAGCAACTGGTTGCTAATCTGTCAAAATAGTTCGAATAAATTATTATTTATTTTGATCTATTTCAATTCAAATATAGTCGCAGCACATAAAAAAATTATAAACATTCAAACATTGTAAAATTGGCAATTTGAAAAGAGTGGCCGCGAGTTTTCATTACCAGGTTCTTTTCTCCGGCTCTACCTAATGTTTGCTAACTTGCATTAATCTATTAAAAACTAATTTTATCAATTTTAATAATTTCAAGAATAATAATAATTTAAATGTTAATTATAATGGACAAATTCTATTAAAATCTAATACTGTGACATTCCTAGGACTAATTATTAACAACACACTTAATTGGAAAGAACATATAAACAAAGTAACTAATAAAATAAATAGTTTCTCATTTGCTCTGTACAAGTTGGGCAAAATTTCTAATAGATCCACAGCATGTACAGCATATTTTGCTTATGTTGAGTCTGTACTAAGATATGGGTTACTTTTGTGGGGGCATGGCACAGACATAAATAAAGTATTTAAAGCACAGAAACAGTGCATACGATCCATCTGTAATATAGCGCCGGATGTCTCTTGTCTTTCCTACTTTAGAGAATTAAAAATCCTGCCTCTGCCTTGTTTATATGTGCTGGAAATAGGCAAATTTGTTAAACAGCATCCGGAACTATTCAAAGAGGCTAAAGAGGTAACAAATAGAACTAATCTTAGAAACCCGAATAGGCTAGTTTTAAATATGGTACCTAAGACTAGTAGATTTCAAAATAATTGTTATGGAATGTGTATACGAATATATAATAAAATACCCGAACATTATAAGAATCTACCTATTAATAAATTTATACCCTCACTAAGCTGTTGGCTAATGCAGAGAACATTTTATTCGGTCAAAGAATTTTTAGAATATAAGCATGAAAATTTATTATAATATCAAATTAATGTGTAATATAATGTAATGTATAATATAATATAATGAATGAGTAATATAATGTAATGTGTAATATAATATAATGAATGTGTAATATAATGTAATGAATGTTTAACATATAATGATATAATAGAATTAATGTTTAACATAATGTAATTTAATGTAATGTTATCCTTACTGCATGATTATCTGCATGCTATCTTTGATGGCTAAATAGGCGTGTACTGTAAGTTAATATAACATCTTTGTAACCCTATTTAAAGCAAATAAAGATTTTATTATTATTATTATTATTATTACATGTACATGACAGGTGTTGTTTTGCATCCTAAGTGAATAAAGAATTTTCAGTCTCAAATATTTGTGACAAATTTGCAAAATAAATAAAATAATTGCATAATGTAACTTAACTAACTTCACGAATAAATAACAATACAATTGACAACGCCTTCATTAATATATTTGTATTTCTTTTTGATTAACGAGTATCTGCTTTGCCAAATTAGTACTAGAGCAGTACATACAAAAGTAATAGTAAAAATAGGTTATGTTCTGTATTAAAAAAAAACGTAAATAAACAGTGTACGTCATAAGTGTAGGGTACAACGTAAAAAATGGTCTTAACCCAATTTAGTTTTTAATTTTAAAGAACAAACACGCAATCGAGCAACTGTCGTGTAAACATTGCAATAGCAACTACAATGAATTTCAAGCATATTCTATCCCTTACCGCAGAGTGGGGAGACGGCGTATTTTTAAGAGCTAATTTCCTGATTCCACCGTTTTCATTGAAGGGGGCGCCACTGTCTTTATTGTTGCAGTTACGGTTGCTTTCCAAAACGGTTGATTAGACCGTTTCACGCTTAGCTGTCCCTTAGGGATGTAATTAAACAATTTTGATGAGTGCTCGTTAAAAATTAACTTGTTTTGTCTTCGGTAATGTAATGAATAGGTTTTTGTTTGTTTTATTCGTTGTAGGAATTATGCGTTTGTAATGTTTTATTTTAAAGCAGTTACTGTAGCCTATTGCTGTAACAGTTAGTAACAGTGTTTGTCATTTGTTGGTCAACACTGACAGTATTGTTTTATGAGCTAAATTTCTTGGTAACTTCTTTTCATTAGTTGGAACTGTCGTATACCTTCTATTTTTGACGTTTTCAAACAAGCATTGATACAGTCATATATACAAGGTTATTTTTGGTATAGTGCAAAGCTCAGATACTCCAACAAGATTTTTACTTTAAGAAATCATATAAAAAAAGAAAATGAAAATATTGTAAACTTACAAGAGATGCCTTTCAAGTTGTCTTATGTTTTTCACGGTATCGTGCTCATTGTTGCGTCTCGTAGCACGTAATCCACGGTCATTAAAAAAAAATAGCGATGATTACATTTAACATCACATTGTGAACAGAATTTGGACTATTATAATATTTTTTTTTTATAAAAAGATAACTAGCAATGTGGGATTGAGTCCCACATTACTAGCAATCTTGTTAACCCCTCCAGCGAAGCTCAAAGGCTTGTTTTATGAGTGGGTTTACTTCGGTAGTATAATGGATAGGATTCGAAACCGCGACCTCACGATTACGAGACCGATGCCTTAACCATTCAATTATGATTATGATTGGTTTATTAATTCATTGAAAAATATAACATTGTCCAAAAACTACCCTATTGGATTGTGTTAACGATTCTGCGCAAACTACTTTCAGGTTTGCACTACACCAAGAATAGAGTTGTATATAAAGATCTTGAACACAGAAGTACACGAATATTTGGAAATCCGTACAGTCCAGGAAGAAATAGATAGGTCTTCTATGGCCTTGAACGTTACAGAAATCATCTGGCCACAAAACTCATGGTATACATGACTGTTTATTTCGGCTAAAAAGCACCATTTAAACAATTTAAGTTTAAAAAAAAATAGAGATGACACATCAGAGCATGTGCACTCTCAAAACCTTAGTGCAATAACAAATTTGATTATAGCTAATTGCAGATATACCTACTAAGTTTAAAAAAAAAGTAAAAAAACTCCTTTGTACTACTAATCAGTAATACCTTCATGGTCATTTACTAACCTCTTATTTCAAACTAGTTAACCCACGCAACTTCGTTTGCGTTATTTTTCCCCATTTTTACAACATTTTTCATTGATGTCCTGCTGCCCGTACCTGTAAACCTTCGTGGGCTCATGCACAACACTTTGCTGAAGATCATCACATGATCAAATGCATAGTTTACGATTCTTTAAATGACATACAGACAAACATTCATTTTTATATAAATAAATAACCTAGGAGCTTGTGTTTGGAGTAAATTTACAATCGAAAATGAAATGGTTGGAAATTATATTAGATCACAAAATGGATGCCTTAACTACACTTACTTTTTTCTGTATTTACATTTAGAAATCCTTACTCACATCAATAAGTGGGCGTAGCATCAATTACATTATCCTTTACCGTCTTTTACGTACATAACCACTTTGTGGGTGTACGGTAAAAATACGTTACGACAAAAATAATGTAGTATGTTATTGTCGTATGACTTGTACGACAGACGAGGCTGGGGTCGACATAACAGTAAACAGTTAAGCCAGACGTGCAGACGGCGAGCGTGGGATCTTTTCACCTGAGCACGCGGTAAGCGTCCCGCACGGGAAATTAACTGTATGTTTATGGAGCTGTTGTTACCATGTAAATAGATTGATTTGAATTATAACTGACTGAAAAGAGTGTTTCTCTTATTAACACCCAGCCCAAAACTCTTACGTAGATCTAGAATGCTGAAATTTCTTCTATCTTGTACACTAGGTTTAAGATAGGATTTGAGGAAACTTGGGCTTTAAAGGGGCCACGCTGCTGAAGCCGCGGGCTTAACCTACTAACTAATGCCCGATTCAGACGGGTGACATGCAGCCTGGATAGGAGCCCGACAAGCAACTAGGCAACCAGCCTCACATGGGCCAGCCAGGTGGTACAAACAAGCCGTCCACAAACAGCCGAGCAGCATTCACACGCTCGCGCTCGGTTTCTAGGGGTGCCAATCTCAAATGTTAGTAAACAAATATTTTTTTATATGATATTTAGAATCAAGATTTATTACAACACATGACGATTATATTTTAATAAAATAAGTCAAGGTCAAGCAGGATTCGGATATATTATATGGTAGGTATATCATATATTATATCCAAATCCTGCTTGACCTCATATTTCTTACTACATATAACAAACCAATAGGTCACTTACTTATCCAACCACTTATTAACACGCCATGTGTTTAGTAAGTGGTAAACCCGGTAAACTACATTAACTTAGCAAAGCTAATTGACATATGACGCTGATATTTAGTTTATAAATTGGAAAGGCAAGGATTTTATTTAATAAGCCTTGGAGGATCAAAAGGGGGTACAACTTGTATGAAAATCAATCGACTATTTACCGCGATATTTTAGCAAGTTTTGTTGCATGGTATTATCAGCTCTATATAATGTTCGTATGTTCGGTGCATAAGTGCGATTTAGCTAGATGTCAGGGAGGGCGGCGTTACTCATGCGTTAATTTTGAGCGACAAATTAATTCAAGCACAGATTTGCGAATAAAATGTTGGCAACATGTTTTGTGATATGTGATTATCAAGTAACTATTTTGTATTCATGATTTTAATGTGTTTATTTTATTTCTTTATGAATAGGGGAAATATGGATACCCTACATACGACATGTTGCGGTGACAATAAATCGTGATCATTAAGTCCAAATTTGAATCTCACTAATTCTAAAGTAGTTTGGATAGTTTCTCTCTAATCTTGACTATAATATCTTTACTCTTTTTAACTAAAAAAACTATAAAAAAGAACCGTCTCTTTTAAAAAAGACGACCTTGCAGTTGCACCCTACAAGTCATATCTTGCGACTTTACAAACATACATGTCACGGACACAACACCCAGACTCGGAACAACAATTTGTGGATCACACAAAGTGGTGTCCCGTGTGGGAATCACCCCCACGACCTCTTGAGTAGCAGTCGGACACACTCCCACCGCGCCACAGATGCAGGCAAAACCACGGTGGCGCAATGAGTGACCGTTCAATTATTAAGCTAGATGTTGTGGGTTCGACATGTACATACACGGGACAGAGCTTATAGAGATAACTTATCTTTTTCCACGCAGGAATTCAAAATTCAACATTCTTTATTCACTTAGGATGCAAAACAACTCTTGTGATATGTCGGGATTCTACATGTACATGTAATGCCAAGTTCGCAAACAATTGGTAAAGCCGGAGAAAAGAACCTGGCAATAAAAACTCGCGGCCACTCTTTTCAAATTGTGCTGTAGTCTCCTTTATTTAAGTCTCACTCCAAGTTTCAATGGTTTCCTTCATTATAGCTATTAGAATGATAAGCTTAAATAACTATATATAAAAACAGTTGATAACTGAGCGGTGATTTAGTCAGTTACATCGCATTATCGTTAAGAATTACATATAGCTGATTAGTCCGCAAGAAACTGCGATAAAAATAACGCGCCCAGAGTCTACGGCGTAGGCGTCGTAGCGCCGCGTAGATACATTGTCGTAATCACATTAAGTGTAAGTATTAGTAAGATAAGCTTGCAATTGATGCTTGCTTCATATCATTAAATGAAACTAAGTTCTGTTGATGCTAAGAAATATTCTTCTTAACGTTTCTACTATCTGATTTATTCTGAGAGAAACCCTCTATGTTAATAGAAACGACACTTTTTTTTTTTTAAGACTGAGGACACCCTCTTTAGAGTACAAGCCCTGTGTTGCGGGGGAATTGGCAGCCATTCAATTCACGGAGACAAAGTACACCCAGACTCGGAACAACAATTTGTGGATCACACAAAGTGGTGTCCCGTGTGGGAATCGAACCCACGACCTCTTGCGTAGCAGTCCGACACACTCCCACCGCGCCAAAGAGGCAGTCACTTAGGGCTGGCTTTAGAGCTGGACTAGTTATGTTTGCCATTGTGGTGAAAGGATTGGCCAGTCGACGTGGGATATTCGCCGACTGTTTCTAGGGTACTCCGAAAAATGATGAGATCCTAAGTAATGAACATCATAGACTTGACGTAAATTCATGATGTCCATGTTGATAAAGTTTTGTTTATACTTTGTTCATACGTTTGTGGTTAAAATAACGTTAGGAACAATAAGTGAACATCATTGGTCGTAGATTAAGGTAGATTTTTTTTTAAAAGATAACTAGCAATGTGGTATTGTGGTCCCACATTACTAGCAATCCTGTTAACCCCTCCAGCTAAGCTCTATGGCTTGTGTTAGGAATGGGTTCACGTCGGTAGTATAATAGCCAGGATTCGAACCCACGACCTCACCAATGCGAGACTGATGCCTTAGCCATTAGGCTACCGCCGCTTAATGTTGTACCTTTACGCTTTCAAAGCAACTACAAATGTAGTACCTTAAATCAAGGCTGTTAGTACTTATAATGTTTACAAATACTTTATTAAATTAAACATTTAAATATAAGAACACAAAAAATAATATTCCAATCTCTTAATTAAATCCAAATCTACTGAACAAAACTGTTTAGATACCGTTAAAAATATAAACGTTAACAAAGCGGCTGTCAACCTGATTACACCTCAATCTAACTCAACAGGAACGAATTGAGATGAATATCCACCCCAATGAATAAAAAATAAGCCACGGCTCATCACAAAAAGCGGGGGACTAAAAAAATAATATTATCCTGTGGAAATGAATTAAGCAACTCACAGATACTGGGTACCAACTCTGCCGGATTGTGGAACAGTATGGAAACGGACTTTACTTTGACTGTATTTGATGTCTTAAAAAATGTATCAAATGCTTACTTAAAGGTTAACTAAGAAGAGTCCCCAGCCAAGTGTCATAAACACTAATCGATAGAATGACCTTGTTGCGCGCAAATAAGATTTTTTTTAATATGAGATTCGCAGTTTTACGCACGCAATGACATAATTCTATTCACTTTGAGTTTATGCGATTTGTCTAGGGACTCAGGTAACATGCAAATAGACACATTTCTTAAACCAGCCATTTTTGTTTTACTTGACATGAATATCTAAATGTGGTCAAAATATTTTTCATTGATATCATCTTTATTTATGTTTCTCGTCTGGATGGAAGTCCAGATGTCGTAGAAAATAACTGATGGATCTGCAAAGTGAATCAGAATCAAATATTTTGGTTCATGTTTGCGGCTAGCGGGCACTTCGATTTTTATAAGAATTGCACAAGGACATGCGTTGTCGTAAGTCGTAGGTTAAGATGCAAATGGAACATAATAACGCATAATCACACTAATATTATAAAGGCGAAAGTGAGTATGTTTGTTTCTCTTCACGTCTAAACGGCTGGAGCGATTTTAATAAAATTTGGTATGGAGTTAGCTGATACCCTGGATTAACACATAGGCTAATAAACTGCGGGTAACGCCGCGGGGCATAGCTAGTAGGTATATAATTCTAGTGCTATACTCACCATCGTGCAGCCTCAATGTTAGTAGATATTAATCAATACAATGTTAGTAGATAAGTAGGCTGTGATTAGTGTGACTATCAAGACCATTAGTTATATTCTGCATCAGAAAAAAAAACAGGCGATCTATGTAGCGAAAAAGCAGTCAAAGGCACATTAATAATAAACTCACATTGTAACCAATCATTGTATGACATATTTGTAATTTGTAAAATTATAAATCTACTGTCATTCTAGGATTAAGTTAAAGTCATTGGAAGAAACTAGCATCTAAAATACAGGCTCGGCCTAGTTTAAGAATAGTACCACCCCATCTCTACCCGTGGGTGTCGTCAAGGCGACTAAGGGATTTCACCCCGGAGGACGGGCAGCAGCGTCCTCTGCGTACTTAAAGCCTTACTGCGATCGCCAACCCGCTCGCCAAGCGTGGCGATTATGGCAATTACCTCCAGGATCTACATACTAGTAGGTTCTACTGGGGAGACCCGTGCCCAGCAGTGGGCCATCATATGGGTTGATATGTATCCATTAATATAGATCTTACATTATTCTGTACTAAATTATTTTTAATGTAAAACGTTATTATTAAGTGCTAGTGATTGAAAACACAAAATTATTAAGTTCAACAGCATTGATACATGCCTGCACAACCTACATGCCTACATAACCTACATGCCTACATGCCTAAACAAAACACAAAATTATTAAGTTCAACAGCATTGATACATGCCTGCACAACCTACATGCCTACATAACCTACATGCCTACATGCCTACATAACATAGGTAGGTAACCCTCCTCCGCAGTCGCGTAAAAATACGTCAAATCTCAAGAAAGAGCCCCTTCCGTACCCACTTGACCTTAGTCTCCGATCCTTGGCGGGGTAAGTAGGGAATAAAATTAACCGAGGATGATCGCTAATGAAAATAAATTGGCGGCGGGAGATTTGAGATTACACCAACCACGACGGCCAACGTGAACTACGGAAAAAATGAGATACGTACACATTTTGACGAGTTTTGGAAGTTTCCTTAGCAATTTAGGATGTTTTTGCTTTTAGTAAGTAATCTCGAAAAGGTGAATTTGTTTATATGTTATGTTACTTTTTCTTTACTACAGAGCTTAACAAATTTTAATGAATATGAAAATATCATATACTAAGATTTTTTTTTATGACGGATTAATGGTCTAAAGGTGCGGCGGGAGTGTGTGTCCGACTGCTACACAAGAGGTCGACTGCCACCCTGGATAAAACTTTGTGTGATGAGCACGATGGTTTATTCTGTGTGTGGGTGTTATTTATCTATAATATGTATGTATTTATAAATATATAAGTATGTTTATCAGTTGTCTGGTTTCCATAGTACAAGCTATGCTTAGTTTGGGATCATATAGCGTAGTGTGAGTTGCCCCAATATATTATTATATTATTAGATATTATTATTAAGATCCTGACTGATAAGCCAAAGAGTGGGTGCCATTTCTCTATAATATGTAGGTACATAAATATTATACTTGGCATAGGTATATACATACGTATATACCTCTGCCGTGTAGTACTAGCTTAAAAATAGTACCACCGCATCACTTCCCGTAGGTGTCTTTAAGACAACTAAGTGATTTCACACCGGAGGACGGACAGCAGCGTCCTCTGCAATCGCCAACCCGCTCGCCAAGCGTGGCGATTATGATAATTACCCCCAGAATCTAAAATAAGTAGGTTGTACAGGAGATACCCGTGCCCAGCAGTGGGACATCTTATCGGTTAATATGTATGCAGGACCTACCTATTTAGAAATATATAAGTATTTAGATTTTGTGTTTACGTTGTTACTCGTTCTGCCTTATTTGAGATCAGATGGACGAACGTGAGTTGTTCCAAGATATTTTTCTTAATTGCTGTAAGAAACATTTACTCGGATTTTCAAGTAAACGTTAGTAGGCGATATTTTCTTAAGTTTTAAGCTTTTCAATTACAGTGTTAACAATGACTTTGTGACTTTCAATTTTGTTTTTTTATTCATGTTGGTATATTACTGTATTCAAAATACACAGTAAGCTATATACATATAATACGCCGTCAACATTAATAATTGCAAATAAATAGAAAAAATATTTTCAAGAGTGATTATTTCTCATAACTCTCGTAGCAACAAGGTATGTATAAACCCATTCACTATCGCATCTTATTTGGTTTATCTGTAACAAGATGTTTAATTTTTCTCCCAGGGGTCCCAATTTTTTGGATATATTTTATTTTTTTTGTTTTTAGTCTTACTTTTTAGTTATATAATACTATACTTGTAATACTAAATGCTGTTAAAAAGACGTTAATGTAAAATTTATGCAAAACATAAATATAAATGTTTATTTCATATAAACATTATTTAAAATTATTTATGCTTTTTGATACGAGCAGCTTAGCTGTAAAATTGTGAATAAATAAAATATTCTTGTTGCACCTGGCTTCGAAAAACTGTCTCAAGCTCAGTACGAGTGCAGTGCTGTTGGTATAGTGTGACATGTGTATTCGATTTCCATACATGCTCTTCTGGATGTACTTTTTGTTCTTTAAATATATGTTTGCAAAGTCTTCCACGACACAAAGCATAAAACATCGAGCTTTAAAAAAATAAGAAAAATAAATACTTATTTTGATTGAAGTCTAAGAGGTATTTTTCATTAATTACATATTTCAACTGTGAATTTCATCAAAGCCCTTTATAGGTCCACTGAACTTATGTATGGTTTGTTTTGTTGGCTTTTCACCTATTTTATTCCAAACTAGCTAATATATGTTCTTAACATATCTTCTTAATATATCTTCTTTTTGGGACAACTATCACAACGTTATCTGATCCTAAACTAAGCAGAGCTTGTACTATGGAAACCAGACAACTGATAAACATACTTAAATATTTCTAAATACATACATATTATAGATAAAGCTGACCCGCGCAACTTCGTCTGCGTAAGTTTTCCTCGTTTTTGCAACATTTTTCATTGCTCCTATTGGTCGCAGCGTGATGTTATATAGCCTTCCTCGATAAATGGGCTATCCAACAGTAAAATAATTTTTCAATTTGGATCCTACTGGTCCAAATCTTCTCAGATTATCGCGTTCAAACAAACAAACAAACTGTTCAGCTTTATAATTCGTCTGCGTAAATTTTCCCCTTTTTTTTATATCATCCTTTGTTACTTCTAATACCTCCAAGAATATGTGTACAAAGTTTCATGATGATCGGTTGAGTAGTTTCGCGTGAAAGTGTAACAAACAAACTTACATTCACATTTATATATTAGTATTGATATTATTCCAAATATGAACACGCAGATATAGAGAGGTGGTAAAGTAAATGAACGCAACATATCCGGGGTGGTTCATCTTAAGAAGTGGGATCAACCTGATTTATGGTCGTGCAATCACGCACTTACTTTATTAACGAAACTAAGTTTGGCTTGTTAGTTGTTATAACATTATATTTATTTGGTCGTAAAATATTTTGTCATTTGTTGAGGTTTAAAAACAATGTTGTGGTGACTTTGTTCACTCTAATCTTTAGCTTCAGTTAAGTGAAAACCATACGGGGATATGAAATATATTCTGCGTTTAATAATGTATGGTTACACAGCGCAAAATATATTTTATTATATTAATATTAATAATTAGCAGAAAAGCGTATGTTCGTGGCACTTAATGAGAAACGCAGTTTATCGGCAATAACTCAATGACTGTATATATTTTAGTTTAAAGTATTTATTAAGCGCTACCTTTATGATTTTTTTCATATTCTTTGGTCACACGGATCAAAAGTTAAGAGAGGGGGGGGGGACACACAACTTATGCAACTTTCGCAGCGATTATTTCCAAAAATATTCTTTAATCAAAAAAGTTTATTAAAAACATTAAAATGTTTTTGAAATATCTGTCGAATTTTAATTTCAACAATTTTTTTTTTCGGCAATAATCTCGCATACATCAACGTATGCGAGATTATTGCCGAAAAAAAAAATTGTTGAAAAAAATAGTTGTTTGCTGGAAAAAAATGTCAGTTCTGTTGTGCCCCCCCCCCTAAAACTATTTATTTTTATCATTAAGCTATCAAACTAAGTAGCGACTACTACAAGACACCTTTTCACAAAATTTGGGTATTCTCTCGTTTGCCATAAATTAATTTGCACTAATATTGTTTGCCATAATCGTCCCCGATCATAATATTTACTTGCACTATTATCATTTATACTAATAACGTTTGCCTTAACAACTCAACAGTAATAACTTTTATTTGCCATAAAATGACTTTCCATAGCAACATATATCATAATAATTAGTTTCCATAAGTAACACGTCTCATAATCGACTCTTGACATAATCAAAATTTGATATAATTATGAAAATAATACATAATATTGTTAGGTCGAAATTAATTATCTTTAACACCCCGACTCAGAGCAATCCGACTCGGATAGGTTAGGTTAGAAGACTAAGGCGGGAGCGAAGCGAAGCGGAGCTCCCGCCTTAGTCTTCGTGTTAGGTTTTTTTTTAAACCACCCAAAAGTAGGAGCCCCGCGAAGCGGGGCTCCGTCGAGTTTAGTAAGTAGGCGCCATATGAGGTTTAGTTTCAGGTTTAATTGTAAATAAAAAATCTGTGTCGTATAATCATTTTTTAATCAACATAATTCAAGTATAGATAAGTAATAAAAAAAAAATTCTGAAAGTAACATTATTTTAAATTTAAGTTGGATGGTAAATAAAAGTTATGGAAAATGGTATTATTGAAAACGAAAATTATAGCAAATACATTTATGGATTTAAATTATTATGACACTTGATCGATTATGACCAATGGAATTAGTGAAAGTCATTTTATGTCATTTCACGATTATGGCAACTGAAGCGTTATTTCTAATGAAATTATGGCAAATACCGGTATGGCATGTGAAATTATGGCATTTTAAATTATGACAAACATTAGTAAACCCAAAATTTGATCAATATTTACAGAGTAGTTCAGTAAAATGCCTGTGACATACGGACAGACAGACAGACGGACATGATGAAACTATAAGGGTTCCGTTTTTGCCATTTTGGCTACGGAACCCTAAAAATTACATTTAAAAACAAATATCCAACTTTCGTTCCCCACAAATCTGACTAAATCCTCATACATTTCTCGTAAAGTCCTGAGACAAAAAATGTAATGTCAATTAATAAAGTGTACCGTAAGCCGTGGCTTAGCCGGCTTCTTGTTATATCATAACTAAAGCTGGCCGGCGGGCTGAGGGGGTCGGCGAGGATGTATAATAGCCTCTGTGTTTTATGTACCCACCTAATGTGCCTCTGTTTTATATGTACACTACTCTGTGTAGTGTACGCTTTTGATTAAAGTTTGTTTTGATAGCTAATTTTAATTTGTAGATATTTAGATACCAAAAAACTTAACTTTAAAACAACGGTTTGTCAAAGCCAATATTAAAGGATCTCTTTATGTATCGTTATGTGCCAATTAATCAACAGATTTTATGATTTAGACTGGGCTGGCATGTTCATGGAATAAAAGCCCCAAAAATAAAAGATTAAAAAAAAGTCAACAGATTGATAGTAGACCATTTGATTTTAATTTGAAAATCCATTTAAAAACCTAAAATGAACACCTACGTTGTTAATAGAATTGACATGACTTTATATTCACGTTTGTCCATACATTAAAAAGCTTAAGAGTTTGTTTGTTTGGTTGAATGCGATAATCTCAGGAATTACTGTTGAATTGAAAAAATATTTTAGTGTTGGATAGGCCATTTATCGAGGAAGACTGTAGGTTATATAACATTACGCTACGACTAATAGCAGTAGAGCATCAATAAAAAATGTTGCAAAAACTGGGGAAATTGACACAGACGAAGTAGCGTGGGTAGTGAGTAATATGAGATTTGGATTTCATAGTTTCGAGTGTACCTACCTACAGGTAGGTACTCTCGAAACTAAATTTTAAGCAGAAGAAAACACAGACAATATAAAATAATAAAAACCTTCAGTTTATAACAAATTTTCCTACGAGTACAAAAATAAATGAGAGAGACGATCACGAAGAGAAGAAAATGAAAATAAAACAATATATATTTTTTTAATAAACTACCTTCAAGGAAAAACAAATTATCACCGAACAAATCAAATTATCACGAATTTCGCTCACTCACTCCTATGTTTGAGCCTATATCTCTAATGTTATATAAGCTAGGACAACGTTTTATACACTAAAACTTTCCTAGAAAAATAAGTAGTGGAATAGCTTAAACCCCATTTAAATCGAACATACATACCTACATTCATACGGCTCAAACAGAGCACAGAAGATTTTAAGATTTTTAGCCACCTTTTTTAAGGCAGGTAAAAATGTACTTTATCTAACAAAAATATACTGTAATTAATAGGTGCAGTAAAGCAGAGTACAGACAAGGACATTACAGCGTATTACATAAGCTCAAGTAAGAACCTAAATCTTTCCGCTACAGACAAGCTTACAAGTTTTATTGTTTCGTATCAGGCTGCCACTGCCGCTCCGACGTCGGACGATATGCACTTGGCTTAATAACCGTAGGATGTAATCCGAGTATTTCTTAGAACATAAAAGAAAATAAATCAATGGTTGTATCCTAGTCACAGAGCTATTTAGGGCAACAAGTACCTATGCTACTTAATATTCTAAGGTTTCAGTTTTGGCAACTTTGATCTTGAGTTAGGTTATCTTTCAAGGGTAGGTCTAAGTCCAGGGATTCAATTCACGTATTTAAAGCAGTGCAGTTGCAGTTCAGTTCGGAAGCTTAAAAACGCTTGCGCACCGTACTAGAATGTCGTTATTGCGCTCTCGAGACGCATACTTGACGCAAGCGTATTTGAGATCGATCCCAAAGTTACATGAATATGAAAATGGCCGTTTTATTCGAAATTTAACTGCAACTGCACTGCTTTAAATACGTGAATTGATTCGTTGATCGTACATAAGTGCGGTAATAAAGCAATTCATCCCAAAAATGAATTGGGTGTCTTTCAGTCATTCGATGCGAGGTATACTTAAAAAACATATAGAAAGAAAGAAAATAATTTTCATTTGACACATTACATAGAACCATACAGAACAACAAATAAACAAAAAAGATTAAAGAAATTTTGTGCCGAACAAATAGGACCTACGTCAGATATTGTTGCAGTCCGAAAACTGCAACGCTGGTTCGTAGGCTCTTTGTATAGCGATGCTGTAGCTTGAAAAACATTAAAGATAGCGCTTTTTATTCCTAAAGTGTTCTTGTATATTTTTCTTTATTTGAAACAAAAACACATAATGCCAAGTTAACAACACAAAAATATACCTACATGAATTTAAATTTATGGAGGAAAAAAACGTTGGACTCAACTAGAAAATT
This sequence comes from Herminia tarsipennalis, assembly GCA_945859575.2. Classification (NCBI taxonomy): domain Eukaryota; kingdom Metazoa; phylum Arthropoda; class Insecta; order Lepidoptera; family Erebidae; genus Herminia; species Herminia tarsipennalis. The sequence continues at coordinate 21,216,981 of OX243836.2, forward strand.
ATACATATATATATTTTTTTTTTTTAATTTTAAAAAAGGACGTCTCCCGCATTAGTGTACAAGCCCTGTGTCACGGGGGACTTTACAATCATACAAGTCACGAACACAAAGTACACCCAGACTCGGAACAACAATTTGTGGATCACACAAAGTAGTGTCCCGTGTGGGAATCGAACCCACGACCTCTTGCGTAGCAGTCGTACACACTCCCACCGCGCCACAGAGGCAATCAAAATATTTATAAACCTACGTTTGAATTTTCTGGGTGAATCCTTGCATCGCCGTTATATAAGCATAGCCGTATGGTACTAGGTAGGTATCTTCATAGTAGAATATATTTATTCTACTATGAAGATACCTACCTAGTGCGTTATTACAAGACGCGCCATAATCCACAGTTAACTAACATAAATGCTCGGGCCACGTCGACGGCCACTTTGTTTAGATTAAAACTTAATACCATAGATATTAACGCGACAACAAAGATATTTTTTTTACTTTACCGTCTTACCTATACAATGTGTAAATTAAATCCCTGTCCGACCCGAAAGGGCCGTGTAGGTATTCTGTTAGCAATGCGAAAAAAAATAGAAAAATGTTTTTTTATTGAATACTAGCTATTGTCCGTGACTTCGATCGCGTGAAAATTTTGAAAAACAAATTTATCCCACGAGAACATTTATTTAAATTTCTTTTTTAAAGTAGCCTATGTGCTATTTCAAACTATAATCTATCTCTGTTCTAAATTTCATCCATATCCGTTTACCCATTGTGGTGTGATTAAATAACAAACATCCATCCACACATCCATACATCCAAACTTTCGCATTTTTTTTAAAGATAGCTAGGAATGTGGGATTTTGGTCCCACATTAATAGCAAACGTGTTAACCCCTCCAGCTAAGCTCGATGGCTTGTGTTAGGAGTGGGTTCACGTCGGTAGTATACTGGGTAAAATTCGAAACCGCGACCTCACGATTGCGAGACCGATACCTTAGCCATAACGCTACCGCCGCTACTTATAATATTAGCTAATTTATAATATTTTATTTTATTTTATTTTATTTTAGTACCCAATTTCGTCGAATTGTGTAGATATTCAAGATTTTTTTATCAACATTGTTTTATAAGGCCTCTTTACAATTAAAACAATCTTTTCCGCCTTCGCCGGTTTTCCTATATGACTTCCGTCAAAAAAAGGAGGTATTTTTTTCGTCATTAAATGAAATAAAAATACGTTATTTGAGAACATGATACCTAAAAACACAATAACGGATCGGACAGGGTTTAAATATACACCCTGTATAAAAACAAAACGGTCGGTGGGCTTAACTTCTTAAATATTACGTGGTAATGTGTCTACTTTTTCTTCTAATCATTCAAAACAAATTAATAAATAAAAAATGAAGTAAAGACTTGGTGACTTTACTGATGTGAGATATGAATAGGGATGTTGACTGTTAAGTCAAATCAGAATCTTTTTATGATAAATGTCAAAACGACAAGCTCTATAGTGATGTGTATGGAATAACGACCTGTGACGTCATAAGTTCCTATCGTCAAATCGTTACTTTTAGTATTAATTTTCACGCATTTAAATACAAAAACATGTTAAAATGTAAAATAACACTTATTTTCAGAGCATTTTAAGATCTATTATTACCTGATTAGTATAAAATAATTTACTTTTTTGTAGAAAACTACCCAATTGTTCGACGTCGGCCAATGTCAATAATGTCATTATTTGATTTAAAAAAAGGTAACTAGCAATCATAATAACTCCTTTCAGCTTAGCTATATTGCTTGTGTTACGAGTGGGCATCGAGTATACATACCTATGTAATTAGGTAACAACGGGAGCAGAGGCGAAGGGTTAAAATTTGTCAGAGGTAACCCGTTACTTAGTATTATGAATACAAAGAACAATGTCCAAAAAATATATCTTGTTGGACATAGTTCATTGTATTCATAATACTAAGTAACTACAATCCAAAGGGAAACCGAAAGTAATGGTGTAATAAGGACCCTCCGCCACTGAATGGGAGTGGGTTCATGTTCGTAATATACTGTTATGATGACATTTTTACAGTAAAATCTAAAATTATCCCCTTAGGAGGTTTAAAATTAATTAAATGATGATCTAAATTAAAATACTTTGAATTAAAATACTGCACAGGTTTTCTAAATCTAAACAATAACAAGCACTAATTAAAACGCCTTCATTATTTATCATAGCAACACACAGAACGGCGAATACTAAATCATAATGGATCTTACTTTAGTCATTAAAACTTACTAAAGTATATTGTATACCTCAGGTAAATACAAATCATTAGTACGTACTTTGGAAAGTCGAAAATTTTCTTAATGAGTTCCAAATAATTAAGGTGGCACTGGCGCCACTTAAAAGCAAATACGCTAAAGAATGGATAAGAATGTCGGACGACTCCGCGCGATCAAAGAATGATTCTGCGAACGAACTTCAAATCTCTCTAATTGGTATAATCCGTTTCGTTCCACGTTCCAACGTTCTGGCCCACTCTTGCATTTAAGATGCTCATATCAACACAAGAAGTGCTTATGTTTGCAAGTAAGGATCTTATTTCATCTTCGCAGCGTCAAGAATTGCGTTTCAATGAAAGTGTTGTTGATTTAAATTATGCAAGTTTAATTTTTAATAGAAAATATCATACAAGATTTTGTACGAACGCCTGTGAAAAATATTACAGCAATAACATTAAACTTAACACTTTTCTACTATAGCAAAGGCGTTGAATAAGTTCCAATTACTTTGTTGATATTTTGTCAAAATTATCATAATTTCTTATTTACGTATTTTATACCTAACCCTTTGCGGTATAATATGTGGAGATTCAAGCCGGGTCTTAGGCAATGTGCAGTTTTCATTAAAGTGGAAGCATTTTTCAGTAGTGGATAGATTCCATCCATAATCACTAATAAACATCCGTTTTTTTGAAACGGGTGTCTCTTCTTGATATGTTTCTCTTTGTTCTTACCATACCACCATGCAGCAATAAACAGCAGATGTAGCCACAATTTTCTTGTTGTAGACCCATTGCGCTCATGATATCCAACGCTTAACTTTCACATATTTAATCGCTACTCCGTAAAGATTCGGTTTCGATTCGGCTCGCTCGCTTTCATTAGTTTTCCTATGCTTTTAAATAAGAAGGCACTTTGCTTTTATAAGTAATTGTAGAATTTTGTTTACAGTTAACTTTAAAATTTACTTAGTTGTTATTGTTTTTTTAAACAACCACGGCTAAATTAATCTCAAATGCGCGCAGCCAAACTTAGCGTCTCAAACTTCGCAACTTGGGTGTACTAATGTCATACGAAACCCCGAAACAGAGCTAGCCGGTCATTCACCAAAGATCGAAGTCGTCACAAAGACGTCTGCTGATACCGTTGGCGATTACACCAAGACTTTGAAGTTTGACAGGTGATTTGGGTCCCTCCGCCGACCGCTTCCGCAGGCGAACCGACAGATAACTATTAGTATTGACACATGTTGTTGTCACAATGAAAACTACACGATTGATGTGTTGCTGATACTACCTTCGATTGTGGAGTCAGCTTCTTAGATAAGCTTATGGCTTCACGTATTGAAGTTTCAGCAGCAGTTATGTAGGTGCGTTTTGGTGACAGGCGGATTGTATGACTCGTAGGTTGGTACTCTGTTTTATTTATATCGTTGGTTTAACTTTTGTTAACAGGCTTTGCTAGTTAGTTAGTGTTCTTATTAAATAATGCGTGTAGGATGAATCTTCTAAACTTAGGTTTAGTTTAAGCGAGGTTTAGATGGACTCTCAAAACTGTACTAATATTATAAAGCAGAAGAGTTTGTTTGTTTGAACGCGGTAATCTCAGGAACTACTGATCCGAATTGAAAAATTCTTTCATTGTTGGGTAGCCTATTTATCGAGGAAGGTTACAGACTACATAACATCACGCTACGACTAATAGAAGCAGAGCAGCAATGAGAAATATTGCAAAAACGGGGAAAATTTACGCAGACATAATTGCGCTGGACAGCCAGTACTTAATATAATTATTTGGTTGTAATAATATATGTCAGATACTTAGCTAAAGGAATGTGATCTACAGTATCAGTATCATAAACTTGATATTTATTCGCATTGAGGAAGTCGCAAGTCGCACATTTCGAGGAAAATCGTAGAGCTTTTCTTATGAAGTATGTACGGTGGGTACTTACTTACATTTTCTGATGTACAAGAATCTCAAGTTAATAATAGATAAGTAGGACAGAAATGCTCTTGGATTTTAACTTAATTTTTGGAAAACTTTTTTTTTTATAGAAATAAACGTCCAGATTTGTATGTATATTTGGCATTATCTATAGTCCAAATGGCTTGGTGGATTTTTTCCTACTAGGTGTCGTTGTTTTCCGTTGTTACCCGAGACGGCCCCCCGTCCGTCAGTCTAGTTACTTAGACGGTATCGGTTGAAAGGATTTGCGGTGATGCAAATCCCCCGTCGCGTTCGGAAACGGCTGGGCCGATTTCAAGACGATTCCTTGCGTTCTTTAAGTCTCCTTCCAGTGCATAGACCGCCAGCGGACGCTACAGGGCTCAAGTGTCTTCCAAACGGCTATTTATTTGTTAGCTATTACATATTTTAAATATATATTGGCTAGAACGATTTGGAATTGCTTTTTTTACTTTGTATAAGTCTCATTCCTGAGCATGTTCTTAATTAGATTTTAATCTTACAGACCTCCAGGAGGCGCTACAGTCATGTTCATCTTTGTTCAATATAAATGGATTATATATTAGATGTTAAGTATATAAATGGTTTACTCTCAACACGAGTACCTAGAATTTTTGTAAGAAATCTTTAAAAATATTGAAATAAAAAACTAAAATTAAAAATTTTGAGCTAAAGAACCCACGATGGGCGTAAAAATAATTAAACAAATTTAAAAGCCCCCTGACTAATATGAGCTAGGTAATTCGTCGGAGTCTACCATTCGCTGCATATGAATTAAAATATTTGAGTTAAATTCAAGACCCCGACGGAGTTTCTTCGGTTTCTTCGGTAACCACAGTCAGGATGGTTTTAAAATGTTATTTAATTATTTTCTTATAATAATGTCATCTTTCTACAAATTAATTACAAAATTAACATCAACCTGTAGCTACTAGAAATCAGGTATATCTACAGGGTGTCCCAAACCTATGCCACACGGAGGAGAAGTACTATAATTATTGTAAATAGAACATTTAGGAGACTTCAATGTTTTTAATAATAATTCGAACTGCATTCAAAGATTTTTGAATAATCGCCTGTTTGGACCAGTAATCGAACCATACCACAATATTTAAGGTAGTTTTCTTAGTATACTACCTACATAACATATATGTTTTCATTCGTTATTCGTGGAACACGCCTTGATTTTCAGAACTCGTTACGTAGGCGGCGAATTTCGATCTTATTACAGAATCGTAAGAAATTTCCTTGGCAACAGTGTCTCCAGCAATTATGTAGTTCGTAGTAAGTACTTTCCTCTTAATTATCTTCACCTATATAAATAAAAATTAAGCGTCAAATGTATTGCTAAGCGCAAAATTCGAGAACAAATTTACCAATTCGCCTAATTTATTTCTTCAAGTATTCCTTAAAGTCCTAGATTTACGAAAAGAAAAATTGGAAAAATACCTGTAAAACCATAAAATACCCATTTTTATTTTACCTAAACTAACCATTTCAACTTAATCTCCATTTTACCAGTCGCACCTTGCAGTAGAGAGATCAAGTATAATGGCAAGTCCAACGGATAAGCAGGCGCAGTCGGGGGCATAATAAAAAAACAACAATAAATAAGTTGGGGGAAATAAAAGATCAAGAAACCATTTCATATTATATTCAATTAAATTTTTGTTTATATTGAATCGAATAAACATTTAGCCAATATCTTCTTTATCTAAGCGGTAAATGCTTAAATTGTTCGTGTGAGCCTAGTGAAGTTTTACAATAAAACTTATTTAACATTAATAAAATATTTACAATATTTGGAAAATTCATCACAGCTTCACAAAAACAAGCATAACATTGGAATAACAAAACAAACTGTGGTTTTATAACTATGATGGGTTTAGAACTATAAAACAAAGTGATGAAACAGCCTCAATCAATAAATGCGTAAATACTGTAACATAAGTTATGGTTTATGTACCTTTTAAATCTGAAGTCCAGTAGCCCATTTTTAAGAGGCAAGGCTGTTTTAGACAACACGATGTGCTAGCAAAAATTTGCAAAAAAAAAGCATGAAAAAGCTCAAAATTTCTTGAGGTAATCAATAGACCTCCACAAAAATGACACTAGTTTGGCATATCAGTTTACAGACTACGGAACTACAGATTTATTAGCCGAAGTACGAGTAGTACGGTCGTTAACAAAAGTCACTGAGTTCTATATATTTTTCACAATGTGTAAATTGAATGGTATCTAACACCGCTCCTTCTCTTTTTGATTTGTTACGTCAATTCCATCAAACTTTTCCAGTGATTTTGGGCATGTTCAGTAACTTATGTTTAACCGTACTAACAATTAATAAATAAAAAATATTGTATTATAAATAAATAAAGTTTTAAAACACCCCATACCACGACCCCTTTACCTGGGGGTATACCTACTTAATTCTGAAAATAAAATCCATTATTTATAGTACGTTAATACCACTATTTTAACTATCAAATATTTTGTCTTCTTCTAATCTATTTTGAAAATAGAATGAAAAACAAAGACAAAACATCCCATACTTAAAATGCGGGGTCAAATGTATACAGGATGTAGTAAGTTCATATAGTTACTTTGTGGGATTTTTAATTAGCAGTTGACATAATATATTGTGACACTAGACAACACTAACCGATCTTTGGATTGAGGAAGCATAATAACACCTAGGTATAACAAAACAGTACATAATACGGAATGTGCGTATCGGTCGATGAACCTAGACCGAACAAGTAATATCATTTCCAATATACTACTATGTGCAATAATATCATTATTATTTATGACTCAATACTAATTATACAAATAATGTACATAATTAGAATAACATTGAATACTATTCTAAACGTCAATCTATAATTTAAATGGAACTTTTTAATGAGAATATCCATAATTTATAATCTAACAACATAATTTTACAGCTACTGTAAATTATAAATATTATTATAAATAAAACCGACTTCTGAGTTGCTTATGTACATACTAGGATTGAGATTCCTTCACAAATAACTTGTGACATGTCCTTTGAAAGTCATTTGTACCTACATCTATGTACATATTAAACAGAACGATGTGATCGCTCTATCAGATAACTTGTCGCTACTATATACTTATGATATCGCATTGAAATAATATCTACCTTAAGCGAAACTATGATCATTAAATCTACAGTTACTAATAAAGTTCTCTGAATAATACGAACTGTTTATAGTTAGGATGACGTGAAAGTCATTTTAATACTAACATGGCACTGTACACCATTAAACGAGTCGATATCAGTCTTTCGTGTATATGCTTCAAAGCCACAAACACTAAAATCTCTCACTTTTACCACCAATTCAGAAAACCATCTCATACCATCTTCCTTTCAGTTAGAGCGTGAGGATGTCCAGGATGTGAATAATGACCCGGAGAAGACGGCTCGTATAGAGACATCTTCAATCTCTTGCACTTCGCTCGTCGATTCTTAAACCAAAATTGCACGTTTTTGGACTCCAAACGTGGAAACTTCTGTCTGTATTGCATCCTGTTCAACTCCTCAGTGTACTTCAGGATTAAGTTGTGTGATGGGTGCGTGTTCATGGAGAACCATTGCTCTAGAACTGGGACCTCTGATACCGGATCTATGAACGTCCTGTTGCGCTTTCGGCGTTCATCTGAAGCTCCTGCCAGAGCGAGGTTTAAGCCACTAGCGCCTTCGCCAGGCACTGCACCTACACCAGGAAATCCACTCATGTATTGGCTCATATACATAATGCCATGGCCAAACATTGGGTGGTTTGGCACCATAGGGAATGGTAAACGGTCAAGGTGAGGGGAAGATGGGCTGTAGTGCCGTTCCTGAATAACGTCTTCGTCAGAACCGTCGTGGTCATCTCCCACTCCATTCTCATCGTCGTTGTTGTTGTTATTGCTATTGTTATTATGAGAACTCGCGTCACTGTTTTTAGCTGGAGATCGCTGCGGTGAGCTTGTGTTGTCGGGTTTGCTAAGATCCCTTGGCTCTTGTTTGCTGTCATGGACCTATGGATAGAAAACAATAATTATTTTGGGACACTTTAATTCCATAATTTTAATCGACTGTGAGAAAAGAGGTTTAATTGGCTGCAGATAAAATAGGGATATGATAAAATGGTAAAAATAATTACCTTGATTATATCTGGTGGTTTTGGAGACTCCTGAGGTCTCTCATCATTATCGTTGTCATTGTTTTTCTTAGTGGTGATCAAAGAAAGGGGTGCATCAGGGCTTTCAGGCCTATCATCTGGGTTTAAATCACCTCCTTCATCTTCCAAATCTGATCCTCCATTAGACAGATTATCTTCAGACATTACAGACATCGGGTATCTACCGGGGCTGCCAGATAACTGCATAGGGCTTTTCATTGAGTTGTGATCTTGTGATCCATAGGTATCACTGCCAGGCAATAAGGAACCATTAGTAGGACTATGACTCCTGCTATTGAATCCATTCACACCAAGGTGACATCCAAGTCCACCGATGTTCCTCAGCTCAGCGCGCTTTTGCGCAGCGCGCGCATTTTTGAACCAGTAAACAACATTATTGACATCAAGAGGCTTTCGTCCACGCCGCGATTCTAAATTGTTTAATTCGCGAACATACTGTTGTATTTGTTGTCTGCTTGGGTGTTGATTTTCTGAAAACCAGCGTTGCAGTTTTGGCAATTCCAATTCAGGATCAAAACTCGTTCGCATTCGTGTCTTCTGTGTCGGATATTGGCTTTGAACTGTCTGCAACGCTGGATGTAAGTGGTCTGGGATCGTGTTCAGAGTAGGTGACCGATTTTTGGGCCCAGGAGATGGGTAGCGACGTGGGCTAAAAGGCGGAGGTCGCGGTGATACTTGAGCACTCCACCAAGATTCAAATTTACGGCGCATTTCTTCCGACGGCTCGTGGAAATTGTGCGGCCCTGGCGTACGATCTTGGCCACGGCATATCTGAGCCAACGTAACCTACAACAAAGAAAACATATTTTAAAATGAAGGTCACCAGAAGTAGCTGCCAGAGTAAATAAAACAACAAGATACGGCAAACAATTTTAGACGATTTTAAAGAGGTCAGTCTAACCAGTAACAGATACAGAGATAATTGTTTGAATAAACATTGAGCATTGTTTCACAGAACATTGCCATTAGATTATGAAAATATTAGGTCGGTTGTTAATGCATGTGTCATGCGCGAGCGGCCGGCTCGGTTCTGAGGCGAGAGGTGTTTACTCGGTGGTTAGTGCGCATCACTCCGCGCGCCGACGAAACTTCAATCATGGTCTGCTCTAAAACAATGAGCGGGAAGGGCGTCTCGGCAATTAGCATCCACCCACTACGCCTTCAACGAGGCGCCGGCAGCGCGCGGCGCACTAAGTGCTTGCACAGCAACCTCACCGCACTCCGTTAAACAAAACCGCCGAAACTTCCACCCGATCCCAAGCCGCTGTTTGTGCTTCAAACAAACCGCGTCACTACAAATGATTCCAATGCGATGTTTAAATTTCACAACTATTTATTCAAAACTCATGCTATCGGAGTGCATGTTTAGAGAGGTATTAATCTCACGGCAAGTAGTCAATCACAAAAGAAGCTGTCAGATTATAGCTCCGTCGCAGAGTTTACTCAGCTTGACAGTTATGCAAGTGAGATCTGCTCGTATCGCTAGATTACATAGAACAATGCCAGTGATTACGTCGTCAACTGAGTTGTCAGGCCGAACGGGTCGCCCGCGGTGTTGCTAAATCAGACGTTAAATTAACTGTAAGTATTACACATCGAGATTGTCCCTATAAATTATGTCAGAGGCATTAGCGCAGCACTACAGTGATACCTTAATCCGCTTCTTTGTTTTATATTTTTAAATAGTGAGGCCATATTTGCTTTCAGATATTGTCTGTTTCAGCTTCATGGAAGATTTACGAGAGCTGGCGCCTGCGCGTGATAACTCGCGTCACGTGTAATCCGCCTAAGTACGTAATTCGGTGTGTGATTGCGAACATTTCTTGATATACTCGTAGTTAAAAGGACAACTTTGAACACAATAGGCTTAGTTTTATCACTATAACATTATTTTCGTTGTGTGTTCATCACATAAGTACATACGCTTCGTACGCATGGAGCAGTGATTAAATTGTAACCCGTTTTATAGAACCTTGAAATTTCAAAGAGATTTCGAAATTAAGTAAGAAAGTAGTCTTAAAGAAGATTTATGGTTTAAAATTGATCCTGCAGCGAGGTGGCACTTGGAAAACCCCTCGATAAAATATTCCTCGAGCGTCTAAAAGTTTGCTCAGAGTTAAAATCGAAGTGGCGCAAATTGGCGTGAGATAAATTACCATAATATCATAGAGCCGAGTTCATCTGGCGTTTAGCTACAACTTCATTGTTGGGAGTGTTTGATTATCTTGCCCGGTCGACTTCCTTTGGTTCATTTGTACAACTTTGTCTCGACTTTATAACTTCAATTTGTTTCTGTCTACCATTAAAATATGACTTATGTTTTTATTTACATTTTTTCCTACTTTGAAAAGCAAGAAAGTATTGCTTATAAGTACGTGATAAAACAAACTAGCCCACTTGACATTGTCACAGTAAATGCCAAATTGAAATATAGATCCGCAGAGCCGGTTTCGGCTGAAGGAGGGCGGGCTCGGAACGCTAACCTCGCGTTTAATAAGATTATAAAGCATTATTTTATGGTATTAATAAGATCAAAAGCGTTCGTACATCTAAAACTCCTTTTAACCCTCTTTCGGTGTGGCTCAAGTTGGAAGATGAGGGCAACCCCCGCATGCCGCATCCCCGCTCCCTAACCCGTTCGCAACATGGAGGATATTTAGAAAATATAATAAGGCGTTGCGAGGCGCGGATGAGACTGAGATTCAATTAAATTTATTATGTATGGAGATCCCGCGTGTGAGGCAGGTGCTCATCGCGTCGACAAATTGTTGTACGTATGTGTACCTACTATGTATAAGTACCAAGAGCTTTGAAAACTTAAATTGCCAGGTGATAGGTGCTTGAATAAATTGTACAATAAGCTACCTGTCAGACATTTTTAAAAACAATAAAATAATCTATACTAATATTATAAAGAGGAAAAGTTTGTGAGGTTGTAAAGGGTAATTTCTGGATCTACAGAACCGATTTAAAAAAATATTTTACCAATAGAAAGCCACGTTATTTGTGAGTATTATAGGCTATATAACATCATGATACGAGCAATAGGAGCGGATCATCAATTAAAAATGCTGCAAAAACCGAGAAAAATGATGCAAACAAAGTTGCATCATTTATTGTCAGCTAGTATACCGTACGGAAATCCGCAGTCAAATTTTGCCTTTATAAAATTTGTCGACTTTAAAATGTAGCTTGTACCTAAATCGATTCAGATTCAGTTAGGTAGACCAACGATGCAAACTGAAACTTAATTAGTTATATTATAAAATTTTATCCATGAGTTTCACAATCACAAAAAACTTACATTTGATAATGATAAAACAAGTATTTTATAAAACAATTAAGCGGAAGTTTTAAAAGTAAGCTCATGCAGAGATGCTGACAAGAAACTCATGGAATACTCTTTTAAAATCTTCTTTCATAAAGCTAATATACCTATTACTATAGAGATTTTATTATGCCACTATGTTCTAAATATTCCCCTATTTGTATGGAACAATGTATAAAAGCCTAATCTTCACAAACTATACCTAACTTTTAAACTTACGCGTTGCAATTTCATCATTTGACATAGGAAACATAAGCTCACTGAGCTTGTGACCACGTTGGATGGAACCCGGTCGAAACGTCAAGCAATCTATATGCCAACCTTACTCAGCATAAACGCGTTTATTTCCATGACAAATTATGTAGACTTTATAAAAGCCGAATCTAAACAACATCAACACTCATAAGACAAGTCTTCAAACATTACATTGTCTGAGCCGTGAGCCGCGAACATGAAAACAAATGCTGCATAATTCTTCCCCCAGCGATGATCCCTATTAGCAAGGTATTAACAGTAACCTCGCAATTATAACGACCAAATTGTACCGAGCTACTTACTGAGTTTCATAATCTGTTTGCTGAGATGTGATGAGCTTTCTCTTGTTAAAATTTATAAGTAGCGTTGTGTGAAGGTATTTCGATGTTTGGCATCATTGATCCTGTATCTGTTTGTATGTATGGATGCTATAGAAGATAAATTTGTATTTAATTTTGACGGAGAATTTTCACATTTAATTTCCAATAGGAAAAAGCTTTCCACGCGGCTCTGGCAGCATGGATGTAAAAAAAAATGTGAATGTGAAAACTATTCTATGTTTTCCCCAGATGACCAATTATCTTCTTGCCAGATTAATTAAGATCCGTTCAGTAATAATTGAATTAATTAAACAGATAGGCACACTTTTGCATTTATAATATTAGTATAAATTACTAACATTTAACACTAGAAAAGTACCGAATTGTCGACTAAGTTTTTGAAGAAAAATTCTGACTAAATACTTAAATGTTTCCAAATGTTTTTATAACTTCTTATTATAGGTAGGTACACGTGTAAAAGATTTTTTAACAACAAAAACATTAAACTTTGACAAGTAAACAATTATCAAAATTTGATCTTTAAACTCTATTATAAAAGCTTACACAACAAGAAACATAGATATCAAAATCACGAGTCTTGAGTACCGAATCTTTAATTATATCGTCAAAACAATACACAAGTAGCTCCTAGGATAAATGTTTTCGATTGAAAGCATTTACAAAGCGGGCTTAAAATATGGAAAACAATGAGTTTCCACGGTAATAAGGGGTAAAGGTTTTAGTTGAGGGCATTGTAGCCAGGTCGGGGTAACCACGGTATATGGCGTTATACCCCGAACTGAATGTTGGTTTAGTTCAATGTACCGTACACTCATTGTCACCCTATCTGGATGATTTTAACGCCCCAATCGGCCGCAGTAATTTGATTTGACAGATGTTTTTGGAAGCGGTTCGTCGTATTGTAGATTATGATTGTAGCTGTTGTGTTTTGGCTTCTAGTAGGATTGCTAAATAAGCCTTGTTATTTTGGAAATGTTCTCTATAAATCTAGAAACTTAAAACTACTTAACTATATGAAGCTTTGGTTTCTTTGTGATGTAAGTCGTGTAGGTGTACCAGAATCTCAACGAACTGAAACGAAGTTTTAAAAAAAACTTGTGATTTTTCAAAAGCAATGTTAACTGACAGTGGCTCTTACTGCGATTAAGACGTTTGATACTTTTTCGTTGAAACATGTATTCATAAACTTACTTAATAAAAATGCGACAGTATGTCGAGTTCATTTCTAACCACCAAAAGTGTATAGGAACGGGAAAAAGAAGAAAATTCGATAGTTTGTTGTATTTGAATTTTGATTATTCAATGCAAAAACTGACATTCACGCGGCCGGACCTGCCGTACAGAATTTTATTTTGTTCGACTAGTGATGATACTTAGTTCTATTGAAGCAGAAATTGATAATGAACCTATTATATAAAATTAAACTAGTTCAATAGAAAAATACAACCAGGACGTGATCGTCCTAGTAGATTTAGGACCTACTTACCTTAACCTTGTGTTAGCATTACTAAATTATAATTGTCTCATTTTTCATCAGATTCTGGTACTATATTTACTGGTATTCGATCACAGAAGTAGATCAGTATTGTAAAGGAAAGGATCCGAGCGAATCTATTTGCCATTAGACCACCGAAACTTCGTTAAAGTTAATTAAAGTTAACAAAGCTTATCTCATACGAGTGCGTATAAAAAGAGAGAGAGAAGAAAAGTGAGATGGAGAAGGAAAGTCACACCACGAAATTAAGCTTCGTTTAGTTTAGCTTATGATATGGCTAGTCCTACTTGCTTAGCCAGTTGTCAGTGAAATCTATAATACATTATCTCTGACCATGTTTTTAATGAAACGTAATATCATGGTTACTGCTTAGACTGACTCTTGTAGAACATTTTGTGATATACCTTTCTTACCTCATCCAACGGACATCCAGTAGACATCAGCAATGGTCGACTCTGAACCAGCAGGAGTCTTAGTAGCTTGTCTTTAATGTCTTGCAGAGGAGTAGGTCTAGGCCTTAGCAGTTGGATCCGAAGAGTAGCGACGGTGGTCAGCTCTCCAAGAACTTCACCAACAGTGGCCAAAGGACCGTCAGAAATCCTCTCGAAGGGCAGTGGTTTCCAATTGTTTATAACCACTTGACCTGGTAACAAGAAAAAATATTTTAAAATAAATAGAGGTTTTTAAGGTGTAAGAGAGCGAATGCATACAAAATGCAGTAAAACTTCTTTAGTCTTGGAAAAACATTAATTTTTTTAAAGACGTCTCCCACAGTAAGGTACAAGCCCTTTGTCACAGGGATACAAGTCACAGACACCCAGACTCGGGACAACATTTTGTGGATCACACAAAGTGGTGTCCCGTTTGGGAATCGAATCCACGACCTCTTGTGTAGCAGTCGGACACACTCCCACCGCGCCGCAGAGGAAGTTCAATATTTTATATTTTTTTTAAAGCACGCCTTATCAACGTAAATAAACAATGTTTATTTACCTTTAGCAGATGCAGCCAACTCATGTGGATAGCCAAGCCTCATCATGGCTGCAGTGACAAGCTCATGAAATGCTGTCGCAGCTGGGATGATGACGTAACTGTCCGTCTCGACCACGGCTCGCCGTCGCCATGTACCCTCTTCGAGCGAAGACACGGCTTCCACCACACAGTGAACTGGCAGGGTTTTACCTGTCACAATAGAAATACATTTTTTTATTATCAAAGAAACCAATGAAATAATTTACTTTCTATAAGACCTTGTAAGTGGTCACATTTTATTAACTATTGAACTCTTTAAAATTTAAATCATTTAAAATAATAATAATGTCTTGGGACAACTCAAACAACGCTATCTGATCCCAAACTAAGCAGAGCTTGTACTATGGAAACCAAACAACTGATAAACATACTTATATATTTCTAAAAACATACTTAATATAGATAAAAAAACACAGAAGAAACCATGGTGTTCATCACCCAAAGTTTTATCCTGGATGGGGATCAAACCCACGACCTCCAGCTTAGCATTCAGAGTCAAAGTAAGCAACAGGCCAGTCAATATTTTAAGAGCTACACGTACACGTGTATGGCGATCTAACAGTCTAACTCTTCTACATAACCAATTAAGGGATACTAATTTAATTGTACTTATTACTTAAATCCGTAGATACATTTTTTTTAATTACTTCCTTAGCCAGCAATACCAAATGTAAATAGTAAAAAGTTTTTATTCAAATTGGGCTCTCCCTGTATTTTCATCTCCAATCGACCGAATAAACATTGCATTCAATAAAAACTAAAAAAAATTTAAGCCTTTGAATCTAAAAGTGTAATGGAAAAATCTTTTCTCGGAGGCACTTCTGAAAAATCACCTACTTAGTAGCTTGGCTGTCGAAACGCTGTCGCTAAGAAATCGACTTAATTATTTAGCAACTTTTCAAGCGAGAAAGCAATGCTTTTGACTTGCTCGCGGACGCGGCAAAAAACCTACTGAAATGTTAAAATAATAATTAATCCTTGAAGCAGGAAAGCGGCTGCCCATCTCTTTGTGACGACCGATGCTTTCACCGTTCTTTGTAAACGCTTCTTTAGCAAGATATTAAATAGTTTTTGCCGCTTCCTTGCACTTTTTATAGCTGCGCAATAGCACTTAAAAATAAGACGGCTTCTCTTTTTGAAAAGGAAATTAATTATTTTGACGTCATTAGTTTCGAAGTTGTATTGTCAAAAGGAGTTGCGAATAGGTACTACAGAGAAGTTTCAGGTAAACAACATCCGTACACGTCCCAAAATCCTCCATATTCAATATGATCACGCAAACAAAGTGATTTAGAGTATCAGTTTGAAACAATAGGTGTCTTTCAGTCCGCAGTTATTGAATTTACATAATACCGTAGTAGAGTTTGGTTCAACAAAACATAGAGAAATTATAAATTTCACCGCAATAATCTTTTAATAACGGGGTGTAGGTGCGCTAAGCTGTGTTAGCTTTTGGGTTATGTACTTTTGGAATTGGAGTTTCAGTTTTGGTAATCACTTCTGCTAACTTTCAATAGTTTTAGTTATGTTCTTTATGAAGTTACGAATTGTAAGGTTGTCTTTACATTGTACTAGTGTGACTAAAAGATAATATTTTTAGTAAGTTATAAAAATAATTTTTAGATAGGTTTCCAATTATTTTTGTAATAAAGTAAATCGTTTTTTTTTATTAATGATGTTATTATAGAATTCCATTCTGTGCAATGTAATCAACGTTACCATATTCCTGACATGGATCCCTATTTACCCTTAAGTACGTTATGTTTATTACTTTTCCCAACAGTTTGTAATACTGACAAAGTTTCTTACTTTTTCCAATATAACATTACTGGCAAAACGTGTGAATGCATAAGTAATTTTAGAGCGATATAGAAGTAATTTTGAAATAATAAACAATAAAGATTATTTTGGTCAACCCTGACTATTAGGAAGGTAGTTGCAGGTTAGCACCTAGCCTACGATTTAATACAAGCTTGGATTACGTGAGGTTTAGTTGTGGGTCGGACGCCGCCCGAGACGGTCCTTTGGTCACTTAAACCCTTGCTTTATGAAACTATACACGGAATTGAATATTAATTAAATGCTTATAGGTGGGAACATATTTTAAGTAAACTTATGGTGCTTTGTTTGTGATTCAGTGTGGGTCAATTTAGAATAGTTTTAATAACAATTTTTACGAAACTTTTTGCGTTTTATGATTAATGATTATTTGGTAGAAAATGGTTATTTTTTTCTGAAACTTAATCTGTAGCTGTATTATAATAAAATCTTGAGACAACTCACTCGTTATCTGATCCCAAACTTGACAGAGCCTGTGCTATGGCAACCAGACAACTGATAAACATACTTATATATTTCTAAATACATACACATTATCTTAAAAAAAAACTTAGGCTTCTGTGTCTGGGTGTAATACCCAGACACAGAAGCCTAAGTTTTTTTTAATGAGAGACTCATAGGAATTTGACCATTTACTTAAAACTTCTATAATATTTGAGAAAGGTTTTTTTAATATCTATAGGTATAATTCAATGACGATACAAATATTTCTTAAATGGGTTATAGGCACGTCCCGTAGTTTAATTCCAGTTAATCTTCAAGAGATTTGGCACACTTAGATACGATGTTCATTAGTTCACTACATAAAATAGCAATTAAGACAGACAGACGAACAGAGCATTAGAACTAGATAAAGGAAACTCCCGTCTTTATCACGCAACAGCGACCAGCGACTGATTGACAGATTACAATATAACAATACAATAAATACTGTTTTTGCATTAATTTCATAGATACCCATGAAAACCTATAAAGGGAAATTATGCAAAATTACTGACACAAAAAAGTAATTACGGATTAATTGAATAAATTAATCTTGGCAGCCTTATAATAGAATTAAAAGTAAATTCTAATTCAATTATGCACGATTTGTTTGTTATTTATCATTATTACCTTAAAATACTCACGCGATTTAGATCCGTTGTCTGTAAAACTGAATAAAACTAACTAAGACTAGGCTACGACCATACAGGTGGTAGGTTTAAGCCATAGACCGTCAGGGTACCCACCAAGAACAAAGGCGAAGGGTTAAACTTTTCTCAGGGGTTACCTGAGAAAAAGTTTAACCCTTCGCCTCTACAAAAATATATCTTGCTGGACATAGTTCTTTGTACTTATAATACTAAGTAACTACAATCCAAAGGGAAAACGAAAGTAATGGTGTTATATGGACCCTCCGCCACTGGTGGGTACCACAATAGTGTCAGTTATTCTTCTGTGAAATAGTGATGCTGACATCATTGTGTTTCGGTTGAAGTGCACTGTAGCAAGTGTAATGGGCAAATGACACTTTCAAACTAATGTCTTAACTGTGGAGCGCGGTATGGTGACATTCAGATCTTTGCCAAAGAAACATTTCGATTTTGTCTTATTATCAGGCTCACAACCTGCTGTCTCTTCATTGAGTCGTAAAAAATGACACTATATACCATACACTCGATGTATACACTGAGTGTATGTGTGTGAAACCGGGTGTTTCATATTTTGACACAATATTATAGAATCCGGTGTGACCGAGTGTTTGGTACATAGTGTTGTAGTCTAAACCTATTTATAGATATACATTTAAAATTGTCTTAGAATTAACCTACGAGTATAACGTATTCTTGCAATCTACAACTTTGTAGTTCAAATCCAGTTGCTGTAGCAATTGTTAGTTATATAATAAGCTCTGCAAAGCTTAGCCGATCTGAGCACTAGAAAAGAGTGCAGTACAAGTGCCTTGTTCACCGGCTTTGTGAGTAAGTACTGAATTAAAACTTTGTACTAACGGACATGACCGCCGGGCTTAGTATGTAACTATTGTATTTCACAAGTTGCCTTGAAGTAGGACTAAAAGAATTTAGATTTTACAAGTTGTGTTGTAGATTTTTCATTGCAGCTTTTCTTGTTTAAAGCAATTCCTATATTAATATTTTGAGCCTGAATTAAATTGCGTCAATGTCTAGTTTGTTTGTAAAGTTCCCCACGATACTAGAATTATTGCTTATTGTCAAATCAGGTTTTCTTAAAGCATTTTGTAAATAGTTTATCGATATAATTCATTATAATTAAGTTAATCATTAAAAATTGACAAATCCCCTAAAGGAAAAACTATAATAGGGTCAAGGTACTGATAAACAATAAAAAAAAAAATCAGCCTTAACTTTGTAATGTAGGTAATCATAATCTAATTTAATAAATATTCACGACTAAATTGGGAACCTCCTTGGTAAAAAACTTAAATTTTACAAGTAGTCAGAACACCCTACGACCCCGTAATTTCTTTCACGGTTTTTTCCGACGTTTTTATAGTTTTTCTGCTATTCAAATAATCAAAGGTATTGAAAATCAGTCCATCTGTTGTTATGTTAAAAACGGTGTAACTAATCCAACCATCTTTTATAGACATAATATAGATAACTTCAGTTTTGTTGTGAAAAATGCAAAAAAATATTAACCCTCTGCGTCTAGTATGTACCTATAGACACATCTCATCTAGCAAAACTCTACAAGAGTCACGAAGCATTAACAATGAGCCGTGAGACGAGCGTAAGTACTTACTCGGAGTTAACGTAAGTATTCGCTAAAAGACTCATCTAAACCCTGCCCCCAAGACACGGGCTTAATTGAGTCTGTTAAAACATGTATGTAACATAAGTTTTAAGTATACTTTATCCAGTTTATTGTTGTAAAAAGCTTTAAATAGATCGAAAAAGTTTATCCGATCGATTTTTGAACGTATTCAAATTAGATTCAAGAAGGATGTTTTAGAAGTGTTTAAGAAATAATTTCAAATATTATGGAGTGGTTAGGTATCCGATCGTGTTTTTATTACTGTTACTGCTAAGATTTAGGCAGTTTTTTAGGAAGTTTACATGAATTAGAGAAAAGTCTACATGTACCTACTAGCTACGAAAAGGCGCTAAATATCCATAAAATTACTAATCAGTTTTATGAAGGAAAGGAATTCTTTAATCTATAAGAGAAAACCATGTCTAAAAATATATATCAACACACAGCTCAAGCTACTGAACTAATTGGGTTAAAAATTTGGTCATCGATAGTTATTATAGCATCCGTTATTAATAGATTTTTGAAAATTCAATCCTTAAGAAAGTGAAATGGGTGTTCAAAATTTTAATATGAATCTCGAAAAACTGGTTGAAATATTTATTACCTACCGGCTGTTGCCAGCAACATCGTTTGCATTAAAACCAGTCGTACAATTTTCGAAATAAAAAGCCTATGTGGTATTCCAGACTATTTGGCCTTCAGCCATTTTGGCGTATTTTAATGATCATGTAGCAGTTTTTTATTGCTCTCATTACGTCTTACGAATTTTCGATCAGGTCACGTATCCTGACGCGAATTTAACATTTTTTAGGTACCTATCCCAAAAAGTGCACAACGCTAAAGAAGTTTTCACTTCAAAAATCTCGTTTTAAGGGGTTGGTGTTCGAACTCATCCGACACCGCTCCACCAATTTCTGTTGCACATTTGGTAGGTATTTTTTTTATCTATCCCGATTTTAGTATTTTTCAATGTAGGTATTGCAAAAAACTGGCGAAGACGAAGTTGTGAGGGTCGTTTAGAAGTATAGATGATAGTAATGTAGGTAACCAAACCCAGGAAAACAAAGTACTATTGGATTTGCGTGTTTATCGAAGGTCCGTCCGTACGCGATGATCTATTTAGATTGGATAAGTCGTAGCGTGACGGATGCTGAAACCTAGCAAATACCGTGTCATGCCATCATTCAATACAGCGCTTTGTCTGCGCGATATTTACAATAGTATTTGTATCGTGTTATGGGGGTTATTTAGTTTTATTGTAATACCATGTGAGAGTTATTAGCATGCAATCGGAAGGTTGTATAAATCTAAAGGTACGTTAATATTTAGCAATTATTGTTTATGGATAATAATGTATAAACATTATGAAAGTATATAAAAAATCGTCTCAGGCGGGACTTGAACCTGCGACCTTAGTGATACCGGCCTTTACTAATACCGGAATCGAGACATGGACATGTCTCGGTTTCGGTATTGGTGACAACTCAAAATCAAACACAACAGACAACAAAATCCAAAGTCGAATTTAGCCTTCACATGATACGCCTGAGACGAACTTTTCCTCTATATTTATAAAATTAGCATAAAAATGTTTTATAAATGACAAAAAGTTACATTTTGGCAACGGCTCAAATGATTTTGATCAAGTTTTATATATTTAAGTGTTTTTTTTTTCTTTTAAAAAGATAACTAGCAATGTGGGATTTTCGTCCCACATTACTAGCAATCCTGTTAACCCCTCCAGCTAAGCTCAATGGCTTGTGTTAGGGATGGGTTCACGTCGGTAGAATAATGGGTAGGATTCGAAACCACGATCTCACGATTGCGAGACCGATGTCTTAGTCATTAGGCTACCGCCGCTTTTTTGTCTAAGTCTTCCTGTATTTTTGGTTTCCCTAAAAAAACGCGATTACACAAAGTTAAAGTTATTTTTTTGTAGAGAAGTAGACATTATAGCATAGCACGCGTAGAGGACAGACATTGCTAAGAAGTCCACTTGTTAACAAAAAAAAAACATTCAGAAAATTTTCAATAAAACAAAGCCAATCAGAACTTCACTAAACCCTACTCACAGTCACTCAGGACTCCTAAACAATCCAATTGTTCTAAGCAGTAACTCAAAAATCAAGTTTGTTCGAGTTTAATTTAGAGAGTCGTCTTGTCGGGTCGATGTAGCTAACACCTACGGTTGGTTGCTAATCCCTTTACGAAGCTCCCTAAACTTTCACCTGACCACGGCAGACGGTCTAATGCTGGTTTAAACAATGCAAATATACCTAGATAGACTAAATACTAGTAAGTAGGTATGTATATTAGAATATTGTCGGGATTTAATCGCGTGAAATATTTAAAGGTACGAATCTTTTATTTATCGACGTATAGGGTTCCTACCTTTAAATATTTAACGCAATTAAGTCCCAATAATCTGTACTAATATTATAAAGCTGAAGAGTTTGTTTGTACGCGATAATCTCAGGAACTACTGGTCCGAATTGAAAATGTTTTTTACTGTTGGATAGCCCATATAACATCACGCTACGACCAATAGGAGTGGAGTATCAATGAAAAATGTTGCAAAAACGGGGACAATGTATGCAGATGAATTTGCGCGGGTCAGCTAGTATTTTAATATGTGTAAAAATCGCGAAAGTTTAAAATCAAAGCAAGAGTCGTGGGTTCGATTTCCACACGGGACACCACTTCATGTGATCCACAAATTGTTGTTCCGAGTCTGGGTGCACTTTGTGTCCGTGACTTATATGTTTGTAAAGTCTCCGCCACACAGGGCTTGTACCCTTCTGCGAGAGTTGCCATTAAAAAAAAAACTATGTAGCCGCTATTATTTCTAAAATAAATAGGGAATCCACCTCAGAAACCAAAACTGCTGTTGTCCACGACTCTGTCTCCTATGAATACCTGGTAAGTAAGCAAGTATTTTAGTCTAGGATACAGTTTCATTTAAATCTCATACAACCAATGAAATTTTCAAATTGATAAATAAGCGAAGAAAGTTAGATAAAACGGGTTAATTTTTAAAATCAAAACGAAAATCGCTCTGACCGAAGGCTTTTCTATTTCTCTAGCTCAATAAATAGCGTAAACTCAAAACCAATTGTAAAAAATATTTCACTTTTTTAACTCTCCACAAACTGGTATAAAAATCAACTCAAATCAACACACACATTCTCCATAGCATTCATAAAGCAACCATAACAATTTTAAGTTTAACTCCCTCCTGAAAATCCGCTAACCCCTTCGCGCCACTATTCATATATCCATATATTGGTATACATTATACCAAATAAAGGTACGTACAGACAGGTAAGTATACTAAGTAAGCTGAGCCGCGTGTATCAACTGACCGCTCCGTCTAGGAAGGTAACACGACCTAGCCCGAGACGCACAGAGCTTAGACATAAGCCCCGCAGCCTTTATTATGGTCTACTTTAATACTCAGATTTAACTTTACTACAACTTCCCGTTAACTTCGTGTGTTTTATACTGCTTATTGTTTATATAAAGAATGGTAAAGCTAATTTTCTTTAGTATTGAGTAGATTTTATTCCTCACTAACGGCCCGCTCCGGCTTCGCACGGGTATAAAATATATGGATGTTATTATCAATATAAACCTTCCTCTTCAATCACTCTATCTATTAAAAAAAACCGCATCAAAATCCGTTGCGTAGTTTTGAAGATTTAAGCATACATAGGGATATAGGGACAGAGAAAGCGACTTTGTTTTATAATAAGTAGTGATTGGGTAAAGTTCTACAAATACCAGGGGAAAGTATTTCACAAGAAAAACCATAACTCTCTTTGACACGTAGGAATTGAAAAAAATATTATCCTACCAACATGGATTTCAAACATTTTTAGTCATGCCCGAAAGAAATAAAAAGTAAGAATTACATAATGCAAAACTGCAAGCAAGAACGAAGCGTGCAAATTCGAATGTACCTTTATAAAAACTTAGACATTACCGAACCATTAAACCGGTTTATTTGAATACTAGGAAATCTAATTAATACACAGCATATAATACACAGTAAATCATTTCAATACAATTTATTTTAGGCATTGTTAATAAAAACAGCATTGCCGAAGCGTTCTAAGTATATATATACCTATAGATTTACGGATTAATAATGAAAATTATATTCTTATGTCAAACGTCGCCCAGTGGTCGTAAACTTTAGGACATTTAAAATAGTAATGTTTGTCATATTGATAAATGATATAATAATTTTATACGACTATATTACCTATTAGGTCAAAATTAATATTTATTTTGTGGACCTAAAGAGCTATTTTGGATTAATCGTAATAATATTATTACAATGTGATATACTTTGTAGAAAATCGATGCATTTAAATGTCCAATAGGTATTAGTATTTATAGGTACCTTATTCGTACCTAATTGTTTTGATATATCTAACAATATATATATTTTATCTGTTTAAAATATCGCAAGATTGTAATGTGGAAATAGGTCCCACATTGCAATCTTGTTAACCCCTCCAGCTAAGCTCAAAGGCTTATTTTAGGAGTAGGTCTACATCGGTAGTAGGTACCTAAAATGGGTAGTATTCGAACCCGCAGCCTCACGATTGTGAGTCCAATGCCTTAGCCATTAAGCTACCGCCGCATACTACACTACTTAATATATAACCATTAATTTATGATTTCGAGTATCGATTTCGATTCATTGTATAATTGTATAATAATAAACATTATTTATAATTTAAAATATTCCGAAGTAATGCGATGATATTGCAAATTATTAATATATGTTTTTTATTTCATTTGTATAGCAATAAATGCTACGAATTTAAATTTGCTATTGAATCATTATAACTTAATACGACAAGATAGTTAACGGTTATTATCTGATTTAGTTTCGATTGCTACAAGTTTAACCAGGCTACATTAGTCATGTTTACAAATTGTCATATTCTATATCATAGCTTGTTATATGAGTCGTATCAAGCTTAGACGCTAGCTAAAAACGGTTGAACTTCGTCTAAAATATGTACAATATCCGATGAGACAATACGATCTCTTAATTGTCCTCGTATCGATTCTGCTTATACAAATCAATGTTCAACTGTATCAAATAGAATGATATTGTACTTTATCTGTACTGTCTTGTACAATACGCCTCGAGATAAGACTAACAACAATTGTGAAGGCGTTACAACTGTCATAGGGTGTGTTTGTGGCTTTAATTAAGAAACTCGGTTCATCCCCTCGTAGAACATTGGCCCAAATATCTGACACCGTTTTATTAATTCAATGAATTTAAATGACAGAATTTTCGAACAAGTGTTACAAGGTTCTGCACCTCTGGTTACGTTTATTTATTTGTTTGTTTAAAATTGTCATTTATACCAATTTTAAGTTTATTCATATTCATTTATTGGTAAGGGATTCTTAGATGTAAAAAAAATAGTTTAAGAATAATTACATAAAATTCATGTCAAAAACAATAAAAAGAATAATAATACAATACAAAAGAGAAATGTCAAAAAAGAAAAAATATAGTAGATTAAAGATATACATAGACTAACTCATTAAATAATAATGTTCCAAAATTAATAAAGAGATAATAATAACAACACTAATAGTCAATAAAAAATATTTACCCAGTTCATATCAATAGAATATAAAAATAAATTATTCAAACAATCTAAATCAAATAAAATAAGTTTATTTTTTTATGTAAGTTTACTGAATTCTATAGTAAATTTACTATTTTCAATAAGGTTTGTATTATAGTGTATTAAATACTTGTTTTATGAAATGTGTTTATGTGTTTCACCATCTTTGTTTGATTTCAACTATTATATCATGAGGCAAATATAATCTGTACATATATAATCTGGCTATATGAAAAAGCTAGTTATCTGAAGCTGGATATTGTGTTTTCATGCAACCAACCAATTGTTTATTCAGACTTCAGGCAGCATATCATCAAACCTTGAAAGTTACCGTGAACCAACTAGAAGTTTCAAAGCGCCAACATATCTACAATATTAGACGAAAATATACGAAAACACGTCACACATCGCTTCTTAAACACAACAGGTGAATTTCTATAAGACTGATACGATTTAACGAAGTTCGCAACTAGGTAATTAATTCAATCTCGTTTAAGGGTGACGGTAGAAGGAAACGTCATCATTATCTTAGTGGTTGTTGAGGCAACGTCATATGAATGAGTGTCGTGTGCCGTTCGAGCTTTTGTCCCACCCCTCGTCAATCGGTAACACATTTACCTACTTACGACTGGGTGAAAACTTGCAAAATGAACACCATTGTTAAGAACGCTACACATACAATGCCCGTCGCAGCGTCCCGCTTATCGAGTGCCGCGCGTCAAAGAAGTTCAAAAGCTTGGTTTAGACGTTCGCTATCGCTGTATCGTTTGTCAGTTTACGCCGGGAGCTGTGATTGTCTCTACCTTACAAATGGCCTTTTTGAGCTCTTGTTTATCACGGTTTTAATTGACAACTCGAATTTACTTGCTCAATTTTCTACGACGACGTTTCACGTGTATCACGACGAAGTTCCTCGACATTGTACACTTATGTTTAGGTAAAACATTTCTGTGATTTTGCTTATATAATATTAAGATGTTTTACGCAATATTCTTTTACATCATTTGCATATATTTTTTTTAAATATATAATTTCAAAGGCAGGGTTAAAATTAGCTTTCTGCTCGTACTGTTCCCACTTATTACAAGACCGTCATCATAATTAAAAATATTGTTTTTTTTTGCAAAAATATGAAATATACATTTTTTATTTTATTTTTTCAATAAAGGTAATTAGCAATGTGGGATTGTGTCCCACATTACTAGCAATCTTGCTAACCCCTCCAGTTAAACTCAAAGGCTTGTGATAGGAATGGGTTCACGTCGGTAGAATAATGAGTCGGAGTCGAGCCCGCGATCTCACGATTGCGAGACCGATTCCTTAGCCGTTAGGCTGCCGCCGCTTGACAAGTTTATTTTTTAGTACAATAATGATGAACACGTTATGTCAATTATGTAATGACATCCTGTTGCTGGACATACATTTGAATATCGTTCTAGCTAAGTGGCTCAAAAGTATGCACCGAGAACCTATGTGCATTTAAGAACAGTAATTAAATAACATAATTAGATGCTATGATCACTACAAAAAGGTTTAACCTGTTTGTGTTATTTATTGTGAAATATATCAAATTTAAAACATCTCTTATAAAATGAATATTTTTTCGTTCTGACGATCTTGCAATAAGTGAGCAAATATAATACGTAGCAGCTAACAACGTCTACGGCTTTACGTACATGTGCGTTAAAGTATTAATCTCATTTGTGTAATAAAATCTGTGCCTTAGCCGAGGCAAGGCGTGATCCGGCCGTGAAATGCTTGCCTCCGGCGATAATCCTGTTAGGTTAAGAAGGTTTCTACATATTACGTGCTTTGCTACGCCTTAAGGATTAGAACGACGTGTACGCATAACTCGATACGTAGCGACAAGGAAGACGTACCCTCTCTGTATCGATTTTCCATCATCATACATATAACAACGAAAACTATGAACTCGTCTACGAATTTATAGGTATTCATTTAGCAACGGGCCAGTCGAGCCGGGCTTAAACGATTACGGCACGGCAAAGATGCAATGTAGATTTAGAGCAAAGCTTGCCATGACAAGGTGGTCATCGCAAGCCCCCAGATCTTTATGCCGGACAATGAAGACAAAGGACCTTTAAATTATTCAGTCAAAGCAAAAGCGACCTTAATGTTTTGTAAGTAAATACTATTTGTAAATATTTAAGTTTGCGCGTCAATTTTGCGTTAAGACGAGTAGTTTGCATGAGAGAGGAATCGCAGAGCGTCTGGGAGGCTAAACCTTCCCTGCGGGCAGTAGGGGGCCGTCCATAAATAATTAATCTGCAACGATGTGCGTCCAACGGTTAACTAAATCCTGCGGTGGTTTAGGAAACTGGCCGTCGGGGATACCTCAAGAACGAACATTGTTTCTTGTTTCAATCCTATTGTCAGATTGGCTGGACGGTCTGTTTGCCCTTTGTATTTACATGGTACTGTATAGACTGACTTTGAACTGGTGCGAGTATATCTCGTGCGTTTTGATGGACATGATTATGCATATGTGTGTTCCGGCTCACTTTTTTTTTCTTTAGATTTTTTAAGTGTTTAGATTGCTTGAGCACTAGGGTTGTTTGGCTGTTTTCTTTAAGATGTAATTACTTCAAAAGAAAATTTGCAGTAGGCACAAGTACCTATTAATTTATATTAGCTTCCGCTTCCGCGGACAAGTGCCACAAGAACGCACAAAGACCTAGTGTCAGTGCAATTGAAGCGTACTAACGTAGGTTAAGTTGTATTTATTAACACTTATTGTAATATTTGTTCGTAAACTTTCGCGATTTGTACACATTATAGAATTTTATAAGCTACGGGTCTGAATCGCGTAAATATTTTATTTTAAGGCTAAATACCTTTGTTTGAGTCTAAACGTCGGGCAATAAACAAAGGTATTTAGCCTTAAAATAAAATATTTACGCAATTAAGACCCGTAGCTTATAAAATTCTATAATATTTTAATATTGTATGTATGTTAGTCTGTAAGGTATATATTGATGATATAAATTTGATTGATGCCTGAAATAAATGGTATTATTATTAGCATTATAAGATTTTAATAGTTTCAGATTTCCACTTTCTTACAAATTCTTCAGTATCACCAACTCATTCTTCATCACTATATGCAAGTAGCATACTTGAGGCTATCCAAAAAAAATCGAAAAATCTTTTCCTCTGTCAAATATTTACAGTAATTACTTTATTTTTTCCAAAAATCTAATCTCAGCAGGCTAACAAAGATTATCAAAATATTTTCAAGTCTATAATAGACAAAGTATACATATTACGAAGCCCTACGAGCGAGCAACAAGCGGGCGTCTTGCGGCGGCCGGATCGAGACGCGGATTAGGCCAGCTTTACCCGCAAGACTAGTTACCTTACCCCACAGTGTTCACGTAATCGTTCCACTAAGATTGTTTATTGTGAATACCAGACAGCGTGACTCAGTTTTGGTTACGTAGGTATATTATTTTTACTTGTACGTGTATAAAAAGTAAAAGATTCTGGTCGAGATTACTGTTATTCATTTACGCCAGTTCATGACCTTTTTGATTACATTAAAACCTATTTTTACCCTTAACATCGGTTAAAAGGGGGGAGGGTTACTAATAAAGAATAGCTGTTTTTCCTTTTGTTACGTTATAAATGCAAAAATGACCATGAAAAAAAGATTAGGCTAAAGTCAACTTTTTTTTAAACGACGACTCCCGCCCTAAGTCGTGGGGGACTTTAAAAACATACAAGTCACGGACACAAAGTACACCCAGACCCAGAACAACAATTTCTGGATCTCACAAAGTGGTGTCCCGTGTGGGAATCAAACCCATGACCTCTTGCGTAGCAATCGGACACACTCCCACCGCGCCACATAGGCAGTAACACTGTACAACAATAAACATTGGTTATGAGAAGAAAAAGAGGCATCAAATTCTTAATCGAAGTTTTTTTAATGACTACTTTAGATGACACACTCCACTGTCTACTGTCCCATCATCCAATCCCATTATTTAAACCTTTTAAAATCATATCATTATATAGGTACCTACATTAAAACAACTGCAGATAAAGAATAAAGTACGTTTCCTCTGTGAAAACGTATTTTAGAAACCCTACCGCAAAACACACAAAGCACATAAGCGAAACTTTAAAGCTTAATTTCATTTAAATTCAGAACAAAAAGTTTGGTTTTAACTAATCGAGGGTATTTGAAATTCGCTAGCTGAGTGGTGCTGCCAGGCCATTAGATTATTTGCTAACAATTTTAGTCTCTATGTCATTGAGATACAGGTTATATTTTTAAACGTCTTTCAAAAAGAAGATAATCAATGATGTTGTGATATATTATTATTTTACTGTTATAATCGAACAAACCTCCCCGGTCACAGTCGTCCATCTTTAAATGGTGTGTTCGAACCGTGTATGCAACGTGTTTTATAATAATAATAATAATAATAATAATAACCATTTATTTCAGGCTACTAAGGCCCATATCATACAAATACATAGGTACATAAAAATATAATTAATAAACTAATACATAATTTAAACTACAATTACACAAATACGTAACATAATAACAATAAACTAATACATAATTAAAATTATACACGACACTGGGATTGAGACAGCGGCGTCGTGTTTCGCTGCGTGGTGTCACGTAACCTTCCACGAAAACGTCGGTACGCGACACCTTTCGGCCAGAAGTCCTCCTTCATAAAGATGGACAGATGTTCACTGGGAACTCGCACCATGAATGATTTGAAGTTGACGTCATGGCGCGACTCCAACTTCTCCACCCTCAAGGTCCACTTCGTCTTGATCCGGAGGTATTCCGCAAGTTCCTCTGCCTTTGTGGTGTGATGCAGACGAGACACATATAACTGCGTCGTTGCTATTGCCGGACGCAGCAGCATTTTAGGTCCCGTCACGCCGGTACCACATTGGTTTCGTCTGGAGGGCCTCTTCTGCTTCCTTTCAACCTTTAAAAAGCCCTCTACATCCATTTGCCCTTTGGAAGGGGCTTTGGGCACGCTCTCGCTGGTCTTCGTCTTTATCCCCCGTTTCTGTTGTACAACGGGGCGGCTGACCTTGGCAGCGCTGCAGGTAGCAACAGGACGTTTTCTGGAGTGTATCTACTTCTTTATAATGTCTAAGGTGTCAATGAGAAAAGAAAATTTCATCTTAGCTCCTTATACATTGCTATCTAACCCTAAGCTCACACGTTCCGGCTTCAATCCGGCGCCGAGTACCCGGTTCAACAGCTACCTGGCGACAAAAGGAAGTATAGCGACCGGAGCGAACGGACGCCGGAACGTGTGAAAGCCACCGTACAACCCCATATACTTCGCGCCGGGCACCACCACCACGCCGGCTAACCAGCGCCAGATTGGAACCGAATTAAAACCGAAGCGTATGAAAAAAGACCTAAGGGCTCTTTTAGACGTCCGGTTTTTTCACCGGATGCCGGATGAAATTATGTCGTCTACGAACATAATATATTGCCTGTCCGGTGTCCGGTGCGTGTGAACACACTCATTGTAAGCCATACAACATTGCACAGTCCGGCGAAAAAATCCATCTCGCATTCGGTGATAAAACCGGACGTCTAAAGAGCCCTGAAGACACCCTTCTTATCTAAACCGATGTTACTAACATAGATAGGGCAAAATTTTCTAGACACTACTGATACTGATGATAACTTTTTCAACATTGCCACTAGGTACGTAGATATATCTGTTATTTTAAAGCTACCTACACAAATATTAAAGCTTAAACATTGCATAGATGTTAGTTGTCATATTTCTAACACTAATACCTAACTCCACACCCATTTATACAGAAGATCACACCTACACAGATACTACCTAGTTACCTACTTATAAAATACAATATAAAATATTATACTCTCAGTTATCTGATTAATTGCTGATTCATTCAATAGCATTAATTTATCTTTCTTTCATCGGCGAGGACATTCGGTGAATACTTATTTTATAGGTGCTAGTTTTGTCTGCGTTAATGAAAGATAGCATGTTATTATGTAAGTATGTAGCCTATTTGTTAGTCTGATATACTTAATTAGCAGATCCGCTGCAACTTCGTCTGCGTTTTTGCGACATTTTTCATTGCTGCTCCGCTCCTATTGGTCGTAGCGTGATATTATATAACCTATAGCCTTCCTCGATAAATGGGCTATCCAACAGTAAAATATTTTTTTCAATTCGGACTAGAAGTACCTTAGATTATAGCGTCCAAACAAACAAACTCTTTAATTTTATAATATTAGTATAGATAAGTTAGCTACTATAATCAGCTTCCAAACGTTATAGTTATATTAGTGGAAAAGTATCCAAATAAATGCGAGAGTCTATTTGAGTGTCTGTCTATTTGACGAATTATGCGCAGGCTACACGGCCGGCCGACGAGCGAGCGAGCGAGCCAGGTGAACAGCGTTTTACCTTCACGTTTCGGTTCAGACCTCAAACTACAGAGATAAGAAAAATAACAAATAAGCGACGATTCCATCAAACCTATTCGTTCACCTTGTTAATATAGCTCAACTCTGTAAGTTGCAGTGTGAACGAGCGTATGAATAGAGCTGAAACGATGTTCGCGCGGCACACCCGCACGGTCATTCGCTTCCCCGCCCATTGCTTTCAGTGTGAAACAACATAGACCAGAGTTTCGCCCGCTAGTTCGCTCGCTCGCTCGCTCGCTAGCTAGCGGTGTGGCCTTTGCTTTAAGATAAACATTTTAATGAATTTAACCCACATGAGAAAAATATTATGAAAAACTTTCAAACCAGATAGGTAGGTACACTAAACATGTGTAGAACATCTCTACACACGAACAGAAAATCCATTTAAATTAATCCTCAAAACATATTACACTAAAAGGATAACAGTACGTTATCGTAATTAAAACAAATTAAACTGAATCAACATCGCTATAGCGATATGCGAACAATTCTCAATCAATAGGAACCAAATAGCGTCGAAATATCCCGCACAGTTAATGAAAGCATTTGAAAAGTTAAAAGCCTGTTTAGGCTGGAACCACGTCCACCGACTAATTAACGTCGCGCAGTAATACTGCGGCTAGTGTGAACGAGGACTTAGCGGCATTATCGCCTAAATTGTACAAATGTTTAGTTCTGGCTTCAATGGGCATTATTATTTGAAATATCATCATCGTGCATTGCTTTTATGTTGGTTTGCAATACGTTTTAATTGGGTACTAATTAAAAGTGTTTAATTGTGATTAGTTTTACACAAAAGTTTAAAAAAACCTGAAACAAACCGTGTATGGATGCATTCGTAACCGAAAAAAAACTTGCAATAGATTATAATTCGTGAAAGTAGGTTCTTACTTAGGTATATTAATTTACTACACTATTTTAATATGTTTATCTACCTAAATTAGTTATCTACAAAAAACAACCGTTGTCTCTTAATTTAACTTAAACATATTTCAAACCCAAAAAAACTGGATACCT
The DNA here is from genome assembly GCA_945859575.2 of Herminia tarsipennalis. Classification (NCBI taxonomy): domain Eukaryota; kingdom Metazoa; phylum Arthropoda; class Insecta; order Lepidoptera; family Erebidae; genus Herminia; species Herminia tarsipennalis. The sequence continues at coordinate 21,249,665 of OX243836.2, forward strand.
ACTTATTTTTTCATTGTAATTAATATATTTAACTTCCTATTAAATTATCAGAAATCAATTAATTAATCAGCATGCATTTTAAAATGTCTTATAATGCAAACAGATTCAAATTTAAAAAAATACTTAGACAAAAAAATACTCAAGACAGAATTTTTGTTCCTATAGCTTTACGAAATATTTTTTAAATTGAGTACAAATGTTCACACTACAAAAATAGTACAAAAAGTTACCAAAACAAACAACATGTCCTCTAACACTACTACTAGGCAATAGGCAATTAAAAATAACCATCTAAAGGCAGGATTACCACCAAATTGTACGCGCAGTAGGCTTTCAAACGATTCGTATTTAGAGCGCGGCAGACAGACTCGATTTAGTAATTAATTTTACCGCGCGAAGTGCTCTAAATGCACTAGAAACTATAATCCTCATTAAAATGGGAAATAGTCGACTATTCACTTTACCATCAAATATAATTTTGGCTTCTAAACGCGAAATATAATTATGTGTTTCGCCAAATCCGATGTGCAGTCGACGCAAATGCACCGCAGTTTAATATCGTCATCTTTTCAACGAGCGCTTACATTTTGTGTAATGATTTATGCAAGTACTGTCTAAAAGTACATTTAGAATTGGTAACGGGAACGTACTTATATTCTATTCATTGTAAACAAAGCGAAATTGCATAAATAATTCAATATTACTATACTCGTACACAACACACAGAGCGCTCATACAAGTAGCGCTCTTTGCACGACAATCCGCCGAGAATAAAATTATACGAGGTGATCATTTTCATTTGCTTCCCGACCGCTCAATTTTTCGCATAACGCACCGAATGAAAACACAAATTAATCTGCTCATTTTTTGCATACAATTTTATATTATTGAGCTCAAATATCTGAATTGGATGCATTTCGTGATGCATAATCCCATGTCACTGTGATAGTTATGGATTACTTTTGTTTCGATTGAATTAATTCATCACATTTATAATAAAAATGTATTATTAATTTGTTATTATTATATCAACGTTGAGGTAATCCTCAAAAGGTCCATCGTTTTGTTTACGCGTGCTTTTATGCGAGTTCAATGAAGGTGCGCCGTGAAATCCGAAATCAATATAGGAGAATATAGAAACAAGAGTGCGGGTGAGGCCTGTGTCGACGCGATATCCAACACGGGTTCGGATTAAACGACGTCAAATCCGGGATTAAGCGGGCCGGGATAAAGCGGAGCCCGGGATCGGCTCCAGCTCGGGTCAGCGGGATTTCGCCGGGCAATAAAAGTGTCTGCAGCCGATTTAGACTGAGCCCGTTGGCAATTCGGCGCGGCTACCAATTGCTAGGTAATTTCGGCGTGCGAGCGCGATCTGTCCGCACAAAGCCGTTCTAATGCTCGCCAATGGGATTAGCCGAGTGTCGTGCGGCCTTTACAATTTATTGGATGGAATCAGACAACTGAATTAAGAAATAGTTCGTTCACATGTCTTAGGTAATAAATTGGGACAAAGCCACGGTTTATGGAAGAGAATTACTTCCAAATCAAAAGAGTATAATACAAACTAAACAAATAATTACTTGTAGGGTTCACAAAGTACCGCATACTAGACTAATCAAAGTTTTTTCTAAACCAAATCCCACTCGTTTGCAATGGACGTCGTTCATCTATTATAGGGGCCCCTCAGTAATCCGGATTGGAGATTCATTAGGGCGAGATTATACTCTATTGAAATCTGGCTTAAGCGGGCATGGGTGGAACGAATCGTGAACCGCAAAGAGGAGAATGAGCTCATATCATTCATACAACGATAGCACTCATAGGACTGATATGGAATTCATCTATAATAAGTACGTTTAAATTTGAACGCGATATAATATCGATTTCGAATCTGAAAGGATATCCGACTACTTTTTTTCGCATTGTTTATTGAGGACAGAATCATTTAAGAAGTAAGTTCAGTAGAAAAACTTAATGATTCATAGTAGTTTTGTTTTGTATTTTCCTGGTGTAAGTCTGTTCCTTGTTGTTTAGCATTAGTGATGTCTAAAACGAATTCCAAACTCAACAAACAGCCTATGACAGGAAATTCGTATAATCGAAAACACGATGATGAATCATGTCTGTTTCTGCTATTATATTACACTAATCAATTGATATTCGCAACGTGCCAAAGGAAACCTGCGGTGGCATCGTAAGGGCACCTTTGCATTAACTTTATTGGATAAGTCGTAGCCAAAAACATCAAAAGGCACGCTCCAAATGTAAACAAAAGAGTAGGCACATTTGCGGATGAAAATATACGTAATTACTGTGATATTTCATGTGATGTTCCTTTGAGATGTTTGTATGACGCTTGATCAATGTGGCGTAAATAAAGGAGTTACTGTTTGTTGGAAATCACGGCACGATAGATGGGGACTTATAAACCTTGGCCAAGAAACGAATAAGATATTATATATTACAAATATATAGAGAAGAGCAGAAGCAAAGCTTTATACAAACGCGTTTAAGAAATCTCGGACCATCTCGGACCACTTGTTCCGAGACTCGCTGTGTCCATGAACGATGTCTATTTGTGCACTGTTCGACCGAAGTATGTTTAAAGCTTTCTATTATCTTATGGTCTGCCTATCTGTTATGTAACTGTCTTTTAAATAGCTAACTTTAGTAGTAAAATGAATACTTGTACGATGGGTAACCTCAAAGTTTTCTATCTATCGACGGCACAAATGTCCGTTTTTTTTAAAGATAACTAGCAATGTGGGATGTGTTAACCTTTAACCCCTCCAGCTAAGCTCAATGGCTTGTGTTAGGAGTGGGTTACCGTCGGTAGTATAATGGGCAGGATTCGAACCCGACGGATGCCTTAGACATTATTTCATTATTAGACAACTATTTTAACAGACAGTTAACAAAAGATAAGTTATTGAGACCGGCCGTTATTGTTTTGTGATTATGTTTAGCCTGCCTATTTGTAATTTGTTGTTTTGTGATTATGCCTAGTCTGCCTATACATGACTGGCCTGTTGACCCTACTGTCTAGTGACCCAACCACCCAGGATAAAACTTTGTGTGATGAGCACTATAGTTTATTCTGTCTGGGTGTAATTTATCTATAACTAGCTGTCCCGCGCAACTTCGAATGCGTAAATTTTCCCCGTTTTTGCAACATTTCTCGTCGCTGCTCCGCTCCTATTAGTCGATGTTATATAGCCTATAGCCTTCCTCGATAAATGGGCTATCCAACAAAAAAAGATTTTTTTAAATCGGACCAGAAGTTCCTGAGATTAGCGCGTTTAAACAAACAAACAAACAAACAAACTCTTCCGCTTTATAATATTAGTATAGATATGTATGTATTTAGAAATATATAAATATGTTTATCAATAATAGTACAAGCTCTGCTTAGTTTGGGATCAGATGATGTTGTGTGAGTTGTTTTAAGTTATTATTATTATTATTATGTTTATACTGCGAATGTAGGTTATTACGGTACGCTGTGACCGATGGTCACCCCATTTCATTACTTGAACAAGACCTCATATGTATTTTAATAGTAAGATATAGGGAGTACAGAATGCAGGGACTGTCTAAATCTCAAAAGTACGTCTTATCCATAGAATAGGTAACTAACTTCCTATACTTACTCAGACAGTGGTATTAATAAAAACGTGATTTTTAACTTTATCTTTGTTTTTGTGAACTATAAGTTTAATTTTACTGGTCACGAAACACGTGTCAAACTAAGTAAACGATGTATTTGTTATTGTCCATAGTTCTTGTTATTAATTGTTGTGTAACAATTATAAAATGACGTCATTTGACCAATATTTGGCAAATATTTTTCGTAATTTAAGTAGCTATATATTATTATGGATGCTGAAGTATTTCAATGATAAAACATAACTGACTTACTTTAATGCTCAATACTACTCATCTTCACTTGATAATGATATTGTAATTATTTTTTTTATATTATAAGATATTGTTTTATTAAAATTTGCACATCACAACGGTAAAATATGGATTGAACAGTACCTAATATAACTACTAACACAATATGTACCCATGTTTAGCAAATAAAAATTGAATTGAATTGAATTGAAGTTAGACCATGTAACTATGCAAACCTATTCCTAGCCTTAGAAAAAGATGCTTTTTAATTTGTTTCACTCAATCAATTAATAAGCCTGTATCGGTCCACAGTTGGACATAGGCCTCTACTAATTTATGTCATGATAACCGGTCCTCCGCCTTCCACATCCAATTTCCAATTCATCCCAGCGAGATTTTTTAGATTGTCAGTCCAATTTTGTATAGTTATTCCGATTTTTTCTAGTCTTAATAACAAATACTCGCGATGTAGATACACCTATCACTAAAGAGAGACAGAGAAAGAATAACAGCATACAAAAACTCAACACTTAATCGTACTAGAGGCTTATCTGTTTTTGTACTCGTCCAGCCGGGATTATTCGCCGGGTCCGGCTTTATCCGGGAATAAAATATTTATATCCGTACGTAACGAGTCGACGTACAAACAGGGCAGCATTGCCGCTTTCGATAATATTAAAAACATAATCAGTTCTGACCTTTCTGAACAAATACAGTAAAAATAAATGTTCATTTTATATTTCTTCTTTAAATAAATGTGTGTTTTACTGTTTTTCACTCACGGAATTATAATTGACTAGTTTGAGAGCGTTTTCGCCTGCATGAAGATCGGAAATCCTTTGATGGTAATATTGCTGAAAATTCTTTCTTAGTGTTCTGAAAGCTCTGAGAGAGGCTTGTAACTTAGTTGGTATGGTTCTAAGCAGTAGGAATGGAGTCTCTACGTCTCGTGTACGAGTCCCGTCCGAGAAAGAAATGCGATTGCCATAACTCGGGTAATTCTTCGGGCTATTATTATTATATTATTGGGACGCTAGATGACGCTAGCAGTAAGGACTTGGGATAAATAGATGGCGGTAAAAACATCGCGAAGCACAGAATTATACGGTTGTGCCGCGCCGCGCCGGCCGCTCCGTTTTATAAACGTATAATATTTCAGAAAATGTTTTTTTTTTCAAAAAGTAATACTCATACACTTTTTATTTCTAAATTCATTTTTGCAATTAGTGCAAAATTCTGGAACTCCGTATCTGTTATTATTAATAACTCTAACATAATTTCGCTCATTGCAAAAATATTTTCCACATTTCAATGTGATGGTTGTCCACTAATCCTGTCTTTATAGAATTCCCCACTTAAATTATCTAAGCGACCGTGTGACGAACTCATCCGTAAAGACATGCATAGTAATTGAGATAATCCTTTGCAAAAATAGACCAATTCACTTTAGAACACAGAGAATCAAAGACCTTTATCACAAAGATATTGGAACAATAGACCCAAGATATTTTTAAAATATCTTAAAAGTAAATAAACATTGTAAAAAGTGTGTAACTTTGGCCTTAGACATTGAGAATCGTTCGACAACTCCCTAACCCCTACGGTAGGTCGCGGTTTCGCCCTACGAGGTTCATTGACTACCGAAGAACCCCTGTGTAAATCCCTTCAAGCTAAACACAACTGTATCCTCTTCAACCTAAAGTATATATTTATATGTTCGACTCAATTCGGTAACTTTCTACTGCAAGCTGAAGATAAGCCGACGGATTAGTTCGCCGGAACGGAAAAAAAGAATAAAAAAGCATAAACTTCAACCCTGATTGAGTTCAATTCTTTTTAATATATGGGATTTGACAAGCCAGATGCACATATCCTATTCAAAATGTGGATTAAGGATTAATGCGTTGAAATAAAAAATCCTTTTTATTCAAAAGTAGCAGTGTCGTATGAAGTTATCTCATTATATTTGTAACTTCAAAATATTTATATTATTCTTATTATGAAAATGGTTTAGTTTTATAACGGTTTGTTTATCTATGAGTACAAGTAGTATTGAAAATAATCCAGAGATGGTCACAAAATCACAAAGTATAGTTTGTTCTAGCCATAGATAGCCAATAAAGTATGACCTATAGATAGGTAGGTACTAGGTATATATTTAAAGGCAACTCCTGCGCTAAATACAGTCATAGGCACCCGTGTCTATGTTTATCTCCATCTTGCGTTATTTATGATTTTTGGGGTCCCAAAAAGTATACAATATTTTTCTGATCTGCTCAGCGCTCTCAGACAAGTAGCATAAACATTAATTGTATAGAACGTCGTTGCGCGTGCAAAACCGCGAATTATCTTCAGCCTTAGCTGAAGAACATTCGTGGTTTTGCTCGCACAATTACGTCATTTTGAAGTCTTTATATTCGATTGTCATTTTATTCGATTAGCGTTTATGCCACTTGTCTATGGGCCCAGTTTTGTAATGTCAAGAATACTTCATATTTAATACCAAATTTTCCAACGCACCATAAGTATAACTTAGTGTCATAAGATCAACATGATCTTGTACAGAAACACCTGTTCAGATTCATGTAGGCTGTATTGTAAATAAAAAGTTATTGTTAAAGGGACGCCGCGATAAAATCCTGAAAAAGGCTCACACGTGGCAATCCCGGATACTGGGATTTCGCCTATCCCGCCTTACCCTAATCTCGTGCTCCAGGTAAATATACACAAATGTGTAGGTGTGTTTTTATTTTAAGAACATGTAAATTATACTACATTCTAACCCGAAGCTTGACAGATATGACTTCAAAAAATAGCTTATATATACACTAATATTATAGAACTGAAGAGTTTGTTTGTTAAACGCGATAATCTCAGGAACTACTGCTTCGAATTAAAAAAGAGATTTTATTGAGGAAGGCTATTGGCTTTATAAAATTACGCTACAATCAATAGGAGCGGAGTAGCAATGAAAAATGTTATTAAACGAGGAAATATGAGCCATACGAAGTTAATAGTCGCTTATTAATAATAACAAACATTTATTTTCAGATTAGGCAATCAAATAATAATACTATATTTAGGCTAACTTTATACTAAATGTCATGAAAATGGCTGGCAATATTTAAAAATCCATACAGACTTATCGCCTCTTAAAGGTGCCTACATAAATTTCATTCGTTGTCGACATATCTCTATTTATTATTTTTTTGACATATCTCTATACATTCAAAAATGTTCCTTACTAACATATTTATAAAATTAAGGGGGCGGTAGTCCTCCCTGTCCGATTTTGAACACAATATGAAGGGATTAGTGGTCACCTCTTGCTATACTTTTAGATAATGTTGGGGATATTTCTCTCTACATTAAAACCTTATTCATCCATAGACCAAAATAGTTGACATTAATTGTGTGCCCCCCCCCCCCCTCCTTTTAGATAAATGTTTAACTAACGGCTGAATAGTCAAACGCAACCATTGTAAGACGTCACACTTTAAAGCGAATAGTAGCGACAGAAATACTTTTGAGCACAACTCAAAGTTAAGTGTCGCTTATGTATTCGGAGTTAAATGCAGTACTACTACCAAAACAATGCTATTAAAATCGCAACAAAATATCGTCATTGCGCGTGAAAATCCGCGAATTTAAAAATTAAACACAATTACTTAACTATAAAATAAATAATATGTTTTCGGATAATTTTCATATTCGCGGTTTTGCACGCACAACGAAGATATGCTTAATATAGAAACGAATACCACGTCAAAGTACGTTTAAAGTTTAATACTATAATTTCACATTCTTTCAAATCCGAAGCTAAATCTTCATACTTAGCGCAACTGCGTCACATATTACGTACAGGAACCACTTGGCGCGGTCCGTCGAGGATAATCCCGTGTTCTGTCTTACTCACACCCGCAGGTGGCCCGCGCAAATCCTCGTTGCATCCCTCTCTAATCCCTTATTTGAATCTTATCAGATCTCAGGAGATACACCGGTAGTGGTCCAAGCTCGTGTGTGTGTAGTTGTGGGCTTATCCCTTAGGGTTGAACGGAACTATGATTTAGTGGTTACGTTTTCAAAGCACTACTATTAATCTTTTAGATAAGTGTCGTCGTACTATTTTTCTTATTTGTAATGTCATGTGTGTTCGGTTTTTAATTTATAATTGTTATAGGTATGTGTATTTTCGTTGTTTGAAACTTTTTGTGCGTACTGTAAAATAAATGATTTAAATGTTTAAACAAATATTAGAAGCTGTATGCTCGGGAAACTTCGTACCTATTTTTAAACAAATTGACTAATTTTGTTATTTTTTCCGCTGTTATTTTAGGATATTCTTTATTTTCTAATTACTTCCGAATTAAAACTAATAAAACAAATCAAAATTCAAATTGGTTGAGTCGTTTTTGAGTTTTAGTCAGACTACCGAAATGATTTCTAGTTATGATTGCATGCACTCTTGTGTATTTACTAAATATATTATTTTATTTATAATATTTTTAAAGATCTTTTATACAGTTAACTGCAACCTATAAATAGGTCATAGAGTCAAGAAAATTTTATTAAGAAAAAAGTATAAGTACCAAGTATTTATAATAATAAATATCATCCTAAAATGCATAAGAAAAATATTAAAAAGAATAAAATTCAAAACCGCACATCCCTGAAGCCATGAGCATGCATTAAAGGCGCGTCCACACTGAATCCGCGATTAATGGGCTTTGAGTGTGCGATTGAAGCCAAATTTATGTATCTGCACCACGTCACCAGATTACCTCGCGCCTCGACACCACACCGGGATGTCACCAGCTGCTTTGATCTGTCTCCTAACGATCCTAGTAATGGTTTGCCAGGGATTTACTAAATTAGATATCCTGGATTCTAGAGCTTATTTTAGAACTTATTTAGCATCAAAATTCTATATATCCCTCTATACCAATGATTTACACATAGAACTAATTTAATTAGAAAGCTTTAGAATACATTTTTTATTGAGTATCGAGTATTTTTGGTAACGGCAGCCATCAGCTTATCAAAGACTAACCAATTACCCCCAAAATATTATAGTGCACCGACACAATTGCGTTTTCTATTTCCTCGAACTCAAATTCGATGGAACGGAAATTTAACATCAGAGAATTAATAACCTGCTTTCCAAGGCACGGAGAAGAATGATGTTTTTCGAAAACGGTTACTCAGTAGTAACGTTACTTAACATCGCCGATCTTTCAATCTGCTATATCGCCACTGGGTTACGAATCCCTTTTTTTTTTGACTGCCTCTGTGGCGCGGTGGGAGTGTATCCGACTGCTACGCAAGAGGTCGTGGGTTCGATTCCCACGGGACACCACTTTGTGTGATCCACAAATTGTTGTTCCGAGTCTGGGTGTACGTTGTGTCCGTGACTTGTTATGTTTGTAAAGTCCCCCGCGACACAGGGCTTGTACCCTACTGCAGGAGTGGTATTTTATAAAAAAAGTTTGATAACTTTAATTACTATCAAGCCATTTCACGCTCTTGTATACATACCTATACTTACCAAACGTTACATCAATGGCCGAACGCCCAATAATCAAACCCGCAACCTAACGATAAGCAATCATACTTAAGCCACAGGGCTTAAAAGTCAAATATATTTCATATTTTTTTACAAATATATCTGAAGGCATGCCATAATTTAAAGGAAGCTCGAGAATTAAAGGTTTATTTCTTGCGAGTGTAATAAGATAATATTACTAACCCTTTGTAGGGATTAAGATTTTGTTAAGGGCCCCGTCCCTAAGCCCAGCCAGACGGGGTCCCGCGATTAGGGTGAACAGGCCCTTTGCCGCTCACTTCTAAGGTTTTTATGATACCCTAAACAATGAGAGGAATTGTCTCAAAAACGAATTTAGATTTACTGATGCTAATGAAATTATTATGCCGGGTATTAAGTGTTAGATTGTATCAAAATTTATAGCTTGGCTTTAAGACATCGCTTTAGTATCCAGTATATTCTATTTATTAAGGAAATTAAATATAATTAGGGAAAATATTACTCAGCAATAGAGACTACAAGAATTTCAGCGCTTTTAAATACAAGTCTAATTTACACTATGTTAGTAATTTATCTGAGTAGGTAGCGTTTGACTATTTATTATATGACAATTAACGCACATTATGTAGCGTGGAGTGACCCTAACATTTTGAGAATTAAAGTGAGGGTGTAAATTCATCGGCCTTAGGGAGTCTCAACATTGCTGCGACAGTCCGCTTGTGACTACGGCCGGTGCAACCTGGTCGAAACGTCAAGCAATTTTAAGGTAAATATTGCCCGTATACTAAATAGTTATAATAGTGCAACGTGAAAGTTTAAATGTCAGTATTAGGTAGCGTTTGATTCAGTACCTAAGTAACCAGAAATATCTGGACGTTATAAAAACTAACAACTGATCTAAATTTAGGAATTGAAACCTACGCCTATAAAAAAAAAAACAACTGACATGATTCTATATCTCAATATTATTGGTAGACAGGTATTTACCGAAATTTAAACATTAAATAATCACCAATGCGGTAATGGTATCCAATTTTATACTCCCTTCATTTTGTGTGAAATGACGTAACGAGTTAAAAAGACCCTACTTGACCGTCGGGAGTACCTACAGGCGGGCAAAGCTATGACAATCCGCGCGCCTCGACCGGTAAGCCTAATCTTGACAAATGGTTCGGATCATCCGTTACCAATGCGTATACTGGCCGCGGTTATTTGTCCACCCGACTCCACCGCCACGATTTTTATCGATTGATCAGAGGCTCAGCTGATTGCCTCTCTCTGTTGTTGCCGACGGATTAATTCACACACGTGTACCTCATACACATACACGCCCGTATGTGGTGGCGGCTTTAAAGCCAAATTAAAGTCAGACACAAAAGAATAATCATAAAGGATTTGCATTATGATACTCACACATTGATAGTATAAATATGTGTGTCGTAATCACGATTCGTTTATCATTCGAATTTCAAATTTGACAAATGACTTCGAATTTTAAACGTTATAAAAATTAAATTAAGAAAAAATTTTGGGAATGCAAATTCGCGTTGAATTAAAAACTTCTTTTTTTTTTTTCTTTTGTAGAAGGATGTCATATGTGTTCTGAGCATGTCATACATCGGTTAGAGCTTTCGTATGACTGGTATAATAAAGTAGCTAGCTGATCGTGAAACCGGTCCCTTACCCGATGTTAGTGTGCGTTAAGCCGAGTGCATGCCTCAAATTGGGCTGAAGTACAGGAGATTATCTCAAGATGATTGATGGAGGAGGCCTCCCCTCCCCTTGCCTTGCCTCACCCCCTCTCAAACGATAACCAGTCCCTGCATTGATATGATTGGGTAATGTAATCCTCTATGTAATTAGGTAAAAGTTAATCGTAACAAAGTGATTTGTTTGATGGCGTGGATGACGGTTGCAGACGGGATTTATTAACAGACAAACATGCGAGATTTTTGTGGTCCTTCAGTTCATTTAGACCGATTTGTTGGTCGACCGGTCATTGGATCAGTAGCGGTCGTGAGGTGCCAAATCCGATTGCGTGGTTAGATTTTTCTGTCATGGAAATTGTCAGTGAAAGTAAAATTAAAAAATGTAACGTTGATCAAATCATGAAATGTCAATCTCAATTTGACATGTGTCAATAATTTCATGTCAAATTGAAATCACACTAAGCAAGCACTTCTTAAAATATAAAATGTTGCAGAACTATCGGTTTTTTAGTCAAATTAAGGCTTAAGTCTAGTACTGACCCTGACTGCTAAGGCGGAGGTCGTGGGTTCGATCCCTACTCAGGATAAAACTTTGCGTGATGAGCACGAAACCATCGTGCTCATGCATTCTGTGTATGGGTATAATTTATCTATAATATGTATATATTTAGAAGTATGTATATCAATTGTCAGGTTGCCATAGTACTCTGCTTAGTTTGGGATCAGATGACGTTGTGTGAGTTGTCCCAAGATGTCTCCAAATTGTAACCTTTACAATGTTATTTATGAGGTATGTAACACACTTACAAGCAAGTAGGTGTCTGTTTACACAAATCTAAAATGTTGACTCATAAAATGCATAAACATCAAAATACCTAGAGTTTCTACCGCCACCAATAAATACAAATTTAACTATTTAAAATCTATAGTCTTCTTAGAAGTAGTACTTTCTAGAAAACCCTAGTTTGTAACAAAGACGTGAGGAGACCGGACATATAGAGCTAAGTATATATACACATACATGTAGAACTGAGTACAGTTCTTGATCCGGATCACCGGATTAGGTGGCAGCGGCTGCCCACCGTCCGGGATACATCTCCGACCGGATTACTCAAATCCGGATTTCGTTGAATAACTTGCCGGGGATTTGTGACGTAATTTATATCTGTATAATAGAGTTTTGTTATATATTTTAGGTATAATAAGCACTTTTGTAAGCGATTTTATATTGTAGGTTTATTAGACTATAGTTTAATGACCATAGTTTATTGTAAAATACCTACAACCTTTAGACGAACCAGGGTAACTTTTAGACGAATCTATCTATGACACAGATCGGTTTTTTTTCATTGACGTGTATACCTGGACCGAGCCATAACCTCACAAAATTGACCACTCGCTAAAAAGAGACAACGCTATTTTAACAACAATATATTATTATAACTTTTAAACTTACGCGTTGCATTATAAATACAATTTGACACGGGAATAAACGCGTTTAATCTAGGTAAAGTTATTTACCTTATGCTTGACGTTTAAAAGGGATAGCGCGGTCTAGGTCTGTACGTCAATGGTGTACCTACTAATTGTTCGAGATTTAATAAAATTAATTTGCCAATTTTTTTAATTGTATATTTTTGAAGATGGAGAACTTACAACGACAGAAGAAATAGTTCATAAAAAATATCATACACAAGATTGCAAAATTTTTTGTGTAATCGATAAATTGGATGTGAAAAATGGATTTATAATTCCTAACGCAGTTATTTTATTCCCTAAGGTTACAAAATTCAACTTTTTATGACCGTCTGACGACTGAAGAAGCTTCACAATATAGAAAACAGTTTTGAGGTTATGTTACCAAAAATAATCGACAATCTTCCATTTAATACGACATGAATATTTAAGCTCATATTTTTACGATTACGAAATGTAAATAATAGTTTATATCGCTAATCAGGTATAAGAGTTCGTAAATTCCAAGTGTTGACCACGGGGATTATCGATAGAATACATATCGTTTACATAATTGTTACCACCGGTATTTACAATCGAGACATCTCGCATCGAATACTCGAACGAATAATTGATACTTTGTTGGTCAATCTTAAGCAGGCAATCATGTTATATTTTACGTTTGGATATTTTAGTTTACAGATTAGGTATCTCATGGCATTGTATGAAGATGTCATATGGAGTTTTTGGCTTAGTACCTCTATCAATGTGTTGCTATTTCTTATAATCCTCATAACCTAATATAATGGCGTTTAACCCTTTGTCAAATTGTGTGCATCAATAATAAAACACGAAAATTTTAAAGTTGTAGATGTTTAAAGGGTTGGCGTTTAAACGTCAAACGTCTGGACACTAACCTGCTTTAATCTTTAGACCACATTTGCCTTTGACAAAGACATACTAATGTCCACATTTCCTTCGATCGTGTGCTCACTTGTACGAAACAATATAAGTATAGGGTGTCCACATATATATTATAAGTACATACGCGTATGAGTATACGCGGATCAGTCCTAAGCCGGATTACGCGACCGCCAAATCTCTGGATGTACTGGCTGCTTCGAGGTCGACAATATTATGGATTTTGAATATGGAATATTATTTTTACATGTGGAATCTTTTGAATTTATCTTTTAAGTTAGATAGGTTCTGTTATAGGTAGCTTAGAAAAAAAAAAAACTTTATTTGAATTAGGAAGGGTAAAGATCACGAAAAACATTTTTTAAAGGAGACACGTTAAAAAACAGCTGTATACATAACAGTTCAAAAACCCTTCACACTGACGTTAACGTAGATAAAGGTTATGGTAAGAATGCCCCAGTTTTTTGTAGACGAAGAAACGATTGGGGATACCCATTGGAGAAATGGAGAGTGATTAGTAGCAGTTGTAGATGGATTAAAGTGTAACATTTTTTTTTTATATATTTTTGTTTAAGGGGGCATTACGCTGAATGATTAATAATTTACTGTACTACTATTACTTCACTGTGCGCAGGAGCGCACGACAAAATAAAGAATATTCGTTCGTACGTATGCTAGATTACAAATGCCATAACTATGACAATATGAAAATCCTCTTTTTTGCATTTTTTCGGAACTTCGAGGTTTTGACGGGTTAATATTAAGACATAAGCACAGATTTGTTTTTATCATCTACTAGATGACTTTTTGGCTAGGCATACCATTTTTTGTCCTAATATTCACTCATACATTTTGTGTCATTCATTTAAGTTTTCTATATATTTTTTTGAATGAAATTAGCTTACAGTAGCAACAGGGTTAAAATTCTTTAACCCTGTTGCTACTGTAAGTTAACCCTGTTGTACCAAGTTTTAACCCTGTTACCAATGTAACCAACATTCCTTCTTATTCTTAATTTTTTATATAAATTATGTACCTATTCATTCTTTGATATTTATCGTACCATAGACAACCAGTCGTTTTGTATCAGTGGCTAAAAACTGGTAGGACGGACTCATTAAAGAGACCTATAAAGAGGTTTAATGTCAATATTTATTTATTTACATAAATAAAATTAACATAATTATAGACATTATAAGAACAGTGCATTTAACACCTGCAATATTTCAAGTCGTAAAGTATTTTATTTATTGTTTTGAATTAAAATATTATAGATTTTTACATACACTACTACCGACGTAAATAGTAAGTCAGATAAAGCATATTTTGGAAAACGGCCCATCTGTAGGCCATTTTCCCCGTTGATATATTCAATTAAATTATTTATTTCAAAATAAGTAAAACAATCATTAATTTACAGTTTAAAATTGTCAACAACTTTGAAAAAGAAATGAATCGGAAGTTCCAAATGTGAGTTTTTAATAGTGCTTCGAAAAATTAAATAAACTGTATTGTAATAAAAACAGATTCGATTCGACCGATACGGATATTAAATATTATATCATTTTGTCACATCATTTGGATTAAAAATATTATAGCATTAGTTTATCATGACGTATTATCCAATCTTAAATCAAAATCAGCACACATATCCGTAATTTTTTGTTGTATGAAAGATTAATTTCTAATCGTTATCGAAAATATCACGCCGTTTCGTGTAAATTTTCAAATTGGACTTTGATTAATTATGAACAATTTCAGATAATATTTGGTTTTCAATCACTTTCATTAAAAAAATTTTTTTTTAGCTGGGATTTGAATCGTATGTCCTAACTAGCCTCTCAATGATTTAAGTATCGAATTTAAGTATTTAATATGTCAATCGATTCAATCAAATCGATTTTTTTTTCTTTTTTTAAAAGGTTGACATCCCTATTTTAACAATTAAAACATTATCAGGCACCAAGTTTAAATTTCGAACACACACATGTTCGAAATTCAACTTAACACACAAAGAAAACATCACGTAGGTAAGTGGAACACTAAATCGATAACGCACGCACACAGAAGCGAAGGATCGCGTTGATCCGGATGATCCGGACGCGGATCAGCCTTGTGTCGTCCCGAGATAAAGCCGCTACCCTCGTGTGTAACGGTCCTAATAATACGTGTCGTACCGCACTGACGTCACTATGACGTTGCATGATTTTTTTTTTTAAATTTTACGTTCCGTCACTTGCGTTTTTGCGCTGATATTGATACGAGTAGTAGAAATATGATAGAATTTTTACGAAATGAGATTACATTTGAAGCGACGGTAGCCTAATGGCTAAGGCATCGGTTTCGCAATCGGGTTCGAATCCTACCCAGTAAACTACTAACGTGAACCCACTCCTAACACTAGTCTTTGAGCTTAGTTGGAGGGGTTAACAAGATAGCTAGTAATGTGGGAATCCCACATTGATAGTTATATTAAAAAAACAAAAAAAACCGATTCGTTTCAATTCATTTATTTTGGTATTCTCTTGCATTTTTGTCAATGGAATGTCTGATACCACAGCGACTAAAAATAAATTGACTGCCTCTGTGGCGCGGTGGGAGTGTGTCCAACTGCTACGCAAGAGGTCGTGGGTTCGATTCCCACACGGGACACCACTTTGTGTGATCCACAAATTGTTGTTCCGAGTCTGGGTGTACTTTGTGTCCGTGACTTGTATGTTTGTAAAGTCCCCCGCGACACAGGGCTTGCACCCTACTGCGGGAGACGTCTTTAAAAAAAAAATATGATACAGCAAAATTGCTTCAATAATCACACTTATATACGTTAAGTAAGTTGATAACTTCATAAGTGGGTGTAATATTTAAATAACCGCATTGCCGTGCGTAAAGATTATTACAGATAATAAATGATGACAATAAAAGAAAGGAAGCAGTAATCAAAGGTGCCAACCTTTCGCATTCAGCCGCCTAACACCGCCCACCGTACTAAACCATAAAATCATTATACTCTATGATACTTACACTATTATACTACTAATTGACGTTGCACGTACAATAGCTTATAAAATGAGCCACCTAAAACTCGCCTATAAATCTTAAAAAGCAATATCGGCATTTCTCTATACCTATGTCAAATGTGTTGTTACATATTACATAAATTTCTAGCGTCGCGTTATTGCGATTGTACGTGACTATACGTCAACCGACCTGTCTATATAGTTTGGAATTCTACTAGCCTCATGTGTTAAAAGCGTGATGATACATACATGCAAGTGCTTTGTCGCTTCGGCTATAGACTTGCTTCTGAGAAATAGTATTACCTATATCTGGCACATGGAGTTATCAAACGCGATTAAGTGCTGATGGTAATCTTGCATACAGCGTGGGCGAGACTTTGGTTAGGAATTTAGTTGGTTTTGGTTTTGAATTATTTATTTAAAATATGAATGTGATAAAGAATGTAGCTGATTTTGAAGTCTAAGTAAATAAAGTAAACGTTAGATTCGTTTAAAATTTGTCTCGTAGTTGAAAAGAAAATGGTTTTTTGACGAATTGTATTTGACACAGGCAACGCAAAAATTAAAAAGTTATACATACGAACATTTTTTTTTTTAGGAAGATGTTTTAATTTAAACAACGTTATTATTCCCCATTTTTGCAATTTGTAGATATAAAAATACTAAAATCGATATTTAAAAAATATTTTTTGCAATTAACGTTGTTTAAATTAAAATTTATCTTTATCGGGTCTAAGAAACTTTATTCTCATAAAGAATTACATTCACTTACATGAGAATTTAACTAAAAAATACACTTTTTAATAATTACCGAGCGACATAATCAAATGACACACAAATCAAACACACATTTGAACACAACTCAATAAACACGGAAAGGTAGGTAGATGTGAATACATTGGCTCAAAAATAAAATAACGCGTTCTTAATTTAAAAATAAAATTTCATAGATCGGACGTAGCTGGATGTGGCATGTGTATTCGTGAGCGTGGTTATTATTAAATTTTTGTGTTATTGTAAATGTGATGTTTTAGCAGTTTTTTAAAGTTTTGCATAGTTGTAGCTTCCTTTAAGTTTCTTGGTAGTTTGTTATACATTTTTACACCGTCATATAAAAAATATGTTCGTATTTATAACTTTTTAATTTTTGCGTTGCCTGAGTCAAATACAATTCGTCGAAAAACCCTTTTCTTTTCAACTAGGACAAATTTTAAACAATAATTCACATATTTACCAAATATACAAAAAAAATATCAAATCGTTCGAGCCGTTTTGGAGAAGTTCAAGCACAAACACCGTGACACGAGATTTTTACATATTACAAAGAAGATAGTGACTTAGGTAGTGTCTTATATTTAGATGGGGTTCTTGAATAAGATGTTACTAAGTTTGCTTAAAACAATAAAAAAAAACAGAAATGGAACTGACCTCTTTATAATGTCTCCAATGCTCAAAATCTGCTACTTTACACTTAATTAATATCTAAATATTTTTGTATGTTTGTCTGTATGTATTTAATATTATAAATGTTTAGGTATATGGATGGATGGATGTTTATTATTTAATCACGCCACAATTGAATCGGGATGAAATTTGGCATAGAGATAGATTATAGTCTGGAAAAGCATATAGGCTAATTTTTATCCTGAAAAAATGTTCGCATAGAATAAACTTGTCTTACAACATTTTTACGCCGACGAAGTTGCGGGCTGCAGTATTTAATATGTTTAAGTCCTCAGAGTTCTGTCTGAGGATTTAAACATAATTATTGAATGTAGGTATGACGGAAATATATTTTCCTAAATACCTACATTTAATATATTGATTAATGATAATTTGTATTTTTGATGACCGGCTGCACTCACCAAAAGGTGTCTAAAATAGTCACGTTATTGATTGGCTGCTAAGCAACAGTGATTGCAGCGACATAACATGCGATACAATTGGAACCATTGACGTATAGACCTGGAACGTGTCATCCCTTTCATTGACCGTGCAATCTCTTTCTAGAGAGTGGCCAATTTTGTGAGGTTATCGCGCAGTCTTAGTCTCCACCTCAATGATTGGAACTAACGTTATTGATTGGTTGCTAAGCAACGCAAAAGGCGATATGTCATCAATGTTTTCTTATCACGTAAAAATGTCATCCGTAAACCGACTTTACAAACAACCATTGTTTTTTTTTTTTTTTTGTTAATTGCTTTACTTATGTTTTTTTGCTGCTTTAATGCTAAGGAATTTCAAAGCCAACGGATATTAACAACTAAACTCGGGCGTTACCAAACCCGTTGCGCTACTTTTTATAAAACCAAACAAGTAAAGCCACAGTCAAATCTAGTACTCCATAAAAATAAATATTGAATCAAGATAACGAATATTAGAAACTTGGCTTTAAGACGATATCCAAATATTATTAGTTAATAGCCGATTTTCTGCGATAAACTAACTCTTAATAGGTTATTTGCATATAAATTTCACGAAGGTACCGTTTATTTTAGCTATAAAACCATGCTTAGCTACATACGTTATGTCTTTCATACAAAATAAAAGATTATAATAAGGTATAATAAAAAATATAAATCGGCTTATCTATATAAAACTGGCTTATTCGTGTAAAGTACGGTCAGCAAGAATTATTTTAAACCAATATTTTTTTAGGTAACCACGAATTATAAATTTAGTATAAGTAATTATTTTAATCTGTCATCTAAACACAAATTTTATTTGCACTCTCTCTAGTTAAGCCTAACTTAAACGGATTGCCTACCATTTATTCAATGAATAATTTTACAATAATGTGGTAATTAACTTTAAGATCATATTAGATAATTTTAAAGTAAAATTACACTGAATTGTTTGTTTTTCAATGCGATTAACTCTTAACATGAAGTAACTACAACATTTAAGAAGTTATAGATGAATTGATCTTGGTAATCCACTTTCATAAATGTTAACAATGACATATGTACCGTAGTACGTGATACGTGTAATATCCATTGCAAGTTCAACAAGTACAAAATAAAACAATAAGTATTATTTTTTGATTCAAGTACATTTTTTTTCATAACTTAAGTGCTGATAAGTCGAACTAGACACATTTAAAAGACTGCGCAGAAGACAACGTTTAAACGCGACTAGTAGGACTAAATCCATACTAATATTATAAATGTGAAAGTAACTCTGTCTGTCTGTCTGTTACGCTTTAACGCTCAAACAGCTAAACCGATTTAGATGAAATTTGGTATAGATAGTTTGAGTCCCGGGAAAGGACATAGGATAGTTTTTATCGCGATAACCGACACCCGCGCGGGCGGAGCCGCGGGCGAAGCTAGTTAATGATAAAAATACAAATAGTAAGATTAAAGCATTGAACATCAATAAATGTACAAAAATGTAAAAACAACAGGTAAAATAATATTAAATAACGATAAATCTAATAGGCTGACGGTACACAGGTACGATTTGACAAAAAGATATATCTAACGTCGAGCGTAATCCGTCGGCCATTGTGCAATCGCTAATCGGCGCAGATCGGCTCGCGGACCGATCCGAAATTAATAATGATTTATAACGGCCGATTAGAAGCATTAGGCATTAGGACGATTGGCAGCACTGCGTACTTCGACGCTTCAAGTAATGTTACTTATAACTTGAGATTTGTTCGTGTTTATTTACGGAGAAATCTAAAGCGGAGGTCTATAGCGCGCTTAACATGTATAGGTATTATACAAGCTGGAATTTAACCCAGTGTATTAAAAAAAGAACATAAACTAACATTTAAACTTTCGCGTTACATGATTATAACTATTTATTATACGGGAATTAACGCGCATTGTTTACCTTAAAATTGCTTGACGTTTCGACCAGGTTGCACCGGCAGTGGTCACAAGCGGTATCTTTTAAGGTAAACAATGCGCGTTAATTCCCGTATAATAAATAATTAGGAACGTACTTAGTCAATGAATTTAACTCATTTAGTTAAAAATACTTTCAACAATGGTAACTTAGTCAAAATTACTGAAAGTTGGCATTACTTTAGAAATAGTAGGTATCTACAGACAAAACTGTAGAGCTCTCAAATAGACAGAGACATCTTCTTAGCGAACAAAAAATTAAATTACTTGTACTGGGTCCCTAATTTTCCGAAACTAGTGACATAAACTGAGATCTACGGAGCGTGCTTAGGCCTAACTTAAGCTTAGGTTCAGGGGCCTAACAGTCGACAAAAACTTCATAATATGACTTCATAAGATTGCTTTAAGACTAATAATAATTTCAACAGTCACAGCATAGTCTGTCATTTATTAGGCACTATCAAGTTATCTATGCTTAAGTTATTATTTTTTAAATATTTTGATGAATGAATTAAATTCCCTACTACCTACCTCTTGGTTATATCAAGTTCCACTAATAATAATAACAATAATATCTTGGGACAACTCACACAACGCTATCTGATCCCAAACTAAGCAGAGCTTGTACTATGGAAACCAGACAACTGATAAACATACTTATATATTTCTAAATACATACATATTATAGATAAATTACACCCAGACACAGAATAAACCATCGTGCTCATCACACAAAGTTTTATCCTGGGTGGGGATCGAACTCACGACCTCTTGCGTAGCAGTCGGATACACTCCCACTGCGCCACAGAGGCGGTCAGAGGCGGTCTGCATATAATTAAGGTCAGGCTACTACAGGCTCAATTCTATTCTCACAAATTATCGCAAGCAAAGATGTGCTTTAGGACAACAAAACGGTATACCATAGAAATGCAATGTTATAATGTGTGGATGCTATTCAGTTTTTGCACAACTGTTTGCACATGCGAGATTGAATGTGATACTCACGGTGGTGGGGAATTACCTCACAGACTATATACTGGCTTGGAAATACAGGCTCATGTTAATTCATTTACCTACATGTGTTAAATAATATGTGACGTGAGTGAAAAAAGGATTTCAAACTGGAATTTCAGTTACAAAAAGACGTGTATAGTTTTTAGAGCTTTTGCTAGCTTGTATATACTGGGATAGCATACCAGGCGCCGCGGATCAAAGGCAGGGGCAATATGGGCAATTGCCCCCCCCCCCCTCCACCAAAACTACTACCACTTGGTCGGTGTTGGGTCAGAGTGCCCCCCCCCCCCACATGATCCTGGATCCGCCTGTAGCATACTTAGTTATATGATAATTTATCAAGGAGAATTATAATGGGTATTTACTTCATAGAGATAAAATATGAATACGTAGATACTTACAAATTTGAAAATTGTGACAAGTAGGTACCTAATATATTTTTCATCAAGCATTTTAGCATTTCATAATAACAATAAATCTGAATTAACATAGTGATTTTTAAAATAAATGTTACTAAGTAGGTATTGCATATTTTTATCTATGATAGGTACTATTTCACACCGTTCTATTCTTTGTAATGTATATATTTCAATAATTACAAAGTATTATGCCAATAAATTATTATTAATAAAAAAAATAACAGGGTACCTGTACTAGATAATAAATATATATAAATCTATGCCACAGGCATTAAGGGCGCTTGTAGTGTACTAACTAATTATAATTATTATATTTTTTAACAATATTTTTTCAAATAAAACAACATAAAAATATAATTTATATTAAAAATATTTACGTAATAATATGACGTTTTAGATTAGATGTGTCATCATCATCATCATCATCAGCCTATCGCAGTCCACTGCTGGACATAGGCCTCTCCAATTGCACGCCACTTTGTTCTATCTTCGGCTTCTCGCATCCAGCTCCTGCCAGCCGTTTTGCCGTTAGATGTGTATTATGTAGTAAATTGTCTTATATTTATAGTAATACTAGCTGTGCCCCGCGATGTTACCCGCGGTTTATTAGCCTATGTGTTAATCCAGGGT
This sequence comes from Herminia tarsipennalis, assembly GCA_945859575.2. Classification (NCBI taxonomy): domain Eukaryota; kingdom Metazoa; phylum Arthropoda; class Insecta; order Lepidoptera; family Erebidae; genus Herminia; species Herminia tarsipennalis. The sequence continues at coordinate 21,272,123 of OX243836.2, forward strand.
GTCAGCTAACTCCATACCAAATTTTGTTAAAATCGCTTCAGCCGTTTAGACGTGAAGAAGAAACAAACATACACACTCATTAGTGTGATGTAATATAAAGAATGGAACACACTATATTCATTATGTGTCAGTGTGCACTTGGGCTAATGCTTTGAACGCGCCTTCAGACGGGATGTCGCGGATTAGATTTAAGGGGTAAAAGAACTAGAAAGGGACAGTACAAAAAGGATTTGTATTAAAACGACAAGGATAGAAGACGGGAGATTTAGAGATTATGATTCATAAAGGAGAATGAATGAGGAATTATTACGTAGGGTATAAAATAAACGTAGGGTATTAAGTCCAGTGTGTATGGGAAGTTGATAGGACTGTCGTTTTGTGTTTCATAAGCGATCCGTGGTAAACTGGTCGTGAAATTAGCTGGATATATTTGGGGGTTAGCCTCAGACAGTCTCTAAACCTGCATTTGTTAAGGTACCTACTAAAGTTAGCAGTCGATAAGGACTTAGGAATTAACTGCTAACTTGTTTATTTATTCAAAAATAACAAATTGTGGATTTGATTTTTTCATTTAATAATTTATTATTATTTATTATTTTATTATAAAAAAAACGACTCCCGCAGTAGGGTACAAGCCCTGTGTCGCGGGGGACTTTACAAACATACAAGTCACGGACACAAAGTACACCCAGACTCGGGACAACAATTTGTGGATCACACAAAGTGGTGTCCCGTGTGGGAATCGAACCCATGACCTCTTGCGTAGCAGTCGGACACACTCCCACCGCGCCACATAAAACAAACATGTGAGTAACGTTGATTATATAATGTCTAGATGGAGCGTTCCCTCAGTAAGACTATAAAAAAAATGAAACTACTATTTTTGACGTTTGACGGTCGTTGAAAATGGCGCGCTAGAATAACTATGGCTAGAACATCTGATAGGAGTCTTCTTGCCTCTCAACAAGGGCGTCGTAGGTACGTCCATTTGACCGTACTTTTCGACAGTTCTTTGTTTCAATTTTAGATGTATAATATAATCAAAGGTGAGTAACGTTATTTTTACGCAAAATGATTATAATAACTTTTAAAAGAAAAATTTACCGCCTTCAAGGAAAAATCAAGTACCTACATCACAGAATTCAAATTTCGCTGACTCGCTCCTATGTTTTTGTCGCTTCCTATGTATAATCTCTGGTGTTTTTTAAGCGAGGACAAAGTTTTATACACAAAACCCTTTCCAGAAAAATAAGCAGTTGAATAGTGAAAACCCCATCTAAATCGGAACACTAGCTTTCCAGAAAATTGCGAACATACATACGGGTCAAACAGAGAACCAGCTCTTTTTAAGGCGGTTAAAAAGCACAGTGAAATGTCTTACCATTAGGCATTCTATAGCGGCTGGATTAATATTTAATAGCTTTACACGCACAACAAAATCGCAGCATCAAAACGCGAAGTCTCATTTCAAAATGATTTCCTACAGCTTTCACCAGCGCATAAATATAATGAAAACAAAATTATAAGTACAAGCAACGTTTGATTTAACGACTAAAATATATCAGTAAATCAATTATGGCATCAGTGATCAGATTAACTAGGAACGTCGAGATGAGCTGAACACAAAGGGGCCGAATGAAGCGCGTGACTACGAATAATGTTACTCGTACTTGTTTTAAAAAGCCATTCCGTCGGCCTTTCTCTGTGTATTTAAAAAAGGAATAAGAATTTGAGCTACTGTCTTTATTTTTGTTTGGTTTGTCGTTTGTGTATAGGCCGCCTAATTTATAGATAGTATAGGATTTGCGTACCTACTGATTTTTCATTTTTGACAGGTTTTATTTGCCACCAAACGTGAAGGTTTAACGATACCAAAAGATTTATATATCTCCCTAAAGGTTCATTTCCGAGCATCGCGGCCGATCGCGAGCCGTTCGCGGCTCACGACAAGCGGCTGACGCTCGCGGCCGATGCGACAATATTTACAGTGCGCGCGCAGGCCTACGACAGTCGTCGGCCGCGCGCGTCTGTCACTTACCTCAGCCGCTTGTCGTAAGCCGCGAGCGGCTCGCGATCGGCCGCGATGCTCGGAAATGAACCTTTAGCGACGATTAAATATTTGGTATTAAACAAAAACTTCATATGTAGGTACTTCTTATAGGAACGTCATGTAAGTTGACATAACTGTGCGCGTATGATATTCCAAATTCGACGCGTTTTCGACGGAAAAACGCAAGGTTTGAATTTTTCACTTCATGCAGTTCACAATGGTGTACTCACCAGTAATACCTTTATTCAATAAGTTGTTGAACGCTTCCTTCTTAGGGGAGAGATGGGGGGTATGAGGGTTCCTCTCATGATGCACCGGAGCTGAAGGCGGCCGGGGCACCGCGCGGTCTTCGGGCGAGCGCCGCGGTGGCGTCTTACTGCGCCGTAATTCTGAAGATAAGTTCTGTGAAAGAATGAAATGTAGACATAAGTAATCTATACTAATATTATAAAGCTGAAGAGTTTGTTTGTTTGAACGCGGTAATCTTAGGAACTACTGATCCGAATTGAAAAATCTTGTACTGTTGTATAGCCCATTTATCGAGGAAGGTTCTAGGCTATATAATATTACACTACGACCAATAGGCGCTGAGCTGCAATGAGAAATGTTGCAAAAACGGGGAAAATTTCCGCAGACCAAGTTGCGCGGGACAGCTAGTGATGAATATAAGCAAATAAAAACGCGCTTAGTAACCATTACATTATTAGTCAAAAGGTAATTTGTTTAGGGTCTCACAATGGACTTTGTAATTATACCTCAAAGGTAATAAAACTTTAACTGTAATGAACAAGCGAGAGTGGATTCAATAATGCGTAGACTCAACATCCAAGCTGTTCAAAGATGACGTTAAGCTGCATAAGTCTAGTGATGACCAAGGCTTGCTTAGGTCTAGACCTAAGCAAGCCTTGGTCATCGTCATCTTAAGACCTAGGTCTTGCGTAGAAATATGTATTTTATGTTAGTACGTCATAACTACTATACATATACATCACAAATACTAATTTATCTTTTATTGGAAATGTGTTTTGAAAAATAAAGATCCTGATCGAATATTCATCTAAATATCACGTAATATGTATTATAATAAGCACACTTTTCAAGCACAATCAATTTTAAAACATTTTCACAAACCACAAACATTATTTCATTAATAATTATTACTCACAAACATATTGCATATTCAACGCCACTCGGATTAGTACTAAAAGATAAAAATTAAATCAAAACATTTTTAAAGTAATCTTTTATTAATCTACAATAATCAAAATGATTTCGTGGTATGTAGTTTATCTAATTCCATCGGAGATAGATAACAGTCGTCGCGCACAAGGATTAAACTATCGAAAGATTAAACAAATTAAGCTATCAGTAATCTTGGATTAAAAAATAATCCTGTGATTATCCCCTGAAAATCGCATACGCAACGCACGTACTCGTATTTTGTTGGAAATTATTCACATTTTTATCAAAACTTCAGGCTAATGTTTCTACAACTAAGTATAGTATCATCATCAACATCGCTGGGACAGTCCGCTTGTGACCACGGCCGGTGCAACCTGGTCGAAACGTCAAGCAATTTTAAGGTAAACAATGCTCGTTAATTCCCGTATAATAAATAGTTATAGTATCATCATCATCACATCAACCCATTATGATGTCCACCTGCTGAGCACAGGTCTCCCTTGTAGGACGTTCCTACTTGTCATAATCGCTACGCTTCGCTTGACGATTATAGTAAGCAGTCGAGTTTCCCCGGCCTGAGTCTGGATATGACTGCTGTACAAGAGGTGTGCTGTACAAGTGCTGTAAAATATCTAGATAAGTTGGTCTCAATTCTAGGTGTACTTGTATCTGTTTGCAAAGTTTCTCGCGATAGGTAAAAGTCCTTGTGTCTTTGGGTGATTGAAAAATGACTTTAAACTTCGTGCTTTTGTTACATTATTTGTAACTTAATCAAAGTTTGTGCTAAGATTTATATCCGAATGTCACTTAGCTACGTGTCCTGTAACTTAGCTATGATACTAATAAAACAAGAAAAAGCGTGTACCGGACGTACCAGATTGAGCGATTGTTTTATATATTATTCATCACTACATAGTATAAAACAAAGTCGCTTTCTCTGTCCCTATATCCCTACGTATGCTTAAATCTTTAAAACTACGTAACTGATTTTGATACGGTTTTTTTTAATAGATAGAGTGATTGAAGAGGAAGGTTTATATGTATAATAACATCCATTAAATTGTGGAGAAATAAGGAGCGGAGCAGCTATAAGAAATGTTGCAAAAACGGGGAAAATTTACGCAGACGAAGTTGCGCGGGTCAGCTAGTTTTGTATATATTACAGTTTTATCATATGATATATCTACTTGCCCTAACAATCTCAAATAAAACCAGTTAGATAAGGACAAAGCTATAAATTATAACAGGGTTTCAGACGGAAATATTAACTTCCTAACACAGCCAATTATTATATTGTATTCATCCATAAAAATATTAATATTAAATTTGCATATGCTCAATTAATATAACTGAGTATGATTTCAATACAAAGACGTGAGCTTATCCATGCTTTTATGGTGTAGTGTCTAGACGAGAACCCATAGCTTCCATTAAGGTCGAATAATAATGAATAATTCTACAATTTGCGTTGGTACACTTGCATGCATTGGTGCAACGTGGTTGCGTATGCGCACTGTGTCTACACGAGACAGACGTGCGAGACATTTGAAACGAACTCGACGAAACGAAGGGAACCGTTGCCTTACAATATATTGTTTTATTATATAACTGTACTTTTTTCATGTATTCTTTAATTGTAGCTACCGAAATCATGATCTGGTTTAAATGAGTTGTTTGCAAGCATACTGTCTGCATTTTCAATGTGTCCATAGAAAAAGATCCAGTTTAACAGAATCAGAGTGACCAAGTTGTTGATTATTTGGGAGAGATAAGTATCAGAGCAAAGAGTGCAATATTCCATCTATTCCACCTCTCGTTATATAAGAGATGGAATAGATGGAATATCGCACAACCAGTAGCAGCGACGAGGCTGTAGCCAAACACTCGTAGTTTTCTGTAAAAGAACCGACTTCTCCAATAAAGCTTTTTCTTCTTTTTACGATAAGTAAAGAAGATAATAGAGGCATTAGGAAATGCCTGTTTTTAGAGTTCCGTAGCCAAAATGGAATGGAACCCTTATAGTTTCACCTTGTCCATCTGCAGCTTAGCTCAGAGACTCTTAGTGTTAGAAGACTGTTTTTGCATGTATACAAACATTACTTATGCCGATAAAGTGAAAAAAATTGTAGGGCACCGCAAAAGTAGGGATATGATTTTTTTTTTCACCTTCCCCATTGTGTGGGGTATCATTAGATAGGTATTTTAAAAAGGGGTTAAAAAACTACTTTTCGGTTTTTAGGATCCGTTTGTGAAATATTAAGCTTTAAAGAGCAAATGTTTGTTAGAGTCAAGTGTCCTCCTACCCCTGCCAGCTAAATGGTTGATGTTGGGTATGTGAAAAAAATCACAGTAGTAGTTTAAATAGTGAAATTAAATTTAAAAAATCAACCGTTAAGTTGGCCTTACAACTTAACGAGTAACAGCAGACAGGAGTGAGAATTAACAAAATTTTCATACAGATTCCTCATTATTCGGATGGGGAACTACGGAACCTTACATTGTGCAGTTGTCAGTAACTTCTTTAAGACATAATCTCCAAAGGAAGATATACTTTTGGTGTAACTAAAGCTATATTTGCTTAATAGCTTGCTTTAAAGCCATATTTTCTACGTGTCACTTAGCGCTAGAAATATTCCAACCAGTAGGTGTATGGCGTCGTCATATATAGGCAAAAATAAAGAATATTTTCAAAGCGACGACTTGATAATTTTGTCGTCATAAATTTGTACGGGAAATCGGATTACATACTTGGTCGTATATGTCTGGTTAGTATCATTAGCATAGATGTACTCAAAATAGACAATAGCGCTATTTTTACCTTAATACTTATAAAACAACGAGTCACGATTGAAGGCGACAATTTTTGTTTGACCAATTGTCTATTACTTACTTAGGTTTGAGGTTTGACAACTTATGTACATTGTATACACGGAGAATTTTGAAGTCCAAGCTTAAATGTATGCTCTAGATACCTTTTCAGGCATTTCTGAATGTTGTAGAACTCTTTTTACTCGATTGTAAGGGAGAGTTATGTTTTTCGCGCGAATTATGTATGTATGTAATATTCTTTATTACCTCGTATCTCACAAATCACTGGACGGATTTATACAATTAAGATGTTGTTAGATTCGTCTTGACCGCCTAAGTGTTCTTAGTTAAGTGAAGTTTGAAAAAAACAAACATGGCGGCTGTGCGATGTCAAAATAAAGGGGTGTGAAAAAAAAAGTTGTGTCGAATACTGCAATATGGGTATCAAATTAAAGGGCTCATCCTAAGCGTTTCAAAAAGGTATAACATTATGTCCGTAATACCAAAAAAGTTAGTTAGCTACCATTCTTTCTTCAATTTTTTATAATTGAAAATAGCTGTGATAAAAGTAAGTAGTTATCAATATCAATCCTACAACTGCTCAAAAGTAATAATTATAAAAAAAAAACCTCCTACTTTCAGTATTTTTATACCTATTAAAAAAAACCCGCCTGCCCAAAATGCAGCCCATTTTATGCAGTCGGAGGCACTTTACTAAGTTCATCCAGATTCAATAACTGCATGAAACTATGTAAGTAAGGGCTCTTATTTCCATCTTTTTTGGGCAGTTGTGTTTTATTTTTATATAAAAACACTGAAAGTCGGAGTTTTGAGTCTTATCTCAAAAGTAAAAGTAGAGATATTGAACAATTTGTATCTCTTTGAGTCTTAAATTTTATATATATGACTACGTGCAAAAAACCGTTTCTTCAAAGTAGGTAGGTCGCTATAATTCTAAAAGTCAGACTTTTGTCTGTCAGTATTTTGTCAATTTGTATCTCTTTGCGACGTAAATTTTATTTGACTACGTGCAGAAAACTGTAGCGTCAAAGTAGGTAGGTCGCTATAATTCTAAAAGTCAGACTATTTGTCTGTCAGACAGAACTTTCTTCAGTGTACATAAAGTTTAAACAAAATATTCCCAAGTTCACAATGTCGTGAAAGAAAAAAAATAAAATACGCACTTTATGTATTCTAATCTAAGAAAAGTCGAACCACTTAAGGCGAATCGAGATTCAAATTGGACACTTGGCCGTTGCGTCAGTCGATACGAACCGTTCATGAGCCACACTGATTACACTCATTGAATATTGTTACTGAACAACGGTTTGACCACATAATGGTGAATCTCAGAACAAATGATTGTGTTTTAATAGGGTTAATGATGAGCAAACATGACATATCTCATCTCGTAATGATGTTAAAGTTGACACAAAAAATAACGTTCATGAAAAATAAAAGGAGGACGCAGCTTCTAATTTAAATTAGGAATACGTTATGGTTTTTAATAACAGCTACATTCGTTATTAACCAGTATTACTTTAGGAAAGTTAACTCTATGATTTTGTATTGTATATATAGCTATTAAATGGTCTTTTTTTTTTTTTCATGTGTCCTACTAAAGAGCTCGATCACCTCTTAAGTTGGCATTACACTGAAATAATTATTTATTTAGCGACACGATCGCCGGTCTCGCTCTTCCGCACACAACCATTACTTCACAGTGCGCAGGAGCGCAGGTCAAAAGTAGAATATTCGTTCATACATATGTTAGATTACGAACGCCATGACAATACGAAAAAGCTCATTTTTGCATTTTTCCGCAACTTCAAGATTTATTTGCGGGATGATATTAAGACATTTCCTTAAGTTTCTTTATATCATCTACTAGAAAAACTCTTTGACAAGTGACACATTTTTTTTCGTGTCCTAATAATTAGATATTTTATATAAATTTTTGAGAGAGCCGAACCCTGTTTCGGGTAATCTACCCTTAAGTAGCTAAATTTTACTGTGATCACAAATTTACCAAAGATAGTGTTTATTTTATCGTAACCTTTCATAAAATAGTTATAGTTAGGTGTATGTACCTAACTATAACTATTCTATGAAAGAAGACTATTCGTAAAGATTCCTAAAACCCACCACAGCCGATTGCAATCTTTATGAGCTATATTACTGATAAAACATAAAGAGAATAAAATCCATCTTTAACATAAGCGAACGTTTTTTGAGTTGTGTCTTTTTAGTATTGTGTCTGACTGTAAGAGTAAACTAGACATTGACAAGCAATAAACTATCAAGGAAACCCCGGTGCTACCAACACGAAATTACCCACTCAATTTGATGTGCACAATCAAAGTGCATATGCAAAACATCGCATGGAAGCAGGGGCGTGTTGGCCAATAGCACACACAGTTTGCCCGTCCATAGAATCGTTGATTCGCGCCACAGATACGTCTAATATCGTATTGGAATTTGTGATGTCGTTTGACCCCTGTTAACCCAGATTACGCTCGTCGTCGCCTGATTCGTCCTCGGCGCAGCCTGATTGTGTTGTGACATAAACTGTAATGTATTATGTGTTAACTCTTGCTGCAATCACGGCTAGCACGTACCACAATTACAATGGATATGTTCGCCGAACTTTATAATTTGTTTGTAATGATTTGTGTCGTTGTACTTTTAAGTGTTGAGCTTTATTGGGCGGTTTGGTGAGGTTTTTGGTACAAAAGAATGAATTTGGTTGAAAGTGTCTTTATAGTAATTTGTGAAGATTTTAATGCCTCAGTGACGGAGTGGACCGTGCCGTGATTTTGCATATCAGTTACTACTGCTGTGCAAAATGTTATGGGTTCGATTCCCGTACGAGACAACAATTTGAGAATTTGTTGTTCCGCATTGGTGACTTGGACTTGAATCTGAACGCAGGAGACGTGTTTATTGTTAAAAATATGATATTTGAAATTACAAAAGTATTCAATAGATCAACATTTTTATTTGCAAAATGTGGTTCTAATTTTACATAAACCATCCACGATTTGAGAATTTGTTAATCCGAATAGATGAAGAGATAATATCAGGGTCTTTTTAATATATCAACTCGACTTCATCACAGTCAAGTGTGCATCAATTAAAGAGCATCAATTGTCTTTGATTTCAGTCATTATACCTATTTAAGTAACTAGCGGACGCCTCGCGGTTTTACCCGTATAGTAGTCGTTCCTGTAGGAATACAGGAATAGAATAGCCTATGTCACCCGCGGATAGTGTATTTCCAACGGTGAAAGAAATTTTGAAATCGGTTTAGTAGTTTTTAAGTTGACTGGCCTGTTGGTCTAGTGGTTAGTGACCCTGACTGCTAAGCCGGAGGTCGTGGGATTGATCCCCACCCAGGATAAAACTTTGTGTGATGATCACAATGGTTTATTCTGTGTCTGGGTGTAATATATATATATATATAATATGTATGTATTTAGAAATATATAAGTATGTTTATCAGTTGTATGGTTGAAATAGTACAAGTTCTGCTTAGTTTGGATCAGGTGACTTAGTGTGAGTTGTCCCAAGATATTATTCGTTACATACAATAATATAATAGTAAAAAGTAAGTATAGAGTAGAACGTACTTTTATATTGATAAATGTTCTCATCTTATTTATTGAATGCTTAGAAAGTTTAAATGTAGGTATATATTTCTCAATGAAAGATCTAATTATTCTAAGAATAATAAATTGAAAAATAACATTATAGTTTATAATCGACTTCAAATCGTTCAATCGTTTAGCAAATGAATTTTAATTTAACAATAAATTGGACCCGAATTCAGCAACATGTTTAAAAATATCGATTAAATTAATCGAAAATGTTTCGATCAATCGATTGGTATGACATAACTTTGATTTGACAAGAACTTATGTAAACATTTTTAGGGTTTTTTTCACATAGAGGTATTAGATATGACATATACCTAATCAAAATGTCTTACGAATAGAAAAAGAGAGAAAACCTCAGTACCTACCCTACCTATCTCTATCTTAGCGCATGCGCAATAAGCGTAGAAAAAAGCCGTTTGTAACAGTCATTAAAAAAATAGTCAATCAAAACAAACTGTTATTTTCAGCTCTTTTTATGCAAATGAAGTAAAAAGAGATAGATAAGGTACTGTGGTTTTCTTTCTCTTACTAGTCAAGAGGCAACTAGCTCGCTGTCTTCCCCTAATATAATATGACTCTATGGTTTTAAACTGCACGTTTACAAACAAGTGCGTCATTGACCGAAGCCGAACTACGAAATGAAACATTGGCGGAATTAGCCGACACATTGATTACATTATCATAAAATAAGAAGAAGAATACAGGAGAATAATAAACAGCCAGTTAGCATTTAGATAATACCTATTAAGAATAGTTGAACTTGGGTCTACAATATAATTGTTTTGTTTAGGTAATCGATAAATAATCCTGTTTGCATTCCCACGACCGATTTTAGGTCAAATTAAGTATCGTTATCATACATTTAATGTGACAATATTTACTGTAAACACAAAATTAAAAGCGATATGGACATACTAGTTATCAAAATTATGTCTAAAATTATTGAATGTATTATAAACAATTTATTAATTCAACATTTAAGGTTAGGTTGGCTAAGCAACGCTGCTGTAGTCAAAACGGGTAACCGTTATTGGTAAATAAATGGATAGAATAGTACTATCGTACTTACGCGGCTGTAATACCGCCATCTGTTATGTGGTTGTTGTAAACAGGACACCGCCATCTGTTGAGCAGTGGAGTCATTAAAAACAACCGCGCTACCTGGTGGCGAATTATAGTACTACGGAAAATATAGGAAAATTTAGACAAATATTAGATTTTTTAATTAATTTTTGTAAAAAAAAGTTAACCAGTAATGTGGGATTGTGGGTCCAGTACTAGCAAACCTGTTAACCCCTCCAGCTAAGCTCAATGGCTTGTGTTAGGAGTGGGTTCACGTCAGTAGTAGGTATAATAGGTAGGATTCGAACCCGCGACCTCATGATTGCGAGTCCGATGCCTGAGCCATTAGGCTACCGCCGCTTAGAAATTTTAAATTTACGCATAGAAGAATATTCTTTAAAATAGTAAGTAATAGTAGTTTAATGACTACCATAAATTTATTTAACATTATAACAATGTTTAAAATATGCTAAATAAAAAGCATGCTATTATTGGCATAAAAGCACGCTTTTCAATAGCATATTCTATAAAATGTGATCGCGTGATTGATACCCATATTATGTTGTGAACACAATACTGTACATTCAGTTAATAAGATTCTGATTTCACGCAGTTTTTGTTCATTTAATTCAAGTAACGTAAGCTAGATTATTATTTTCCTCCTTTCGAACCAGTTATTCCTAATTAAAAAAACCGCACTGAAAACTTATTTCTCTTTTTAATTAAAGTCACCATTGTACTGATTTAGTTATAGCGACCATTAATTTATTTATGTTATAACGTATTTAAATTTAGTATTACGTGCAGAAAACGGTAATCAATGGTTCTAAAACTAATAAGTAGATAAAATTCCGAGGATATTGATATGGTCACGGTCAAAAGTTAATATAAGTGTTGTATTTTTTTTATTTCCTAAGACTTCCATGCCACATCTTGCGATGACAGACAGATGTAAGAAAATAACTACCAATAACCTCGATAGATGGCGTCTTGCGTGCAAGAAATACGTTTATCGTTTGTAGGGGTTACCTATAAGGTGTTAACTATCTAACCCTACAGACGTTCTCCTGTCTTAGCCATGAGTTATGAATATCGGATTTATTATTTATTTTTCTTTTCCATATAACCTTTTACAAAGTGTTAGATAACGTAAGTATGATAGCTTGTGTGTATCGTCATGACCATGACCCAAGATTATTTTTCGAGAGACTTTACACCTGAAATATCCCCTCGGTGAGGGTATTTAATTTCTCGAAAAGACCCAGGGAGGGTTTCAGGTGCAAGACAAGGGGGTTTTGATTCTAACAATAGAACCAATGTCAAACCCTATCTTTTAAGGGATATGATTTACGCCTAAATTTTGTATGTCACTGCGACGGCGTTCAACTGAATCACGCGCAAATGAAAGAATAAACGAAATCCTGCGCGTTAGCGTTATCGTTGAGTGACATCTCACTTGATAACAAGAGAGCCAAATTAAACAAATACCTATAATACTTCTTACGCAACTTATTCATTTTAATTTTTATATTTGTTATGAACAGATACATTAATACAGGGTGACTTTGAAATCAGCCGACAAATTCATTGCGGAGATTTGATACATCGAAATATTGGGAATTAAAATTGTAAACAGTACACTGTTGTTGACTAGATATAAAAAAAAGCTTTTGAATAGGTAGGTTCTAACAAACTATAAATATTATGAAAATATATTTATTACGGGTCTTAATCGCTTGAATAATTTAAGGTAAAATACCTTGTTTATTGCCCGACATTTCGACCGTACTACAACGGCCGTGGTCACGGGTGCAATACGGTCGAAACGTCGGGTAATAAACAAGGTATTTTACCTTAAATTATTCACGCGATTAAGACCCGTAATATATATATATATTTTCATAATGTGTACAAATCGAGAAAGTTTATCAACAACTATAAATATAAACGTTTAAAAGAATAAAAAACATACAAATTAATTATCAAATTATCAAGTTAATACTTCACACCAATAAGTAGGTACATTTTTTTAAATCTTAGCTGCGCGCAGATTTACTCAAAGCTTTGTCGTTTGAATTCAGAGCCATCCTGTATAGATATTTACGTAACAAAAATCCGCATAAATTAAAGAAAGATTACAATAGATACATAATACCTAAAGTATTTATGTAAGTCGTACGTCATAAGTACATAGAATGTGACAGTAACATGTAAAAGACAGATTACAAGATCAGCAAATATGTAAATCATAATTACAACAATTGCTTTGCAAATAAAGCTCAACAGTTGTCAGCTACTATTTTCATAGATATCCAACTAGTCTTGGCCTGTTTATTTCTATATTTGAAGGTCTTTAAAAGTCACGGGATATGATTAAGTCAGTTACAGTACTAGGACTAAACTAAATTTTACTTAATTTTAGCTCGAATAGTTGAAGACATTTTTCATTTTGCGTATGGTATATACACCAATATGACGATACTAGCTTCTTGAGTTCGTAAAAGTAGGTAGGTACCTAACAATCGGGTTTACTAATTCCTTATTTGTCGGCTGATGAATGGCCATTATTATGTCCTGATAGTAGGTAAGGTTTTATTAGTTTGTGCTCTATTTCATAGTTGGCATAAGTTTCAGTTTAATGTGATTACTATATTCACTCAAACCAGTTAAGTGTAGTCCAAAATTTTAATAATAAAAAGATCTTGGGACAACTCACACAACGCTATCTGATCCCAAACTAAGCATAGCTTGTACTATGGAAACCAGACAACTGATAAACATACTTATATATTTCTAAATACATACATATTAGAGATAAATAACACCCAGACACAGAATACACCATCGTGCTCATTACACAAAGTTTTATCCTGGGTGGAGATCGAACCCACGACCTCCGGCTTAGCAGTCAGGGTCACTAACCACTAGACCAACAGGCCAGTCAACTTAAAAACTACTGAACCGATTTCTAAATTTCTTTCACCGTTGGAAAGCTACACTATCCGAGGGTGTCATATGCTACTTTTTACTCCCACCGCGCCACAGAGGCAGTCATTTTGAATTAAAAATGTAAGTTAAAGGTTCATAGAAAAAATCTCGTGTTAATTATTACTACAACAGTGTCGATATTTGCAGACCGAGACCGATTATCGATTAGGCACCATTTTGTATGTTCTGTACCGATTTTTGGCTTATCGATTACAGAACTCATTTTTAGCACATTTTATAAAATAAATAAAGAAAAAGACATGAATATCTTTATTAGATTTGTCCATTGCACGAGCCTACCTTAATTTATCTAAAGATGATGCAAGCGGTATCTCTCACCTAATCTGACGAATACGGAGGCAGACTAGCTAGCAGTGACATACAAACATACAAGTAAACTAGCTAGATAGTAACATTTACCATGGAATTACTGATGTTGTCTATATCACAGAGCCCTGATTAATTTATGCCCCACTTATTTGTTCGAGATAGCGTTTAGAAACGTCTTATATTTGTATATCAAGTGGGCTTATCTTTTAATTCTTGAGCTGTCAACGTTACTTGAAAACAGTGCAGTGGTTTTTCCTAAATAGATTCGTAGTATTTTATATAACTTATTGTTTGGACGGCGACGTATGAATTGACCTTCGTTGTTTAGCTTTTGTTTGATTAAACTAGTACTAGGTATACCTATACTATGGTAGGTACTTTAAAATATTTCGTTGTTATGTACCTTTATTTTTAAGTAGGTGTCTGCAATGCAGTTTGCTCTATCTATAAAATTAGGAACGCTACAGTTGGATCAACGTAACTAGGCCGGACTGAAGTAGGCGACAAATGGTTGCGCAGATGCTTTTTTTGGAAGTAAATGGTGACAGGAAGTGGAGGGCGGGAGCGGTAACTAAACCAAGAGGATTAGAGATGCGATTACGCATTACATTGTCATAATTAGTATTACTAACTCATGTTTTTTTGTGATTATTTTCGTAAAAAAAATGTTTTTCAAAGTTTCTTTAGTATTTACTGTAACTGTTCTAAATTTAAACTTTTATGAACTCATTTAAATAGAGTTTTTATATTGTTGAATTAAAATGTTGTTAGTATTTTTAATTGATTAAACATAATTAATCGTTTTCGTAAGTAATTTTAGTCGCAGCTCTATGACATGCATATGAGTCTCGGGTTCGATTCCTGAGTCTGGACTTCAAATTTTTCTATCTTTTAAAAATGCAATTATTGTATTTGTAAAGTAATTGGCAAGAAATGCCTACAAAAATTACTTCAAAACTGTAGATATATTAAATACAATGTTTAATAGCCCTTTCGTAATTCACAAGTTTTAAATAAGCCTCACTGTACTTCAAGACTACTGAAATTTTTTTTACTATGTTTGTACCCGGTGTTACCCAAAATTAAACGTGTGAAACAATTAGAGCAGTATTGCCATAAAATATAACTCGTTTAGCGATACGAATTTAATTTTAAACATAATGGCTATAATGAAATCTTTATTTTAAAAAAATAAAGATTTCATTATAGCCATTAGTATAAAATATTAAAATGTGTACCTACACGAGTATGAGATAATAAAATAGATGATTGAGACGCATAAGTGTTGAGATAAGAAGTCTAACAGTACCGAATTATGATAGTGACACACAGATATATGGAGTAGAAAACATCATCGGCTTATCATTCCTACTCCACATAACCTTACTGTAATTAAAAAAACCAAGAACTATCAAATGTATGTTAGAACTCTATACATGTATCAAAACGGAGTTACCTGAAAAACAGTGTAGGCTTTTGATGCAGCCTTGCCACCTAAAAACATAACTGCCTGTTACTTTTTTCTTCCCTTTGTCATTATGTGGTATGATTCTAAGTTCAGGCAATAAATTATTTATTTGTAAAATATATTAAACTAAATGCATTTTAGTTTAAATCGTTTTATTTACTCGAATGCAGGTTTTGTTGCACTTAACCTAAGCCGGCAAAGTAGCGATTGGTTATCATTTTCAGGATTACCTACTTAATATATTTTGAAGTGGCTGATATTATAACGATATGGGTTATCTTAACAAAAATATAATTATAATTCTTGATTTTCAGTAAATATTATTTAAATGGGACGCGCGTTAGGAATATGAAAATTGAAAACATTTACCAACAAATTTAACTTTAGTGTATCAATTAGGAGGTAATCTGCTGCTAGAGATAGCTAGTCTTCCAATACTAATATTATGCAATACATTTACACCACAAAATATCTAGAGTACAGATGGAAATCATTATCTACGCACACTAGCTTAGCTTAACTCTTAGCTGCGCACACATGAACATCGTTCACGGAAATGCAATCTCGGGATACCTTCGGAACAAAAAGGCAAAAACGTGTTCCAAGGTTTGGCGTCGTAAACAATACCTATGTACTTTGCTCAAGCGTATTGAAGCTATTGGTACTCTCAGTGTTTAATGCCGATATGTTGGATGATAAGTTGGCATTCCTTCTTCACAGTATCACAATCTAATCTGGATTTATATTTTTATATTTGTCGCAGATTTCTGTAGTTCCGCGCCTCAGTTATCTCGTCTTGAGCAAATTTCGTCAGTATTCCGGTGCCATGGACGCTAACCCCGACCTCTGACAAAACATAGAGGATCACGCCTCTGATTAGCCAAATAATCGTAGTTATTTTCCTATTGATATGATAATTGCGTACATAAACTCGTGTTAGGTATTTTTTTTTAATTCGTTTAGTTGTTTTTGTAATGTTGTTTAGTCATGCTTGATAATTATAGAAATTGTAGGAATAACCATTTTAATCATATCAACCCATATGATGGCCCACTGCTGGGCACGGGTCTCCCCAGTAGATCCTGGGGGTAATTGCCATAATCGCCACGCTTGGCGAGCGGGTTGGCGATCGCAGTAAGGCTTTAAGTACGCAGAGGACGCTGCTGCCCGTCCACCGGAGTGAAATCCCTTAGTCGCCTTGACGACACCTACGGGAAGAGATGGGGTGGTACTATTCTTAAGCCGGCACCACACGGCACAACCATTTTAATATGTATTAGAAATTATTGTTTTTAAATTTTCGCGATTTTTATACATATTATATATATTTCGGGACTTAATCGCGTGAATTATAAAACTTTCGACTTCGAAAAATCAAACGTCGAGTAAAAAGGTTCGTATATAATTAGAAATATTTGCATTTATAGCAATAGCAACAATAATTAAGAGGTTTTGTAAATGTAACTTGTCTATGTGTTTGTATCTGTCAGTGCCATAGTAGCGCCCAAATATAATAATGGATTTAGATACGGTTTTTTACTAGAAAAATAATTCAATCGAGATGTTTTTAGCTTCTTTTAATTAAAAAGACTGCCTCGGTGGCGCGGTGGGAGTGTGTCCGACGGCTACGCAAGAGGTCGTGGGTTCTAATCCCACACGGGACACCACTTTGTGTTATCCACAATTGTTGTTCTCGGAACAACAATTTGTGGATTCTGGGTGTAATTTGTGTCCGTGACTTGTATGTTTATAAAGTTCCCCGCGACACAGGTCTTGTACCCTACTACGAGAGTCGTCTTTCATAAAAAAAAAATGTTTTAAAGATAATATAATAAACTTTTTATATAATATGTACACATTTACTCGCCTTTAAAATCCAGTTCTAAACTTTAATTTCTGTTAGTTCAGATAAACTAACTGAAATTAAAGTAGCCAGTAGTAATGCGGCCTCTTTATACTTATAAAAACAGTGCTCTTCACTCCTCATAGGGTTTAGAGTGGCGGTCTTACCCTGTTTGCACCGTCTACCGCACGGGTGCCGGATTTAAACGTACAGTCAGCTAGTCAAGTCATTTAACATCTGCTAATATTCAAACTGGCTCAACACAAATATCTTCAACGGCATGGACACGAAAATTCATTTTAGAACAAAACAAAACTTGCAGAATTTCGCATGATCAATAAATTAAGATTACAACAAAATAGTCCTGGCAGAATAAAAAAAAAATTACACCAGGGTTTTTCTTATTTTTATAAAAGACGACTCCCGTTGTAGGGTACAAGCTCCTATGTCGCGGGGGACTTTGCAAACATACACCTAGACTCGGAACAACAATTTGTGGATCACACAAAGTGGTGTTCCGTGTGGGAATCGAACACACGACCTCTTGCGTAGCAGTCGGACACACTCCCACCGCGCCACAGAGGCAGTCAGGGTTTGTTCCAATACTTTAGGTTTGATGATGATAAATATTGCTCGGGTAGGACCAACTCTAGCACCGAGACCCGAGATTCCCAATTTATCCTTCATATATCACGGTGCCGGAGTTGGTGTGTTGGAATGGGACGAATCGGCGCGCCAATTTTCTTATCATACATGTTTTCTCTTCTTCTTCCTAGTCGTTCACTTATTGCTGAGTATCGTGACTCCTTCCGACTTTGTCAACTAGCTGTCTCCATCTACTATGTTCCTTCGCTAGATGTAGTGCAACGCTGACGGGATTTTTTTGTTCTTCAAAGATCTGATCTGACCAATGCTTTGATCTTCGGCTTCAGGGTCTTTGCCTTCAATTTTTCCTGTCACCATCAGGAGTTTCAGGTTATCTCCACCCCTCCGGGTAATGTGTTCAGTTCATAGACAACCGCTGAGCATTTTAAATTAGCAGAAAAACGTTTAAAAACCCAAAAAGTAACAATTGTTTGTTCCATTACTTTCGAAGTTTGAATAATGAGAAATAATGCTTACGTAGCTGACTGTACTTCTAATCCATACGAGTAGCAAGAACGTTCCCTTATCCAAGGTTTGTTTAGTGATGTCGATTTAAGGATTTGTCGGATTCCTTTCCGGATTCTGGCTGAGCTTACAGGTCGCGTTTGTCACCTTTGTTCTGTGACATTACATTGAAAATATTGGAAAAAGTCCCCTCAGTAGGTACGCGTTTTGTGCTAATATCTATACTAATATTATAAAGCTGAAGTAATCTCAGAAACTGCTGATCAGAATTGAAAAATTATTTCACCGTTGGATAGCCCATTTATTGAGGAAGGCTATAGGCTATACAACTTTACGCTACGACCAATAGGAGCGTAACAGCAATGAGAAATGTTGCATAAACGGGGAAAATATACGCAGACGAATTTGCGCGGGACAGCTAGTCCAAAATATGGATAAATCTTTTAATGATTTGAATGTTGTAAGATCTATAAGTAGAACAAAGTGTTTAGGTTTACACGAGATTATTGACCAATAAATCTCTCTGGGCAGAGATATGGTATAGTAATAGTAACACGAGACTACCCTAGATAAAAATAAGTATATAAATGTTTTATATACATTTTGATAAGTTAACTTTTAGGTCCTTGATCAATGACTGTCGAATTTCCAGTTAGAAAAGTATTCAGAAAGAGATTGCCAAACAAGTTACGTCGTACAAAAATATGCCTGTCCCTTGCAGAATTAATCCTTTATTTGCATAAAATGTTATACATAAGGATGGTATTAAATAAAATAATTGCACAAGACACATTTCGCCATAACAAAATAGCCTTAAAAATTAAAAAAATATATTAATTAATGCAGTTATTAGTAATAGTAATGCAGTTTTGAACTTATAATAAAAAAAACAATAATAAACTTATGAGGCATTCACAAAATTAAATTAAATCTAAGCCCTTAATAAAAATCTTTATCATTTAACTTACAATGCGTTTCTAAAGTGATATGAACGAGAGCAGAATATGTTTAAAAAATCGTTTACTGAATATAAATTCTCATCTATTAACATTTTTTTCAAGACAGAGCAGAAGATTTGATATGGCAATTCAATAATAATTTCTGGTAAGGAGATGTATTTTAAGTCATAACTAGACTTTGCCACTATTAATATGCGATTAGTAAAGCTCGATGTTTTCCAATTAAACTGAATCACTGTTTAACTTGAATAAAGGTTATTGGACTTACATAGTTATCATACTGCAATCGCCATTATGCCAAGCACCGTCAACATTATGACCAACAAATCAAAGCGCTCAAGATAACATGCCAATAATATCATAAAATTTAAAATACCCCAGACGATAATATGGCAGAGGATTCATCTTATTTATTAGCACAATGCTCTCTATGTGATTTTACTTAGATAAGAGATGTGATTCATTGAATGCTCTACTTAAATCTGGTGATCCATAAGCAAGTGCAATTCTCTAAAGGTGAGTATACACTATACACTATACACTGGCCGTGTGGTGCCGGCTTAAGAATAGTACCACCCCATCTCTACCCGTGGGTGTCGTCAAGGCGACTAAGGGATTTCACCCCGGAGGACGGGCAGCAGCGTCCTCTGCGTACTTAAAGCCCTACTGCGATCGCCAACACGCTCGCCAAGCGTGGCGATTATGGCAATTACCCCCAGGATCTACATACTAGTAGGTTCTACTGGGGAGACCCGTGCCCAGCAGTGGGCCATCTTATGGGTTGATATGTATGTATGTATGTATGTATGTATGAGTATACACTTGAGCATTTACTAGTCACAGAACGTCGAGCATTCGCTATTATTAAATTTACTCAAAACACTTCGAACAAGCCGTTCAATGTTTTGTTACAACTTGATTTCAAAAACCAACGAGCGTTTTGACGATTTATCGAGCAAAGGCACGAGCGCAGGTGACGGGAGTTTATACAAGACAGAAAGAAATGTTACAGGTAAATGTTCACTCTTACAACATTTACCTGTAATTACGTCGAACACAGCGTCGAGCATTCGCAAGAACGATACATTACATGACAATAGTTTAGGAAACTGAGAATTTGACCGTAATGTACCATTCGTTAGAACGTTACATTACATTGTAATGCTCTAGCATATGCTAAAGTGTATACACCTTAAAACCAAATGTGTAGGCGCGTTCATGGTTAAGGCCGCTTGTCGTAAGCCGCGAGCGGCTCGCGATCGGTCGCGATGCACGGAAATGAACCTTTACCTACCGTTTACGTAACGATACAGTTTTCTGTACATCTACGTTTTGCCAAGACCAAGGGCACTATTGTTCGTAACTTTTGTTTTAATACCATTAAATGACTCCCTCTGTGGCGCGGTGGGAGTGTATCTAACTGCTATGCAAGAGGTCGTGGGTTCGATCCCCACCCAGGATAAAACTTTGTATGATGAGCACGATGGTTTATTCTATGTCTGGGATGATATGATGTATCTATTTAGAAATATATAAGTAAGTTCATCGGTTGTTTGGTTTCCATAGTACAAGCTCTGCTTAGTTTTGGGATCAGATAGCTTTGTGTGATTTGTCCCAAGATATTATTAATATTATTATTAAAATGAGAGATGAGCAGCTCGTAAGCCCCCAACAATATCGGTGCCACCCAAATCTTTGTTTGGCAAAGGTCTTAATGTCACCGCACTGCACACTCCTGATTGAAGACACCAGTTCATGTTCAGTAACTGACGTAGCACCCACTACCCTAGTGTCAGTTACTCTTTCGTGAAATAGTGATGCTGTTGAAATGATACCCATGAACTAATACCTACTAAGCTGCATGAACTAATGCATACTAAGCAGCAACCGGTGGTAGGTTTGAAGGTGTCTTGGTGGGTACCAAACCAGCTTTAAACCTACAACCGGTTACAGCTTCTCGTAAAATACTAATTAAGAATGGTAAACAGAAAATTTTCTCCAAAAAGATGTTATTGTCATAAATATCAACGGGGAGTACAAAGCTTGGTGCAACTGAACTAAAATGTCACGTTTCGACCAAATGTTCATATCGTAATCAGTCAACAGATTTACCACAAATGGTCATGTGAATACTAAAATAATAGAGAGCCATTGAAAAAATACTTCATTGAACTTTACAGTGAAGCGTTAATTTTCACATGTGTGACGTCATTTTGCACATGTTCTTTAGAGCTGATGGGAATTTTCTTAACTGACGCTTGTTGAGTGTGGCCTCGGTTCAGAATACGATCACGACATCACTTTCCGTGGGTGTTTTAGGCAGGTAGTAGCATTTTATTTTAGCAGCATTCACTCAGGTTTGTTAGTACTTCAGTAGTTTTGACGTAGATACCTTACCTATACAAAAATTTGCTCGGTCTTATTTAAATACTTTTTTTTTAAAGACGCCTCCAGCATTAGGGTACAAGCCCTGTGTCGCGGGGGACTTTACAAACATACAAGCCACGGACACAAAGTACACCCAGACCCGGAACAACAATTTGTGGATCACACGTGTGTCCCGTGTGGGAATCGAACCCACAACCTCTTGCGTAGCAGTCAGACACACACCCACCCCACAGAGGCAATATAATAGGAGGCAGAGGCAAATAAATACTTATTATTTTCTTTATAGTAGGTATATCAGTGTTTCCATATCTGTCGAAAGAAGATTGATATCCTCAATTTTACTAAGTAAAAGGAAATTTAGGAAAACTGGACAATTCGCTCACTTATTGCAAGATCGGCATAAGAAAAAAATTGAGAGGACGCATTTCTAAACTTTGTAACTATTTCACAAAGATAACTATTAACCAACACAAACATACCAAAAAGGTTAAACCTGATTTTTTTTGTGAAACATATCAAATTCAACATTTCAAATTGACCATTGAAAAATAAGTAGATATTTTTTTCGTTATGGCGTATCTTCACTGTGTAAGAACAATAGTACTCTCTGTACGTTGGTATTACACAACCATTTCATTGAAAATCATCAAATGACGATAATGTGATACTTATCATCTAATACTTTACATAACTATTATATCCCACTATTGTCATATCTACGAAATATGACCACTGATTTATTTGATACAATTAATTAATTAATCAATTTCCTGATTCCCACATTCTACATTGTTGAATTAATATTGACATCGGAAGTTGACTTTATAGATAATTTTATTGGAAGTTAGATATTAAAATGTTAACTTAGTAGGTATATTTGTACCTATGTAGGTATACAATAAATGAAAGCCGAAAACTAAGTATATGGCAACAAATGCCGTGTGGTGCCGGCTTAAGAATAGTACCACCCCATCTCTTCCCGTGGGTGTCGTCAAGGCGACTAAGGGATTTCACTCCGGAGGACGGGCAGCAGCGTCCTCTGCGTACTTAAAGCCTTACTGCGATCGCCAACCCGCTCGTCAAGCGTGGCGATTATGGCAATTACCCCCAGGATCTACATACCAGTAGGTTCTACTGGGGAGACCTGTGCCTAGCAGTGGGCTATCATATGGGTTGATATGAACAATTGCAAATTACTATGTACCTACCAAGCTTTAGTTTAAGATCTCTCCAATTCTTCGAAAAAGTTCTATAGGAGTTTTTTTTACATTTAATAGACTTTTTGTTTAATTTAGCTTTTAACTAAGTTACGGTTGACAGTATTCCCGGACGGAGATGTATCATATTTGTAATGTGAGCTAGTCCTCGCTGAGATTGAGCTGGGTACAAAGCGGAGATGTGAGTTTTGCCTCGCAAGTTGACGACGACGGTGCGTAGCGGAGACGAGATGTGTGTAGCGTGTACTGAGGGCAATTATGATTTTTCAGACTCTAGTTCTTCTTCTTCAAGTAATAGAAGATGCTGTTTTTGTAACAACGACATGCCTGGGATCGTGTCAGATTGCACTAAACTGTGCGATCACATCCAAAGCGCGCCGCAAGTAGCTCAGTTTTTAACCTAACCTAATATAGGAGCAATGATATTAGGCGAAAGTAGACTCTAGTCAGCGCACATCTTCTACCTAGTCAGCATTTCCACTACAGTCCAGCCAGTACGCATAGTTTCGGTGGATACACCATAGCCGAAAAACATCTCTTGTCGTTTCCGCTTCGGACATCTCCACACATCTGGAGTGTGTCCGACTTCTACGCAAGAGTGGGTGGTCGTGGGTTCGATTCCCAAACGGGACACCACTTTGTGTGATCCACAAATGGTTACTTGGTGTCCGTGACTTGTATGTTTGTAAAGTACCCCGCGACACAGGACTTGTAACCTAATGCGGGAGTTGTTTTTTTAAAGATATATATATTTATTTAAGATAATTTATATTATCCTACACTCGTACTTAAAATAACAAAATATACTAACGGCATAATTAGTTGATGGAAGTATGACCTCTATTTCACATAAAACAAACTAAACTATGATAAGGAGGTACTTGACTAAACCTGTATTTATAGAATTCACAATGTTTAATCTTAACTAATCTCGTTATCCAAATAATGCGAAGAATAATATGTTTATTATCTTCTTTAGGTATTATCACTTATCACAAACTTGATTATATCGTTGTAAAATCAGATTTATGATAGCAGTAACTTTTGCAGAAATTTGGATTATTGTAATCTTAATGACGTGTCATATAAAGCATTTTGCACCCATTTTGACGTAAGAAAATTGGTACCTATAGACAACATAAATTATACTACCAACGCGTAGGACTGGGTAGAATTCGAACCGGCGACCTCGCCTTAGCCATTAGGCTACCGACTATATATCCTGACGGTTTTTTACCCCTTGGAGGCACATCTATCTCTACTAGAGATATACCTAAGGGCCTCTCTAGTACCTAGGTACATCAGAGTTGAATATATTATTTGATTTGAGTAGGCATTATACATAATGTGAACTCCATTCAGATATTACTATCATGGTGAAATTTTTATCAAAATTCATATTATTTATTGTACACGCGAAGAAAATAATAAAAAATTACAAAAATGCTTTATATCTATGTATACAAAGGCTAGCTTTACTCAATATTTATTATTTTTACTAAGGTTTCGTCTAGCATAACTTTGAGTTGCAAAAGTGCGTAATTATTGAGAGTAGTGTGAAGTCACTGGTAGAGATTCTTTTTTCATTTACAAGGCATTATAAATGAAATACAATTCCAACGATCAGTACCTAACAGTAGGCATATATAAGTTGGTATACTAGGAATAAGTGCATATCTAGATAAAACGTTAAAGTCACCAATTTTTACCAAGAAACACACAAGTATAATATTTTAGCTGTATGTATTTATATTGAAGATAAAATATAAAAGAAACGGTATTATATCCGAACAAATCACGTGCCCAATCAATCTGCAATGGACAAGAATTCGTTCACTGCACCAAATCGATTTGTTTTTCAAATATTATAAACATTTATTCTACATTTTATGCCATTTGAACTTACATCGTATTAGAATTAAGCGATGTAATCGCATTTAAATTTAATCTATTTAGATTTGTACTGGTAGACATTATGAGTAGGTTGACGTCATTATAGGATCGCAATTTTAATGGTGCGTTTAGACGCACGGCCTTCAGCCCGGCAAGCAGCCCGGGCTGGCGATAGCGGCCCACGGTACAAACAAGCCGTCCGCAAACTGCCGAGCAGAACATTCACACGCTCGCGTTCGTGTTCGTGGCTGTTAAATGTCGCTTAGAACATGGGCATGTAAACCCACCATAACAGTTGTAATAATTACATTTAAAACTTTTTCTCATTGATGTGAGGAAACAAATGTCAAAGACTTCCATTCGGTTATTTGATCATAAGGACTGTGTAACTAGTAACATTAGTGCTGGACTTGTAAAAATGGCGGCATACTGACCGGCCATTATTTTTAACAACTCGGAGTTTAACTTACAAAAAATGAGTTGAATACGTGATAATTGAATAAGAACGAGGCTTTGTGCATGTAATACTTGCACTGGTAGAAATTAGCCGTTAAAACGGCTAGATTGCCATAAATTCAAAGAAGAAGAAGATGAAAATTAGAGATCAATGTGTCAAAAATGTTCACAAGACTGTCATTCGATTCGGCATTTGAAATTGCTGTCACTTTGCACGGGGCAGCTAGTCCAGCGTCAGTCAATAGAGGTCAGTGTACCTTAAACCTCAGTAGAGTATGAGGAATTGTGAAGGAAACGTCTTAGAATATATTATGTGTGCTACACATTAAAAGCAGAAATGTGAACTCAGTTTGCCGCCATTTTCAGAACTCTATACGATTTCTCATAATCTACGACTGATCGCAAATGTTGCCAACGACAAAAAAGAAAAAAAAATGCCAATAAAAACTCATAGCCAATATTTTTAATTTGTTAGTAATACCATACTTACAAGTCACAAAAGCTACGTCCCTTCATTATTTTATGAGTTCACTATAGAAATTACAATCTTAAAACTTGAAAGTTAGCTTTATTAACATTCTTAAGGCTGTGTGGCAACTTACAGTACATCATACGGTTTAAATTCAGAGCGGTATGAGCAATCTATTAACACGGCCCCGCTACAATGTCGTAATTAGTGTCATTTGCACTGTTTTTGGACGGGATAAACACAGGAGGGTATATTGTCGAACGGCCCAATTTGTACCAAATGGTTTCGAGGCATCCAAGTGCTAAGTTAATTTGTTCGGCTTTCGCTAACGTGTGAGCAATCAGATCTATAGGCGTTTTGTTATTACTTCACGTTTGAACGTGTGATTTGGTTCTATCAATTCACCGTTACGGTGTGGCAGGTCTTCAAATTGAACGAATTACAGTTAAGGCAATGTGGATTTGGAGTTTAACTTTAAATTAACTAGTCAAACGTAGTTGTCGATTTTCTGAAACGAATTTAGAAGGTCTAGTAACAGCAATTTAAGACAGATAATGGCCGTTAACTGGTACATGTAACTAGTTTCTTATTTTTTATCACAACAAATTAGTTTTTAAAAATTTTAAGACTTACTACAATAGGATTTACAAAGCGTTAATGGGTGATGGTGTATTATCTAGTGTTTCTAGCACACATAGTAATGGATTATTTTCTATAAATATAAATGAATAATAGACGAGCCAGTTCTCGAGCCTGATGGCACACGTCATGCCCATTTGACTGCCTCTGTGGTGCGATGCGAGTGTATCCGACTGCTACACAAGAGATCGAGAGTTCGATCCCCACCCAGGATAGAACTTTGTGTCATGAGCACGATAGTTTATTCTGTGTCTGGGTGTTATTTATCAATAATATGCATGTATTTAGAAATACTCGTATATAAGTAAGTATGTTTATCGGTTGTTTGGTTTCCATAGTATAAGCTCTACTCAGTTTGGGATCAGATAGCGTTGTGTGAGTTGTCCCAAGATATTATTATTTTATAGCAGCTTCTTAAATCCCAGTTCCGCAAAGATCTGAACGTCACTGCACCACGCACATTCTGAGACATTAGTTAAGTAAGTAGTCTCATTTGTCCAGTAATTATCATTACAAGTATTGTCTGTTGGATATTCTAGTGATATAAAAAACCAGCTGACCATGCAATTTCGTCTGCGTCAATTTTCCGTTTTTGCAACATTCCTCATTGATGCTTCGCTCCTACCGGTCATAGCGTGATGTTATATAACTTATAGCCTTCCTCGCTAAATAAGCTATACAACACTAAAAAAATCGAGTCAGTAGTTCCTGAGATTATCGAGTTCAAACGAGCAAACAAACTCTTCAGCATTATATTATTAGTACAGATTAGTACGGTACCTAGTTTTAGTAAGATATTATTATTATGTATTAGGATAGTAACAAAGTATTTATCGGATTACTTTGCGCTTTAGGAAATGATCTAGCCCAGCAAACCTTGATTGATTCCTATATAGATAAAAAAAAATCACATACCCACACTACTATATAACAATAATTACGTTAACCCTGATATAAACATAATGCGATAAAAATAAATCCAATGACGTTGTCACTCAAAAACAAGTACGCCAATCTGTTCGCGATCTCTTTGTGAATTCCGACAAAGTGCGATAAAACAAATAAATCAGTGCGGTAATCCGCGACTTATGGCGATAACGCACGTACTCATCGTTATCGCGCCAGAATATCGCTGGTATCGCACGGATTATCCGTCCGTGTTGTATCTAAGAAACTTGTTTAAATAAATGACACGAATATCGGAGTTGAAGAATGTATGACATTTCACGTTTTGAACGATTATGGTAACGTTTTTCTATCAATATTATGTATTATGTTATATTTATGACAGCTAAAGTGCAATCATTGGCTTTTAATTTCTAGATTCGTAGTCTGGCATCTCAAATTAAAGTTGTTCACCTGTCAAATTACTATCGTCAAATATTATCCTTCGATTTAGTCTGTTATTATATTGTTCGTATTTTTTTAATTTACTTGTTTAAATCTTACACCAAATTTGACGTAACTTTTGTCAGGTTCACATATTACGGGAATGTGACACAAGATAGACACAAGAGAAGACTTTGACGTTTGATCAAAGTCTTCTAATAAATACCACGGTTCTTCAATTCGGGTTGATGACCAGCTACTCATCAACCCGTATTGAAGAACCGTGGTATGTTAATATGTCTAAACCCGTGTTTCCATTATATTCGTCAATAATAAATAATATAGGTATAATAACTTGGAACAACTTACACAACGCTATCTGATTCCAAACTAAGCAGAGCTTACTATGGAAACCAGACGACTGATAAACATTCTTATATATTATAGATAAATAACACCCAGTCACAATAAACCATAGTGCTCATCACAAAAAGTTTTATCCTGGGTGAGGATCGAACCCAGGACCTCCGGCTTAGCAGTCAGGTTCACTAACCACTAGACCAACAGGCCAGTCATTGGTATTAGCCAGACAATAAAATTTGTAGAGTGTATATATGTAGGCATATATGCGTCATACGTAATTTAATTACTATGTATGCCTATAATTACAAATAAGCCGTTTTACTCGTGATCCGAAATGATAAAGCAATTAGTCACGTTCGCCTGCAATTACGATAAGTGATGTGCCAGCATGTTTTTTTTTTTATTATAACCAGTAAATATGTTTTAACATGGTTTTAGCTGATTACCCCTCGAATATTTAAATGATACATAATTTTCACAGACGGTACGGCTGGTCCATAAGTTCATAGTCGCTCAGCGGGCTATGGAAGGGGCTATGCTCGGAGTTTCTCTTAGGGACAAAATCAGAAATGAGGTGATCCGGCAGAGAACCAAAGTTATCGACATAGCCCACCGGATTAGCAAGCTGAAGTGGCAGTGGGCTGGCCATATTAGCCGAAGAACCGACAGCCGTTGGGGTAAACGAGTTCTTGAGTGGAGACGGCGGCTCGGCAAATGTAGTGTAGAACGCCCTCAGGCCAGGTGGAGTGATGATTTACGCAAAACAGCTGTGCTAAATGCGAAAAGCCGAAGATAGAACAAATTGGAGAGGCCTCTATGTCCAGCAGTAGACTGCGATACGCTGATGATGACATAATTTTGAGTCGTGCTCAAATCTATTGCTGTCGCTACTATTTACCTCTATATGACAGTGACAGTGAAGAGTAGGGGCATCTCATATTATGTGACGTTTGCGTATTCGGTCTTAAGCAAAATAGACTTTGATTGTATGTGTTTTCTTGAAAATCAAATTACTCAGATTCTTTAAAAAAGTATTTATGCGGCTTCAGTTCTTCACACTTAGAGAGTTGTCTTATAAAAATAAGACTAGGTAAACTTTCGCGATTTGTACACATTATAAAAATATATATATTACGGGTCCAATCGCGTGAATAATTTAAGGTAAAGTACCTTGTTTATTGCCCGACGTTTCGACGGTATTGCAATTGACCGTATTGTTTGACCACGGCCGTTGCAATACGGTCGAAACGTCGGGCAATCATTTACGCGATTAATACTTGCAATATATATATATTTTTATAATAAGACTAAGCTTAATGCTTTTAACCTAAATATATGTTTATTTCTTGAATGAACTCACATGGTAATGGTCAACTGGCGGCGGAGAAAAAAATTGTTTTTATTGTTAAGAGCTCTAAGATAAACAAAGATAATAACAAAATCTTGAAAATTTGTTGCTATTTAGAGAAATTAACAACGAAATTGTCGCTATAACGGATAATATTTTTTTAGTATCATTATTAGGATACCTAGATGGCTTTCGAATCGGATAAGGTTTGGACACTATAATATTATACTATTCGCGATTTGTACACATTATTAAAATATATATATTACGGGTCTTAATCGCGTGAATAATTTAAGGTAAAATACCTTGTTTATTGCGCGACGTTTCGACCGTATTGCAACGGCCGTGGTCACGGGAAGACTCGGCCGTTACCGTTAAATTATTGACCATGGCTGTTAAATTATTCACGCGATTAAGACCCGTAATATATATATTTTAATAATATTATACTAAACTAATCTAGTAGTCTTTTAAAAATACTGCGAAGAGCTCATTTGCCAGATAACTCGTCATAATTAGTATTGGAGAGATCAACAGATATATAATGATCTCTCTTAAACGCATTAAGATGTTGGGTACATAGCTATGTACCTAACATCTTAATGCGTTTAGATAACCAGTCAAACTTGGCAATTATTGCGAAGCTTTTATAATTGCAAAGGAAACCAATGCCAGCCAACCCAGAAGGTAGTGTTATTGTTAATGAGGTTTAATACCCGTAAACATACTACACAAGATACTTATTGAAATCCAAGTTATTTTTAAAAATATATTTTAAAAGTAGGTACATCTGTTAGTCCGCGGAAATCCGCGACATCGTACGCGTGGATCCAGTTACCGCCGCATGATGTATTATACATATAAACCTTCCTATTGAACCACTCTATCTATTGCTGAAAACTGCATTAAAATCCGTTGCGTAGTTCAAAAGATCTAAGCAAACAGACCGAGAGAGCGACTTTATTTTATACTATGTAAAGATTAAAGATTTACATCATGGTTGTAACATTATATATTATAAAACTGTCTCTGTGGCGCGGTGGGAGTGTATCCGACTGCTACGCAAGAGGTCGTGGGTTCGATCCCCACCCAGGACAAAACTTTGTGTGATGAGCACGATGGTTTATTCTGTGTCTAAGCGTTGTTTATCTATTATATGTATGTATTTGGAGATATACGAGTATGTTTATCGGTTGTCTGGTTTCCATAGTACAAGCTCTGCTTAGTTTGGGATCAGATAGCGTTGTGTTAGTTGTCCCAAGATATTATATTATATTATTGCTTTGTTATCGTTTCTACACAGAAAAGATTCATAAAAACCATTTTATAATGAAATAGACATCCACGTTTTGTTTTGGCTACTACCAGTAGGTACAAAACATTGTCAAATAACAATGTTACGTAACCAGATCTGACATATTTCAGTTATGAAAAAACATTCCTTTGGAAAAACAAGTAGGAAGGTCACACTCTTAGCCTTCGAATCTTAAACTGTAATATCAACAGAATAATATCACCATATATCACTAACATTGTTAGGTGCATTCCGTGTTTATTCCCTGAAGATATTTTTGAGCATTGTATCGATAGCTCCTATATAGTATACTATACGTATAATATATCGACATACGATAGTAGGTTATACGTAGGAGCCATCAGTATTTTGACTACAGCTTCTTCTTCGTTTTATGGGGAGGGAGGCACATAGTACAATTGACTAAACACAGGCCAAAAGTACCTACCTTTTTTAAATTGGGGGGGGGGGGGGATCAACCCCCAAAATCCCCCTCCCCTAGGTACATTTTATTATTACACGTGATGTATATAGTAATGGAGATAGATAGGTAATCAAATTAGTGAGTTAAAATTATTAAACACAAATTCACGTATTTAAAACAGTGCAGTTGCAGTTAAGTTTCGATTAAAACGGCTATTTTCGTATTCTTGTAACTTTGGAATCGATCTTAAAAACGCTTACGCACCGTACTAGAATGTCGGTATTGCGCTCTCGAGACGCATACTTGACGCAAGCGTATTTAAGATCAATCCCAAAGTTACCAGAAAACAAAAATGGCCGTTTTGATCGAAACTTAACTGCAACTGAACTGCAACTGCACTGCTTTAAATACGTGAATTGACCCGCAGGTTCTTCCATATAATCTTTCTTAGTCATTAAGGCATAGTCACGGTGATGATGTCTATTGCCAGTGATCGATATTTATCAGTCAATTATCTAATCGTTATTCGAATCAAAAATTCATTCATTGAAGGAATCGATAATAAGTTTAAATTCAACGCTTATAGAAAAAGGCTTGGTAGTGTTGGTACTATAAATATTGTGATATCGATATAATCATAATACCGCTTGCCTAATATCAATGACACGGTGAAAATAAACCGTGAAGAATATTTACATTGCAATTCTACGAGCCTTAGTGATTCAATTTGAATTAAAAATGCTATATAATATAAGTTCAGACTTTGAAACAAGTCATTAAAAATATGTGTGTGTATCATTGTATATACATCATTTAAAAAAAAAAACATATCTAAAAATTTCTCCACTTTTAGATATGTTACCTAAATTTAAAAAAACTGACTCGTGAGATTAATTTTTCCATAAGGGCTAAATAATAAAACGAGCTTGTTAATCAAATAAAACCGCACCTAAATTTGCCCATCCATTTATGCTCTACGATAGCGCCAACTCACACAAACACAGAAGTTTAAACTTCACAACCAATTATTTCGCATCGGGGTAAAATGAATGTCATTTTCTAAATACAAATAAACTGCCGTAATTTTATTTTATAAAACGACCTAAATTGTGCTTCATAGAACGGTAAGACAACTAAAATACTCATTTTATCTCTGTATTTTGTACAAAATCAAACAATACCTAAGTAGGTACCAACTATAGAAAATGAACCGCAATATATTAAAACAACAGCAGTTTCAATGTTAACAATATTTACTTATAAACGTTATTACAAGCGTGTTGATAACGGCATTCATACGCATTTTTACTTATTATAATGTATATCAAGGAAACGATATAAACCACTCAAGATATTTGCACTCGAAGAATAAACTTGTCAGTAATCGACACGAAGATTATTTGAAGTCATGATTATCGCTAATTAATACTCAAGTAGCAAACGATTTAAATGAAATAACCCAGTTAAACCACTTGCCAACGAATAGAGATATTGTAGAGCACCGACTATCGAACAATCATATCGATTGTTTGCAATTGTGTGTGTCATACATTATGCAATATTGCAGTATTTAATATGGCGCCGTCTATAAAAGTACTTTGGGAATGAATCTAGAAACAAAAAAGCTATCAATGGTACCGCGGAGCACATTAGATATTGTTGACAAAACTTCCTCCTTTATTAATATGCATCGGCAGGTAATATTGAGTACGTGCCCGTGCGCCGCCGTCGTGCGCCCACACAACATTTTCGCATGCGCGACGCATCCATGCAAAATTTTAGGCGGGATGCGTTTACTAACGTAATAAACGACCAGTAAAAGTAGTCATACTTTCCACGTCTACTTCTTTGTCTTTGACGCTTCTCAGTGACGAGTTAGACAAGGAAGGCGAGGTTAACTCCAATGCGTTTGGACTCTTTGAAGAGCGCATAACGCATTCGGTAAAAGCGGGTTTTGACGACCGCCGGCGCACATTCCCATGCAAGGTATGCCCGCAGGAGCTATGTCGGCAATTTAAATATTACGGCTACTCAAAAACGTGAGATGTTGGTAGCAAGAAAGCCCGTGTGGGCTCCGAATGAGACGAAATTCGGATACACTGTATCTTCCTGAAAAAAAATAATTAAGCGGCGACATTTTTTCGTAATTAAATTGTTGCTTTTTACAGAGCACTCGTGGACGAACGTAATTAATAATATGCGCCTTAATTTCGACAAGGAACATCTGAATGTTATATGGGAGGTATAATGTCAACGAAAATATTCGTGTGGTCTCATAAAGCGTCTACATGGAGAGATTATGCGCTATAAAAATATTTGATGTTTTCTGTCAAAATATTTGGTAAAGTTAAGTTGAGCGGTGTACAATATTGCAAACATTGTGTGCACCGATGCCCATGACGGTCGGTAGCCATTCCCATGTCGGCACCCGAAAAAAATATTCAAATTGATTCACGCGCGCGCCTCCGTCCGAATTTTGCAACGCGTTTGATGCGCCCGCGCCAATTCCGGCAAATCCGTCGCGTCGGAAGTGCGTGGCGCGCGCCGCCCTGCCGCCGTTGTCGATGTGTCGATATGCTCACATGGAGTCGTTGACCTCGATCAAGACCTTCGATAATAGACATCTGATAAACTCTTATTGGTTAGATTAAGGAGCCGAAAGAGATGTTTTCGTTCACTTAAACAGGTTACTTATAAACCGCGTATGGTATGTCTATGTGACAAAATCTACGCACGATACAGCTAGTTCATTCAACTATGTTTTATTTTTTGTACAATACGATCACCTGGCCGTGGTTGGTTAAAATCGGTGTGCAAATTGTCGATGTTACGTATTCCCCTCACTAATCCAAGTGATACGTATACGGTCACACAATGCACTTATTATTCGGCAGTTCAGTTTCTAAGTAAAGTGCATACGGGTTGAATACCGCGTCGATATGACGTATGCGTCTGCCCTTTCAATGACTTGAATAATATAATTACTACGCCATGAAAATAATACTTACCATGCCTAATAAGGATGTTTAATTACAATAGCCAAACTTAAAGGCGAAAGGGAAGTTCATTATACTATAAATTTTATGAATGAGTATTGAATATGTTTGGGACAAATGTCAACACCATCATAATGACATTAGCTTCCTACCATTATATGCCTAATATGATAAATGATTGCAGTTATTACCTATAGATATGTGGCTAGTCCAATCAAGTCTAAATATTATAAATGGATGGATACCTCTGGCGAGGGAAACCGCGGGAAAAAGCTGGTTTCGAATAAATCTTCGATCAATAAGATCCAAAACGACAAATAAATATTTTGCACACAAGTGTCAAAAAATCATAGCCGTTGATTCCAAAGATAGCAAAAAAGGTTTTAATCAAAAAAGTGGCGAGACTTCTTCGTGCTGTTTTCCTAGAAATTCTACGTGTGTATTTAACCAACTTAGTTACTGCTATAGCTATGGCGACCAAGCATTTTCAATAAAGAATAAAAAACCTATATTTTATATAGATTTTTTATCAGTCGTTATTGTGATATAACTACTGTGAAATATGGTCAATTTAAATTAGGTTCTTCTAGTATAGGTATAATAATCTGTATTTCTTTCTGTCTTAGTTAAAACAGTGTTTTTGAGCGTTTGATTTAACGTTAATGTTCTTGGCTCACGTGCCTAATGAAATGACAATACCATTAGATCTGGTCCATGAAGAATGGTTGCGAATGTTTTTGAAGCGGCGGTAGCTTAATGGCTAAGGCATCGGTCTCGCAATCGTGAGGTCGCGGGTTCGAATCCTACGTGAACCCACTCCTAACACAAGACATTGAGCTTAGCTGGAGGGGTTAACAGGATTGCTAGTAATATGGGACGAAAATCCCACATTGCTAGCTATCTTTTTCTTTAAAAAAAAAAAAGATGAAGATATAAAAATGTTGGCAAAATTAGGTCACCATTTTCACAGCTCCTGATCAGTGTCATTATGACCCCAGCAGGATTTATCTGATATATAAAATCTCATCTAATAAATCGCCTACGTTACCGTCAGTTTAAGAAAAATAAATGATGTGGGGCGCATCTCAAAAAATGCCATGACCTAACCATTATTTAGTTTTGGAATTTTGAGCAATAACTAATTATAATTAAGTATGTAAATAAAAAAAAAATAACAAAGATAATTTTAAAATACGCCATTGTCAGACTATAAAAATATTTAAAAAAAAACTCATTTAACACTATAATTCCTGCAAGTGAGGTAGCGTTTACCTGTACTTTATGAGGTCTAAACAATGTGTTAGAAATCCGTGGGCAATTGAGCGCCATTACGTCAGTTAAGTCCTCATAAACAACATTGTTACAAACAGGATCAGCAGTTTAACGGTAAAGTTACAATGGCACTATTTCAAAAGAATCTACCTGATTTTGATGACGGCGCGCTTTTGAAATCGAAAATCACACTCCGGAATATGCTTAAGGCAATAAAATAGTAATTCAGAATAGTTTTGTTTGTCCGATATTTTAACTTTTCTGCAGTTTTAGAGAAAATATAACCTGCTAGTTCTCAGTACTTAGTTACAGTTCTCAGTGTTTAGTATAATCACAGAACACCGAGAATGCGGAAGAAAAATTCGGGTGCTCATTTATTTCTCTGCCGCACATCCAAAAACTGGAACACCCTACCAGCGCATGTGTTCGTTCCTACCTACGACATGGGGTATTTCAAAAGAGGCGTGAAGAAGCACCTTGCAGGTGAGCAAGGTAAGGACAGTCAGTGCTGCACATAGTGCTGTACTGTTTGGCCTTGCGTTTGGAGCGTTACTGACGCGGAATCTCGTATCACTTTGCACAGAAAATGTTCCGAAATTAAATATACGTGAGCGATCCCTATGTGTGTGTGTGTGTGTGTGTGTGTGTGTGTGTGTGTGTGTGTTGCTCGAGCACACGTTGTATGAAACTTTACTTCTGTATACCTATCAGTGTTTAGTGGAATATTAATAATCTGGTTGGATAGGTAAATGAGATTAAATGCACGTAATAATTAATACAAGCACAGATGCCCACGGCTTTGTGTTTTCATTTGAACAGCTGTAGTCGGTATCAATTAACACTGCTGGTTATCGGAACTCCAAAATCTGCTCAATTCCAACACAAATTGAAAGGTCAACGAATGAAAACATTAACCTCCTAATACTCAAACGATATTCAACTTTGAAATACGAATACTTTCACGAGTATTTCTATTGCAAATATTAAAGTGACAGTGATGGCATGTCAGTTATAGAAGTCTCAAAATTGAGTGACGTTTATGCGTTCGGGTAAAAGAGATCTATAACTCGTATAAGTAGTAAGAGTAACAAATCTATCTGTACGTGAACACGTTAACATCTCGAGTCTGGAAGCTGCCACAAAACAGAGATTAGAGTTCGTTCACACAGGATTTTATTCCTCTGCATCGGTATCGATGCGAGCGCGCATATCGGTGCACGGCTCTTACTCATTTGTTGTTGTAATTGTAAAAGGGATGGCGGATGAGATAAGTGGGTCGATGACATTCGACTCCGGCTCCCGATTACTACGATTATGCACTTTGTGCATTGAACTTTACTACAAGCTTTGATATGCACCCAGCTTTGATACGATGAGGCATTCAGTCTCTTTTAACAAAGCGTTACCGATAAGCTCCTGTTCGTTGACTCATTTCGTTTTTACTGATTACACCACGGATGTCCAGTTTCCACGTATTTGTTTATTACTACTTAGTTAATCGTGTGTAAAGTTCGCGATAAGTGAATCAAATAACAATATATTTTCGTAATCGAATACGTACCATCAATAAATAAAACATCGCAACAATACGTAATATAATATTATTGTAACAATGCATAATAATATTGAAACATTTCAATTTTATATTACAATTTAATCTTGGTACAACATGTAACTGAGGGGGATCATAAACTCATACTTAGCTTATCTCGGAACAGTGCAGTAACGAAACGAGTATATTATGTCCGTGGGGCGAACGTGTTCGTCGAATATAAATTCCCATGTAGGGCCGATAGGAACCGAATCTATCTGTTCGATAGTAACCGCTATTACCGCTATCACATCCGCTGCCGGACAGATAACCGGACGATTGTAGAACACACCAAGTAATCTATTGTTCTAACTCTAAACCGCAAATAGGAATATTTGTACCCATACAACGTGTTGCGACTGCATAGACTTTTCCCAGACAGCACTCTCGCTGCAATTCCTATGTCAAACGTGACATCAAACAGTTAACTGACACTGTCCTTACAATGTAGTTTCTCTAGGTCCTAGGAAAACAACAAATGATGCGTACATAATTTAACATGGAACATTCTAGAATCGCAGTCTACATTCAAAGTAATTATTTAGGTGTAAGTGAGTACATTGTTCATTATTTTAACGCGATAATATCGTCTAAGCTATTTCTACGCAATCTAGATCTTAATTAAATCTCGATATCACATTCTACTTTTTAAAACCTATATGGATTTGACCAGTCAATGAATGATGTATGAACTCGATGGAAAAATATGCGTTTTATGCAAGTAATATTTGAATTTAGAAGCTTAAATAGTTTATAGTACTTACAAATACTCAAACGATACTTAAGTTTAAAATTTAGATACTTACAAGTATTAGTAGTAGTCCGTCGCTACTATTAACTTTAAAGGACACTAGCGGCAGTGAGATTTAATAACGTATCACAATAATTGTCGTGATTTGAGTATTAGGCTCTTTATTTCTTTCTCTATTTACGCAAATAAAATAAATTTTATGTTTGTTAAAAATATTGAAATGGCGAAAAAACGCATCTAGCAACGAGATGAAATCTTTCGATACTTATACATATATTTGAAGATTTTTGACTCCATTAACTTTCATCTAGGGATAACAAATATTCCTTTTTAAATTGACGGTAAAACAGTTTTGAAGATATCTGTATATTTTAATCTAGATAAAACTGTAATATAATTACTTTAATTACCACTGTCGCGATTAATCATTAAATTGATTAGAGATTACCAGAAAAAATATGTCACATTTGTAAATATAATATTAATGCCAAATAATGTCAGCGCTATTTTCAAAAGAAGGACGTTTCATGTACCTACAACTATATATTTTTTTCACCTATGAAAAAATTGTATATACCTAAAGAAATATTAGAAATAAACACATAAATGATTCAGTTGACCCTAGTTGTATAACATGCCTACCAGAGCGTTTAAATGTTTAGCTATGAGGTATAAATTACCTTGAGCATTTAATTTTGATGACAATAAAATTACCAAGCAATTATACCGTATTCAAGAATAAATGTCTACCCGTAACCACGGCCGTTGCAATACGGTCGAAACGTCGGGCAATAAATAAGACCCGTAATCACACTAATATTATAAAGGCGAAAGTTTGTGAGTACGTGAGTGTGTATGTTTGTTACTTCTTCACGTCTAAACGGCTGGGGCGATTTTAATAAAATTTGGTGTGGAGTTAGCTGACAACCTGGATTAACACATAGGCTAATAAAACGCGGGTAACACCGCGGGGCACAGCTAGTATATAATAAATTACTAAAATCCACATATCAAAAACCACGAACAAAAATTGCGTGAAAAATGTAATTCATTTATTTTTCATAACACAGGTGTCTTAACTAAGTTTCACTTTCACATTAAGGTATTCTATTGAGCATGTGATATTATTTTAAATAGTAAATATGGATCGTAAACTAATAACTAAACTCGTGTGGCTAACGTGTTTAGCATGAAGTCCGTGCGATGCATAGTAATTGTAGATAATTCGTTTGGTATAAGCATGTAGCGGCAAGCGGTCTGGATGTTTTGAATTTCAACGGTCATGGTCTCATATTAGCATTAACTTGACATAACTTTGTGACTGTATTACTTTGAAGGGTTAAGAACGGACTCGAGCAATGACACATCGACATCGCTCACGGCTTTTTTTTAATGATAACTAGCAATGAGGGATTATGGGTCCTACATTACTAGCAATCATGTTAACCCCTCCAGCTAAGCTGAGTTGCTTGTGTTAGTAGTAGGCTCACGTTGGTAGTATAATGGACAGGATTCGAACCCGTGTCTTCACTATTACGAGTCTGATGCCTTAACTATAAGGCTGCTGTCGCTTTTAATATTTAAATAATCTCGGACCAGCTCGGACCACTTTGGTCTCAAGGTGTTTAAACGCTTTCTTTGTGGTCATGGTCTCATAAGTAGGTACCTCTTAGCACGAACTTGACATAACTTTGTAACTGTTTGATATCGTAGGGTTAAGCTGTGATGTGTTGACAGCTAGCTTACAGTAAAAGCACAGAATATACGCATTTAACCCCCAAATACATAAAACTTTAAAATGTGATAAACACCACGGATATTATACCAGTCAGGCAGACTGTACAAATTAATGCTTTGTGCTTCTAAAGTCTGCAGTGTGGTACCGGCTTGAGAATAGTACCACCCCATCTCTTCCCATGGGTGTCGTCAAGGGTTTCACACCAGAGGACGGGCAGCAGCGTCCTCTGCATACTTTAAAGCCTTACTGCGGTCGCCAACCCGCTCGCCAAGCGTGGCGATTATGGCAAATACCCCCAGGATCTATATTAAGTAGGTTCTACTAGGGAGACCTGTGCCCAACAGTGTGACATCATATTCAGCTTCTAAAGTACAGGCTACTGATTCAAAAAAACCGGGCAAGAGCATGTTGGACCATGCTCAGTGTAGAGTTCCAGAGCCGTTGTCGTATGAAAAAATCCGAATTGAATAATTGCACCAG
Source organism: Herminia tarsipennalis (assembly GCA_945859575.2). NCBI lineage: Eukaryota > Metazoa > Arthropoda > Insecta > Lepidoptera > Erebidae > Herminia > Herminia tarsipennalis. The sequence continues at coordinate 21,312,227 of OX243836.2, forward strand.
CAGAAGAGCGTATGTTCATGGCACTTACGCCCTTTTGTTGAGAAACGCAGTTTTTCGGCAATAACTCAATGATGGTATATCCGATTATCTCCGAAATAATTTTAGTTTAAAGTATTCGTTAAGCGCAATCTTTTATTATTTTCATATTTTTTGGTCACACGATTCAAAAGATAAGTGGGGGGGTGTAACAGGATAATGATCCTTAAAAATAAAAATTTCAGCATCTGCTACATGTGTAAAGTGCCCCCTTAAAAATATTTATTTGTATTATTTAGCTATCAAACTAAGTAGCGGCTACAACAAGACACCTTTTCACCAAACTTCATCAATATTCATTGAGTAGTCTTTGAGTAAAATGCCTGTAACATACGGACGGACTGACAGACAGACAGACAGACTAAAAGACAGATGACGAAACTAAAAGGGTTCCGTTTTCGCCACGTTGGCTTTAAAACGCTAAAAAGTAACTCAACCAACGAACTCAAACTAAAAACATCCTATATTGATAAAGCCAATAAAAAATAAACTAGATCTATTAATCAATATCGCTTATATGTTGTACCTCACGTTCAAAACATACTAAGTATAATCCAACAAAATAAAAAATATCATTTCTATACCATTTATACGTACGTTTGAGCAGATGCCATGTTAACTGCTAATTAAGCATTTTGCTTGAGGGTAATCAGCACGATCACATTGACAGTGTTATGAATAAGACATGTTCATATTTAACTAGAAACTAACATTTAGAATACATGTGGCACAGCAAAGAATATTTATCTTTGAATCTGTACGCGATGACTTTAAAATTGACGACGATTTTCTGATGCAAAAAGAGAGGTGTCATCTCTCACAGACATTACACCTCTCCACATAGCTCCCGAAAGAATGGACTTATTATATTAATCTATACTAATATCTATACTTAATATGATAAAGCTGAAGATTTTGTTTGTTTTAATAGTTGGATAGTTGGATAGCCCATTTATCGAGGAAGGCTATGGGCTATATCATACGATGAATAGGAGCGAAGCAGCGATCAAAAATGTTGCTTAAACGAGGAAAATTTACGCTGACGAAGTTGCGCGGGTCAGTTAGTATAATATATAGTGATTTCTTTGAAGATAATCACATCTCTGTACCTGACTTATTTAAATTGTTTCATATATCGGGACCTCAGTGAATGGGTATACGTATAAGTTGTAAATACTTGGTAATAAATCAATGAAAAAAAGCATTTTACTGATTGTGTAAATGCAACAAAAAATACCTCATATAAAAATATTGATACTTGCTTAGGTACTTGCATTAGCCAGATATATGATAAATGCCGACATCAATCAAAATAAGAGCATATAAAAACCCTCAAGTTCACTATCTATGTCCTCATATAAAATAAACATTCCACGGTTGAACCTAATCTATATCAAACAAATGCAAATCAAGACGATTGATTCATACGTTTTGTAGACAATTGCTAAATTGGTGATGATGAAAGATAGTCCTAAAGCCTGAGGTTACGGTGTCAATTGTCCTAGTGAGATGACTTAGCCATAACCGACACACGCCCCACTAAAACGTCCATTAATCAGTAGCACAGATTCTAAATATAGACACTTATGCTATCGACAATCCAAGCTTCTGATGTCAGCATGGAATTATGTCAAAAGGTTCACCTATGATCTTCAAGGACTTGAAGATTTTGACATAGAAATATGATTTGTCGATAGCCAATGAACATTACACGTTTTTAAACTTTTGAAAATAGAAGGATAATTCTTTATTTACATCGAATTTTGAATAAAAATAAATAAAAACTTTTGAATAGCAATGAGTTTAAAAGTCTGGTTTCGTTTAGACAGACAAAGTCGACCGACGGAGGCGGGTTTCTTGTAATGATGATGGAAGCCTTTGAATGCTAGCCAAGTATGATAATAACACGAAGATTTTGTCTCAAGCATCCCGACAGCTGGGCCTCTAGACAAATGCCATTCTATTCGATTAGAGTTTACGCTAATCGAATAGAATGATGTCGTTGCGCGCGGACAACTGCTAATCTCATATTAATCATTTTCGTATTTACAGTGTTCGGTATGCAATATTGCTTTCACGATACAGACACAGAACGACACAGAAGCAAGTGGGCTAATCTGTACCAATATATTAAAGCTGATACGCTTTATGACGCGATAACCTCAGGAACTACAGATTTGAATTGAAATTATTTTAGTGTTGGATAGCCCATTTATCGAGGAAGGCTATAGGCTATATAACATCACGCTACGACCAAAACTAGCGCGGGAAAGCTGGTTGAAAATAAGAACCAATGTGAAGATTTCATGTCTATTCTCTTTTTGAAATTTGAAACAAAAAAGAGCTGGAAGTCAAACACGCAAGTCAATCACAACAATTTGCTTTAAAGGGACCAAGTGTCGGTTTAACAGATCGTCAAAAAAAACTCACTATAATCCTACGCGTCTCGTATTAATTAGACGGCACGCTCATAGCAAATTTGTCTGTCCATATTACAATGTAGTTGACACCTCAAGATATATCGCTGTTTGACAATTCAAGCGGATTATCTGTATAAATATTCAAATTACCTAATTAATGTGCATAAATAGCTAAATGTTTGGGCTTAACAATTTTTCACAATGAAATATCACGTCGTTTATATGAATGGAGTACATGGGTGTGGATATGAGAGGGACTTATTGTAAAATAAACAGAGAAAGTGTATGATTGATCGAAGTTTTTGTATCTCTTTGTAAATGTGTGTTGACATTGTCGAAGGTTTTAAAATCTACCAAAATTATTCCGTTAATTCTTGTGTTGGAGACATTTGCAAATATTTTAAAGAATTTTTATTTTGTGTCTTTTTTGTTGGCGCGTTTTTGTTAAAGGTGTACAATTTTGTACCTTAAATTTACTGAACAAAAAACTAGATACAATAAATGCTGTATTAATTCATTATTAAAACGCTCTGAGTAAAGCGAGTGACTGTCTCGGTATCAAGAGATCATGGGTTCGATTCCTACTCGGGGCAAGTTTTCTATGATCCATAAATATTTATTCCGAGTCTGGGCGTACCTCATGTCGTTCATTGTATGTTTGTAAAATCCCCCGCCACATAAGGGTTACTTATAATATTTTTGTCAATGGTTGCTAAGCAACTTTGTTATTAAACATTTCATTTCCATTTTGGCTTTAGTATAGTGCAGGTTTTGTTTAAAAAAAAAACAAAATATCTGTAGTGATGTCACTCATAAAAACATTATACCAACATCGGTTTTTCTTGTAAGCAGTCTTCTGTGACATGGAAGTGGTATATCAGTCAATTTAAAAGACAAAACGGTCTATTATACCCTCTGATAGAATACCAGCGGCATAAATAGCCTTTTATTAGCAAGTTTTAATTCAACCCTGAGGCTTCAAACCTAAGTTTTAACACTACGCCTGCCATAAAACATACCTACGATAGGTAGTTGTGATACTAAATATAGTAATTGAGGTCTAATTGAAAGATGGGGTGGAAAGTACCATGCAATTACATAGATAAGGATGCCGATACTGCAGGTTAATTGCAAACACCTTGTACCTATTTACTCAAAAAAACATAAATGGGGGATAATTGACTATTTTTATTATATATATGTAGCTCGTTACTTTGTTTGCGGAACTTGTATGTTCGCATGAAACTTAAGCAATTATGCAAATACAACGTTATGTTGATTACTAGTCTAGCATGTGACTCTACCTGCGTATACAGGGTGAAAAAGTGTCACGATATTGACTGGTTGCTAAGCAACGGTCACGTTATTGATTGGTTGCTAAGCAACCACGAATGGCGATTGCAGCGACATGACATGCGATACAATTGGAACTAACGTTATTGATTGGTTGCTAAGCGACGTGTATAGCGATATGTCATCAATGTTTTCTTATGACGTTATCACGTAAAATTATCGTCCATAAATCGATTTTACTGACAACCATTTTTTAATATACTTATAACCTCCCGCTCTTGGGTTCTTTACTTCTTTATTTGGTGTAATACCAAATTACTACGTAATAAAACTAAAAAAATAAATTACAAATTAACCCTTCAACACCTACTTCTCACTTTTGTCACACAACCATTTACCACTCATCTGTGATACCCCGGAGTAAAATCGATCTTTCTTTGTCAGGTTTAAGGCCTAAACCTCACAATAAACAACGATTTTACTCCAGTAAAATAGTCTTTAGGTGGTTAAGGTTATACCCCAAAAACAAGTGGTAATTTCAAATTTTTAAATTTATTTAGTGTTGAGTGTAGAAGCCACACGCAGGAGGATATTTGTATATTACAAATCACCCTGTATTTATGAAATATATGTCTTTATAAGGTATTACGTGTGGACATACAAAGTTTGATCAACATCGGTTAATCGGTTTACCATCAACATAATAATGTAGAATCAAACTATCAATACTTTTTAGGGTTCTGTAGCCAAAATGGCAAAACGGAACCCTTATAGTTTCGTCGTGTCCGTCTGTTTGTCTATCTATCTATCTGTCTGTCTGTCCGCATGTCACAGGCATTTTGTTGTATAAGCTTGTATAAGCCGCTACTTAGTTTGATTATTAAATATCAAACATCTACGTGTGGCATATCATTAGACAGGTCTTAAAAAAATATTATAAGACTTTTAAGAAACTTTTTTATTAAGTGGTTATTTTCACTCCGAAAGTTGCAAAAATTTTTTTAAAAATTGTTACACCGCATGGACAAATAATTAAAAAAAATTACAAAGGTAACGTTTAATAAACACTTTCAACTAAAATTATTTTCATTTTTAACACGATAGGATATCCTCTTTTTTCTCTTCTTTTCTCTTTTCTCATTTTCAACACGATCGGATATTCTTCTTCTTCTTCACGATCGTCTTTGAGTTATTGGCACGTAAGTGCCATGAAGATACGCTCATATGTTGGTGCACTTTTTCAGATCGTATATTTTTACATGTAGTGCATTCCTTTGTAGAAACAGCTGCCGAACCCTACACCGAGCACGGTTCGACAATGTCATGCCTGTTTTTTTTTTATTATTTTTGTTCGTAAATTGTCAATTTAAGGTAGAAATAAATAAATGATAAACAATAATTAGAAAAAAAACTCCTCCTTTAGCTTTAAAAGGATTTTTTTATAATAAAGAAACCATCAATTTGTTACATTATAACAATTATCTTTACAAAGTTTAAAATAAAGTCACTCCCGCTGTTTGAGCGCTTAGATCTTTTAAATTACGCAACGGATTTTAATGTAGTTTTCAACAATAGATAGAGTGATTCAAGAGAAAGGTTTATATGTATAATACGTCATCCCGCAGGAACGGGATCCATGCATACGAAGTCGCGGGTGTTCGATAGTATGACACAAAAGCTTGGTAACGGGTTATAGAATGTTAAATCTATCATAATTTTTATCATATCAGAATTTTATATCATCGGGAATAAACGCGTTTATTCCCGTCGGGCGTCGCGACTGGGTAACGTCTCGACGCCCGCTGTGCCCCCCCCCCCCAGTCACCTTGTGACCACGGTCGTTGTAACCCGGTCGAAACGTCAATCATAAGGTAAATAGTTTACCTAGGTTAAGCGCGTTTATTCCCGTGTCAAATTGCATTTATAATGCAACGCGTAAGTTTAAAAGTTATAATGGGATTAGGTATTTGTTAAATATTTATACTGTAGGTACCTAATGAACTCGTATAACCATATTTATTCACTTTTTAGTCATAGTCATAACCCAACGGGTTAAATATATTCACCACACGTCATAATACTATTGCAAAAACGAAACTTACACGATTAAGTGTATCGGAACGCACTGTGATTAGCGATAGGGTGTCCACACTTCTAAGTAACATTGCAACGCTTTATTTAACATAAAAGGGGACTCTATACTATAATTTGTTATGAAAACTTGTAGAGGATGTATGAACGTATGGTACGTAATATTTAGCGTGGTCTCCACATTTTATTGTGGTGCAGGACAGTGGGTGTCTACCGGCGTGTGTCGTGTCGCCCCGGATCCACGGATATGTGCACAGGAGCGGATTAGATGCGTAGGTATACGTTTTTTATGAAAAGATAGCAAATAAGGATACCGACAAAATGCGGGAAGAAGTATAAAAAAACCAGTTGATTTTTTTTTTTTATATATATAATTCACATTAAATCTTCTAGATGTTGCGTTTTGAAAGTCGCTTGATTTATATGTCATTGACCAAAAATAAATAGTAAAAATCAAAACCACGCTGTGATATTTCATACTGCGGGCCAGGCTAGTCCTCTCGTAATCGGATAATTACATCTAATTTATACCTACGTAATATTAAAAGCTGAAGAGTTTGTTTGTTTGGAATTATTGAAAAAATATTTAGTGTTGTTAACCCATTTATCGAGGAAGGTAATAGGCTATATAACATCACGCTACCAGCGGAGCGTCAATGATAAAAGTTGCAAGTTCCAAAAACGGGGAAAATTGACGTAAACGTATTTGCGCGGGTCAGCTACATAAACCATATGCCTTAGAGAATAAATATGTATAATTTATCTTAGAATACACATGCATTAAACACCGTCACATTTGTTAACAAACCTACATCGAAGAAACAAATAACATTAAATGTACATTACACTAATAATCAACTTTAAAATAAACCACCAAAAACCTCAACCGCCATTCCTCATTTACACCAACAGCGACAGAACCAAAACGCAATTCAAAAGCAACAAAAAGCTCACCTCCTAATCCGTCCCATTGCAAACGGACAAACGCACACTGTCACACACACGCACACTTGCCCACACACCCTCACATCTCCTGGGTGTACACACGCCCGGGTGTATACGCACTCACATGTGGGTAGGTTAATGATAGCGGGCTTCCGTCGCGTCACACCTGAGAGCGCGTAACCGCCATCGAGTTATAGATACCTACACCCCTCACCCCTTAATTCTAAATAACGCACTTGCGTGGAACTTACGCGAGTGGTGTAGCCTACAAATTGATGACCATATCCCAATTTTCAAAACCAACATACCTACATTATTGTATTCATCGCTCGTGGAAATAACGCTAGATGTATACAGTAAGCTTCAAAAATAAATGACCATATCTATACATCGCTAGTGACTTACTTGAACTGTGTACAATCCAGCCTCAAAAATGTCTATACGCATTTTTCCAAAACTCATGTAGCAACCTGTACTATTGCGTTAATTTCATAGATCACTAAACACCACCATTTTACTTCAGAACTATAATTTTGAGTGTGACTGAACCAAAAGTAACTTATTCCCATTAAATTTGGTGGACCATTTTTATTCTACTTCTATTGAATTTACTTGCGAATTGCTTAGGTGTAAAATCATTGGGAACACTAACAATTTGTAAAAAGTAGCTGTTAGGAAACAGTACCTTTCCAATGATATTTTCCCTCCATTTTAAATTTAATATCACGTACCTAGAAGCTAAACTACTGCTAATGAGAAGGCATGATACATAATGAAAGGAATAATACCAAAGATATTCAATCAATAAGTAATTATATTTTGTAACCTAAACATAGTTGTAACCAGTTGCACATAAATAAAGTACCTACCTAGTTGCACTCAAAAACTAGTAATCGTTAGATTAGATAATGATAGCAATTATTACTTATTTTGCTACTGGTTTAACTTGTCATCGATAACAATAGCAGTTTTTAGCTATTAATATTTAAATAATTTTCCTAGAATGTGCAGGCTCATGCAGCACATTATGATGACGCGCTAATTTGTGATTACACTTGGTCAATTGAGATGAAATCTGGTAAGGAGGTAGCTTGCTTTTTATCACATTTTGATCAACAGAAACTAAACCTCGAACAAAGATAAAGAATCATTAAAAAAAAGACAACATGTATATCAATAATGTTATCCATGAGAAAGAGTCGAAATAAAAACTGTTTATGTTGTCTCTTAAATAAATTAACTATAAAAAAACATATTCGGCCGAGAATGGTGGATACCATCACAAAAACAAGTTAAAGTCTTTCAGCACTTAAAATAAAACATAATAATTCAACCAAAATAAAATACCTAGTTATTATTAAACTTTCACACAAAAGTGTCTTGGAGTTCACCGCATTCAAAAAGCAAGGGTTCGTTATTTGATTGTATTATCCACTCTATAAATTTCTTCAAGTGACACGTTGAACGAATTATGCACAACACAAAGACGCTCAATGCTAAAAGGAAAAAGTTCAATTAATCCTAATTTGCTCGCAGAGATTAAGTACGCGATAACCGGCATTTCTGTACAACCCTTTAGTGCACTTTCCGGCCCTCTATTCACATTTAAGCCGCTTTAAAAAGCCGTAGAGTTCGACAAACAAGGGACTTATAATGCGTAACGGACTAAGAATTGTTCCCAAGAAATGCATCAATTTAGATTAGGGCACTACGGAAAAGGGATCGATATAAATAAATATCGATAAACATCGAGTAATGCATATCGATTTATCGAAGGGTGAACCGATCAATGACCGGTCATCGATACATTTGCTGTTACAATAGATCAGTCAACTCCACATTGCTAATTAAGTATGCCAATGACAATGATCGGGTCGGTACCCCATCAAGAAACTGTACATTTTTTTTCCATCATTCAACAACATGCAAACTACATTGAAAATTATTTCCCTCTTAATTAGTAAATACATTTGCATAAACAAGCGTTGAGCATCCCATACTAGGACGATCATTATTATAATTGTGCTTTTTTCTCGCGAAAAACTTACACTGTGTAACGGTCAGCCCTGGTGATGTTAATCGCCAACGCATCCGCCGATAAATCGATAAACAAGTCGCGCGACTGTGACGAGTTTCCCAACTACCCGCAAATTATAATCGTGCCGCTACTGTTTTCACTGTAGACAACGGAGCTTTGATTGTAGTAGGTTCGATGAGAGCGTTTTGCGGAGATCGTCGGCCGATAGGACGAGGCGGGCGCATTAATTACTTAATACCGATGCGTGAGTAAATGTATGCAATTTCTAACGCAACTCCCTGTAATTACATTTTTTCGTTTACTCCATGATAATATTTTTTGAAAGCTTTATCTATCGCCCGTGTTCATGGATCGTAACGCTATTTACACTTTCGCATGAAACAACATTAGCACCGAGCGTCGGGGCTAGATCAAAATCGGGTAGACTTATTAAATTTCATACGTGTGCTTCACTTCAAAATGTAATATCAATTGCGTGCGGTCAAAAACTTCGTTATTTCTTTCCGTTTGTATCCGCAACTTCCTCACCAAAACAATTATTATGTTCGAAAAAAAATTGGTCGGTAATTGTGTGTGTGGGAGACGACAAGTGGCGCAAACGCACACTCGATAACATAACAACACGCATGTCTTTGTTACCGTCGCAGATGCTATCAGAAGCGTTAAATTCATTACCCGAACTTATCTGCATAGATAGTTGTACTTAATACCCCATTAACGATATTATGCATTACAGTGAAATAAAAATGCTGTTTATGAAGTCGTGTTAACGCCCTCTGTTCTCGCAAAAATGGAACAAAAACTGGAAAATGAGTATACATAACGTATCTGCCGTTATTGTTATTTATTTGCATAGACAATGGATTACTAATATTACTTGTAGGTAGGGTGGCGTGTATGTGTGTGCGTGTATGTGACTTATTTATATGTGTGTGGGTATTTCCGTCATTTCCCTGCGCAGGAGTCGTCGATCGCAATGATTGCTCACGCGTTTCGCATCACTCACCCCCACAGGAGGGATAACTCGTTCACATACAATTTACATGCGTTATATTATGCAGTTGTTTTTTTGTGTGACATAAAATCGATAATCTAATACTCTAGCAACCGTAACATTCTATTCAATAATACATGAGCAGATTACAATGATATAGATTTGTTTATACCATTGCATTACAACTAAAATATCAAATGTAGTATTCTTCAGTGAAGAGTTAGTTAGTTTATTTTAACGCAATAATCTCAGGAACTACTGGTCCAAATTGATTTTCTTTTTTGCTGTTGTATAGCTAATTTATCGAAGAAGACTATAGGCTATATAACATCACGCTACGACCAATAAGAGCCGAGCAGCAATGAAAAGTATTGCAAACACGGGGAAAATTTACGCAGACGAAGTTGTAAATTAGTAAGTACGTACATGTATATATAACACGTACAGTATTTGCAACGTCATATGCAAATATATAGTTGAAGGGTAACAAATTAAAACAAAAACTAGCTATATTGTCTTTAGTTCAAAGAAAGTAACATTTGTTAAACAAAGAGGTTCGACGAATAATAGATCTACTTTTAATGAACAAATAAAAACCATAATTATAACCGCATCGACTACTCAATGACACTCATCTATTCGTCCAAAAAAGAATAATTGGAACACAAAACCGCGGAGCCAGACCCATAGTCCTGTACAGTCGGCACACACATGTGCAGGGCGTGTCTTCACGGTACACTGCACCCTCCCTATTGTTTATCCCACGATTAAACCCAATTCAAATACTAACTCTCACTTCAAAATTAAACTGTAGTGGTGCTAGAACCTTTTGTTTTAAATACAATACACGCACTTATATAGCCACAACGAAAACTATAGACTTATATAATTGCATGTAAGTATGCGGTGACGCGATTCGCGAAGTTGTAATTTTAATAGCTTTGTAATGAGTGGATAGTGTTTTAGACGTCAATTATTATTGATATGAGTTTCGTAGATCGTAATCTTAAAAGAAAATGTTTTTTAATTCCGTATTTTTATAATAATGTTTGAATTTGAATATTAATTTAAACGAACGTACTAGAATCAACAACAACTAGTAACGCTCATTGTTCCACCCTTTTGTAGAACTAAGTTTTTTGTAAGATATTAGCCTATTACTAGGTTATGTACATGTTTGTGTTTCAATTATACGCTGTGCCTTACTGATCTTTGCACAATTAATGATCTGTAGCTAGCATAGCATCCCCCTCGAATCATCTCAAGTTAAATATATCTGGTTCTTAGACTGCAGATACTCGTACCTACATATCAAATTAATCTTCAATACTACACAGTATTGAAGAATCATCTAAAAAAATAATATAATAATAATAAAAATATAATATCTTGGGACAACTCACAACGCTATCTGATCCCAAACTAAGCAGAGCTTGTACTGTGGAAACCAGACAACTGATACACTTACTTAAATATTTCTAAATACATAAGTATGTATTTAGAAAAAAAAATATAAACTAACCCGAATCATCTAAAAAAATAATATAATAATAATAAAAATATAATATCTTGGGACAACTCACAACGCTATCTGATCCGAAACTAAGCAGAGCTTGTACTATGAAAACCAGACAACTGATAAACATACTTATATATTTCTAAATACATACATATTATAGATAAATAACACCCAGACACAGAATAAACCGTCGTGCTCATCACGCAAAGTTTTATCCTGGGTGAGGATCGACCCCACCGCACCACAGAGAAACAGTCAAATTAAAGCTTACATTTTTATTTTGACATAAGTCTTCATGTAAAGCATTTCGCATGTAGTGTTTGTCTACCATTCCATGTGTCATATATTATATTTATAACAGCGCAATCTTGTTCGCAAATGGCAATAAAATACTCAAGTTCACAATATTAGTGGTCGTTCCTGGAGCGCTAAGCAAGGATTAAAGTGGGGTGTTCGAGAGTTCGTTACGAGCTCTTCAGGCTGCGCCGGCGCAGGGACAGCTGACGTTGCCTCTGTTGCGACCAACGACGATTTAATAAACAATCATTATACAACCCTTCTGCTACTGCCTTATCTTCTAGATTATAATCAGTTAAAATCATTGGGATATTGTTGACTAGGCTGTTCTATACAATAATTAGCTATATTAAAAACCCTCTCCAATCAAATAACTTGTTTTGAGGTATCCATTATATTTAGAGTATTGTTTTTTTTATAATGTAAAAAACCTAAGTGTTTGCGAACAGGCATTACAAGTAAATGTAGAATCGACTTTTCACAAGTGTAGTATTTTGCTTCCTAAGTGAATAAATCATTTTTATTATTATTAAGAAAATAAATTTCAAAATAAATGTCTAAATTGAACACCCATGGCAATACAGGTGATGGCGGTGTAATGACGTTTTGATTGTAAAAATATACAAACTTAAAAATTTACCACGTTTTGGCGAAATTTAATTCTGAAATCGTGAATACAATAAAAAAATCACTGATAATAGTAGTAGCCCTTAAAAACACCAAACAACCAGTAGGTTTGGAGTTTTTTTACACATTCTGCATCATTGTATTTTGGATAGCTGTACTGTTGTGTCATAATTGAAAAATAATTAAACTTTCTAGAACTGGTTTTTCACATCAAATTTCATCGATATAGGCAATGAAAAAAAGCCCGATTATAAACATATCGTGCAGACATTATTTACGCATACTTTATCGTCAATCAATAATTAATATCTTGAGGCTCGACGGGTGAGACGCTCCCGAATTTCGCCGAGAATGATGAGGAGATCGCGTTCGCGTAATCGAACCGACAAAAAATAAAAAATGAAGCAAATACGAAATACTCCATTACTGGCACGGCACAGCCAACTATCGAGACGATTTCATGCAAATAAATTTGTGACGAAAATAAGACATCTTTGTCGATAATACTCTGATCAAGTTCAATCTATAAAATCTAGACAAGACGCTTTTTGTTCGGTTACCTTTCATCTTATTTCTTATCAATAAATCTAGGTGGACTGCACTGTTATTCAAAGATAAAATTGCCAGCTTTGATGTGTCTCATATTGGCAACATTATTCTACTTATTTTAATATGAATTCTATCTACTAAAGAATACAGTTTCTTTGTGTATTCTATTCAGTATTTATTTATAATAGCGGTAAAGCAAACATTGTATTAAAAATAGAATTAAAGTTTTAAGCAACGGAAAAATGTAGTGCCAAAAATTTTTAGCAGAATCGACTCTACAGTTGTCGTGTGTGGGTGCTTGCACATTGTGTATGCAAGACGCGGCGGCCGCGGGCCACGTCAGCTATTTGCTTGTGTCCAGAGGGCTAAACCATTCAAGGCTAAGACGTGAGGCCAGTTTTTGGCTGTTTTCAACTTGATCCGCTACTTGAACAACCAACCAATCCAGCTTCATTCGTCATTCCTTCAACAATCCTTGATAATCAGGCAATCTTATACCATTATTTGCTTTTATATTTAGCCAGTCAGTACCAAGAATATTGGCGATATTTTTCCTTTCTCAAATTCCTAATTCAGAAACAGTAATTGCCGTCAATTGAACAACCAATAAACAATCATTCGAATAACAGGTTTTTAAAAACAATAATTGGTTTCCATGCTACTTATCTAATACATACACTAAGTGTATAAATTACACTGCCTCATTGCATTAGCAATTGAGTGATTACCGAATTAATTCTCCACCCTCCGTGAATAGGTATGAGTAACAATCTTTAGGTGAGTTTACAGAGATCCCACGAGATGTGAGTTCTCTCACCCATTATTAATTGCACTTCTCAGGTGCTGCGATTATCCTTATTAGGCCGCCACAAACCCGGAGACAGACTTGCATTTCCACAAGTGTATCTACAGCCTAACTTGCGAGATTTATAAATTTCATTTACACCAACAAATACATAGATATCTAAACAATTTTGTAACAGAAATATATTCTAAGAAAATATTTGTTGTGTTACAATCTCATTTACGCTGTTAATCATGCAACATAAGTAAATAATAGGTATCAATCCATTGTATTGAAACAACCGTATCATTTCAATTACCGTAAGCGAATAATCAAATGCAATACACCTTTCATTTTTGAGGGATTAGGCAACTTAAGCTTGCATTACAATAGTAGTAAGTATATTAGGAATTATGAAACTGAAATTAAAATTTGTTTGCGTTGCGGCGCGAGCGCTGCGGGCCGTTCGCCCGACTGTAATTGCGCGAAGCAGCGCGCGCTCAGATTATCAGAAGCAAGTGCGTTCGATAACGCATGCGCACGAACGCGTGTTATTAAATTTATTCCTTTTTCGCCAGAATCTGCATAATGAGGGGGGCAAAAAAAAGTACGTAATCGCTAAAGTGAACGTCGCCTTCCCTTGGAGAAAGGCAGGCACCGGCCACTCTTTGTCTGATGTGTTCGAGCATAATGAATATTTAAGGAGCAGTGAGCTCCTACATTGCTATTTTATTTTTGTATTTATTATGGAAGGCCAGACGATTAAGGATGATTATTTCTTGTCAAAGCGTGGCATCGTTTTCGAAAGAGGCCGGGTCGTGTATTAACACTGGCTACTTGCGTATTATTATATTAATATCATGATCGCTTGCGGCAGTGTCGATCCTCTCACGTCCCCATACTTACTACATTGTACGCGTTGGCAGGTTGGCACCGAACTGCACGTAGGTACCCTTAATACTACACAGAGACGTATTCAGAACCAAAAGAGACAAAAGCCTATACACATAAAACAAGGTTCCAAATAAAAAAGCATTAGAGACGAGCCAAAAACTTTCCATACCCGAGGTAGTTCTTATTTAAATCGGGTAATTTACAGTGAATTTTGAGCGTGCTTGCATATTTTCGTAAAGCATAAGTTGTATCAACATAAAAGTGCAAGACTACACATAATAATATTCAAAGCACAATAAGAACAAAAATTCCCTTTGGAAGAAGGCAAGTATACAATCGCATTAACAATTTGCTAATTCGACCCTGCCGAGCCCTGGGCTACCGAAATTCCACGTTTATGGGCACGTACTCGTCTCTTTATTCAGTCTCCTTTCATGAGAGAACGGTCGTTAGGTGCATAAGTGTTCAAAATAAAATTAGGCCTTAAAAAACTGTAACAAGTAGTTTGAGGAAATGCTGCATTACAAAAACTGGCTTTGACATCGTTCGAGTCACGATTAAGATGGCAATGTCTTAATACGAAATTTCACATGAAATAAGACACACACAGTAACTCATAATTCCCGAACGTCATTACTTGAAGCAATTTCTTAAAGATATGCCTATAATGATCTGATGTCCGTGAGAAGTTTACGTTGTAACAGGATCGAAGAGGCAACAAAAAAGTACCGCGCGTGTCGTAGGCAGCGGTCCAGCAAGTAGCCAGTAATTTATGGTTAGTTTTTGGCTGCGCCTGCGCAATGCGGCCTCGCGGCTTTTCGCGGCTCCCCTCCACCGCGCCCACCCCTCGCCGCGCTGCCTCACCCGGTCACAGACCTCGCATCATTCCGTCAATCTCAACTACTTATCCGTCCGCGCCGATCCCTTATATTAATCATTTTTTCGCTCAAAAAACGAAGCGTAATAAAGATCCTATCGAGGCAGCCCCTGGAGCTCGGCACGTCGCCGTCGCGCGCTCGCTTTCGAAACCTCAGAATTGACAAACAAATATCGCAACAGATACTTATTAAGGTATGTATTATTGACTATAAACTGGTTCATTGTGCTGCCAAAATTAATCTAGGGGCTTAGCTACGTCACAAAGGCAGCGGCGTGCCGGCGCGTACGGTGGCTATTACAGACACCACATTATAATTATCTTTTTAAATAGTTTTTTCAGACGGTGTCGATATTAAAACGTCAATGTAAATAACTTGTTAGCCGCAATCTCATTTCTGAGCGATTGGATATTACAATAGTGTACGTGATTTGAGAAAGGTAACGGTGTCGTTGCTTTATCCGCGAGATGGAGCCTATTACCGGCGCGAGCGCAGCGCGTGCCGGCTCCCCGACGAATAGCCCACCATACACTTAGATTATTTTATGAGCCAGCCAAAAAATATCCAATCAATCTGGCACAAGAGACCTGAGCTGCATTCGTGTTCATTTCACGGAACTCACTGACAATGACCTTTCTCACGGTGTGACAAAAATGTGTGGAAAATGGAGTTAGTGGTTATTGTGACATATCGAAGTTACCTGTCAGTGTGACAGCTGGAGATACGATACCGTCATGTAATAGGTATCGAAAAAGAGAACGGTGGCGCGTGGAACTGTAATTAGGTTTATATCAAAGCATTGTGTTGGCCCCAACGCAAATTGAACCACGGAATATTTCACCTGACACATCGTACGTGCCTAATTGCACGGATTATTTATCTACTAAACCTCTCAGCAGTTTTTGTCGCTGAGTTGTGGCACGCGCCCACTTTCTATATAGCCGACCAGAGATGTAATTGTGCTTATACCCTTTTTTATTTCGATTTCGAAACTTCTAAGTCATCATCAGGGTATCAATAACGGTCTACGGAAATGTTTTGTTAGGTGCCAGTCGTAAGTATATGCCAATGCAATCACCATTTGAGCTGTAGCATCTGAAACTGGTAGAGTTTCTTTGATATCACGTAGTGTCAAACAATGATATGTCATTATTAGCAACTGAGATCTTTAAAGACGGGTCTTCTATCACAGTCATATGTTTTATGATACAATCGTTATGATAAAATAAAAATAAACTCCATAGTCGAAATGACATCTTTAAAAATGTTAGGTATCATGTATCCTCAACAATAATACGTCATTATCATTCCTGCACTGCTGTTGGGCACGCGCCGTGATAAACACCTAATTATATATTATACAATGATAAACAAATTATTATGATACAATCATAAAGTGATAATGATACAAAAGTAAACCCTTATATACTAATTAAAAGAATTGGTATTATGTGGTCAAACGATTGCTGTTATTAGCAGTAGGTAGGTTCGATTCGATTTTACTGCTGACTATCACAATAATCATGATAATATAATATCATAATATGATACAATGATAAATCATCAGGTATACATGAAAACTGAAACATCTGGACTTTTCAAATATCAGCGCAGAAGGCGAGGTTATTTAACTATACCTAATCACTTCTATTGAGTTTAATAAAGTGTAGGTACCAGAAAATTAAGATTTTAAACGATTATAAAACATTTTGTACACGTAACAAAGTAACGGACTAAAACTAAAACACATGTTTTTTTAAAACAGCAGAGGTAATTGGAACATGTCAAGGAACCTATTTTGAGAACTACGCATTTGAAAATACTTTCACAAAATTTGTGAGACAAAAGTAAGTGGTTTTTTTTTCTAAACTGATATTACAAAGTTGTTTAGTGTAATGTAAGGAAGCCACAAGCTGCGAGCGGGAGGATTAGCATATTACAAATCACTCTGAATAATAGAGTTTTGTTATGTAAAAACACAAGATCAGTTCAACTCCTGAATCGCGCAAGTGGAGGTCGCGCAGCTGCTAGCTATATATGACCCTTCACCCGGCAGGAACACCTTGCTAGGTCAGAGAATATTCTCAAGAGGACATAACATCTTTGCCTTAGATAAGACAAGCTGGAAGAAACGGAACTCTTCGAAAATGTAAACGCTCTACATAATTTGTGACCTTCTGACATCTCTATTAACCAAACAAGAGATACTTTAAAAATGAAATCACTTATCTGCTCACTGACTAGCTTTACGAGCTTACTAAATCATTTTTTTTCATCTAAGTAAAAAAGCATAACAATAGATAGGAGTACGCGGTGAAATTCTCTAGTTTTTTAACGTCGTACATCGCCTTCAGCTATCGTCATTATGGTAATCACTTTCTCCTGTTGATTGTAACGTGTAATTGTAACTTTTTTGCAATATAATCGACTGTATGATCGGAATCGAATTTAAAAATCAATCATAGCACACACTATTATCAAAGTTTGCCACAACGGAGCCGTAATGTGCGATAACACCATGCATAGGCAACGTAAGCTGGTTATCGCTTGAAACAATAATCCGCGATAATGGATTAGCTCACTATGCGAATATTTATAAACACTACTATCGTTTTATTCCGTAAAAGTCCGATCCATGTTTCATTATAGTTCTCACTACAGACACGGTGTAATAAATGCGGACATTACGTAGCCAATACGCCTTAAAGAAACTTTTTATTTTATCCTATTTCGATTTGTGGTTACACTCAACAAGGTATTACGCGTTATCTATCTTTTTCTAGACATACCTACGTAATTATAATAGGTTTGTAATCTCATTCCACTTACCCAATTACAAAAAAAAACACTTACCCCATTTGAAGTGTAAAACATCATTCAGGTTTCTTTAGGTTCACTTCGCGCAAAAATTAAATTAAATACGACATCGATAAATTAAACATTACAGCAAAAAATCATTAACGCACACTTTAGTAAAGTAATAATTGAAAAACTTGATTAAAAAAATTAAAAAATATATGCGAAATTATTAAAAGATTGAAGTTAATCAAAGCACGTGTTAATTCCACAGAGGTTTGGGTAGAAATAGTTATTTGTTAGGTCACGCAATGGATTTCAAATGACTAATAAATAGATCAAGATTCCATACTTAGTTATTTTAAAATGTTGATGCAGGTTTCATACTAATTTGTTTTGCGTAAAACCACAAGAAAACCAGTTGGTCAATACATTCATCGACTTAAATTGTTATTTAAGTAAACCAATAATCAGTTAAGATTGCAAGATAATGATAGAATATCGATAACAGAATAATATTATTAACATTTTATCCGTCTTTTGTTAAGTGTTGCAATTTTCAATTCAAGTAGGTGAGTACCAAGAAACTTATAGTGAAGACTGGAGTCAACATTATGTTACTGAAAAAAACAAAAAAAAAAATAACTATTTGACATTTTGACCACTATGTGATGATGGTAACCATGGTGTATGTTCGTAAACTTTCGCGATTTGTACACATTATACATAGTGAGTGATAAAAATCAAGCGAGGGTAGTTTCCGAAACCCGCGCTTCTCGGAAGCGGCGCGGACGCTGAGCTGAATTAGTCTACCCGTGACCACGGCCGTTGCAATACGGTCGAAACGTCGGGAAATAAACAAAGGTATTTAGCCTTAAAATAAAATATTTACGCGATTAAGACACGTAGCTTACAAAATTCTATAATGGTAACCATGGTGGGTGGTAACCATTAGAAAGAGAAGATGGGTGTCTTTTTAAGCAAGACGATATGAAAAACCCACTTATGTTTTTGAGTTTGGTCTCCAGTTTTTACTATAAGCTTCAATGTGATCTAAACAGAACATAAAAACAGATTATCAAATCTTTGATGTACGAACGAACGGATAGCGGTAGTTTTAATACAACTTTAATCCTTATTAAAAAGAAATAAATAACTTTTACAGTTAATATGTTATTCGTATAGATAAATTAAGCAATTGTGAACTTTAATCACGCACAGTTTCTACAGGTACAAAAGAAAATTTTACTACTTACTTCAATTGTGTCAAAATCGCGGCTGAATGTTTTACTATGACAAAATAATGTCTGTCACTATTTACAATGTTTTCCTTTTTAATCAAATAACCATAAAAACTTCGGAAATTTAGACACACAGCAGTGTGTCACCCAATTTCCAACAAAAACATTGCAAAAGGGTGACCCACAGACTGTAGATATGAACTATTTTTGGGCCAAGAATCAAGTAGTAGCTGGTCCAGCTTATGAGTATTTTCGGTTCGTTGCCATCCATTTCCAATAGAATTGAGACAATCTTTTATAAATGTTTTTCCTTTAAGAAGTCAGAAAAAAGGATGATTGTTATTTTGTGTTGGTTTATTTTTGTGGTGTTAATTATTTGCACCACTCGAGTTAGGATTTATTTAGTTGACACATTTGATTGGTTTTAATAAACGGGATTTTTATTATGTCTTCGTAGATGGATCATAGCGATTAAGAATTAGCTACTGGCTATGATCAATGATCTATCTTTTAATTCAATAAATACATGACACTTTTTTTGAGATGATAGAACTTAGAAGTAATAATTCGCGTAGCGGTTTACCTAGTCCGCATTTATTATATCTCGGCAAACCAAAACAGTAGTCGAAACTCGAATTTCATCTCTTAATAATTATGAATAAAGGTTAAAACTTAAAACACCTTTCAAAGCATAGTAAAATGCTCAACTTTCGTAAAACCATATTCCTTGATACTTTCGACATAATAATAACACAATCAGATTAAAAACAACTATGCGAGCATTTTATATTTATTTTGCAAACCAGGTTACATTTTCTTATCGAAAACACGATACGAATTATTTTGACTGCAACTAATCTGTAACAGTATAACTAAATCGAAAATTGTTTTAAAAGGCTACAATTCCAATCACACCAAATATAGCATCAAGACTTTTTACCCCTCAACGTTATTATGGTCTCCTAACCGATACCGGCTATGGCGGATAATCTGATCAGAGACTAACCAACTAAGCAAGTGATATTATAGTGCATGAGTGTATGTGCAGACACAAGCGCACACTCTATTCCCTTACTTTCATAGCCCGACAGGACTGAATACCGATATGACTGAAGAGAGATTGGACGCTAGACCGACGGCTTAATGTACTCTCCGAGGCAAGCAAGGTGTGACATATTTTGGAAACGGTCACCTTTCTATGTACCAACAGTGGTAACATTACTCCTTCCAGATATATCGATATGTTCGGTTGCTACTATGTCAGGGACTCCACCTTATTATAAATTTGACGTATGTATCTCTTCGAAACATTATAACACCAAAACCAAGGAACGGATTTTAATTTGGAGTCTTAAAATAAAAGCTAGTTGAATTTTGATGATTCTCAAATTTGTTTGCGTTGCCGATTTCAAGATAATAAAGCTTTTGTCCTAATTGCAGGGTTTTTTTAATGTACACAGTACACACATTACATATATTAAACAATATTAAAGTAGCAAACAAGCATACTGATAAATAAGGGATGTTGCCGGCCCATTGATATTTTTTTTTACAATTTACTATGCTTCATGATTGTCAAGTCAAATCAAAAAAATATACTCCGTACAAGTTTGTATGAGATCCTAAGTTAAGACATCTTAACTGCGGTTCGTCAAATCATTTTGGTTTGAAGGGTTTTACTTTAGGTTAGGCTTTATCTAGGACGAACAAATATTCGCGGCAAAACTCAGACACTCTTGAAGTTGAGCTAAGGGAAGCCCTTGATGCGAGAAGTAGTCATGATCGATTCCCACACGGAACACATGAAATTGTTGTTCCGAGTCTGAATTGAATGTTTATAAAGTCCACCCCGACTCGAGGCTTACTGAGGATCTAGTCTTTAAAAGAACCAAAGTAAATCTTTCTTTCTTACCTCCTTTTTTTTCTTTTTTTTTCTCACCTCCTGGGTCTGCAATAGTTTTTGTCGGTGACCAAGTTATTACGATTTAGTATAGACCGGTATATTAAATGAAGGCCGTATTTAACCCTCTTTTGAATCCTACCTACATGCTACACGAATATTTTAAGAAACGTACGACAAGTTTTTAAATAAAAAAAAAGTAAATTTCAATTCATTTGATTGGTTTTTACAAATATAGCCACCTCAATTTCTCATGCTAAGCAAATATATTGTTTTCTTAATTAGCGTTGTTCACTTTTGTTTCAATTTCTTCATACCATAAAAACTAACGATAATTTGTCAAACAAGTATGGCTGATTAGAATACCGGTAATAGCTGCGATTAGAAAAAGATTTGAAAGACCATTGCTAGTTATAATTACGAGAAGGATAATTATACAAGTTAAGTGGCCTTCGATGTTCTTAGTATTGTGCTGCGTTTCTTTATCTTGATTAATTTTGGTTTTCAATAAGAATGCGTCGATAAGTTTGTTTTTCCCATCGTTTGGGGTAAACTAACAACTAACGTATTCACAAAGTGGCGGGGAGGTAGCCGAGTGGAATAGTACTCGCAATAGAAAGGTCGCGATTTCGAACCCCACCTATTTTACAAGAAATCCAGCTTAGATGGAGGGGTTGACAAAATTGCTAATAATGTGCCCCCCACATTACTTATTATGTACGTTTAAAAAAAATAAAAGAAAGGGTGTCATATGTATGTATAATACGTATGTATATTTGTGGCTGCGTAGCGCTTAAACGTGGAGAAGAATTTGGATTAGAAAACTAATTTCAAAGGAATGGTTCTGAAATTTAATTAATAAAAATCGTTTTTTTTTATGTTTAGTAATATTTTGTTATTACAGCATGCTTCTTCGAGACAAAAGAAATTGTCTGTTCTTAGTTTCCTATAAATCTTTGTTCTCTATTATCTCTCTTCCATAAAGAAGAATAGAGAAATAAATATAAGAATTAACGAGAAGCACAGGTTGTAGTTTGTTGTGTTAAATGCACCTGTGATGTGACCATGGCTGATCTATACTAATATTATAAAGCTGAAGAGTTTATAATATAATAATATCTAATAATATCTCGGGACAACTCACACAACGCTATCTGATCCCAAACTAAGCAGAGTTTGTACTATGGAAACCAGACAACTGATAAACATACTTTTAAATTTCTAAATACATACATATTATAGATAAATAACACCCAGACACAGAATAAACCATCGTGCTCATCACACAAAGTTTTATCCTGGGTGGGGATCGAACCCACGACCTCTTGCGTAGCAGTCGGATACACTCCCACCGCGCCACAGAGGCAGATTTTTTAGATTTAGATTATTTGAACGCGGTAATCTCGGGAACTACTGGTTCGAATTGAAAAAAAATTTCACTGTTGGCTAGCCCATTTATCGCGGAAGGCTATACGCTATATAACATCCCGCTACGGCCAATAGGAGCAGAGCAGCAATGAGAAATGTTGCAAAAACGGGGAAAATTGACGCATACGAAGTTGCGCGGGTCAGCTAGTGCAATATAATCTTATCGTCGGGAAATATAAAGCTAATTCTTAAATATCTACAAGTATAAGGTCCCGTAGTCTAGTGTACATTTACTTAATGTGATATTAAGTACGTTGTATTTATTTATATTGTTTAATATGAAAAAAAATTACACAGTTTTGTAAGCATTCTATATTATAATACTCAAATTAGATATATTACTAACATTTGTATGAATTTTACGTATAAACTCAGACAAAATTCCGTTAAACTGTAAATCAATGGAACCCTTTTAAAGGGAGTCATGCTTTTGGATAATATTACATCTGATACGACTATGCCCATTCAATTGAAGGAGCACTCAAAAATATCCCTTATTTCGAACCCAGTAGAGTCTATAAATGATATAGATCTTATATAATTTTAAGTTATCAGCAAAATATAACTAACATTAATAACAAAAAACCGACTTTTTTAATTTTTATTAATATTACGTCAATGGTTATCGGGATTTACAATATAAAATAAATATTAAAATATTATTACTTTATTTATTGATGATATTATAATTACTTTATCAAAAATGATACTTTAATTAAAAAATATTTATAAGTACTTAAAATGTTCAACGTTGTGTATAAAATTGTCCGCATGCAAAAATGTGGGTATACTTACTAAAATACAAAATAAATAACTTCATTAAAGTTATTATAAACTGGTTCTTTAGTATTTCACAACGGACAAACATGGAAACTCGTTTTTACAGCGTTTTAAACAATAAATAGTACATTTTTCAAGTTGCGTATGCGTATATTTAATGTTAGAAACTGTTTATTTCCCGACGTTTCAACAGATTTTTACACAACAAAATATTACGACATTATAAATTACCCGTAAACATGACATTATTGGTGATATTGACAAAATAACCACGCCAATAACCAGGTGGTTATTTATAAGACCTTTTTTATCATCACTTTAAGTTACTTAAACCACATTCGATGTTTAAAAACGGCAAACTGATGTACACATAGATAACCTATTATATTGCAATGTCACACTATTATAAAAATTCGTAAAAGTAGGAAAGCATGATTTCATTATCACGAGCGAAAAAGAGAAAAATGTAATCCGTTGCCTTCATCTGTTGACGCCGCGCCGCGCGCCGGTGATGGGGCTCTGACATAAAAATTTGGTACAATTGTCAAAATTTTAAAGTGCAGCGTGTTGAGCGCTTGTAACCTATCTACACCTTTTTACTTAAAACATAATTGATAATATGTAGTATTTAGAAATATATAAGTATGTTTGTCAGTTGTCTGGTTACCATAGTATAAGGTCTGTTTAGTTCGGGGTTTTTGACGATGTGTGAGTTTTCGAAGATATTATTATTATTATATTATATTTCTATTGTCTTTATCAAACTATAACATTCCCACTGTTGGAACATAGGGAGTAAATACCGCAATCCTTAACAGGAAGCCAAGATCGTTTTTTTGGTTCAAGAACATGCTGATTATAATATGTACATCAATTAATGTAATTGTAACAATAAATCATTGTTATATTTCTAAGCAAATAGTTAAAGGTTTAAAAACTTATATACAGAATGATTTGTAGGTAATATTTTAATAACCTCCCGCGCGTGGCTTCTTTGCATTACATCAAATAACTTTGTAACATTAGTTTTGAAAAATATTTAATATCTTAACCCTTAACCACCTACCATCTGTTTTGGGAGTCATGACCTTAACCACCTACAGACTATTTCAATGGAGTAAAATCGTTGTTTATTGTAATGTTTAGGCCCTTAACCCGATATATTACTATATTAATTGTGATGATTACGATGACAGCATTCATTTAATAATAATAACCAAACAATGAAATATAATCCATTTAACTTACTACATCATCTATGTTGTATTATAAACATTTAAAACAATGTTACCAATATAATAATTATTTTATTTCAATACGTACTTTTTATTAAATTATAAAACTACGCCATACATTTTTTTATTAAAAATAAACATATATAAACTTCTTATATCGATAGATACCTCAAGTAGGTATTATTGGTATCTATTGCAAGATTTTCAATCAGCAACTTCATTAAAGGTTGCTATTTATAATGTATAATAGAACCTTACCAATACGACCTTGCTGAAAATATCAATAGAGTATCTATTGTCATAAGTAAACCTATTTTGATATCATTGCGGCTTTATTTTTAATGCAAATTAATTATGTTATCTAGATAAACTTAGTTTATTGTCTATGCTCAAATTGGACACGCATTCCATCCCTCGTTTGAATATCTTTTTTTTATCTTTGTGCACCGAAAATCACATGTAGGTGTATACTTTTTATAAAAAAACATTTTAAACATATTAATAACAGTATTATATAAGTATACTTAATTGAAAAATGTGTAAATATACCTAATATTTTTCTAAACTAAAGTACTTCAATATTTACTATAGTTATTGTATTAATATGCATATATAACAGGGTCATATTCTAAATAAACTGTTTAGATGTTTAATCGATTTCACTAATTAATATCTAAGTACAATTATATCTCGATTCCTTGACCGATATTTTTTACTTTCTAAGTAATAATCGATTAAGCAGCGATTTACCTATTTAACGATATGTTTATTATTCAAAAGTTAAGAATTTAACGATATGTATATTTTAGCCCTGCATATCAGATCAGATCAGTACAAACTTTTTTAAAATACCTACGCAAATATTTTAAAATTAATAAGTTTTATAATATTCAAAATAACATGTTAAAGTACATTTAAATACAATTCATTGATAATTACTTTGAAATAAAATACTTTTTGTTTTTAAGAATTATGTCATTTTTTTTTTAATGTAAAAAAAAACAACTAACCTGAGCTAAGTCAGCGGGTACCTCCGACTTGACGGTGTTGGCCGCAGCCCACGCCTCAGCGAAAGTCTCCATAGCACTCTGAAAGTCCATCTTGTCAATTCACGACGACATCAACATGCCGAAAATTCACACAACATGTGCACAGTGCGGGACAGACGGACAATGAACCAAGCACGTGCGAGCAGGCCGGCGGCCGGCGCGATACTGACTCTCGGGCCCCGCCCAGCGAACCGCCCGCGTCGAGAAAAACCGATACCATCCGAGCCTTCCCGTTTCAGCGCTTTTCTTTTTTAAGCCGCTATTTTAACGAGTTTCTTTTTTTTTTACCCAAGCCCGGCCCACGGTGGTGGTTGGGCGTCCTCTGGATTATTTACACTTGTAATTCACAGATTGCTACGGTGTGACTATTAATTTGTTGTGTCGAGGGGTGTTTGTCGCTATCACGATTAGATTAGAACCTATTCAGAGCTACTCGTGTTGATCTCAACAATTATGCTATTGTTTTATGTTCATGTATCTGATTTACGTCATTTTGTTTGACATAGTATTCGTTACGATTATTTTTCATATCTACACGTTTAGAACAGATTCTTATGTCTCTAAATGACTTTGCCTTGGTGCGTGATTATTACATAAAAAGATAACAGCGATGAATTGTTATTAGTATTGATTTTATGATGTTTCTTAAAGTCGTTCTCATAAACTGCCTAAAGATGTCCTTTATTAGTAAGTGGATCTTAAAACTTTGCATAGATTTCGACGTTTAATTATAGGTATGGTCAAAGTAATGATATCATCAATAATAATATAAGTGCGGTTAATTGCAGTATCCTTGTAGAATGGCATCGTCTGTGGTAGGAAGCATTTTTATTCATTATATAAATCACGGCAGCTTTCCTCTTGCAGGATGTAGGGAAAAAAATTGTCACGGCTTCGGGTAATTTTGTACGTGGCCATTATAACCTTCCGGCGAGGTTAATTTTTCTTAATTTCAGAACGTCGTTTGAGGTTTTTAAATTTGGAATATTGTAATATGGATGATCATTTTCTTCCAGTGTGAGTTATGACACAATTCTTATTTTAAAAATCGCGAGTTGTTTTTTAATGAACTATGAAGTCCGTAGCAAAGGAAACCTGTTACCTGCCTTCATTTTATTTTTAGAACGTAGGTATTTAAATAAATGTTCAGGTAATCCTTATACCTACAAAACAAGAAGGGCGAAATAAAAAAAAGTCTGATTACATTGTTGTTTATGATTTAACTTTATGGTTTGCTATTGTTTTGAAGGTAATCTGAACATTATGGTACCTACGTAAATAGAACCGTTATACGCTGACACGAGGAGAGCCGAGGTAGAGCCTTCACGGACTCCATCGTAGTCTCGAATATCCATATCGACCGGCACTCTTTGTTAGCGGATAAAACAATAAGCTTTCAAGTTTTATAATACTAGAGCATTGTGTCTAATTATGGTACAATTTGTTTACAAAGGCTTACGGTTTAGGGGTTTTTAAATGCTTTTGAAATGTGCCGATTGTTTGTTTAGGCAGGATAGTTTGAAAAGAGATTTGATAATGAACTCACAATGGGCTACCGTGGGGTACCTAAAATCAGCTGTTTGAGTAAAACGTGGTGATTGTGACCGATCCCTTCCGTATGGCTGGCGTATATGAAATGTTTAATAACAAAGTTGCTTAGCAACCATTGACAAAAGTGTTAAAGAATGACTGGTTGCAACTTTTTTATTAAACATTTCACATGCATTTCGGTTTTAGTATAGTTTTGATACGTTTAATGGACGGACGGACATGATAAAACTATATGGGTTCCGTTTTGCCATTATGGCTACGGAACCCTAAAAAACGTTACAGTCTGGCACATACTCCTATACAGGTACGCACGTTAAAAACTACTAGACCGAATTAAATTATTGAATTAATGTTATTGCTTATACCTACATCTTAAACAAAAGATACTAATATTATAAAGCTGAAGAGTTTGTTTGTTTGAACGCGATAATCTCAGGAACTACTGGTTCATACATAAGCAAATGCCATTGATATTAGTTGCTGGTACCTATTAAAAAGGAATAGGTCAAAACACGTTTATTTCTAAGGCCGATGCATATTCACCTACCCTCTTAGGTAGGTGAAGATTCATCGGCCCTAAGGAATCTCAACATCGATGCCACAGTCCGCTTGTGACCACGGCCGGTGCAACCTGCAATAATTATAAGGTAACATATAACGAAGCGACATTTACTCGTAGACTGCCTCTGTGGCGCGATGGGAGTGTATCCGACTGCTACGCAAGAGGTCGTGGGTTCGATCCCCCCCCAACCAACGTGCTCATCACACAAAGTTTTATCCTAAAACTTTGTGTGATGAGCACGATTGTTTATTCGGTGTCTGGTTGTTATTTATCTACAACTAGCTGTGCCTCGCGGTGTTACCCGCGGTTTATTAGCCTATGTGTTAATCCAGGGTGTCAGCTAACTCCATACCAAATTTTATTAAAATCGCTCCATCCGTTTAGACGTGAAGAAGTAACAAACATACACACTCACATACTTACAAACTTTCGCCTTTATAATATTAGTATGATTACATTATCAAATCTATGACTAAGTCTCCTTAGAACTAAGATTTAAAAAAAAAACATACGATACAAACACTTCTAGTACCTACAGTACGCGAAAGTAATTAAAGTTCTCAAAGTTATCGTAATAAGTATTTATTCTGGCTGATCTAAATCTGTAATACCTACTAGTACTGCTTTACTATCATTTAAACTTTCCCGTTGCACCTACCCCCACTTAGATAGGGTAATATTCATCGGCCTTAGGGAGTCTCAACATCGCTGCGACAGTCTGCTTTTGACCACGGCCGGTGCAACAAGCGGGTCATTCACGTTTTCAAAGCAGTGCAGTTGGAGTTCAGTTGCAGTTAGGTTAAGATTAAAACGGCCATTTTTGTTTTCTTGTAACTTGGGATGGATCTCAAAAACGCTTGCGCACCGTTCTAGAATATCGTTATTGCGCTCTCGAGACGCATACTTGACGCAAGCGCTGTTCGAAACGTCAAGCAATTTTAAGGTAATTATTACGTGTTAATTCCCGTATAATAAATAGTGATTGTACTGCTTTTGGAATGAGTGTAGGTAAGTACTTACACGTTTATATAATAATTCAGAATTACTTAAAGATTTTTATGAAGATATCATCATACAAATCTATACCTACTAATATTTTTTTTTTAATCTATATTTAAGGAGCTTTGTCACATTATGACTATGTCGCTCCGTCATAGCCACCTTTTGTATTACGTGCTATTACAATGATTTGTGCTTATTGTATAATTTATAAAAAGACATCGCTAAGTCCGACAAAGGGTTTGCCAGTACACTGTTACAAAAACCAATACAGTACTGTTTGCTATTAAATAAATGTGCCCGAAATTGCTCGCTTCGGACACATTCCATCAGAACATGTTGAGTGTCTTCCTCTACCCCACATACTTCGCAGTTGGGTGTTGCAGATATGCCCATCAGGAAAGTAAATTTTCTAGATGGGATGTGTCCGGTACGTAGTCTCATAGCCGTTACAGAGTTTTGTCTACTTAGTTGGCAATTATTAATCCAAGGTACTATCAACGGTTCCGGTTGGATTGTTTTGTACCAGATACCCTTTTCCACTGATCTCTGATCGAAATATTCCCTCCACGCTGTATAACAATATTCTCTTACCAAGAATAAACATTCTGAAAAGTAGGGTGTTACTGAGAGAGGTATTCCCTGATAGCAAGCCTTCTTTGCAAGAATATCTGCCCTTTCGTTGCCAGCTATGCCTATATGTGACGGAACCCACTGTAATTGAACCACTTTACCATTCTGTCCTAACTCTAAAATCTGGTTGATGATTGTGTAAGCTATCGGTGTGCCTCGAAAAGTCGAGGTACAACGAGCTACATGTTGGAGTGCACTTTTGGAGTCTGTTAACACTACAAATTTGCTGCACTGGATGGAGTTAATGTATGACAGTGCTTCGCTGATGGCAAGTAGTTCTATATACATAATTGATAGCACAGGACGTATTTTAAAGAGCATGTAAGAATTCTGCTGGGGATCAAAGAAAGCTGCACCAATCTCAGATTTTTCTTTAGACCCGTCAGTAAAAACTTGATAAAAATTAGGATATGTAAGGTCTAGATAACGGGAGCAAACACTTCTTAATGCAGGTGGGTTATAATGATGCTTGGGTTTATTCAGGGTGTCAATATCGAAATTAATAATTTTTGACAGGTCAAGGTAACCACTCCAGTGTTTGCTCATGAACATTTCTAAATTTTGGGTACAATGAACTACCAAATCTTTAAGTTGTTGATGCATAATAAATAATACGGGTTTATTTTTCCTATTCCATGAAGTTATACAAGCGGACAGATTATTTAATAAACTAATAATTATGTTACTACTTACTAAAGATTTACTTTTAAGTAAAAATTTTCCCCCCAAATAACACCTTCGAATATGTAGTGGTTGGATCCCAAGCTCACTTCCCATAGCGTGTATGGGAGTAGATCTGATGAAACCACCGATCACTCGCATCGCCTGATTTTGGGTTTTTTCTAATTTAAAAAGATGGGTTTGGCTACTATCGCCATATAAAAAACTACCATAATCGAAACGACTTCTCAAGAGAGATATGTAGACTTTTCTTAAATGTTTGGGGTGAATTCCCCAGTTGGAACCGGCCAAAAACTTAAGAATGTTGAGAAATTTTGATGTCTTTTCATTAACGTAATTTATGTGTCTAGCCCACCTAAGAGAACGATCAAGCCATAATCCTAAGTATTTAACATTTTCCACAACTTGTAAAGCTGCACCGTTAATATTAATAGCAATGTTTTGTCTATTAATTCCTTTTTTAAATATGCAAATTTTACTCTTATCAGCCGAAATTTCTAAGCCTAACTGTAACAAATTTTGGCTAATCTGATCTAGACACGACTGAAGTTGATTGCCGGCATCGAATATGCTTTTATTAGTGCAGTAAACCACGAAATCATCCGCATACTGAGAGATGTGAACAAATTCTGTACTAAATTGCTCACATAGGTCTATTGTAGCGATATTAAATAGTAATGGCGACAGCGGATCGCCTTGTGCCAGCCCGCGATCAGTTCTTCGAACTATGGACAAGTCATTTACATTAACTTTTAAATAGCGTTCACTAAGAAATTGGTGTAGATAATTACATATAACTTTCCCTGTGCCTAAACAATCTAATTTTTTTAAGAGAATGTTTATGTTTACATTGTTATATGCACTGTCGATATCGATGAAACACCCAACAGTAACACAATTATTGCAAAAACCCGTTTGAATCCTAGTAACTAGTCTGCTTAAATTATCCATACATGATCTGCTTTTTCGGAAGCCTAAAGTATCATTAGAAAACATATTGTTCTTTTCAAAATACCACTCCACTCGTCTTTGGATGATTGTATGTAGAATTTTGCATATACACGATATTAGTGCAATAGGTCGAAGTGATGAAATGGTGATAGAATCTCTACCAGGCTTAGGAATAGGGATAATATTAATATCCCGCCACTGTCTTGGCACGAAAGCCGAATTAAGGAATGCGTTGTACAATTTTAGTAATATTACCTTAGCGTTTTCAGGGAGATTTTTAAGCATACTATAAGAGATATCATCACATCCTGGTGCCGTATCTTTGGATTTTATACTCCTATTAAGTTCCGATAACGTAATTGAAGCATCCAATTTAACGTTTTGAGACGTAAACGTAGGTGGTGATTGTGGGACGTAATCAGGTGTCAAATTATGTAACAAGCGGCTAGCTTTATCAAAATCGATATGTGGTTTGTGAGACTTATAACCTTTTATCCATTTCATTTTATCCCATAGATCACTAACTGAAATACTTTCATTAATCGAGGTACAAAACGTTTGCCAAGAAAGCCTTTGGATCTGTCTTAAGAGTCTCTGAGACTCACTGATTTTATTTTTTAATATAATTAAGTTTGTAGGCGTGGGGTTCCGTCTGAAGTTAGTTAGAGCAAGTCGACGAAGTGCTACTGTTCTCGACAGTTCTGGGCACCAATATGGCCTGGATCGGAACTGTCCCGAAGGGTTAGAATTAGATCTAAAGTCTGGAATAAACCTATCCGCGGCTGACTGCAGGTAATATACAAACTCATCGTAGGCTAACTGAGCATTTTCCGATGCCGAAAAAGTATAATTTGTAAACTTTTCACTAAGATAAGATTTATAACCTGTCCAATTAGCCCTCTTAAAGTTTCTTTTTTTTGTGTACTGTAAATTAGATCTAAATGAAGTTGAAGTTTTTAAAATTAAGTGATCGCTGCCTAGTGACTCGTTAGTTACGCTCCAATCAAATCCTAGCAATATATCCGAAGATATAAGGGTCAAGTCAGGGGATGACGTCCTCATAACACCCTCAACTAGCTGAAATCGCGTAGGGCTACCGTCGTTCAAAACAATGTAATTGTGATCTAATAACGAGTCAAGAATTAGGGAACCTCTTGTATCCGTTTTATGCGACCAGTTTGTATGGTGGCCATTAAAATCCCCTAAAATTATGGACTTCCTATTTTTAATAGAAAATAAATAATCCCACATCTGAGAATTTGTCACAATCTCTGGTGAACAGTAAACCGCAATTATATGCTCCAATTGGTTACAATTAAATAACTTAACATGCACTATATCGAATCCAGTATTGTTATTATGCACTTCAACAAGTTGCGCCTGGATTGATTTATGCGCAAAAATTGCTACTCCGCCGTACGGGACATCCCTGTCCTGCCGAAAAATGTTATAGCTACTATTATATAAAAGGGTATCTGGTTCAAGCCATGTTTCACTTACCGCAGCTAAATGTATGTGTTCTTGGATCAACAATTGTTCAAACGATTTTAATTTGGGCTTTATACTACGAGCGTTCCATTGTATAATGTTTAATTTTGTAAGTTTATTAGTACATCTATCCATTTGCTGTAAACAAACTTAATATCGAAGAAACGTCAGGTATAATGTTGCCAAAAAAGTTATTTATCCATTCAATAAATATATGTAGCCATTCCTTAAGTTTTGTAAATAAATTATGTTTTGTATTTATAATTAGGTTCTTAATTTTTTCATATAAGCCCAAAAATGACGGTTTCTCTTGTCTGTTTTCCTTGGAATAAGAGCCGGATCCGAAATGTTGAATTTGGGGTGTACCTGGTTCTGTATCTAGGTTTTCGATTGAGTCCTCCGAACTTGAAATTGATAAATTTGCTGTCACATTGGTCGCCAGTTGGTATGGCACTTTTTTTTTCTTTTTGCGGGATTTATATGGCTTGCTAAAAGGTGGATTAGCTTCAGCCGAATTGGTATTTTTCGATAAAATTTCCGAGTACGAAGGTGTAACGTTAGATGGATCTTTACGCTTATTAAAAACAGGCAGGTGGGTTACAGGCGGGTTGTCAATCTTTGTGTTGAACTGGCGAGAAGGCGTAGGAGGAACATATGCAGTTAACGCTTTTTGATATGTACAGTTAAATTCTGACATTAGCTCCCTAATGCGTTTTTCTTTTTTATAGACTGAACACTCTTTTGATATTGATTTGTGATTTTCTGAACAGTTTATGCACTTTAAAGTATTGTTATCACAGTCGGTGTGGCCCTTCTGACCACAAGATACACAAAACGGTTTCAACGCGGGACATAACTTGTGTGAATGGCCAAATCGCCAACATTTGGAGCACTGACTAACTGGGAATATATATGGTGACACAGTTATCCTTAAGTCTAATAGGTAAATAAAAGGTGGTACGTATTGTCCTTTAAATCCTATTTTGACCGTCTCACTCGGTGTCCATCCATCCTCATGTCTTCTGTGGAGGCGCTTGGCCATCACAACTGTTTTGTCTGTTTTAATATGCGTCAAAAGTTCTTCCTCAGAGAGATCTAAATCTATGTCTTTTATAATGCCGTATGATATACCAACTTCCCAAGTTTTTTGTCGTCGCCATCCTAATTCCTCGAATGTAGTACAATTTATTAATTTATCTGCGCAGGTTTCATCGTTAAAAGAGATTATCAATTTGAAAGGGTTGATATATTTGACTCTAGTGATACCATTTATGTTGTGTTGGTTCAGTAGTTTGGCCAGCGCAAATTGTTTAGGGAACTTTTCTTTAGAGTACATGCAAACCTGTATGGCTAGTTCCTCGGTTCTGATACTGTCATGACTGATAGATTTCCTTTTACCCTTACTCGATACATTTATCCAGTTTTCTTCCATGTCTTCCTGACGTGTACGCTTGTTATTATGTCTGCTATCTAACTCAATATTGATATTTGTTTGGTCATCCATAGATTCTTGTTCTTCATTTAAAGCATTACTGTTGTAAGGTACATCATCGTTATTCTGAACGCTGACGTTATCCATTCGCAATAAGGTTCAAAATAATTAATTGCATCTGATCACACTCACGCAAATAACGCAACACAATAGGTGACCGGGCGGGCTACAGCGCACGCAGTAGCGAGCCTCGGCCGATAACAAACCGGTTTCTTGTTTACCGCGTTTATTAAATTACTTGAATGCGTCCTATTAGAACGAGATGTGACTAAATACTGACCTACTAATATTATAAAGCGGAAGAGTTTGTTTGTTTGTTTGTTTATCTCAGGAACTACTGGTTCGATTTGAAAAAATATTTTTTGTTGGATAGCCCATTTATCGAGGAAGGCTATAAGGTATATAACATCGCGCTATGACTAATAGGAGCGGAGCAGCAATGAGAAATGTTTAAAAAACGGGGAAAATTTACGCAGACGAAGTTGCGCGGGACAGCTAGTTTCTGCATAAAATTGTCATGTTTTGTTAGTCCCCGAATAACTAAACCATATAAAACTATTCAAACAATGAATAACCAGTGCTCAATCAACATCAGAGCTAAAATCTTTTATCTTTTTAGCGGGTACCCATTTTTAGTCAACATACCAAGTTAATTTTACCATTCTGAAACCAAAAGACAAGCGATTATATTCTTTAACGCCTAAAAAATAGAAGTTAATACAATTTTCGGGATGTGATACTAAATACTAAAGATAAAACGCCATACTAAGATTTGGAACGTTATTTCTCACCGTGATTTGTCTTTTACTGTGTTGTGTACACAGTTAATAATTCTTTGGAACACATACTTTTATGGTTATTGACTGTTGTGATTTACTCATTTTGACATGAGTTTTCAGTGGAATCTAACTGTTAAATGTATAGACGTGAACCACGTTTTTAATTTAAGAATATTACGTACAATCTGGAACAATTTTTTTAAGAGTTTTATTGCTAAGACAAGTATTTATTTATGATTTATTGACGTGATAACTTAATAACCGGGTGCACGCATGAAAAAATGTGACGTCACCGCTCACGTTCCATTGACTGGTTGCTAAGCATCGCGAATGGCGATATGTCATCACGTTATTGACTGTGGCCGTCGGGTCCACTAAAGCTGTCACAGGCATGGTTGCTTATTACAATGTCATCAATGTTTTCTTATGATGTTATCACGTAAAATTATCGTCCGTAAACTGACTTTACAGACAACCTTTTTTTTTCTTAGCATATTGAGTAAGATTTTCTCTATAGTTTTACCAACTGTTGACCGTAACTTTTTATGCATAGAAATTTGGAAAAACAAATCTATCCCTCAGAAACCGTAGATTTATCCGGGATTAAAAGTAGCCTATGTGCTATTTTTATCTCTGAGCGAAATTTAATTACGGTCTGTTCAGCCGTTTTATCGTGATTGAATAACAAACGTCCATCCATATATCCAACCTTTACAATACCTATTAGTAAGTAGGTACCTATAAATGAAGATAGACAAGAATGCTTAAAAAACTTGAGCCCACGATTAACCTTATAAGTTAAAGTATTTTAAAAGCTTTTTAATTTTACACTATGAATCAAAATCCATACTGTCCATACTAATATTATAGGTATACACGTTAAAGTAACCCTACATGTTATAAAATGTATAAGCTTCGGGTCTTAATCGCGTAATATTTTATTTTAAGGCTAAATACCTTTGTTTTATTGCCCGGCGTTTCGCCCGTATTGCAACGGCCGTGGTCACGGGTAGACTGGCTCAAACTCTGGCTGTCTGTTTTACCTTTTCACGCTTAAACCGCTGAACCGACTTAGATGAAATTTGGTATAGAGTTTGTGTGTGTCCCGGGAAAGGACATAAGCTATTATCGCGATAACCAACATAAACGCGGGCGGAGCCGCGAGCGAAAGCTAGTAAAATATAAAAACTCCTTTTTACGCAACTTCTCAGAACGTAAATAGTTCAAGCCTTTAATGACCTGCTAACCTAGATACTTAACTGCCATTACCTCAGACATTTAATGAAATATATTCCTAAGAATATAAGTAGTTTACTAACACAATAATTGCATTTTTGAAAGATAGAAAAATTAGAAGTCCAGTCCCAGGAATCGAACCTGAGACTTGCCAAACCGGGGCTGGAATCCGGGACGTAATTGGCAAGAAATGTCTATAAAAATTACTATATTAGGTAGTTTATATTTTTAATTTCAGTCTTATTAACCAAATTCTATAATTTCCGTATTTATAATATTAAGTAGGTACCATACAATAAAATTTACATTAGGTACTTACAACTAACAAATTATTTACAACAAAATAACTTGTTGGTTGCAACACAATCTTACAATCTAGAAACTATATATTTACAAAATAACAAAACTAAATAACTAAAAAAAGGCAAGCCTACTCGTCGAAATATTCCTCCCCATCGTTGTTGATGGGTAACATACCCAGAAGACTGGCAGCATTGGCACCATAGATGGCAATGCTTATTCTATGTGCAAAGAAAAAAACAGCCCACCGGTCACGTCAAGAACTAATGTTAATTTTATTGATTATGTCGGTTATCGCGATAAAAATCCTATGTCCTTCCCCGGGAATCAAACTATCTCCATACCAAATTTCATCTAAATCGGTTAAGCTGTTTTAGCGTAAAAGCGTAACAGTCAGACAGACATACAGACAGAGTTATAATATTAGCATGGATGGATATGGATTTGAGTGTATAAAAAATATTAAATTACGATTGATAAATGGTTGATCAAATGACATAATATTTACTAGTTTTAGCTACATTAAGTATAAGTTCTAACAATAACAACTAGATATCTCACGAACTAAAATAAACCTCTGTTGTCACTACTATCGCCATTTTGACTTGATTAAACAATAAAATAAACAAGAACCCAAATTACAAATAAGCAAAAATCAACTACAAGATGTAGATGAAAAAATTGTAGAAAGATTCCATTACATCCATAGCTACGTAGCTACATACACGACGAGCTAATAAAAGCTTGTTAGTAAAGAAATTATGAAGCCGTGTGGTTAGATATTGCTCGCAAACTCAATGCATCAAAGCAATATTTTATTTAAATTCTAGTATCTACGCCCACATCCTAAAAAAAACTTGATTCAATTATTAGCTAGCTTTACTTTGGCCAATATTTAAACACATATAGTATTTACCATTGTTGGTGGAAGTGGATGCTCCCGTATTATACCCATGGAGGTTGATATATTCTTTCTAATGTTCCGATTTTGACGTGATAACGTCTTATAAATCGACTAGCTGACCCGCGCAACTTCGTCTGCGTAAATTTTCCCCGTTTTTGCAACATTTTCATTTTTCAATACTGCTCCTATTGGTCATAGCATAGCGTACTGCTATGTAGCCTATAGCCTTCCTCGATAAACATATTATTGTTTGTGTTACTGACTGTACCAAAATAAATAGATTTTATAGGAGTATAGCAATAGGTCGAATCGCAGAATCAAAAAATAATTGTACTCTCTGATTCGTCCCATGAGCCGAAAGAAAAGTGGGACGAAACAGTGAACGAGCCAAAGAACCACTGACAAAGTGCGAGTAAGTATGTGTTAATTAAACTGTACCTACTTCTCTGCTTAAGCCAGTAGCGTGATTAATAAAAGGTTTGAGAAGTGAATCACTCTTTATGTCTTTGTTTTCAGATTTTCTTTATCGCATATAAATGTTCTCACTGCAGGACCGCAAGGCTTTTCTGAGAGATGTTATAAATCGTAACCTATCGTGATTTCATTTCGGATTGATGAACATCAAAATATACCTACGTTTTCGAATTTGCGGTTCTAGGTTACGCCGATTTCCTGAAAGAAAAGAAAGGAAGATATATTTGGCAAATGTTGACACATTGCAATATGGAACACAAAAAAAAGTAATTACAAATCATGTGAGCAATCAATTTTATGATCAATTTTTCGTTAATTTTACCTGTATTTGCAACATTTTTCATTGATTCTCCGGATTCTCTGGTCGCAGCGTGATGTTATATAGCCTATAACCTTCCTCGATAAATGGGCTATTCAACAGTAAAATATTTAATAGCAGTATAGATTTGAAAATACTTATAATAAAATAATTAAAATTAAGATGGTACCATAAAGTCCTACAATGAGCGTCGACGCACTTATCAAAAAGAGCTGTGCTGCTTTCATACTGACCTGTGGAACAACCTTTTTTGACGTGATACCGTCTTATAAATCGATAACCGGCTGCACTAATGAAAAAGTGTCACGTTATTGACTGGTTGCTAAGCAACGCGAACATCAATGTTTTCCTAAGACTTTATCACGTAAAATTGTCGTCCGTAAACCGACTTTACAGACAGCCATTTTTTTTCCTCGATCAACTGGTAGATGGTTCAACAAAAACATTATCCGTAGAATTCGAAACGATTTTAAGCAATGGTGCTTAAAGAAAATACTAATGCCTTCTCAAGCGTTGAAAATACGACCTACACCTCAAACTCATAACCAACATTGGCATAAGACTTACCCACAATTATTTTTCAAGAGAAGGGAGAAGAGATAGGCCAGGTGTCAAGGAGGGAGACAGAGGTCTCCCTCCTTGACACCTGGCCTCAGAGGGGGTCAGAGGATGAAAATATATATAAGGTAAAATACCTTGTTTATTGCCCGACGTTTCGACCGTATTGCAACGGCCGTGGTCGAAACATCGGGCAATAAATGGAAATAATGTGTACAAATCGCGAAAGTTTATGAACATTTGAGGAGGGAGACGTTTGATTTTAACAATAAAACCGATGATAAACTGTTTCGAGGAGGTCCAAAGCCCCTGGATTCTCTACTGATTGCTGTATAATTACTTTAAATGTTTATAATGTTATTTGCTACTGAACAGGTTAATCTTTATAACGAGCTATACTCACGATACTTTCACGCCCTGGTAAATTCCGTTGCACCAAACTTTATCGCGGTCCCTCATATGCGTGCAAAGATTTGTACGTTAAACGCGGTGGGTAGCGCGTATCAAATGTAAAGTTGTTCGTATCTGCATTGCCATTGCGTATTGCTTTTTAGATGATTTTGAGGTAATTTTTTTTTTGCTTAAAAAGATAACTAGCAATGCGGGATTGTGGATTGCATTACTAGCAATCCTGTTAACCCCTCCAGCTAAGCTTAACGTCTGTGTTATACCTAATGGGTAGGATTCGAAGCCGCGACCTCACGATTGCGAAACTGACACTGCTTGGAAAAACCGTAATTATGTGTAAGTTTTGTAGATTTATTAGCGAATGAATGTTGATAAACTTTCGCGATTTAAACTTTCTGACAGTTCCGTAATAGTGAGTGATAAAAATCAAGCGAGGGAAGTTTCCGAAACCCGCGCTTCATGGAGACGACGCTGAGCTGAACTAGTCTACCCGTGACCGCGGCCGTTGCAATACAGTCGAAACGTCGGGCTATAAACAAGGTATTTTACCTTAAATTTTCACGCGATTAAGACCCGTAATATATTTATTCGCGAATGGCGTTATATACACTTATAGGTTCGCATATTAGTGCGAATATGAAGAACCGACATTAGATCTTAAACGTACGTTACCTAGAATGAACGATTAAAGTCTTTATCGCCTTGTTTATTTTAGTTAGGCTTAAAAATAAAATAATTAATGTAATTATGATACTATTATTATCCAGGTAATAATTGTAATAATTATTTTCATTGTGTATTTTAATTGAAGCACTTTTAGATAATAATTTACACAAACGTGCCAATTATTAGGGTTTTATTTTTGCCTTGAGGGTTCTCAGTAGAAAGTGAGACAGTTATAAGTATTTCTATAAAATCGCATTTTTATTTACGAAAATTATTTTCTCGTGTGGGAACCGAAATCAAAACCTCTTGCGCAGCAGTCGTACGCACTGGGTACTGCACCACTGAGGCAGATTATATCATTTTCCTCGGCCGCCCCGCGATACGCCCCGGGCGACGGGTGAGAAGGGACGACATCCGGCCACCCTAGGCGCAGGCCTGCGGACGACGAGCAGTGGGTAGCTTGCCGTCCAGCTTAGGACTAGGCCGGGTCGACGGCGCGCTAGTGTTCCACGCGCGCCTCAAAGAGGTGTCAGCAAGTGACGGGGCCCCATTGGGCCAGCGCCCACCGGGAGTGCGGGATCGTTCGAAAGAATTACCGTACTCCCGGAACACCAGAGCGAAAGAAGGAACACAGATGGGTTTTAGTCAGTAAGAGTCTGACACGCCCTCCCGCTCGTGCCCACAGCGGGAGAAGTCAAATGATGATTTCCCATCTAGAAAAAAAAAAAAAAAAAAAAAAAAAAGATTATATCATTTTAATTCATTAAACTGTATCATTAGTGTTAGTACGCTGGATAGGCTTACGCCGACACCAACAAGACGTCCATTTGGTTTTGATATTTTTTTGAAAGATAACTAACAATGTGGGTCGCACATTTCTAACAATCCTGATAACCCCTTCAGCTAACTAAATTGCTTGCGTTAGGAGAGGGTCCATCGGTAGTATGTAGGATAGGATTCAAACCCGCGACCTCACTATTGCGTCCAACAACAATGGTCATTTGTCAGTAAAAAAAGGTTGAAAACCACTACCCTAATCAAATCAAATTTATTCCTGCGTTTAGAAGTAATAGTGAAATAATGGAACTCGAGTAATTCATTCGTACAAACATGAGTTCCGAAATCATTACACTCCTTTTTAAAAACATTAATAATAATAATATGTTGGGACACACATCGCTATCTGATCCCAAACTAAGCAGAGCTTGTGCTATGGAAACCAGACAACTGATAAACATACTTATATATTTCTAAATACATACATATTATAGATAAATAACACGCAGACACAGAATAAACCATCGTGTTCATCACACAAAATTTATCGAACCCGCAACCTCCGGTTTTGCAGTCAGGGTCACTAACCACTAGACCAACAGACCCGTCAATTTTTTTGGATTTAAATATTTTCTTGCTCTTCCATAAACAGTTCATAACTGACGCCAGTTGTAGGTACTGGCGCCGAATGCAGACTCATACGGGCAAAGCCGGATTTACTTTGAGTCAGTGTTTAAATGGACTTTATTACAAATAACTTTAAATCTATCAGACAAAACAATAGAATGTGCAGATGTCGTTAGTGTTGTGTGTCGAAGTACCGACGGTTCTGTAATAGTGAGTGATAAAAATCAAGCGAGGGTAGTTTCCGAAACCCGCGCTTCTCGGAGGCGACGCTGAGCTGAATTAGTCTACCCGTGACCACGGCCGTTGCAATACGGTCGAAACGTCGGGAAATAAACAAAGGTATTTAGCCTTAAAATAAAATATTTACGCGATTAGGACCTATAATGTGTACAAATATATATATGCTTATAAAATTCTATAATGTGTACAAATCGCGAAAGTTTACGAACATATATAAAACAATAGAGTTCTCGGATTATAATCAGCATGGAGTCACAAGGCCTCGCTAATGTGATATCTTCTCGCTAAGAAATTGATAGCATCCTTCAAATAATGAATCCGACGAATGGTCCTACTAGAACCAATCCACAAGAATAGTTCGAAGTTCCATTATTTAAATGTATCTAAACATATAGATAAGTACTTACTATATTATATCTTTCTAGACTCTCTACAGCAGGAGTTCCCAACCTTTTAGCATAACGGAACACCCATCAAATATCTACCTTTTATTTTATGGAACCTATTTCATAAGGAGAGGGGGAGGCAATTAATCTGACAATAAACTCAATAGATTATCCCATTACCAAATGTCCGGTTCTAATTTCTCGTTCTCGTTTCATTTGATAATCTAAATAAGAACAGAGAAGAAATTATAATTGGAATTATTTTAAATGGAAGGTACGCACTTTATTCCTTGATGGATCAGCTGAATCATCACAACATTAGTAACATAAATATTAGTCTGTATCTATGTATTTATTTAAGTATGTATGTATGTATTGCTGTAAGTATGTATACTATTGTATAGTTATATTGTTTTATTTGTGTATTATGTAAGAATAATAAGGAAGTTCTTATTTTACAATTAGGTTACTGCACCTACACATTCCATTTCTACATCACCCTAAGGTAGACTGGCAGAGAATGCTTTTAGCATTAAGTCCACCTTTGTACAACTTTGTGCATAAAGTTTTAAATAAATAAATAAATATAATCATAATAACTGGACACATTGGCAATCACGAGTTTTTTTGACGTGATAACGTCTCATAAATCGATGACCGGCTGCACTCACAAAAAAGTGTCACGTTATTGACTGGTTGCTAAGCAACGCCATGGCGATATGTACAATTACCTATTATTCGTATAGTAACATTTTTTTTTTCAATTTCTAAACATTGTTGTAATTGTAATTTTTCCACGTGGGACCCACTTTGGGAAACGCTGGTCTACAGTATGAATGTTTGCCAAAGGATATGCAAACGCTATTGGTTGATGAATCATGTCTGATTTAAGCAAACTTTATTGCCAATTATCACTTTTATGTATATTCAGTGCCTTAACAATGTACGACTTTAAACCAAGGACGCACTAAATAACCGTTATCGAAATAACGTGACTAGTAGGTACATTCATACCTATATTTAGGTTAGCTACTCGTTGGTCTCCATTTTGGAATTATTATTTAACTCCTTTAGGAATGGAATTTACAATTATATAAGCGGCGGTAGCTTAATGGCTAAGGCATCGGTCTCGCAATCGTGAGGTCGCGGGTTCGAATCCTACCTATTATACTACCGACGTGAACCC
Organism: Herminia tarsipennalis; assembly: GCA_945859575.2. NCBI lineage: Eukaryota > Metazoa > Arthropoda > Insecta > Lepidoptera > Erebidae > Herminia > Herminia tarsipennalis. The sequence continues at coordinate 21,355,238 of OX243836.2, forward strand.
ACACCTAACACAAGCCTTTGAGCTTAGCTGGAGGGGTTAACAGGATTGCTAGTAATGTGGGACTCAATCCCACATTGCTAGTTATCTTTCTATTAAAAAAAAAAATGTAATTTGTGTGCCAAATAATCCAATAAGGATGTTGACGTCAAAGTCAAATCAGTCTCTTTTTATTAAATTTCAAAACAAAAAGCTCTATAGAAATATTATTTTTCTGTGGGATAGCCCATTTATCGAAGAAGGCTATAAGCTATATAACATCATGCTACGACCAATAGAAGGGGAGCAGCAATGAAAAATGTTGCAAAAACGGGGAAAATTGAAGCATACGAAGTTGCGCGGGTCAACTATATCTTTAATATGTACAATTGTGTAGCTCAGTTAATAGATTGCCATCTCATATAGCTCCGGCGGCACTAATGAACTACACATCTAATTCTTCTAATAATCATGATCAGAATACCAAACAGGCTGTTACATAAGTATGTACAACACAAGTGGAATGTTAGGAGCCTTTCACAAGACCTGTGTGTACAATGTGTTCACGGCCCCGGTCTAATGACAGAATGTATATCCTTTAATGTAAGGTAAATGCATTTTATTGTTTTACTAGAATACTTCCCAAATATAGTTCGTTAAGTGATCTTTCATCTTTTTTTTGTTTTGAAATTTGGTAGTGTTAATTGTTTTAAGTAACGTAATCTTTTTGAATAATGTACTTATAATTAAAACACTACAATAATCTATGTATCTAATAGTTTTAAAGGAGCAATTCTTATAGGTAAATATTCACTATAAAGTACATTATGTATTTATTATGAATATTGGCAACGGCTCCAACGATTTTTATAAAATTTAGTTTGCAGGGAGTTTCGGGGGCGATACATCGATCTAGCAAGGATTATATTTTAAAAATCGTCGTTTAAAAAAAATATTTCGAGCAAAGCTTGGTCATCCAAGTACCAATTAATATTTATTAAGTAGTTGTAGCTTTTATAATATAGTCTTTGTTTATCCATTCTACTAAGTACTTAAGGCAAGCATCCTACTTTAATACCTATATTTTCTAATGAATGCAGTTATGTTTAGATTGATGGAATCATAAAAAGTAGTATCAAATTGTGCAGCTGTCTATCTAAACTCCTATTTTAGCCTTTGGTTTCTTAGTAGAAGCATTTCTATAACAAAGCTCTTAGTACAAGCGGCGGTAGCCTAATAGCTGAGGCATCGGTCTCGCAATCATGAGGTCGCGGGTTCGAATCCTACCCATTATACTACCACTCCTAACACAAGCGTTTGAGCTTAGCTGGAGGGGTTAACAAGATTGCTAGTAATGTGGGACTCAATCCCACATTGCTCGTAATCTTTAAAAAAAAAGTTCTATACCAATTAGCCTATAAGAATTTAACAGGATTGAAAATTAATGAATGAATAACATTGTTTAAGAGGATAAAGTTCACCACATCTTTCCCACAGATAGGCTCGTAATCAAAGGTTGTGTCGTGACGTCACAGTTTGGTATCACGCGACGACTCTACCGAGTTAATTTACACAGTGTCTTATCAACTTTACGTAAAACTAACTCTAACGTTTCTTATAAAACAGTAAGTTGTTGTAACTACAAGTAGGCATATAAAAATGTTGATAAACTTTCACGATTTATACACATTATAAAATTATATATAGGTACTACGGGTCTTAATCGCGTGAATTACGGTCGAAACGTCGGGGAATAAACAAGGTATTTTACCTTAAATTATTCACGCGATGAAGACCCGTAGTATATATAATTTTGTAAAGTAGGCAAATGTCTTTGAATGAGATAAATAAGCGGCGAAGGTCTATAGTAACCTAGATCTAGTATCGAGAGGACGTGGGTTTGATTAGGTACTATGAAATATACTAGCAATGAAACCCACTCCTTACACGAGATCGCTAGAGATGCGGCACCCACATTGCTTAAATATCATACCTACATTTACCTACTCTAAAGGTTATGACTTTTTTATTATTTCTATTATTACCCATAGTAGGTAGTTACCCCATATACTTAGATAGGTAGTAGGCATTAGTTTCAACAAGAAATGATTCCAAAGTAAATCAGAAAAAAACGATATAACGCAAGTCATTATTGCTTAAATAACCTAAGGTTAACTTTGAAATCTACTTATCCTTGATTTTCCATGAATTTCTTCATCTAAACAAAAATGACTTGTACCTACTGTAGGTATTTTGCTCTACTAAGAAATCTACGTATAGTCCACAAATACGCAGCTAAGTTAAAAGAAAGCTGTAGAAAAATCTGCCATTTCGCTTCCACCCCCTACCGTCCTGAAACATTTTCAGTTTAGGTAAACTTTCAGCACATATCCTAATCCGCCTATATCCGAGATACCAATAGCGTTCGCTAGGCGTCAACATTCGGTATAACCTCCTCCAATACGGGAGTGTCCGGTTTAGGTTAGGTTAGGTTATATTATCCGTTATCCGTGGGATTAGGCGCAGTGAGCGGAGCGGGGCGGGGTCGGACCACGCCCACCGGTCGATGCGCCCACCACCTCGCCCCGCTCATTGTTCCGTTATCTATCCGAGACGCAACACGCTCATCGTCACAGAACTGATACAAAATGTTGAGAACACAGAAGGCTTACAACTCTAACAACGCACGCGTAGATCGCACGCATCGTTAAAGAGCTCAGAATCTCGGAGCACTTTGTTCCGAAGGTTACATTAATAAAGTTTATTTCTAAGAAAATATGAAGTAGTTAGATACAGTATACATAGATATTATACATTACATGTCGATACAATAAATGTTTTTTGCTAGAACTCCTTTCACTATGTTATAGGTACCGGTCACGCAACGAACCAGTTGTCCGATATATCGAACTAAGGTGTTCTAAAATTCTGTGTAGGTACCTATAAGTGTAATGTCTATGTGCGTTGCTCAAGCAAATTAATAAGTAGTACAAAATACCGATATTATAGAAGCCTTCGCTCGAGCAATGTATATTGCGGAATTACAGATCGCTTAGTTCGAAAGCCGTTCCTAATTACGCGTCCGTGAGCGTTCCTCGAGCGCGCGTTTTATGATATGAAGGTTACCTTCTATTCTCGCTATTTGTGGCGTTTGTATAAAGCTTACTTTCTGTATTATAGTTGTTTTATGTCATAGATAAGCACCGGTAACCGGCCGTCCTCGTCACTACCTGCCGCATCTCAGCTGTGACGTCACTAACTTGGTTGCGTCGACTCTCTATTATGCTAGTTCCGAGTTTCCCGCCGATCTGGCTTTCATGTGAACGCTATTGTTGCTCTTCTGTTGAGATGCATAGCGGTTGTTATTGCGTAGCTATTTAGATTTTTTGTTTAGAAACTAGTTAGTTATAGATACCTACATAGTGTTTGTATTCATGTATTGAAACAAAGCGAAACGGCATTCGAATCAAGGTTGCTTTAAATATACTTAGGCATTATGCGACTACTACGCGGGTCAGCTAGTATTTACTATGAATATACTTTCGCGATTTGTATATATCATAAAACTAGCTGTCCCGCGCAACTTCGTCTGCGTAAATTTTCCCCGTTTTTGCAACATTTCTCATTGCTGCTTCGCTCCTATTGGTCGTAGCCTGATGTTATATAGCCTATAGCCTTCCTCGATAAATGGGAATTTTTCAATTAGTATAAGTAGTTCCTGATTACCGCGTTCAAACAAACAAACTCTTCAGCTTTATAATATTAGTACCTATAGATTATATAAGTATATAAGACCCGTAGTCTTAATCGTGTAAATAATTTAAGGTAAAATACCTCGAATCGAATAAAGACCATTCTTTTGTTTCTTTTGATATCAGAATTCATATTTAATATTTAGGTAATCTTTCGTTACCAGTAAGTACCTAATTTGGTCAATATTTAAGCACATACCTATAGTTTTTACCTTTGTTGTAAGTAGATGCTCCTACAATGTTGTTTCTACTAAGGCTGATTTAATTTTTAATCAATATAATTTGCATTAGCCCTTTAACCTGGTATATACATAGTATATTACCCGCAGTATATATAATTTTATAATGTGTACAAATCGCGAAAGTTTATCAACATTTATAATCAAATCTTTCCTCTTTATAATGTTACTAGCTGTCCCGCGCAACTACGTATGCGTAAATTTTCCCCGTTTTTGCAACATTTCTCGTCGCTACTCCGCTCCTATTAGTCGTAGCGTGATGTTATATAGCCCATAGCCTTCCTCGATAAATGGGCTATCCAACAAAAAAAGATTTTTTTAAATCGGACCAGTACTTCCTGAGATTAGCGCGTTTAAACAAACAAACAAACAAACTCTTCCGCTTTATAATATTAGTATAGATAGTATAGATCTATTAATAATATATTGTTAGACACATACAAAATCACGATCAAATTCTAGCTCCTCATACATCCACACCAATAAGGAAACATTAGTTGTCTAGAATCTTAATAAGATGACAGAACAATCATGAATTATTAGTAGTAAGACGGACGTGAGGCATTTTTCATTGGCTCAGGCGGTTGCATGCTTCTTGTTCAGGGTCAAGTGTCCGCTACTAAGTGGATACTAGGTCTTTGTTTTATACACAAAGGTGGTTGAAAAAATGTATTAATGGCTTATTCTTATTGGTGTCGGTATAATCGTGACTTGTCTTTAACAATTATGACCTGTACATTGGGTATTTGAATAATAATAATATCTTGGGACTAATCACACAACGCTATCTGATCCCATAGTAAGCAGAGCTTGTACTATGGAAACCAGACAACTGATGAATATACTTATAAATATCTAGATTATTAGTTCTTGCAACTCTAAATTAAATATGAGATGATTTAATGCAGCGCCTTTATTTACACGCATCTCATTATTATTTTTGACCAGTTTTGACAATAGCTACCCCCCAACCCCTTTTCTAGTCATGCGGCCGACTCGCGACTCATACTTCGCCGCCAGTGTTGAATCAAATGCGAAATCTCACATAAGATTAGGAAAGGGGAGGGGGTCAGCCAAATCTCACGATATCTCACTAGTGGGATGGAGGTGATCAAAGATCCTACTAAATCACCTCACATAATTTATGGACGCCCCCTTATGTAACAACCTACCTCATGTTTAATCAACTAGGTACCTACACGTGAATAGTAACTACGCATCTTTACTAAGATCGACCGCGCATCGAATATGATAATATAATAATTATGTGAAAGCATTCAAGCAGGTTGAAAACATTATTGGTGTTTTAAAGCCCTATGGTCCACTTCGCCGGAGGCAGATTGCATCTCCACATCCAACATTTAACGCCAAGTAATCGCATAATCATCAATAATCCTTAACTCACACAAAAAGTATTGCAAGAAACGGATTTCTATCACGGTACAATGACCAATTCTCTCACACATACCCCAAAGAAATTACAACTCTAAATCATTACATCAAAGTTCAATGTCATATGAGCAGTCTTTGGAAGTCTTGCAACCCGCTGCGAAACAGGGATCAGTATGAAAAAAAAATAAACAGATTTTGGGATTATTATTAATGAAATGTCACTCGATTTTTGACTTCTACTTACCTGAATCTGATGGATATGAGTCAACTTTGGTGGTGGAATACATCTTAACTTTATTCCTTGACTTTGGTCCCATGGAAGTTGGTTATTGCGGCGAAAACAACCTGAGCTCTTACTTATTTCTGTAACAAATTACATCTAAATCGGCTAGCCTGACATTTGCTTTAAACACTAAGACATATTGTCAGTCAGAATTACTTTCCTCTTTACATAAATGGTAGTCATATATCTAGAATATTAAAATCCACGCTTTAAGTACATAATTTCGTTGAAATGTGTAAACTCAAACAAACAGATAGCTGTAATGTCGCTACCATGCATGTACATCCTCGAGACAATACTGTTTGTAAAGAAAAATGCGCATCTGTTTATTAACCTTAACAGTAGGAGACACAATTATAAAATAAGTATTCCGCTAAATACTACAGCTTTTCTAAATAAAAGTATATTCTGTATGGCTCCAAGAATATATAACCACTTGCCAAAATGGTTACTAGAAATTAATGACGTACAAACATTCAAGGCTAAACTGAAAGTGATCCTACTCGAAAAGGCATACTACACAGTTGATGAGTATATTTTAGATAAACTGTAATATTAATTAAATTATGATTTTTTATTTATGTAAAGAAAATATTTTTATTTTATAAAAATATTTTATTATGCTGTAAAGCTAAATAGAGCGTTCTAATGTACTTATATAAATGTACTTATATACCTGTAGTTGTGCAAATAAATAAATATGAAATATGAATATGATTATGAAAATTTTTAATATTTTTTATCAACACTGTTTACATAAAGCCTCTTTACAATTAAAACAATCTATTCCGCCTCCACATGTCTTCCCATATGACTTCAATAAAGAAAAAAAATTAAGTTATTTTTTTTCGTCATTATATTACATGGGAACATCTAACCTAACAACAGAATAACGGGTCGGATAGGAAAGCTACCTATAAACAAGTAAAGGATGTATTTTTAACACGTTTATATTTTACTAGCGGACGCCTCGCGGTTTCACCCGCGTAGTTTCTGTTCCCATGGGAATACAGGGATAAAAAATAGCCTATGTCACCCGGGGTTAGTGTAGCTTCACAACGATGATAGAATTTTTTAAATCCGTCCAGAAGATTCGGAGCCTATTCAATACAAACAAACAATTAAATCTTTCCTCTTTATAATATTAGTACCTATAGAAGTATAGATACCTATATAGATATAGATTTACATATAAAGTCACACAAGACGACATAGCAATTTCATAACTTAAATACCACAAATGCAGGTTATCACGCTAATATTATAAAGGCGAAAGTTTGTGAGTATGTGAGTGTGTATGTTTGTTACTTCTTCACGTCTAAACGGCTGGAGCAATTTTAATAAAATTTGGTATGGAGTTAGCTGACACCCTGGGTTAACACATAGGCTAATAAACTGCGGGTAGCACCGCGGGGCACAGCTAGTATTATATAAATGCATCTGTCGAGAACGGGTACAGACTAAGTTGCCATGGGCGTTGCGCGGGTGTTCGACGCGTACCGTCCCATACCGCATACCTAATATAAGAAACTAGCTGACCCGCGCAACTTCGTCTGAATAAATTGTCCCCGTTTTTGCAACATTTCCTACTGCTGCTCCGCTCCTTATTTCTCCACTATTTAATGGATGATAATATACATATAAACCTTCCTCTTCAATCACTCTATCTATTAAAAAAACCGCATCAAAATCCGTAGCGTAGTTTTAAAGATTTAAGCATACATAGGGATATAGGGACAGAGAAAGCGACTTTGTTTTATACTATGTAGTGATATTATCTCACATAGGTACATACAATTACAGTTACATTATGATTATAATGTGCCATGGAAACATATCCAAACTAATCTATACTAATAAAGAAAGCGGCAGTAGCCTAATGGCTAAGGTATCGGTCTCGCAATCGTGAGGTCGTGAGTTAGAATCCTACCCATTATACTACTGACGTGAACCTACTTCTAACACTTGTGTTAGGAGTAGGTTCACGTCAGTAGCACCTTTGAGATTAGCTGGAAGGGTTAACAAGATTGCTAATAATGTGGGACTCAATCCCACATTATGCTAGTTATCTTCATAAAAAATATATATATATATAAAGATGAAGAGTTTGTTTGTTTGTTTGAAAGCAGTAATCTCAGGAACTACTGTCCGAATTGAAAAATTCTTTTACTGTTGTAAAGCCCATTTATCGAGGAAGGCTATAGGCTATAACATCACGCTACTACCAGTAGAAGCGGAGCAGCAATGAGAAATGTTGCAAAAACGGGGAAAATTTACGCAGACGAAGTTGCGCGGGACAGCTTGTAATAAATAAATGGGAAGGTAACTCCGTCTGTTACCTACGTTGACGCGGCACGAACCGATGAAGCGATTCAGATGAAATCTGATTTGGAGATAGCTTAAGTCTAGAGGAAGGACATAGGATAGTTTTTATCACGACAACCGACATCCACGCGGACCGAGTTAAGGGCAAAAGCTAGAAGCTTACCGCGAAGACGGGATAAAAGAACGTGAATAAGGATCCAGAATGGAATACATAGATACAAGGTAAGTAGGAAAACGTAAAATAATTAGAATAAATCGTTAACTTATTGTTAATGATGCTTAAATTTTAAATAAGCATTTTTTTTTTAATAGAGAATTATTTGACTTACATTTTAGGCGATTAGTTTCATACTTACAACGCGCATTAGTAGGCACGTAAACGCCTTGAAAAATATAAGAAGTAGGTATTATAGAATTGTATAAGCTACGGTTCTTAATCGCGTAAATATTTTATTTGAAGGCTAAATACTTTTGTTTATAGCCCGACGTTTCGACCGTATTGCAACGGCCGTGGTCACGGATAGACTCTCTTCTCTATAAGAAGTAGGTAGATACCGTAAGTTATAAACGCGCAATAGGTATATTACGCGCAATATATTAGGTACGCGCGCTCAACTCTGGTCATCTGAAATAAGACTTCTTCTTATATTGATAAATGTGAACTATATAAAATATCAACTAAACCTATTAAAAATGCTATGTTCCCAAACCAACCCGAAATGTTATAATCCGACAATAAACTGTTTATTCCCAACCAATTTAAACGTAACATTCATCAAACAAGATCCGAGACCAATCCGTAGATCGACTGCATCCAAAAACTAAGTTAAGAATGCGATGAATTTGACAAGTCACCGATTTTTTATCTCTTCAACAGATTATCTGGTCTCCTTACCTCACTCGATCAATCTTATCGAGGCAACTATGACGGAACAAAACACCAAAAGGCCCGAATCACCAAACAATACTACAAAGAATTTACAACCTTATAACGAAGTGTTAGGGTATATTTTCGAAGTGACGGAGTGAAACGAGATGTAATAGCTAAGGCCCAATGCGGCGGATCATCGCCGGATTCCGGGAAATTCGGCCCGCGTGAATACCTGCCTTTACAGGTAACATTGACTATAGATTGTTATAGACAGGGCACATTAAAATAATACATATTGTAACCACAAGGTCATCAGTTGCCGTTGGTCACCCCATTCTTAAGTAAGAACTTTCTGACCCGCGCAATTTCATCTGCGTAAAATTTCCCCGTTTTTGCAACATTTTTTATTGCTGCTCCGCTCCTATTAATTGTAGCGTAAAGGTATATATCGATAAATGGGCTATCCAACAGTAAAATAACTGTTCAATTCGGATCAGTAGTTCCTGAGATTATTGCGTTGAAATGAACAAACCCTTCGGCTTTAATAATATTAGTATGAAGAATGAAAGTGATTTACTGTAACAGTAGGTACTACATTTAATTACAACTAAGGGATATCACACCGGAGGACGGGCAGCAGCGTCCTTAGCATTTTAAAGCCTTACTGCGATCGCTAACCCACTCACCAATAAACATATAGATACCCCCCAGGCATCGGCCAGGATAAAACTTTGTGTTATGTACACGATGGTTTATTCTGTGTCTGGGTGTTATTTATCTATAATATGTATGTATTTAGAATTATATAAATATGTATCAGCTGTCTGGTTGCCATAGTAAAGCTCTGCTTAGTTTGGAATCAGATGACGTTGTGTTAGTTATCCCAAGATATTATTATTATTATTAATTAATTATTAAATTAATAATTATAGGGTTGTGAATGTGATGGTAGAAAATTAAAGAATATACCTAACTTAAATTTATATTAAGTAGATTTTGCTGGGGAGACCCGTGCCCAGCAGTGGGACTACATTTAACTGTGGAGAAAGCTTTATACAGTTTAAACAGATACATACAAATAGTATTTTGTGTTGATGACGATTTCTTTATTTCATAATTTAAAAGTATATACCCTACCTTTACAACTTATTTATTTATTTAAAAAATGTCCTTATTTATGTGGCAACCATTTTTATTTCCCCAGGCGCTAACGTTTATAGATAATGACATTTGTCAAGACTGTGTACTATAGTTAACGCCCGTAGGCATTATTTGCCATATTAAAAAAAATGTATACCGTTTTATAAAAAACCATTGCTGTAGATAATATATTTTAATCGAAACATTGAACAAGTTAATTTGTTTGATCGAAAACACGATATAAAAGCGTCGTAATTTTAATAGTGCTACCTGACGTGTCTATTCGTACATTAGTCTTCAATATTATGACTTGCTATTTGTTGACTGCGCCTGCGTCTGTTATTACTGCCCCGACGTTCCTTGCTTAAACAAATAATCTAGTAACGTGCGAATAACGTTAATGCGTACCTTTATCAGGTCCTTATGTAAAATATCCCTAAAAACTTATTAAAAGAGAAAAAACTTTTTTTAAAGTTATATTTAATGGTGCCAAACATAAAAAAAAACGGGCAAGTGCATGTCGGGCCACGCACAATGTAGGGTTCTGTAGTCCCCCCCCCCCATCTGAATAATGTAGCTTAAGAAGTGGCATTTTCTGTTGTTTTTGTTTCATACTTACAACGTTATCATAATAATAGTTTTCAATGGAATTTGAATGTTACTTCTCTTCGTAAACTTGTAAAGCCTAACTTAGCTGTGATATCTTCCTATTAATTTTGCTATATAGGTATTGCCATTGGCAGGGGGGGACACTTGACTCTAACAAAAATTTGCACTTTAAAGCTTAATATTTGACAATCGGATCCCTAAATCTAAAATTATTCTTCACAACCCCTAAACGTTTTTAAAAGACTTATCTTATTATACCCTATACGATGGGATAGGTGCGAAAAAAAATCACATCCCCACTTTACATATAGGGGAAATACCCTCAAAAAACAACGTTTCTTAAGATTTTATTCTTTCACTTTGTCTGCGTAAGTAATATTTGTTTTCATGCAAAATTACAGCTATCTAGCACTAACAGTCTCTGAGCTAACCTGCAGACGGACGGACGGACATGGCGAAACTATAAGGGTTCCATTTTGGCTACGGAACCCTAAAAAACATTTTTAGGCGTGACAAATATGTATATCCATGCCAAATTACTGCTTTCTATTACTAAGGGTCTCTGAGCTAAGCTGCGAGTTGGAAAATGTCAAAACTATAAGGGTTCCTTTTTTACTACGAAACCCTAAAAATTTAGACGCAAGATAGAAAGTTGATTATCTCCAAAACTGATGAGATTTATCAAATAAAAGTACAAACCACATACATACGTTGAGGGTTACAAAACTATAAAAAGTTGGGCTCGTCCGGGATTTGAACCCGGGGCCTCTCGCACCCAAAGCGAGAATCATACCACTAGACCAACGAGCCGCTCTACTGTTCGCCTCCAAATGTCACAAAGGTTTAGTGCATCATTAGTGTCTCTTGTGCAAACTGTCACATCGCGTGACGTCATCATCTAATCACCAACACACAGTACTTTAAGCAGAGCCTTCACACGACTCGTTGGTCTAGTAGTATGATCCTCGCTTCGGGTACGACAGGCCCCAATTTCAAATCTTTTAAGCGTCTTCCAGACGGTTGGAAACAAACATACAAACCAAGGCGACCTTGCTTGTTTCCAACAGTGTAGACGGCTGTTGCAAACCAAGTACCAAGTATTATGAAAATATATATATTACGGGTCTTAATCGCGTGAATAATTTAAGGTAAAATACCTTGTTTCACGGGTAGATTCGCACGAGCTTGTCAGTCTACCCGTGACCACGGCCGTTTACAACAGCCGTCTACACTGTTGGAAACAAGCAAGGTTACCTTGGCTGTAACGCTTTTTTCCAACCGTCTGGAAGACGCTTTAATGACCAAAAATCATTTTCTCGATTAAAAACAGTAATATTTTATTGAAAAATGTAATAAAAAGCGTGTAAGGAAACGACTAATGACCAATAATACTAAGGAATCATGATATCGGTCCATTGAGCGTGGCTGTTCGAACCACTTGGTTATTAAATTATCTGCGTCCCTCGCCTTCGTGTATCACGATATTAATCGCGATATTACTGCTTCGGGACTTGCAGATGACAAAATGAGCGACTAGCCAGGGTTGCTCGTTTTATATTTCATGTATTTTACTGCTACCCCCGACTTGGTTTTGTAATGATTGAAGAATCAGGGTCCATAATCACGTTCTTTTTTTCCGTGTTCGCGGCAAGCCCGTGCGAGCTGTCAATAGAGAGCTGCGCTTCGAAATGCATCAACGCGCTTCGCGGCGGACATCTTTGATCGCACCACGCCTGCTCCAGTTCGCACGAGCTTGACACGGCAACGAAATAAAGATCGTGAATAAGGACTACTTCTTCTATCAAAACAAAACAATGGCGCGGGTACTTACATACAAAGATACTTTACATTTCGATTCCTTTTAAGTTCTACTGAATGCAGACGCGTAATCTATTATTTAGAGAACTGTATCTTTCCTATAAAATAGACCTCTACAAAAGACTTATTTACTTTTTTAACCGTATGCTTCTAGCCCGCCTCATTGATTGGAAGAACCAACCAATGTAAAAGGAATGATCATCAAAACATAACACGAACGATTAGGAATGGTTTAAAGTTGTCACAATCAATATAGGTACTTATTTGGTGTGTTAAGATAACGATGTAGCACCCCTACGATTTGGTAGTTATTCGTGCGCGCTAAAATGTTTCCCTTTTTAAATTATTCACCATCAATTTAAGGGTTCTGTTCTATTTGGTTATCTGTATACCGATAGTACGAGTTTATCTAAGAATTCATAAATACTTAAATTTCGTTAACGTTTCATCAACACAAAAAGTTGTTATGATCAATATTAAGTATAAATATGATTTTATTTTAGTTCTATCAAAGAATGAACAAATAAAAATAGTAAAACTTTTTTTAAACTTTATTTTCACAAAATTAATCCTGAATTATGAGCCGGAGTTTCACTTTAGCTGAAAACTAATGTGAACTCATTTCGAGGCTAACGTGGAAGTCCGGCTAAATACAAAAATAAATTACATCGTATAAGCAGTAACAAAATACACCAGAAGACTTTTATTGTTGTAATAAAACGCATTATAGTAAGGTCATAAGATTCTACTATTAACTTTGCATGAAAATAACTAAGATTTTCGACATAAATCATATAAATACGCTGCAAAATCTACTTGATAAATATGACAGTCTACATCTTTATTTGCGAAAACCACATCAAATAGTGGAATATTACAACGATTAATTCTATGAAGGCTTTACATACATATCTTCAGGAATCTCACAATACAAACATAATACTTTTGTCAGAAGATATTAAACAGCGTTTATAATACTTTATAATTTATAGCTGCGATAAAATATTATTTATATTTATTCAAATCGCGTCGTCAAAGGTCATTTTAGCGCTGCGGTGTATTTGCGATTGATAGAAAACGGAACGATTTTTCAGAGGAAAAATGTACTGGCTAATGATTTGCTAACGACGATATTTATATTTTAATGCACCCAGAGCAAAGATTATTTCCTTTGAGAGCAACGTTTGCTGATCAATCGGAGGATTCTGCGACGTTTTTAATTGAGCGTTGTGACGGAAGACTGGCCTTGATCCCTCAGAGCCTTTTGAATCAAAGCGTTGAGGTTTTTTTTTAATTTTGTTATAGTACCTTTTTATGTGTATTTTTTTAAGCTTAGATGTCTCTAAGACCACCGATTATGTCATCTAATTATTATACCCAGGTATGTAAATATTTTGGAATTGAGGTGCAGGGGCGGATCCTGGATTTGATTATGGAGGGGGGGGGGGGGGCACAAGAGGCAAATGTTAGTTATGCTTGACGAGGGGACTGACACCACCCAAGTGTGAGTTGCATGCACAACGGAGGGGGTGCACCAAAAAAAACGTTCTGGGGCACAAGCGGCATATGAGCAAACAAATTCAATACAATACAAGAAATTCAGTACACAAAACAACCGTCGTCTGGGGGGGGGGGCGGGGGGTCACGTGCCGCCATGCCTGGATCGGCCTATGCTGAGATCTATGTCCTATGTATGACTTTTTAATACATTTTTGTCTTGTCAATGTGTCTTTGTATCTAAATAATAATTTCTTTCTTCTAGCACTATAAAAATATTTATTTCGCAAACTTCCTTTGATAAAAACTACCCTATACCTTTATGGACTAAAAAATGTAATAGTTGGGCTCGTCCGGGATTTGAACCCGGGGCCTCTCGCACCCAAAGCGAGAATCATACCACTAGACCAACGAGCCGCCTGCAAATTAACCTTAAATACCAATAACTCTTAAAACATTAAGTTACACAGTAAAACTGTTAATGAGAAGTTATTGTGATTGTGACTAAAAACAGGCTGCAATTAGTGACACGTTTATTCAAGTCTTCATAATAATGGGCGCAATAGATTAGTAAATCTGGTTATTGCGTAATTATCTTTAGATTTTAAACCAACTTTGACCATTTACCTATATTGTAACTATAAATAAAACAGCAAATTACAAACCAAATAAGTAACCTGACGCCGGCCAAAATAGGTTAAATTATCCAAATATACTTTTAAAGAGTTAATGCAAACAAAACATGAGCAAAAATGATTTCATTATTATATAAATTACATTAAATTTTGTGTAAAATTTTATTTTATATATTATTCTAAGAAATAAAATTCTTCAGTCATTCAATCGTTTTTCATTGCCAGCTTAAGCCTTTGGACCTAGAGAGCTGATGTTCTTCAAAGAGGTTTATTTTGTGATGTAGACCAGATACATAAAAAAAAAACCAGAAAACCTAAGAAAAAAAAAACAAGAAATTGCTAATATTTAAAAAACGACAAATCTTACGCACCCATAGCTATTTAAAAAAAGTGTATTGCTACCTCTTTAATTTAAATCGGATGGCGTAAATGCAAAACATAACCCTTTAATTACTACTTTATAATCAGGTAAACTACTTACTAAAGAAACATGTAACTTTGATACAAGCAGGTATTTTCATATTTTTCCGAATATATGCATGTTATTGAAAGTGTGTACTAAAATATCGTACCACCGGTTATTATACTTGAGTATTATCCTGCCAAGTATAAATATTGAGAAAAATATCATCATAAACGTTGGAATAGGACCTATTCAATTCATTTGTGTATAAAGCGTATGGATGCAAGTGATATTTACACAAGACGACTTTATTCAAGAATCTTATAAATATAAAATTTGCAAGTAGATATACTAAATCCTATTACACAGTTTGGCGGGTTAAATGTTTACGTAGTTTTTATGTACCAATAAATGTTTTTATTATGAAATTAATAAAATTTACAACCCTGTTTTTTGGAAATATAATTAATTTAACCGAAACAGTTACGACTAGGTTAAGACCGTGGCCGATGGCAATTACAGTTTATTTCTCTATTTACTTAAATATTTTAGAAAATTTCGATTAATTTATTATTTCATTAATTTCAATTTTTATTAGAAGAAATTTAAATGATGGTTTACTGGTGGCTTGACCGCAGCTCAATATAGATTACCTACGTTTTCGCAAACTTTTAAATGAGCTACGAACGCCGGCATTGGTTTATTATGAATAATAAACATAACCAATAATAAAGCTAATGGATATAAAATAAAAAATATATAGAGTGTGACGCATTAAATTTCAACATTTTGTTTTCAATAAAATAACCTAAAAACCTTTGAAACCTAGATTCCTAATCCGGCATCTAAAATTGCAGCAAAGAACTGTCAAAAAGTACGGTCAAATGGACGTACTTTTTGAGAGGTAAGAAGACTCGTATCATAGCCATTAGTTATTCTAGCGCGCCATTTTCAACGGGTGTCCAACGTCAAAAATAGTAGCTTCATTTTTTTATAGGCTTACTGAGGGAATGCTCCATCTAAACATTATTTAATGAAAGCTATAAAGAAAGTCGTATCGTCTAAAAACCCTTGTAAACGTGTCGCGTGCTTCCCATCTCTCTCCAAGTAAGTAAAACACAGTAGGTACATTCTTATTGCGAGTATCGGTTCATACTCATAACATGGTATCTGAAATTATTTCAGCCCGAACATCTGCGACCCGTTTCGCTTTGAAAATAATAAAGTTCCGTTTAAACGCAATTCGTATGTGAGATACGACGAATGAAGCGTAATAAAGTGAATTAGGAAAAATGTATTGCTAATAGGAAATATAAGATGTACGGTCTCTTTCTTGTAGTATACCTTCACGTTGTATTGTCGGTTCTGGGAGGAATGCTTTGTTTTAGATGTTATTGTTCTCTTTTAGCGATTTTTATTGCCGTTTGGAGTTCTTTTCCAATTATGAATATATGTTTATATATTACGGGTCTTAATCCCGTGAATAATTTAAGGTAAAATATCTTGTTTATTGCCCGACGTTTCGACCGTATTGCAACGGTCGAAACGTCGGGCAATAAACATGATATTTGTGTACAAATTGCGAAAGCTTATCAACATTATTTTTCAATGTTTTAAAATGATATCTAGTAATTAAATAAACCTTAAGCTTCACTTTAGTTCATGGTCACATCTGTAAATATTTTCTTATTAATATGCACCTGTCACATTTGTCTCTCCACCATCCAAAGGTTATAGAATTTTTAACGAAGTTTACGAACATACCTATACACCCAAAGATTGACTGGTGGAGAATGATTATGGCATTAAGTCCGCCATTTGCAATGTTTTTGCAAGAAGTTTATAAATAAAATAAATCATCATTTGAAATCGGGACAATCAATTCGAAATACTACATGAATTCAAAGACACAATAAACGTTTTTTTAGTAAGTAAGTTATCCACTTTACTAAAAATAAAAACTTTGCTTGAATTACGATAGTAGTATATAAAATTTATTGCAATCCCGCGTTTACAGGGTCTCATAGTGCATTCTACATTTGACACTTAACAAAAATAACTTTGTAAATTTATTTGAGTAGTTACAGAGCCATTCAAAATCGAGATGAATTTACATTGACTTTACCTTATACTTACCTAAATCAACCCATATGATGTCCCACTGCGGGGCACGGTCTCCTTCGTCATCATCAGCCTATCGCAGTCCACTGCTGGACATAGGCCTCTCCAATTGCACGCCACTTTGTTCTATCTTCGGCTTCTTCGTCTCCTTCGTAGAAACTACTTATTATAGATTCTGGGGGTAATTGCCATAATCACCACGCTTGGCGAGCGGGTTGGTGATCGCAGTAAGGCTTTAAAGTACACAGAGGACGCTGTTGCCCGTCCTCCGGTGTGAAATCCCTTAGTCGCCTTGACATCTCCCACGGGAAGAGATGACTTGACCTATTGCATTACAAATATGTATATGATTGCATTGCAAGTACTTCATTTGTTAGGTTACAGAACTCTTATGAATGTCAGACAAAACTTGGAATTTATTGACGCTACATATAATTATATTAGATAATGCTAAGTTCGCAAAAGTAAGCCCAGTGAGAAAAGAACTTGGCAATAAAAACTCATGGCCATTTTTTTAGGGTTCCGTAGCCAAAATGGCAAAACGGAATCCTTATAGTTTCGTTATGTCTGTCCTTCCGCAGCTTTGCTCAGAGACTGTTAGTGCTAGAAGGATGTAATTTTGCATGGATACACATATTACTTACGCCGACAAAGTGAAATAATAAAATCTTAAAAAACATGTAAAATAGGGATGTGATTTTTTTTCTTATCTACCCTAGATGACCCATGATCAAAGTTTGTCCCCTCTGCCAATGGTCGATGTTGGAAAACTATCTCAGCTAAATAGGTGATGAAATGAGGAGTACCTAACAAAATTTTCGTACAAATTCCATTGTAATATTAATATGTAGGTATTACGTTGTATGAAATAAAAACAACAGAAAATCCACTTCTTAAACCGCATTATTTGGATGGGGAGGAGGTCTACGGAACCCAACATGGTGCGTGGCCCGACATGCACTAGCCCAGTTTTTATTTAAAGTGCCAATTCTCACTGTACATATATTTGCATAAGTACTAGATGTCCCGGCGATCTTTGTATCGCCACGTATGTTTTTTTGTGAATCGGGTTCATTTGTATTCTTAAACAATCCAGGGACGCACTCAAAAATACATAAAATTTCATTCAAATCAGTCCAGCCGTTTAGGAGGAGCTATAACCGTAATATGCGAAGTAGGTAAGTAATATCACGTCTTCACGACATAAAATATAAATGTATATATATTACAAATTAAAGTAATTAACTAAATAGAACTAAAATTCAAACCAAAATAGATATTAGCCTTTGCCTAATTCGGGTTCAAAAATTGGGCTCGTCCGGGATTTGAACCCGGGGCCTCTCGCACCCAAAGCGAGAATCATACCACTAGACCAACGAGCCGCTTGACTATTCGCCTCCAAATGTCACAAAGGTTTATTGCATCATTAGTGACACTTGTATCGCGTGACGTCATCGCCTAATCACCAACACAAAGTACTTAGAACCTTCGTCCGGCTCGTTGGTCTAGAGCAGAGGTTCCCAGACTTATTATTTTCAAACTTTTTCGATTTTTATACATATTAGATATATTTCGGGACTTAATCGCGTGAATTATTTAAAGGTACGAATCTTTTATTTACCCGACGTTTCAATCGAATTGCACCGACCGTGAGTCGAGGAAATAAAGGCCCGTAACCACATTCTCCACTTCCTTTTCATCAAATGGATTTTATTAGTACACACAAACAAAAGTAATTAAATGGTATTTATGTTTGTATTTATGTATGTTTGTATGTATATTTATTTGTATGTATGAGTGTAAGTTCGTTTGTTTTCTACATCACCCTATGGTTGAATGGTAGAGAATGCTTTTAGCATTAAGTCCGTCTTTGTACAATAACTGTGCATAAAGTTTTAAATAAATACGTGTGGAATTCCCATTGTCAAATCTGATATTGAAGTCATCATGTTAGGCAATTAAATATTGAACGTATGTCTGAATATACTCATCTAGACGTTCTACCAATGACAAGTTGAAAAGTTGGAAAATTAACGCCGACTAATATTTTGCCCTATAAAGTTACATTTTCCAAGTAAAGCTAAAATTAGCCCTTTGTTTTTATTAAATTGGGGCTGTCCCCTTGTAATTGTAAGTTAATGTCATTAAATTTTTTGAACAAATCTGTCAAATATACGATGTCTTCTTTCAAATTGATCAGGTTTTCTATTAAATCTGGTTCTTTACTTTCCAGAAACCAAAAAAGATGCAAACAAGATCCCCCCCTACATAAGTAATATCATGCTGTCGGAGGCACAACGCCTACTAATTTCATCGAAATTCATGAATGCCTCCGACTGCATGATATTACATAGGTAGGTTAATACTTTTTAGAGGTTGTAGGACGTAACCGATATAACAACTAACTTTTATCACAGTTAATGCCAAGTATTGAAAATTAGAAAAAATAATGGTTGCTAATTGTTTTTTTTAGTATTACAGTCATAATCATATTATACCTTTTTGAAATGCTTACAATGAGTTCTTTAATTTGATACCCATATTGAGGTATTTAAAAAAAGCTTTTTTTTCACACCTCTTGTTTTTTTATCTTGGCAAGAGAAAGGAGGGTGGTATTTGGAACCCTAAATTTTCCTCTAAACGCTCCTATAAGAACATAGCTTGATCAGTGAGCAGTCCGCAGTCAGTCAGCCGTTTTTCATCGTACAGTCCATTCTTGCTTGATGTAAAGGCCCTGTCATTGTATTTCCTAGAATTAGCAGGATTACAAGTAACAAACGACGTACCGAACAAGTTAAGTAACATGAAAGCTTCGAACACAGTCAGGACACAATTTGCGCGGGCTGCTGTAAAATTTCCCATTTGAAATGGCGGCCGCTCATTTATGTAGTTTTAATTCCACCATTCCTTAGCTCCGAGATGGGATCTTATTTCATTAGCTGGCCGCGAGAGGGAGCGCAGCCATTTAGCTCGGAAGCTATACAGCCGTTGTGGTCTGATCACAGTGTACGCCTTAGCGATCAGTGAAAAAAGAGCGCATTTTTGCATTACTAAGATGCTAGGATGATGGCTCATAGCGAAAGCTTTAAAAATGAAGGGGTCCAATAGAACCTTAATTCGACTGCCTCTGCGGCACAGTGGGAGTGTGTCCGACTGCTACGCAAGAGGTCGTGGGTTCGATTCCTAACCAGGATAAAAACTTTATGTGATGCGCACGAGTGTTATTCTGTGTCTGGGTGTAATTTATCTATAATATGTATGTATTTAGAAATATATAAGTATATTTATTAGTTGTCTGGTTGCCATAATACAAGCTCGGCTTAGTTTGGAATCTGATGACGTTGTGTGAGTTGTCCCAAGATATTAATATTATTATTAAATTATTTAGGAGATTGGGGACTGTTCTCTAAAACAAAAAAATATGAAACATCAACACAGACACACACATATACCTACATAGAAAAGGTTGCATAATGGCGATGCTAGTACTTCATTGACTAAGCAATACATCGGAAATCAGATGTAGGTAGTTAATGAATTAACAATGAGTTAAAAATAAAAAGGAATGCTAAGGCATCGGTCTAGCAATCGTGAGGTCGCGGTTTCGAATCCTACCCATTATACTACCGACGTGAATCCACTACTAACACAAGCCTTTGAGCTTAGCTGGAGGGGTTAACAAGATTGCCAGTAATGTGAGACTCAATCCCATATTGCTAGTTATCTTTAAAAAAAAAACTTCCTAGACTCTATTTATGGTTCTGAAACCAAACCTTGCTAAAATACACTAGTTTATAACAAATCACTTATTATAAAATTGTTCCCTGTAAGTGAAGCAAAAGAATAAAGAGATGTAAAACCAAAACCAGACAAAACATAAAAATTCACAAATCAACTGTAGAACAGCTGATTTGTGAATTTTTGCTTTGATTAGAAAGAATCTTTTAGAAGACGTCAGAGTGCATAGTATTAGTTTACTCTTTGTCAGAGTATATTTTTAAGGGTAGATTACGCGAAACAGGGTGCGGCTCTCTTAAAAATGTATATAGAAAACCTAAATATTTAGACCCAAAAAAAATGTGTCACTAGTCAAAGACTTTTTCTAATAGATGATATAAAGAAACTTAAGGATATGTCTTAATATGATCCCGCAAATAAATCTTGAAGTTGCAAAAAAATGTAAAAACGAGCGTTTCCGTATTATCATAGTCATGGCGTTCATAATCTAACATATGTGCGAACAAATATTTTACTTTATTTTGACCTGCTCTCCTGCGCACTGTGAAGTAATGGTTGTGTGCGGAAGAGCGAGGCCGGCGATCGTGTCGCTGTGTACGTAGCGCTAAATAAATAATTCTCTCAGTGTAATGCCCCCTTAAACCCGACAATATAGACGGATGTCAGATCGATGTCTAGTCTACTCACAATCTATGGTTGTAATAGTCTATGTTGAATTCTGAAAATCGCTTGAATTCATCCTCGTATCTGAGTCCTCAACATTACGGCACTGGTGCTTCTGTAAATACGACAAAATTGTACATCTCACGGTAGATACTTGATCTGTTTATGTTTGTGCTGTTAGCTTCTTATAATTAAACGCGACAAAATAACACGACTGTGTCATATAAACCAGAGTTAACAATGTAACATCCTTGCTTTGCTTGGTGAGTCGGCAAATTGGGAATAGGTACTTAGGTCTTAGATCTTTCTACTCGATATTTTGTAGAAATACTGATGGGTTTTGTCTCAGCTACTTATTTTTGAGTTGCTGGTTAACTAATCATGTCGATTTTCGAACTTATTCAACTTTAAACACAGATCTGTGATAAGTTTATTACTAATATCATAAACGCAAAACTTGACTGGCCTGTTGGTCTAGTGGTTAGTGACTCTGACTGCTAAGCCGGAGGTCGTGGGTTCGATCCCCATCCATGATAAAATTTTGTGTGATGAGCACGATGGTTTATTCTGTGTCTGGGCGTTTTTCGTCTTTAATATTATTTAGTAGTGTTTAAAAAGATATAAGTATGTTTATCAATTGTCTGGTTTTCATAGTACAAGTCTCCTTAATTTGGGATTAGATATCATAGTGTGAGTTGTCCCAAGATATTATCATTATTATTAAAACTATGGCGCCACTGTTAAAACTTTACTTTTATTTGTATTGGTGGTTAAAAAAATTTAAAACTGCTTAAAGATTGTTTTATAGCATTTTCTGTTAGTGCCTGTTTTATTTATTTTTATTAAGTATATACCTTTTATAAATCTAACCCCCCCCCCCCCCCCCCAGATTTTATTAACATAATATTATACCTACGTTAATAAAAAAATATCCTATCTAGCCAGTTTGTCTTGTTTTCCATTCCATTTTCAAAAAAGAATAGTAATAAATAATAAATACTGTTTAACAAACCTATTTATCAATAAGTATCTACTCTCGATTTATATCGAACCATAAGCCTACGTTAATACTAAAAAAAACAATAATAAATGAAACTCCATATTATTTCATTCACATAAAAGTGACAATAGCCCTCACTTCATTTGACAGGCGGCACTTTTTTCCAAAGCTTTTCTTTTCCAAGCCACAAAAATTACGAGGCTTAGGAAACCATTGTATTCTGCCGCCTGTCATCCTTGATTGATGTTATTTTTAATTACAATATTTAATGTCAACAATGTATAAATCTTAGTGCTTAGGAACTTAATGAAATATTCATACCGAGATTTTATTTTTTATTTATTTCTTTTCATTGAATGAGATTAAATAAAATGTGGGTGTTTGATAGGCTATTATGAGTATTGTTTTTTTTTCTCAAAAGCTTTAAATTTTTGCTAAATATTGAAACTCATAGTAGTTCAGTGTTTTTATTGTCTGCGATGACAAAATATCTAAAATGACTGAGAATTGTTTAGAAATCTGTTCAGCCATCACTTAGTCATCCTTATATCCATAAACAACGTGTAAATTAATCCCTCTCCGACCCGAAAAGGCCGTGTAGGTATTCTATTAACATTGCTAAAAAAATAATAAATCTGTCAAAACGATTTTTTAATTAAATATTGATTTTCATTGTTACGCAATTTCGACGAAATGTGCAAATATTCAAGATTTTTTAATATTTTTTTTTTAAATATTTTTTACAATCAAAACAATATGACTCCATACATCGTCAAGACAAAATAATGTTTTTTTTCGTCATTAAATAAAAATATACAGTTATAGATTAGATACATTTAAGGATTAAATATACAATGTTACATTTTTAAATACATTTTTTTTAGAAACCATTGATTTATTTTAAAAGACGACTCCGCATTAGGGTACAAGCCCTGTGCCGCGAGGGACTTAACAAACCTGCTAGTGGCTGCTAGTCACGGACACAAAGTACACCCAGACTAGGAACAACAATTTGTGGGTCACACAAAGTGGTGTCCCGTGTGGGAATCGAACCCGACCTCTTGCGTCGCAGTCGGACACACTCCCACCGCGCCACAGAGGCAGTCAAAAAATTAGTTTCACGAAATAAAGATATTTGAATTTGAGTTTGACATCCACATTAAAATATTAAAAGCCG
This sequence comes from Herminia tarsipennalis, assembly GCA_945859575.2. NCBI lineage: Eukaryota > Metazoa > Arthropoda > Insecta > Lepidoptera > Erebidae > Herminia > Herminia tarsipennalis. The sequence continues at coordinate 21,378,877 of OX243836.2, forward strand.
GTTAAAAATCTAATAAATAAATTCAAAGTACAGCGATGTCCCGCTTGTTTTTGCAAGAACTTGACTCTAAAATTTACGATTGTAAATAGGGCATTCCGTTTGTTTACTTATGACCGAGTAATTCTTACAATCCGTATAATTACCGGCATTAAGATGATTCCAGTTTCCTCGAACAAAACGAAGTACCCCCTAAGTAATGTTAAAACATTCAAATGTCCGCAGACTACGCAAAACGCTTTAAACTTGAGGTTATAAATTTTAGGACTGCCGCGGAGATTACAATTGTGGAAAGTAAATAGATTGCTCTCGTAACAAAAGTAGGGCTTGTCCGGGATTTGAATCCTCTCGCACCAAAACTCCAAAATTACTAATGGTAACCAATCTATGGGTAACCATCTAGACGGGCCGCATGGCCGCATGTGGCCCGGGTGGTTATGGTTGGTCCACTGGTGTCACTATATTTTCAAATATTCTGACTTTTTGCGCCTCTTAGAGGCACTACGTAACAGTACGGTAATATGCCGTAATGTATTCATTTATTTATCTACACTTGTATAACAAAGCTGAAGAGTTTGTCTGTTTGAACGCGATAAACTCAGGAACTACGGGTTCGAATTAAAACATTTTTTTACTGTTGGATAGCCCATTTATCGAGGATAGCATATAATATCGCGCTACCACCAGTAGGTGCAGAGCAGCAATGAAAAATGTAGCAAAAACAGTTCAGGTCAGATAGTTTTTTAATATACAGTGAACGTCTGATTTTATTATTTTTTGTGATTATTTTCGTAAATTAATTGTTTTTCAACCTTTTATTATTATTTACTGTAACTGTTCTAAAATTAAAATTTTATGAACTCTGTTATGTAGTATTTTTATATTGTTGACTTAAAATATTGTTAGTATTTTTAATCGACTAAATATAATTAATCGTTTTCGTAAGTAGTTATAGGGTCGCATTACTATGACTGGCGCGAAACTGTTATGCTATGAACCTAACTTCAACCCGGCCATCTTATATTGAGTCAACTGTACCGCAACTTTTGTCCCTACACTTACACGCGCCCACAAAACGAACAACTGCACGGTGTGAGCGTGGCTCTCGTTCTGTCGCTGGTCCTTTTCGTTCCAACTCTCTACGTCTATGACAATATCCATGAGTGCGTGGCTCCGGAGTGTTTTGTATGAAGCTTTCCATCTGTAGGTCCCGAGCGCTACGACATATCTTTCTTCAAACGAGGTTTAAAGAGAGTTTTCACTTCACGGCAGGCAGCGGCTTGGGTGTGTCCCTGACATTCCTGTAGTCCATAAGCGGCGGTTACCGCTTACCATCAGGTGGGCCGCTGGCTCATCTGCCAACTATAGGCAATAAAAAAAAAAAAGTAAGTAATCTGTGCTAGCGAGCCGCACGAAGGCTCTACATAGTTTGACTCCGACCCAGCGGTCGGAACCTGGAGGCCTACTCTAATTCAATGAAAACGAAGTTTCGATCAAAAATGAGGTGCTGTTAAACAGAGCCAGGAACATCTATTTAATCTACTCGTTCCAGAAAATTGTAAACGGGTTCGAACTTCTTGTGCTTATCCAAAAATGAATTAGAATAGTTCCCGTAAACTTAAGAAATTTAAGTAAACGAAAATTCATGAATTTCGTTTTAAAGAAATAAAGTAGGCCTACTGTGTTGGAACCTGTGTGAACCGTACCGCTGTGTAGGAAGACGCGGCAAGGCACAGAGCGGTACGGCGGTCGCGCTCAAATTATAGTACCTACTGTGTGTTGGTGATTAGATGATGACGTCACGCGATGTGATAGTTTGCACAAGAGTCACTATACACTATACAGTGTCACTAATGATGCACTAAACCTTAGTGACATTTGGAGGCGAACAGTAGAGCGGCTCGTTGGTCTAGTGGTATGATTCTCGCTTTGGGTGCGAGAGGCCCCGGGTTCAAATCCCGGACGAGCCCAAATTTTTATAGTTTTTTAATACGGACAGTGTTGTGTACACGTTTCTTTTTATTAAAAAGTGCTTAGGTAGTTTGATTAAGCTTTTTTGAAGTTATCAAATTTTGTCTCTGTTTTTTTTTAGGGTTCCGTAGCCAACTGATAAAGAATGGCAAAACGGAACCCTTATTGTTTCGCCATGTCCGTCCGCTCGTCCGTTTTTGTTGAGCAGCTTTGTTATATTTCACTTCTTACGTTCTATAAGTACCGATCTTACAAAATATCTCTATTTCTCCATCTATATACGTCTTACAATTTACAGTTGTAGGTAGGTAGTACGGTTCTAGGTTTGAAGATTCTTTTTTGCTTACCTGTAGGTACTTGATATAAATGACTGCCTCTATGGCGCGGTAGGAGTGTATCCGACTGCTACGCAAAGAGGTCGTGGGTTCGATAAAACTTAGTGTGATGAGCACGATGGTTTATTCTGTGTCTGGGTGTTATTTATCTATAACATGTATGTATTTAGAAATATATAAGTATGTTTATCAGTTGTCTGGTTTCCATAGTACAAGCTCTGCTTAGTTTGGGATCAGATAGCGTTATGTGAGTTATCCCAAGATATTATTATTATTAATTTCTTTCAACCCTAATTTGCAATTTCCTAAAAGTTTTAATATATACATTAACATTATTATTTCGAATAAAAGATATTTGACCCGATTAACCTACATAATAAGCAATTTTACATTTAATTAATACATTTTATTTCTATGATGCTCGATTCTTCGTTACGTCCAATCGATACGATATCTCATTCAAATAGGGTTCTATTCGATTGTCTGTATGGTATTAATTGAATAAGGAAAATGGACAATACGATTACAATACGAATGGTTGAATAAAAAAAAATAATTAAGTACTTACCCATCATTGTATTCCTTCAGAGTGAGTTGAGATGAAAGTGAGGGCTTAGAAGCCCTGCGAGCAGTTTCTGGTGTGATTGATGACGACACAGATTTATTATGTTAATTCAAACAGAATAAAAAAGTTTAATGAAGAGGTTTGTTATGCAATTGTTAAAAAAAATAGATTGGAATCTTTACACGACTATTCCTAGGAGCTTCTTTTAATATTTCTTATAAAAATTGACTGCCTCTGAGGCGCGGTGGGAGTGTGTCCGACTGCTACGCAAGAGGTCGTGGGTTCGATTTCCACACGGGACACCACTTTGTGTGATGAGCACGATGGTTTATTCTGTGTCTGGGTGTTATTTATCTGTATTATGTATGTATTTAGAAATATATACTTAGTATGTTTATCAGTTGTCTGTTTTCCATAGTACAAGCTCTGCTTGGTTTGGGATCAGATAGCGTTGTGTGAGTTGTCCCAAGATATTTATTTATTTATTATTATTATTATTAATACAAAAGAAGGAAAGGGAGACAGCGTCGTAGATGGCAAGACGATATTAAAAAAATGGACGATATTAAACATACTTGGAAAAGACTAACACAGAATCGCATTCGATGTCGAACTTTAGGGGAGGCCTATGTTGGACAGCAAGACAATCTTCACACACCGGTGTCAAATAATTAAATAAGATTATTATTAAGAGATTGTTAAATAAAGGCTATTATTATTATTATAATAATCGTAAGTTGATTTAAAAAAGAACTCTTTGAAATTTATAAAGATGCCTATTTATACATTCAAGACTAATAAAGACGAGACAAATTGAACAACGCGAACCAAATTGCATCAGAGCTCGAACACACGAGACTGTATACACCTCAGAACAAAGTACACGTTACGGCAGACATGTTTAACAAAAACCCTGCAAATAACCTTATTATCAGTACAGTAGCGTTATTGAATCAGCCGCATCAACCCTCGCGCGCCCACCTCACAATTACTAGGTGCCTTGCTTCCAAATCATTTTAACCCTTGCCCGGCCGAGATAAGTTTATTTTGAGCTGGTTGAGTGCCGTTGTTCGTCATTCATTTAAGTGCTTCTTTTGTGACGACATTCCGCTGCGCCTCTCTCAATTAACCCTCCTGGAAGCTCAAAAATTAAGTTAAATACTCCGACTTTGCAAGCAGTGTTTACTTATTGGCAATCGACGTGGTTCGCAATAACTTTGTAAATTAAAACCCTGTAGGGACTAATGTGACCCGAGGTTTGCGACTACCTTCCTTGTTTTTCGTTGCTGTTGGAACGCCGACAAAATCAATACGCTTTTAAATACAAAGCAATCGGCTATCTATCTCAATAAGGTCGATGAAATTTATTAAGCTTTTAAGTAGGTACTTATCTAAACGCATGTGATTTCTAAATAGGTATGTGTGGTTAATAGCCGCGCTCATCACTATAAAATGTTATTCTGTCGATCAAGTGCAATACTCTTTTAAATGAATGAAACAAGAAAAAATGTACAACAATATCTGTGAAAACCAAAAAACAAGAAAAAATATTTATGGTAGCAATATACACAGTATTGCATTAAATGTAAAGTTCACAATCATTCTTATTCTAAAGCTGAGTGGACATTTATCCACTGTTGGTCTTCTCACTAGGCTAGGCTGTATCGAGGAGACCGTATGTTAACTCGTATCTAATTATCTACCTTTGTTACATAAATATTTAATATACTATTTTCACAGGAAACATTTAAATTATAAAATAAAATTAAACAAAACAAAAAAATGTATATTAATAAGTATAAATTTTAATATTACTTTATTATTATTATTTTGCACTTTATGAAATTATTCTAATTACTATGATTGGCTTGACATAAATTATAATTGTATTTTAATTTTTTAACTAATATTCAGTACACTGTTTATATATTTGCACACCGCAATTGGCAGAGTGTACGGTAACGATTTATCATAAAACCTTTGTCTCACCATGTTCTTTAAAATAAAAATATATTCTATATTCCTTGACCTCATCTGTACCACGGGAAATACAGACATCTAATTAGCAGCTAAATATGGCAAAGTATTCCAATAAAATTGAGCAGTCCGATTTAAGATACCTCTTTCCATCATGAAAAAGAAAAAGACACACAATAAATCAATATCCTTAAAAAACTTTTAATTCGAACACCGTCATCTGAAAATAATAACTCAAATAGTACTTACAGTAGCTGTCAAACATAGTTCCACAATATATTATAGAACACATCTCGCCTAAGTTGTAAAACTTAAGCTGTATACAGTGTAAACTTGGCTTACCAACAGCGGGGTAAGTAGCCACATATTTCATAGAGGCTCAACGTTACCTGCGCCTAAAACAATCAAACAACGACTAAAGCAAACACGTGCAAGTTGTACTTAGGTTTAACTAAATACCAAGTTCGGCTCAAGTAAGATAAGTTATATGCTTGTATCCTCGCATTACACAACCGCTTCACCGCGCTTTTAATGTCTACGTAAGGATACATTATGGATCTTGTTTGAGCTACGTATTATTATACAATTTTATAAGCCAATCGCAATCGCGTCGACATAATATCTAAATATATCTTGGGACAACTCACGCAACGCCATCTGATCCCAAACTAAGCAGGGCTTGTACTATGAAAACCAGACAACTGATAAACATACTTAAATATTTCTAAATATATACATGTTATAGACAAATAACACCCAGACACAGAATAAACTATCGTGCTCATCACACAAAGTTTTATCCTGGGTGGGGATCGAACCCACGACCTCCGGCTTAGTCAATCAGGGTCATCAACCGCTAGACCAGCAGGCCACATTTAAGGGCTATGTACCTTATTCTCGACGAAAGGTACCAGGCGTGGTCATGGGAGGATAGAGATATTTCCCAAGTCTATTAAATTGTAGGTATATTATTTACAAATCGCTGAAGATCAGTTTTCAATAGTAAGATATCTATATTTTAATACGTGAATCAAAAAGGTTGTACCCCTTTTAACGAGAATTGCGTGGACGAAGGAGTGCGAAATTTCGCACACTAACGTAGCTGAGCCGCGCACTTCGTATGCGTCATTTTTACCTTTTTTGCAACATTTTTCATTGATGCTCTGCTAATGTTTTATAGCCTATAGCCTTCCTTGATAAATAGGCTATCCAACAGTAAAATATTTTTTCAATTCGGACTCGTAGTTCCTGAGATTATCGCGTTCAAACCAACTCTTCAGCATTTTAATATAAGTATACATTTTTCTTTTAGTTATAAAATTTTCAATGGACAAACATTACGTGTGATTAAAAATGTCGCCAAATGTTTTATGATAAATTAGTAATAGTGATAGAACTCAACAAATATTAACTGCTAAGAAAAATGAGCTACTTTTAAAAATAAAACACAAAAGACGATTCATAATTCTAGATTCCCTTCGTTTATTCATTCGCAAAAACTTTATACAGACTTCATTAACAGTAACACCTCTTAATTTATAAGTTGAGAGTACAAAGCGAATCTCGCTATACATCTTGAGTCACTTCAAACATTTTAATTAGGTAAGATATCGAGAAAACTTCTTTGATAATAAGATTGTAGGCGTTTTCTTTAACTCTTATTGTTAATTATATTATTTATTGTTTTTAGAAAGAAGTTGTATCGATGCTATATATATGCTATCGATCTTCGATTCTACATGTTTGTATTTCAAATCATAATTATAATAAGCAAAAATTGTAATGACATGAGAAGACAATAATCGTGAAGCGTGGTCAGCTTGTGACCACGGTCGGTGTAACCCGGTCGAAACGTCAAGCATAAGATAAATACTTTACCTAGGTTAAACGCGTTTATTACCGTGTCAAATTGTATTTACTTTTTATGTGCCAGTATCGCATCGCCGGTGTCAACAAATGAAAGCAGCGGACACAGCATCTCTCGGCGAAGATTGTTAATTCGTAAATATCGATAACACATTATGTGAGCATTAGTTTGCCGTATTTAAAGATCGAATGTTGTTTCCGTAACCTATCTACACCTATTTACTTAAAACATCATTGATTTTTGCATTGACAAACCTTTCTGAATCCAGGTTTTGATATGAGGTAGCCTGGACACAGTAGATATATAATGACGAATGATTTTAAGTCAACACCTAGTGAAATGAAAACGACTTTTATAATCAAATATACCCACTTAATATTAATTCAGAAAATCTATTCTTGATGATCAATAAGTACAATATATAAGCTTTTTACTCAATGAATATTGATGAAATTTGGTGGTGGTGTTGGTCTTGTAGTAGCCGCTACTTAGTTTGATAGTTAAATAATAAAAATAAACATTTTTAGGGGGAGTTCATTTTGTTTTAGCAAATATTAACTAGTTTATTATTCGACAGGTCTTATAAAAATATTATAATGATGAATTCAATTATAACCAAATATACCTACGTAATATTACTTCAGAAAATCTATTCTTGATGATCAATAAGTACAATATATATCTAAATGTACCAAACTTATAGTACAGTAAACATCTTCGTCTGTAAATTATGCGATGGCACTCGACTAATCCGCGGAATAAATTAATAGTACATTACGCATCAATCCGGTATTCGCATTAATAAGTTTATACAGAGCAGTGGGCGATTCGTTCTCGTTGAACCACCCCAACCGCTCTCAATTTATTTAACAATGTTATGTAAATTTGAACACAAGTCTTTGATCGTCCGCATCAAAAGTCCAAGTAAAAAACTTCCACAAGAGCGGAGAAAAAACGAGAGAAGCTTAAGAAAAATAATGATTTAATCTTACTTTTCGCTGTCTCGCATATAAAAGCGTTCGGTACTGGGGGAGGGGGGGGGGGCGTAGGGCGCGAGAATCGGTTTTAATCTTTGCTTTGTAAAGGTGATTATGAGGGATTATAGGTTTGCAAGTATGGCTGAAATTTCGCGGCTGAAGAGGCGGCCCCTTCGACTCATTTATGCCATATTTTTTGGGCCGCAGGTGGGGTTGCGGTCGTGCCCCCCTATAGGATACTTTACAACTTTTCCTTATTCTAGAGCTCTTCAAAGGAAGGCTTTATTACGTTTTGTTTTGTCTTCGACGATTGAAGTTTGTAGTGCTTCTTTTGGATGAGCTGCGGTTCGATTTAGGTGGCCACAATTTAAGCTGGAATTGTGCTAGGAGTTTTCTACTTAATGTTTAATGTCGATAGGTATTTAGGAGGAACCAATAAAGAAAAAAACATTTTTTAAAGTAATGATAAGAAGTAAAAATAAATACTTTATTGAGGTTTTGGCTTAGATATTTTAAGGGGGGCAATAAAAACCCAATAGTATGCAATTTTGTAGTACAAATCATAGAGTAGTTGTGGAAAAAAACAAATTCTTATTAATAATAATAATATATTGGGACTCTCACAACAAAACAAAGCACACAAAGCTATATGATTCCAAACTAAGCAGAGCTTGTACTATCGAAACCAGATAACCGATAAACATACTTATATATTACTAAATACATATAATTATATTATACATAAATAACATCCAGACACAGAATAAACCATCGTGCTCATCACACAAAGTTTTATCCTGGGTGATCGAACCCACGACCTCTTACGTCGCAGTCGGATGCACTCCCACCGCGCCACAGAGGCATTTATTAGCGGTTCAACAGCTACCATCTATACCTAGAATTGTATAATTTATTTTTTAAATACAAAAACACCAATACTCAAATAAATCAGTTACTAACTGTTACTAATTATTACGTAAAAGCTGTATAAAGCGTAGGTACAATGTAATTGAATTGTAGAAACATAAAATAAATGCTAAACATATTTTTACATTGAAACAGCAATACCTACTGTCCGCAGCGTTTTCATTCGTTAGTTCCGAAGCATTGGAGTGAGACGGCGTGCAGTTTTGTCATTTTTCATTACGTGACCAGATCTGGTTTGTCATCTGAAGCGACGCCGATCTCTCGCCACCGGTATAGCCTTTAGCTAACTCTATGGAAAAGCCCCTAACTCTTATCAAACTTTTCATTGTAAAATACACATTTATTATAAAGGAATAAGGTAGGAAATCAAATGTAAATAGTTGAAATTAAGTCTTTTTTGGTTAGAGATGAAGCACAAAGTAAAGCTCTTCTAGTTAGATGAAGAGTGGTGCCTGTGTAAGTCTTGGACTGTTACTATGAATACGTAAACGTTGGATAAAGCCTTGTCTAGAAACAAAGAGCTTTGATTTTATGTTATTTCTTAGACGTTTCCATGTGAAGAGGTTAAGTATGCTACGAGTACGTCAGTTGCTACGAAACGTGTAGGACGTACGTAGCACTTTTTAATAAGATAATATTTTGAACCTACGTGTATTGTAAAGTTCTACTTCTTCAGATAATTCATAATATTAATATTTTATATAAGAATGAAGGTCAGACTTCACAAAATACGAAAAGTAACAGTAAGACAAGTAGGGCGAGATTTCATCACGATATATTTTTTACTAATCTATACTAATATCATAAAGCGGAAGAGTTTGTTTGTTTGTTTGCTTTGTTTGTTTGTTTGCTTTGTTTGTTTGTTTGCTTTGTTTGTTTGTTTGTTTGTTTAAACGCGCTAATCTCAGGAACTACTGATCCGATTTGTAAAATTCTTTTTTTGTTGGATAGCCCATTTATCGAGGAAGGCTATATATAACATCGCGCTACGACTAATAGGAGCGGAGTAGCGACGTGAAATGTTGTGAAAACGGCGAAAATTTACGCATACGAAGTTGCGCGGGACAGCTAGTATATTATAAAGATAAAAAAAAGTTGATTGTTTGAACGCAATAATCTCAGGAACTACTGGTTGGAATTAAAAAAATATTTACCTGTTGGATAGCCCATTTATGGAGAAAGGCTATAGGCTATATAATATCACGCTACGACTAATAGGAGCGGAGCAGCAAAAACGGCTAAAATTGACGCAGACGAAGTTGCGCGGGTCAGCTAGTCTCTAATATATAAAAATCTTGTGTCACGGTGTTTGTGGTCGAACTCCTCCGAAACGGCTCGACTGATTAATGTTTTTTGGAAATCGCACGTTTTTCTTTGCTGACTGAAAGGCTAGACGGAAAATAACGTAACATTTTGGCATCCATCAAAAATCCATTTTTTATGATTATGTGAAGCTAGATTATGGAAGTCGTGTTATATAGGTCGTTAGCATTTTTGTAAAAGGTTGTAATGTTTATTTTACCTATGTCAAACTGGCTGTGTGTATGTAATACATTATGTGTCAAAAAAAATAATTTGAAATAGGACCATTTTTAAAATGTTATGTTCTTCCAGACACAAAAAAATATAGCGAAAGGAACCTCTCTCTTTTGTGGTAATTAATAGGTCGTAAAGTATTATTTTTATTTTAAATCGCAATTCAAGTATTTTTGTGTAAATTACAAAAACGGGAAAAATTTACACAGACGAAGTTGCGACTGTTAGATAGTTTTTTTAGGGTTTCGTACCAAAATGACAAAATCAGAACCCTTATAGTTTCGTCATGTCCGCCTGTCTGTCTGTCCGTAAGTATGTCACAGGCTTTTTACTCAATAACTACTCAATGAATATTGATCAAATTTTGTGAAAAGGTGTCTTGTTTTTGTTTCAGTATTTACGGAAATGATTGCTGAAAGTTGCCTAAATTGTAAGTATTTACCTTTCTCATCTTTTCAACCGTGTGACCAAAAAATATGAAATAATCACGGAGGTAGCGCTTAAAAAATACTTTAAACTAAAATTATTTTCGACATGATCGGCTATGCCGATTGCCGAAAAACGCTACTTACCTCAACAAAAGGGCGTAAGTGTCATGAACGTATGCTTTTCTACTAGTGCAATTATTCAAATCGGACTTTTTCTGCTTTGGCTGCGGAACCTTACACTGACTAGCCCGACATGCTCTTGACCAATTTTATTTATAAATTTTTGATAAAGACCGTCTGATCCCGGTCGAGATCCGTCAATCACGGTCATTAAATACCACAGAACTTATGAAAGCAGTACGTATCAATATTCTGTGGGAAAAACCATGGTATTTGGTACATCCTGATAACCACAAATAATATCAAGACTTCACATATGAAACACATGAAAAGGTCACCTCAAAAAAGGTGTCTTTATTAATATGCACTATTTTAATCTATACTAATCTATACTAATATTATAAAGCGGAAGAGTTTGTTTGTTTGTTTGTTTAAACGCGCTAATCTCAGGAACTACGGGTCCGATTTGAAAAAATCTTTTTCTGTTGGATAGCCCATTTATGGAGGAAGGCTATAGGCTATATAACATTGCGCTACGACTAATAGGAGCGGAGCAGCAATGAGAAATGTTTCAAAAACGGGGAAAAATTACGCAGACGAAGTTGCGCGGGACAGCTAGTTAATAATAATAATTAATCTATTTATTTCCAACAACCTTAAATAACAATTTTACTTAGAATATAGAAAGTTTTTTTAGATAAATCAAATGCAGATTATTTATATACTAGCTGTATGTTCGAATGCGTCAATTTTCGACGTTTTTACAACATTTTTCATTGCTGCTCCGCTCCTATTGATTGTAGCGTGATGTTATTAAGCCTATAGCCTTACTCGATAAATGGGCTACCCAACAGAAAAAAAAATCAATTCGAATCAGTAGTTCCTGAGATTACCGCGTTCAAACAAACCAACAAACTCTTCAGATTTATAATATTCTCTCAACTCTCTCCGTCTCTTGCTTTCATTTGCCATTCTTTTCCTGCTGTGGCGATTATTTCGTTAATCCATCGGTTCTTTGGACGTCCTCTGCTCCTTTTACCAATTGGTCTTTTCCATATCGTTCATTTTAATGTCCATGTTTTGTCTCTGTATCTTGCTAGGTGCCCTGCCCATCGCCACTTTAATGTTAAAGCTGCAATACGCATAAGCATCTATGAGCTTTGTTTTACTTTAATCTTCTGTAATAACTGATTAATAGCAATATACTTGCACATTAAAACACGTTTTTGAAATAATTTCTAATATTTTTTTAACTGTTCCTTTGTAAGGTCTCGACAATTGTTACCTCAATGTACTTCTATTTCGTAAATGTATACTAATATTATAAAGCTGAAGAGTTTGTTTGTTTGAACGCGGTAATTTCAGGAACTACTTGTTCTAATTAAAAAAATCTTTTACTGTTAGATAGCCCATTTATTGAGGAAGGCTATAGGCTATTTTACATTCCGCTACGACCAATAGGAGCGGAGCAGCAATGAGAAATGTTGCAACAACAGGGAAAATTTACGAAGACGAAGTTGCGCGGGGCAGCTAGTACCTATATACGTTGTTTCTTTTATTGGTGAAGTAACAAACAATCAAGGCACCATCATGCTGATAACTAGGTACCTACAGATATTCATATTCATCTATTGCTAAGGTACTTACATGTCACAAAATAATTCATAATTATTACATACAATTCATGTCAAAACAAATCAAGGGTCAATAGTCAGATCATATACGAATGAAAATAGAAATTGTACATACATTAACTTGTTGGCCAATTAAAATATTAAAAAATAAACTTGAAAAAAGTAAGTAACGATACGAATGCAGCCAGTTTAATCTATACTAATATTATAAAGCTGAAGAGTTTGTTTGTTATTTTGTTTGTTTCAACGCGATAATCTCAATAACTACTGGTCCGAATTGAAAAATTATTTTACTGTTGGATAGACCATTTATCTTGTCATCATATGGCTATAATATAACATCGTGCTACGACCAATAGGAGCGGAGCAACAATAAATAATGTTGCAAAAACGGGGAAAATTTACGCAGACGAAGTTGCGCGGGGCGGCTAGTTACAGATAATTATGAACTGATCAATAAGAACAGATACAAATTGTTCTGGGCGACGTTTCAAAGAAAGCCATGTAGTTGAATACTTGTGTAACGGACGACTTAATTATATTGCTTGATCTTAGAGCAGGGCGGGGGCCGTCTCATCTCAATCGCAAATCGGCCATCTTGCGCCCCCTAGATCGCCGCCCGCACCCACTTCCCACCACCCGTCCATTATACTTTTTAAGCTCCAATCTCGTTCATTTAAACGGTTGGCTTTAGATGGCAATCGCATTTTTCCACTGCAGGTCACGTCTCGACCCGTCTCCCGACTCGAGGGCTTAAATCAACAAAAGAAAATAATAAGATCGCTTCAAATTAAAAGTGTAATGTCGCGAAAGCGTAGCGGCGCGGGCGGTCTTAATCCTACCGCCCGCTCTTCATTAGGCGGGCGCTTATAGCCCGGGAAACGCTTAAAAACGTCGCCAAGAATTTTTCTTTATTCATAACGGAGATTAAGAGAAATGCAAATGAAGCGAGGCGTCGGTGCCTCTACTTAGCTGTGTCAACAACGTTTCGAGAATTCAGAGTGAATCAGTGTTTTTTTCCGCTTCATCGGGCTCGGCACGTGCCGCCTTCATTCATTCTTGTTGTGTTTAGCTACTTGTTCTCAGATCGATTTGTACAGTACATTATTTACTTACCTTTTTGAGTACACGCCATATACCTACAACGTTAATCTGTAGGTACATAATATAATATAGAAAAACAGTGACGGACTGATCTATCAAAACTAACGGCTCCTTATATCCATGCATAAGATTAGTTTGAATTGGACATAGATAAAGTTCTAAGGCATATGTTACGATAGGATTTTTGAAAATTTGTTTTCATTAAAAATCTAACTTTTTTAAGTTTGATTTAAAAAAATAAATTATTTTAATTTTTATTAAAATAATTTAAAAGGAAAAGATATAATAAGCTGATACACTTGAACAGATTTTTTTCAAACAAAACTAAAAGTAAAAATCATCCTGATTTTTTTAAAAGATAACTAGCAATGTCGGATTGTGGTCCCACATTACTAGCAATTCCGTTAACCCCTCCAGCTAAGCTCAATGGCTTGTATTATGAGTGGGTTCACTTCGGTACTTTAATGAGTAGGATTCGAACCCGCGCCTCACGATTGTGAGACCAATACCTTAGCCATTAGGCTACCGCTGCTTAAACAAGCTTTCTAATAAAAAATCCAGATGCAAACCCATCCATCCTTTGGGGTGCTACTATGGCAGAAGGTGACTCAGTGGCAAGCGTACAGATCGAGATACCTATGAGGTTAAGCACTATTACCACTGGTCGAACCGTTTTCGAAATATGTCCCATCCTTTTGTGCATTTATTTCATTTATTCATTTATTTGCACATTAAAGGTATAAAAGATCTTACATATTGTATAGGTATTGCTATATTATGACAAATAACGGCATGCAAATATAAACTTATAATATATTAGGTGGGTATATAAAAATAAATGTTAAATACAGTCTAAATGTCAGTAACAATTATAATATTAAGTCAATTATTAATTATTATTATACTAATATGTGATTGCAGCATTTAATAAGGGAACATCAAATTAATATATTAAATACATCTATTATATTAACAATTATGTCAAAGACTGCATAATTTATCAACTACCTAAACTAATCTTCCAAGAATTCGCGTACTGAATAATCACATTTATCTATTAACCTTTCTTTGAGATTATTTTTAAAGTCTTATATTTTTAATGTTTCTAATTTCCGAAGGTAACTTATAGTAAATGCGAGGTGAACTCATTAAGCCGTCGGTCCTAAGTTCAATCTCTCTCCGGTCGTTCGGCTTTCCATCCCATCGGGCTATGAGAGTAAGGGAATAGAGTTGCCTTGTGATGATACACTAGTACACTAGAATATCTTGTGCGTATACAATAATTGCATTTTTTTTTTTTTGAAAGATATAAAAATTTGAATCCAGACTCAGGATCGAACCCGAGACTTCCGTAGCCAAACCGGGGCCAGAAGCAAACCACCTATCTGGACTATGTTACTAGATTTCAAATTCTTCTATCTCTTAATGCTTACGGGTTAGGCCCCCGTAGCGACATCTAGTCGGTAGTTAAAGAACTATCACGGCTTTTGTTATTGCTTCGTTACAGAGAGCATTTTAACAAATTATGATGACGCAGGCCGAATATTGAAGTAATTTTTATAGGCATTTCTTGCCAAAGACTTTACAAATACAATAATTGCATTTTTTAAAAGATAGAAAAATTTGAATCCAGACTCAGGAATCGAACCCGAGACTTCCGTAGCCAAACCGGGGCCAGAAGCGAACCACCTATCTGGACTATGTTACTAGATATCAAATTCTTCTATCTCTTAATGCTTACGGGTAAGCCCCCGTAGCGACATCTAGTCGGTAGTTAAAGAACTATCACAGCTTTTGTTATTGCTTCGTTACAGAGAGCATTTTAACAAATTATGATGACGCAGGCCGAATATTGAAGTAATTTTTATAGGCATTTCTTGCCAAAGACTTTACAAATACAATAATTGCATTTTTTGAAAGATAGAAAAATTTGAATCCAGACTCAGGAATCGAACCCGAGACTTCCGTAGCCATAGCCATGTGCATAGTTAGCTAATCTCTGATAATATTGGCCGCCGTAACCGATATCGGTTAGGAGACCATTATGGCAGAAGCAGACGCACAGATGCTCGTGTCAAAGATTATATAGCTGGCAGGGACATATGACTCTAACAAAAATTTGCACTATAAAGCTTAATATTTTACAAACGGATCCCTAAATCTAAAAATCGTCTTACCAACCCCTAAACGTTTTTAAAAGACCTATCTAATGATACCCCACACGATGGGGTAGGTGAGAAAAAAAATCACATCCCCACTTTACATACAGGTACACAAAAAAAACTTTTTTCAAGATTTTACTTTTTTACTTTGTCGGCGTAAGTAATATATGTATCCATACAAAATTACAGCCTCCCAGCACTAAGTGTCTCTGAGCAAAGGTGCGGACGGACGGACGGACGGACAGACATGGCGAAACTATAAGGGTTCCGTTTTGCCATTTTAGCTACGAAACCCTAAAAACAACTTCTTATAAAGTGTTATTATAAAACAAAGAACACCCCTAGATATAATAAGTGGTACCAGAAGAGATTGTGCGAGAGTTATTTCGTCTATAGCGGGCAGCGGCATTGGTCGTATCGATCGCTGGTTCATTTATTTGTTCATCCAGCCTCAACGTTTATACTGGTCGCAACTCTTTCGCGGCCGCGGACTTAGTGAAATAGGGATGGGACATACCTGGTATCGAGTTTACAAGATATTTTATTTTGTCTTGTTTCGTCTCGACTTCTAAATGTTTTACAATTTGCCAAAAGCTACACGATACATTGTAATAGGTAATCTTTATTAGATGTATGCTTACTACCTACCCACCATTTGCAACATTTTCTTGGACACACTCTTCTGTATCGGCAGAATAAAAATCCCAATTTCTTGAAAACCTTTTTGTTACAACCTATAATAGTCATAAGTAATTATAATCAAAGAAGTGATTTTCCTCTGACCTCATCTTATATCTCACACAGTATCTATTAATTAATTAATTAGGTAATATGTTTAGAATTATTTGGACCCTAAGTAACATTCCGTTACCGACAGCAAAACAAAATTAAGATATTTGTAATACCTCCTTTAATTTGAGTTTAAAGGAATCACAAATACAGCTACATAAGAGTACACAAAATACCTACTTTTGTAGTCAAAATATTACACGTTGCTGGTCTGTATATCTCTCTCGCCTGGATAGATGTACAAACGTCTTAAAAAGATATAGGTGGACACTCGACAGTAAATCAAGGTAAAAATATTTTTACTTCTTGTATACCTATTCGAAGCATGGACTCCATTACCTTAGACATATCAACCCATTTATTCCCACTGCTGGGCATAGGTCTCCTCAGTAGACCTACTTATTAGAGGCCCTGGGGGTAATTGCCACAATCGCCACGCTTGCCGAGCGGGTTGGCGATTGCAGTAAGGCTTTAAAGTAGGTACGAAGAGGACGCTGCTGCCCGTCCTCCGGTGTTAAATCCCTTGATCACCTTAACGACACCCACAGCAAAAGATGGGGTGGTACTATTTTTTAGTCGGTTCCACACGGCAGGTGCATTTTATTGTTACATTTTTCAAATCAAAAACATTGTATCGATAACAAAGCCCAACACTACACCCCAGCATCACTGAGTGTATTTTTATTCTGAATTTATATCTTGCTTCGAATCCCACATTATTGTCTCCGAGCATTTATTTTCTGATGGGTATTAAAACAAACCCCTTTTTCTTCAAGGCGATTTCATTTTAGCTGGGTTTAGGAAATTTAAGGCCCGCAGAGCTTCGATATTGTGCCTTTTGTGGGTGGAATAATTAATTTTGGCCTATTATTATTCCCTTTTCTCGTTCAGATAACGCTTAAGATATAAAATGTTGCGTTGAAGTTAATAGGTTCGGTTTATTTGACTTACTTTTATGTTTAGGTTATAAAGGTCTCGGTTAAGAAAAGGTTTTAGAAAATGTATGTTTTGGTCGTGTTTCTAAAAGTATTAAAACAGCAGAAAATAGAAAAACCGGAAAGACATCTCGCATCTTGAGTTTCGGGTGACACTGCTATAATGACCATCAGTGAAATGAAATTTAGACGAGTACATGTCTTTATAAGCTTGATAAGGAAATCACACTAATATTATAAAGGCGAAAGTTTGTGAGTATGTGAGTGTATATGTTTGTTACTTCTTCACGTCAAAACGCCTGGAGCGATTTTAATAAAATTTGGTATGGAGTTAGCTGACACTCTGGATTAATAAACCGCGGGTAACACCGCGGGGCACAGCTAGTTAGAAAATAAGTATGAAAGTAGCAAATAGCGTTGCATTTGATTTACATTAATATTGCGGTTCTAATTATGAGTTTTGACACGTGAACTCAACAACAATGAACATGTTTTGTAAAAAGTTTGCCTTCGGAGCCAGAAATCAGCGTTCCAATAATGTGGCGGAGTGTCTGTAGAATAGCAGTATTTTCGGTTTCACTTTGAATTGTAGTTACTTAATATTATAGGTAGATACAAAGAACTGTGTCCGTAAGATATATTTTTTTCATAAACAACTACATAAGAAAATGTTAAACCTTCGCCTCTGCCGGACACACAGGAGTTCCGGGATGATCAACGACGCATAAAAATAACACGAATGTATTTTTTAAACTTAATGTTCCAAAAAAAATATAAGCAATGATGTTTTCATTCCGAAATAAGCACCTATGCCATTTTCTTCTTGTACTTTATACCAATATTTTTATCACTTATCACTTAAATAGCAGTTGCATCCTAAGTTAATAAATTAATTTAGAGTTTATATTTAACGCATAAAAATGCGTTACAGTACCAACAAATCAATACCCGGACTGATGAAGTAGCGAAGTTATAACAGGAGTTAATTAAACTAAAATACTCATAATTTTTGTGTGGCGAGCTCTCGCATGGCGGAATCAAAGCGAACGGACGGTCACTTTTGTTTGCACACTCGTTGATATCCCCGACCACTAAAATCGCTTGCATATCCCTCGGGTAACTCAGTGTGGAGACGGCTTTAATAAAGTTCATACAACTGAATAAAAATGCTTATTGTTTCATAAACAGATTATAATAACATAATAATATTTTTTTACTCAGTTTATTACTAAGTCACTACCCGCCCTCTACGATAGATACGCTAAGGGTTCATTTCCATGCATCGAGGCGATCGCGGTCGCCGCTCATGACTGACGACGTGGGACTTGATGACGGCAAGGTTGCATAAATAATGACCCGGTTCGCCCATGGTAGACCCAGAAATCTTTGAGCTAAAGTGGACTAAGGTTGGACCCAGATTTATCTAATGTACCTACCAGGCCTAAGTCCATATAGGTCTAAATCCTTACTTCTAAAAGTCCATATAGGTGTTAAAAATATACCTAATTAATGGATATAGACCCTGTATTCGTCAATAAACATTTTCAAGCCAGACCTGATTGTATTCTCCTTGTTCGCGCGCGCGGATCGAGAAGTTTGTTCTGGGAGGGGGGCGGCTAAATTTGACTCAACCGGTCAAGTGTGAGTCGCTCGCATGGCTGGGGGGTGGGTCCATTTGATTCAGCACCTGTACACCATATCTACCGCCTTGCCTGCCTAAACATTACGATCCAGTGTCTAAATTTTCAATTTCCGGAAAAAAGGGTCATTCAGTCGAATCTAGGGGGGGAGAATTGCCCCTGTAGCCCCCCCCCCCCTCTTGTATCCGCGCCTGGTTCAGCAACCAATAGCAAGACATTACTCGAAAATCTGATCCATGGAGTACATGAACCATACGTAAGCCTACTGAAAAAAACCTAACATAAAACCATGGAGCCAATTCCATACTAATACTACGATGGTATCCGAAGCTTAATTTGATTAGCGACCACAACCAGGAGAGTGCAGGTCGATGGGAACAGTAAACTTTGGCGACGGAATTTGTATCAAGTGTTATTCGTATTTACATAGCTAGGGTACAAATCAGCAGAGAATGACTGGAGTACGCAGTTCCTGTTAAAATGTTTGATAGAATTATGCCCTTTGTAGCCAATTGATAGACAAGTTGGGTCCTTTGGTCTTCCGTAACCACAGGCTATAAAACAAATTATTATTGTTTTTCCTACAGTTCCGGGAGTACATCCCAGCGACGTAAAGAAGGTCGCTGGGATAGATTGGATTCGGAAAGCTGAGGATCGAATGTTGTGGTGAAAATTAGGAGAGGCCTTTGTCCATCGGTGGATCGATACGGGCTGATGATGATGATGATGTGATGATGTGATGAACTCCGAGAGTTGGGACTTTTTAGGATATAATAATAATAATTTGACGTTTTCAAATAATCATTAACCTGATTTTACGAAATAAAGATATTTGACTTTGACTTTGACTTTGAATATATTGGGACAACTCACATAACGCCATCTAATCCCAAACTAAGCAGAGCTTGTCCCATGGAAACCAGACAACTGATAAACATACTTATATATTTGTAAATACATACAATTTATAGATAAATAACGCCCAGACACAGGATAAACCATCGGGCTCATCACACAAAGTTTTATCCTGAGTGCGGATCGAACCCACGACCTCTGGCTAGCAGTCAAGGTCACTAACCACTAGACCTACACTCAGTCAAACTTTTACAATTTTTGCGAATGGAACATATTTTTTTTTTTCAGAAATCGTCTGCCAATTGACACCTCATTCATATTTTTGAGAGACTACTGAAAAAAGTTGACCTAAAAAGCACTTGTTGACTAGGTTTATAATACGTGCAGCGAAATGTTTGGACTTCAAAAATGGAGGAGGTTTCTCAATTCGACCGTATACTTAAATATTTTATTTTTGATGAATATTGTGCCCAAAAGAAAAGTAGGAGGACCAAAAGCTATTATTTTAAATGAATGTACATTAAACACAGTGTTTACCTACACAATAATAAAGTAATCAATTTTTTTTGTATACCCAGTAGGAATAAGTAGATAAAATCTGAAATGATCACAAGATTTTTCCAAAGGCGATAACCAATAGGTAGGTAAGGTGGGTGCACGCGGTAGAGGCTGCAGTGAAACTTAGCACAGGCGTAAGTAAGTAGGTACGTAGGTACACAATACACAACAACCTCCGGGTTGTGTACTGTACCGTACTTTTTACGATTTCGGAGTGGTTCAACCCCCAAATCGCCCGCATGGTACGTCCATGAAACCTAGAGAACTTTAATTATCAGGGTGAGCAAAGCGAGCCTATTCTAAAGCTAGCCCTAACGCTATCCTACAACGTATGCAATTTTGTGGAACTTAGGTACCATTTGCTGAGAAACTATCACATGTTCAGGTTTGGGCTTTGATATAGTAACTTAAGTTTACGTCTAAATGTGTTCTAATAAAGAAATATTAATATATACTTACACATTTAAAGCTACTTCTCTTTAACAACTGTCTTAAAAATATAACCGCTTTTTGCTAGTTTTATCTAAGGTACCAGACACAAATTTTAATAGTAACTAAATTTAGGTAATAAAGATTATATGGCCGTACCCAGGCATACTTGACGAAGAGCTGGGGTGGTACTATTCTTTAGCCGGTACCACACGGAGATGCAATTTGCAATTTCGGGGTGTGTTTCAACCCCCCAAATCTCCGAAAGATGTTCTACTTCAAAATTAGACCCTACATCAAATAGTAGATGAAACCTACGTAGCGTACATAACTTAAATACTTACATTTATTTACAACTTTGATCTTCCTATTACCAATTCCTTATAATTTCAATATATATTTAGCATACGAAATCAGGAGAAAACAAAAGACATGCATCAATTTCATATATTCCTAAAGTACCAATACAAATAGTTAAATACAAGAAGTTGTAACCTTCTTGTATTTAACCATTTTATATTTAGGGAATTCTTCCAAAATCTTGGTTAATAAATGACTAGTAGCGACATCTATCGTTCCTCACACTTACCTAAACTAATTGAGATTACTGCCATCTATGCATAAATCAGTACAACTTTACGAATGATAGCTATGAGAGTTTTATCATTGTTACCTTAGTCGACGTCTTAATAATAATATGGTTCACTGCTAGATGGCGCACTATGTTATAATAGAATGAAACAATTTTAGTTTTTTTTTTCTTTTTGAAGTACTGAAGTATTAGGTTCATTACATTTTAGTAATAGCTATTTATTTATTTGTTGTTTTTTTGTCCAGGAAGACGAAAATGACAAACAACATTTTTTTGTTGTATTTTTATTTTTTTAATGGCGTTTTTACTTGGAATTTCAAGATCATTCTGCCGGCCCTGAATCGTGATGCGAATAGTTAATTGTTATATTAGCACTAGTTAAATAAGTACCTAATTAATCGCGCACGGATTGTTACAATCGTTTCAAGGACTGTTTATTACTTGCCTGAATTGAAATTCAAACTATGTAGATATTTAATTATTTTGTTTAAAGTAAGTTTAAGTGCCTACTTAAATAATATGTTATTCTAACGAAATTTAAACGTAGATTTTATGTTACGAAATACCTACTTGTACTTAGGTGTATGAAAGCTAAGGGTGCTTCCATAAATTACGTGAGGTGATTTTAGCGGATTTTTGACCCCTTCCCTCCTCTAGACTAATGAGATATTGTGAGATTTGACCCCCTCTCCTCTTACATTTTACTAAGTCGCCCGCATGAGGAGAGGGGGTAGGTATCACCCCTCCATGCCTCGGAAAGCAAACGAAGCCGTCGGGTCCTGCGGGAGTCATCACGTCGGATTAAGAGAGTGAAAGAATAGTTCACACACACTCATGCGTTAGGTACTTATCCCGATGATATATTGCGAAACGGATAAACTGTTTTTTTTGTTAGAATAAGACAAATCCCGTAGTAGGGTACAAGCCCTGTGTCGCGGGGGACTTTTACAAAGTACACCCAGACCCGGAACAACAATTTGAGGATCATACAAAGTGGGGTCCCGTGTGGGAATCGAACCCACGGCCTCTTGCGTAATAGTGGGACGCACTCCCACCGCGCCACAGAGGCAGTCAAAAGTTGACTGCAATTTTATTGGAAACTTTGCTTTACTTTTTAGCTTTGATTGACTTAATCTAGCTTTGTGATAAAAAAAGCCGTTTTGAGATGATCCACTTTGAGCATAAATTAGTTATTTCAAGTGAATGTCTGTCTGCGCTGTGTGTGACAACTCACCGCCAGAACGGAAACCGATATGAATATTTTTTTACTAGAACTTGGTGTAGATATATCTGTGATATTCTATATAAGTCTAGCTACTTCAATAATAAGTACCTACCTAGGTAGGTACCTACTGTATGTATATTATAAGATATTTCAAATACTATTGTAGAGTTTAGTGGATAAGGAGGTGTCCATAAATTACGTGACATGATTTTGGCGGATTTTTGACACCCCTCCCTCCTTCCTCTAGTAAGACAGCGTGAGATTTGGCATAACGGGGGGCAAGACCGCTCTAGTCGAAATTGGTGTAATTCATTTCACCTGATACCGCCGTCGCGCGACAGAGGGGGGCTGTAAATTCTTTTACCTGAGACCGCCTACGTACCTCCAGTCTAGAGGGGGGGGGGGGGGGAGCAAGCGCCTATAGTTACGGAGCCACTTCAAAACGTTCGAATGCTGAACCAAAGAAACCGATTAACACTAAGTAATAAAAACCGGGTAAGTACATGTCGGGCCACGCACAATGTAGGGTTCCGTAGTCCCCCCTCATCCGAATGTGGCTTAAGAAGTGGGTTTTTTGTTGTTTTTCATACTTACAACGTTATACCTACTTATATATTTACTTAATAATATTTTTCAATGGAATTTGTACGAAAATTTTGTTACTTCTCATTTGATCAACTGTTCTACGTAAGCTTGTAAAGCCTACTTAGCTGTAATAGTTTTCCTTTTAATTTCACTATATATACTACTGCCCAGATTTTTTTTACATACCCAACATCAACCATTTAAATGACAGGGGGGAACACTAGACTCTAACAAAAAATTGCACTTTAAAGCTTAATATTTTACAAACGGATCCCTAGATATAAAAATCGTCTTTCCAACCCTTAAACGTTTTTAATGACACCCCACACATGGGGAAGTACCCTAAAAAATGTTTTTCATGATTTTATTCTTTCACTTTGTCGGCATAAGTAAAATGTGTATCAATGCAAAATTACAGCCTTCTAGCACTAACAGTCTTTGAGCTAAAGTGCGGACGGACGGACATGGCGAAACTATAAGAGTTACGTTTTATCATTTTGGCTACGGAACCCTAAAAGCATATACCTACATGTTTTTTTCAAAATGAACATTATTACGTTTTAAAGATTTTAATCTTGTATATCTGCACTGTAATTATCTACGTAGATATCTACAACTCAATAATTATTGACTTGTACCACAGCAAAATGTATATATATGTAGGTATCTACTGTGTTTGTACGTACCAAGATAATTACAGTGCAGTTCCACATTGTGTTATATTTTTAATATTTTGTAATAAATAAAGAAAATTATAAAACTGTTACCTGTTGTCCTCGTAAACATTTTCTTCTTTGTTTAATTTTCCAAAAATATAGTAATTTAAACAATTACAAATGTAGGATCACAATTAACTTTGAATTAATTTTAGGAAATTAAATGGTTCAGTCACATTTTTAGCAGCATTAATGATGATTGTGAAAAATGTAAACTTTCAGCAGGACTACTATTACACCGGAACCTGTACCTATATGCTATTATTTAATGTCGTAGTCTGAAATGGGCTTAAGCTATGTAAATATACTTAATTAGCGGCCTACTCCAGCTTCGCACGCAGTTTTCATCACCATATGTACACGTACTTAATACGAATATATTACCTAAACAAATAAATCATTCATTTAACCAATGGTGAACACTGCAACAAAATCCGTTGCGCGGTTTAGGAGAAGTCAGCGACAGACAGACGCGGAAAGCGACTATGAATTTGGGTTACATTATTGTAGTTTTCGTAGGGATCTCTGATTTATTGACAAAAAAGTATACCCTGTTATTGTAGCTTTCTATTGATTAAAGAATTTTTGAAATCAGAAGTTTTTAAATTTATTCGTTACATACAAATATAGAAATCTTTCCTCTTTATAATATTAGTATAGAAATCAAGTTGCTTATCGCGTCTGTCTGCAAATAAAGAATCTATACTAATATTATGAAGCTGAAGATTTTGTTAGTTTGAGCGCGGTCATCTCAGGAACTACTGGTCCGAATTGAAAAATGATTTCACTGTTGGATAGCCCCTTTATCGAAGAAGGCTATAGGCTATATAACATCTCCGACCAATAGCAGCGGAGCAGCAATAAGAAATGTTGCAAAAACGGAAAAATTTACGCAGACGAAATTGCGCGGGACAGCTAGTGCTCCGGCTTCGCACGGGTGTTATATCGTAGTTTATACCTTGGGTTACATTATTATAATTTTCGATTTTCGACAAAAAAGTTTTTAAGTTTATTCGTTATATACAAAAATACAAATCTTTCCTCTTTATAATATTAGTATATAAAATCAAGTTGTTTTCCGCGTCTGTCTGTAAATAAAGAAATAAACATATTAGGAAGGATTACCGTCCTTAAAGGGTGTATCATGCTTTCTTCCGAGTAAGGGCTCATGCAGCGTGCCGACGATGGCGACTTCGGTCGCACCGACTCGAAGTGACTTGATTGAACGTGTATAACTAAACGGCTTAGTGCAGCGTGCCCGCGACTAACGACCACTGGTTATTAGTCGCGGGCACGCTGCACTAAGCCGTTTAGTTATACACCTTCAATCAAGTCGCTGCGAGTCGGTGCGACCGAAGTCGCGCGACATCGCCGGTACTCTGATTAGCCCTAATAAGTGGAGTTGTAGGTACTCTTGTTATCTACTTTTTTATACAACTCATCTCATAGATTGACCGTTATTAAAGAAGCCGTATTAAAGTAAATCAATCAGAGCTTACGTTGACGTAAATTAATATAGGTAGGTATCCTACGCAAGTTACCAACACACACAACATTAATCTATTAGCAACCCGCCCTAGCTTAGCTTTCTTTTTTTAACTAATTTTGCTATTCAACGCCAAAATGAGATTATTTCCTGACACCTTTTTCCGTAGCCAAAATAGTCAAAGGAACCCTTAAGTTTCGCCATGTCCGTCCGCAGCTTAGCTCAGAGACTGTTAGTGCTAGAAGGCTATAATTTTGCATGGATACACATATTACTTACGCCGACAAAGTGAAAGAATATTTTTTTTTTAGTGTAAAGTGGAAATGTGATTTTTTTTCTCACCTTCATGTGGGATATCACTATACAGGTGTTTTAAAAGCGTTTAGGGGTTGGGAAGACCATTTTTAGATTTAAGGATCCGTTTGTGAAATATTAAGATTTAAAGTGCAAATTTTTGTTAGATTCGAGTGTCCTCCCCCCCTGCCAGCTAAATGGTTGATGTTGAGTACCTTTGTGAAAAAAATCGCGGTAGTATATATAGTGAAATTAAAAGGAAAAATCACAGCTAAGAAGGCTTTACAAGTTTGCGAGCAACAGATGATCAAATGATAAGTAACAAAATTTTCGTACAAATTCCATTGAAAATGATTATTGAGTAGGTTTATCGTTGAAAGTGAAACGATGAAGTGGATTTTCTGTTGTTTTTGTATCATACGTCTGAAACAAAAACAACAGAAACCCCACTTTATAAGCTGCATTATTCGGATGGAGGGTGGGGAAGGGGCGTGCCTACGGAACCCTACATTGTGCGTGGCCCGACATGCACTTGCCCGATTTTATCCAATTACTTATGACCAAAAATTATGCTATGGTATGTGCCAAATCTGTTGTTAAGCTAAACTGGAGAACTGCTAGACCAATTCAGCTACTTTTCTTTATAAATATTCATTAAAATCCATCGAAGGAAGGGTCACTAGAGAGTATGGAAAACGCGTAAGAGAGTATGGAAAGCTTATTTTGACAGCTCTGGTTTACTAGCCACACCCTACATTATAAATCTCAAGTAAAATAGTCGTTATAAGAGGCATCAAGACGTTAGTTAATAAATGGACACCAGGCCCCCTAAATAAGTAGGTAATAGGTATGCAAGTAGGTACCAGCAAATGTATAGTGTAACTACTACTAGTTACACATATGGTACCTACTAGTGAAGCGAGTATTCTCTGATGACTAAGAAACAGGAGCGTATCGACCGTCATATCAGCCGTGTCAATTATACGGGGCTCTCAGACTGCAGGGCTCCCGAACGTTGCAACGATATACTTACTATGCGTCTCAAATGAGAAGATAATCGCGATCGCGTCAACTTCACTCTGTACTTGTCAAAATTGTATCGCTAGCAACAAAAAACTCCCGAGTCGGGTAAAGTACGTATGTGTATTATGGTAATGGAACGGACGTAATATTTATTTTCTTTGAACTATGTAGGTACCTACCTAACATTTTTCTTTTTATTACAATGTTATTAGTATTCTTTATCACACTAATAATATAAAGGCGAAAGTTTGTGAGTATGTGAGTGTGTATGTTTGTTACTTCTTCACGTCTAAACGGCTGGAGCGATTTTAATAAAATTTGGTATGAAGTTAGGTGACACCCTGGATTAACAGATAGGCTAATAAACCGCTGGTAACACCGCGGGGCACAGCTAGTTATTCAATAAACACGAAACAGAAATAAGTAAAAAGGCAAAATATAAGAATATTCTACACTTTAGTGGCCTTTCAGTCAGATGTAATATTTTTTTTACTTAAAACATAATAAATAGTAAAATACAGTGCTTATAAATAGTTCATTAGAGTAGGTAGGTACTTCTGTGTAATACTAATGACACCTTTTTACAAATCATTTTATTGCTGACCTTACGTTACACAATGAAGTTGCAGTCGTATTGCGAAACAAGATATCATCGTGACAGTTATCAACTCATTTAAAACGCAAGTTTTTTATTTTTTGATTTTTAAAAAAAAAGACGACTCCCGCATTAGTGTACAAGACCTATGTCGCAGGGGACTTTACAAACATACAAGTTAGGACACAAAGTACACCCAGACTCGAAACCACAATTTGTGGATCACACAAAGCGGTGTCCCGTTTGGGAATCGAATCCACGACCTCTTGCGTAGCAGTCGGACGCTTGTGGCAGAGTTCCGAACTTACTCATTAGGTGACTACTTAGCGGCGGTAGCCTAATGGCTAAGGCATCAGTCTCGCAATCGCGAGGTCGTGGGTTCGAATACTGGCTATTATACTACCGACGTGAACCCACTCCTAACATAAGCCATAAGGCTTAGCTGGAGGGGTTAACAGGATTGCTAGTTATGTGGGACCACAATCCCACATTGCTAGTTATCTTTTAATAAAAAAAAAATCTATACCAAATTTTTAAGGCTACCTCGATTTAGGGCCCTGATTCAAGGTAGTGTAATAGCCGTTTTAATTGTTGTCACGTCATAGATATAGCCATATAGGTAATAGCGGAAGAAAAACAACGTCTCTATGACTAAACGGGATTAAGTAACATATGAATTAAATTGCTCAGCGTTTACGTGTAAGGAAAGAAAGCAATGAGGATATTGTGGTATAAAATTAAATATACATAAGTAAAACCAAACCGCATCGTGTAATAATACTATTCGTCATATTTCAAGGGCATTAATATCAGAAACCCCAGCTAAGATATTTCCGCTGTTATTATCAACAAATTATGGAAAATCCTTTTTTTTGTGAATGGCGCTTTGCATTGGCGTACCCAGGGACGATTTGGGGGTTGAAATCCCCCTGAAATTGCATAAAAGACCCACAGTACTTATTTGGCCGGTGTTTTGGTCAGTGTTTAGCCACATAACTTCACCCCCCCCCCCCCCTAAAACCTTGGTTTCTCTTTGTTGTTTCTTAAAAAAAATAATTCCCGGACTAGGATTGCTATTGGTCGTAGCGTGATATAATACCAGTATAGATTAGGTAAGCGATGTTCCAAGGTCAATATAACGTGAACAGGTAATCCGAGACCTAGGTATTACATTAAACTGTTACACAATACCTACGGGCTGTAAACGCTTTATTTACTCGTCTTGTATTATGTCACATATATGAGATAATAGCTATTACTAGGCTTCGTCGTCGTGAATGTCGGTTATCACCTCTGGGTCCTTACTCACGTTCTTTTTTCCGTTTTCGTGGCAAGCCCGTGCGAGCCGTCAAAATCTTGTCATAATGGTAAATAGAGAGCTGCGCTTAGAAATGTGTTAGGCACCTGTCCCACCAACTGTAGTCAAGGCGACTAAGGGATTTCACACCGGTGGACGGCAGCAGCGTCCTCTGCATACTTTAAGCCTTACTGCGATCGCCAAGCGTGGCGATTATGACAATTATCCCCAGGATTTATAATAAGTAGGTTTAATTGGGTTGATATAAGCTTTTGAAGTACAGGCTACTGATTTAAAACAAAAAAATCAGGACAAGAGCATGTTGGACCGTGCTCAGTGTAGGGTTCCGGAGCCGTAGCGTTTTTAAAAGACCTTTTGAATGATGTGCCACACGATGGGATGGGGATACCCGTGCCCAGCTGTGAGACATCATATGGATTGATATGTAAGAGTCCAGAATAAATAAGAAAATCACATTTAAACTTTTTAGAATTCAGCCGTGATTTTTCTTTTTATTTTTAGGTAAGCAAATGACTCCATTCCACCTGATGTTGAAATAGATTCCAAACGCAAGGCCAGACAGTGCAGCACTGGCTCTTCTTACCTTGCTTACCTCAGGTGCTTCTACACGCCTCTTTTGAAAGACCCCATCTCGTAGGTAGGAGGGAACACATGTGCTGGTAGGGAGTTCCAGTTTTGGGATGTGCGGCAGAGAAATGAGCACCCGAATTTCTTTGTTGGGGATGAAATTATATCCACAGTCAGATGGTAACATCGAAGGCCTGCGTGGTTCGATTTAGGAACTAATTCGATTTTAACTTTTGTGCTTAGTTGGTTTAAAAATTTGCAAATGTTTAGCAACTTTGTAGCTAATTATACCTGACAATTAATAAACAGACTTACCTACGCATTAAAAAAATGGTTATCCGTAAAGTCAGTTTACGGACGATCATTTTACGTGATAACTTCAAGAAAACATTGATGACATATCGCCATTTGCGTTGCTTAGCAACCAGTCAATAACGTGACACTTTTTCTTGAGTGCAGCCGAATATGAAATTAGTTAGGATTGTTGTAGGTATCACTATTCACAACACAAACCCTAACAAGATGTTTGTCGCTTCAGTTATCAGTCTACGGACTTCTTGCGTAGATAGTGCAAAGTAGCACAAACAAATAGAATAATACTTGATAAGCAAAGTTGTTTGTGATTTCAGCGAGATTTACATTGAGTTGTGAAGGGTGAAGGCTGTATGGCCAAGAGTAAGTTAACTAAGTAGAAAATACGCGAGGTCACAATTCACCCCTTGAATCATCAGTGGCATATTACTCACATGAACAAAACTTTCAATTCGGAAAAATTACATTTCTTCGGTTAGGTATTTACCTCTGTTAGTCGGGGGGTATTTAAACAATATTTGATCCTTTTTTACGCCCGACGCGCGTCGTGGGGTTTTCTAAATTTTGAATTATGTTTTATAAGATTGACTTTTATTTGGATTTTATTTTTACCTTAATTTCGTTACACCAAGTTAATGATTGTTTGAAAAGGTTAAAGCTGAGAAAATGCTACCAAAAACCTCATGGCCTCTCTTTTAAATTCATAGTGTTTCGCTCCACATAGACTTCTCCTTACTCACGCCACCATCACGGTCCTCCGTTTTCCGCATCCAGTCCATCCCACTTTAGGTACACACCTACTTTAGGTCATCGGTCCACCTAGAGTCGTATTCCCTAGCGGTCATATGTCCATCAGCATATGGCCAGCCCATTGCCACTTCAGCGTGCTTATTCTACGATCACTTGAGGCCTTTCTATTCTAGGTTATTCCTTAACAACGGTTACATTGGGTTGTGAAGGGTAAAGGCTGACGCCCAAGAGTAAGTTAACTTAGTAGAAAATACGCAAGGTCACAATTCACACCTTGAGCCATCAGTGGCATATTACTCACACGAACAAAACTTTCAATTCGGAAAAATGACATTTCTTCGGTTAGTTACTTACCCCCTGTTAGTCGGGGTGTTTTAAAGTTTTATTTGGTGCTATTTCACGCCCGTCGCGCGCCGTGAGGTTTGCAAAACTTTAAATTTTATTTTAACCCGACTGTAAGGAAGGGTTATGTTTTTCGTGTATCTTGTATTTATGTAATATTCTTTATTACCTGATAACTCACAATCCACTGAACGGATTTATACAATTAAGACATCGTTAGATTCGTCTTGATCGCCCAAGAGTTCTTAGATATGTGACGTTTAAAAAAAAAATCCAAAATGGCGGCAGTGAGATATTAAAATAAAGAGGCTGAAAAAAATATTCAATCTTCAATACTTGACAATAGCTGTGATAAAAGTTAGTTGTTACATCGGTTACATCTTACAACAACTAAAAAGAATAAAAAACCCGCTTGCACAAAAAAGATGAAAACAAGATCCCTTACTTTTTATATTTTATAACTACTACTACTTATATAATTTCATGTAGTCAGAGGCACATCGAGACTGCATGAAATTTAATAATTATGTAAGGGATCTTGTTTCCATCTTTTTTGTGGGGCGGGTTTTTTTTTTTTAGTTTATTCCTTATCAACGGTTATCCACCACGTGACCTGCAGGCCCCCTCTACCTCTCTTTCTGTCTGCGAGCTATGTGGGTAACTTTAGTTTTGTCGGATGACCTCATAAAATCTAATATGCTTGTTTTTGTGTGCATGGGATAAGTTCCACTCTATTAACAAGAACGCAATAATGTATTCCATTTACGAGTATCAATGCGCAATACATTTTTGCAAAACAAGATGATGTTCAAATAATTTTGTTTGATATCTCACTGTCATTCGTATTTATAAGTTAAGGAAAATTTGCTTTTACATAGTAATTAAGTATCGCGTGGTCTAACTTTGCTATTAGTTTTGCTAGTGAACTGAAAAATAAACCGTTTAAGTACGGTCTAATTTAAATTATAAATTTGTTATCACTACAATTCGGTATAAATTTTACCTAGAATAATACTAATATAGTTACCTACGTACCTATAAATAATCATAAAAAAACATCTATTACATAGAAATATATGTATCCTAATAGGTAATCCGAATTTTCGTTTTAAATAAGCTTAAAAGTGACAATTTCACCGAAAAAAAAATGTTTTCGAGAAATACGAAATAAAAAATAAATAAAATAGCTGTTGCCCGTTGCCTAATTCGCCTAGGAATTAGTCATTTTTCCAGAATATTTTATCCAGATCTGTTTAGCCATTCTGACGTTAAATAACAATCGTATATCCAAACTTTTACATTTAGGTATCCAGTACTTTCTGCATGACTTTAAAGCCTTAGGATGTAACAGGTAAGTATGTTTTCGAAGATTCACTTCCTAGATTTAGATTGCGATCTAGACTTTACCTCCTTAAAGGCGGCAAGTTACAAGGACAGGTAAAGGTATCATCAAGCTATCATGGCGATGGAAAAGCTAGTTTGTTTACAAAACGTTGTCATAAGGCTATTATGTCATAATCGTATACATTGTATGACAAGCCGCACACCGCAGACAGCATGACAATCGCAGGGCGTCATCCCTGATCATATTCTCTTTGATGACGAAAGACAGTGGTCTCGGGCGTAAGCTATGTTGTCATAATATTACACAGAATCTTACCGTTCCAAGTATCCTTTGACATACTAACTGTCGCCCGTGGCTGTTAATGATTTTACCCCCTTAAAGGTTGATTTTCGTTGTAGACTAAAACACGGCGACATGTGTTTCTTTCTTCATTTCAAATCAAAAATTCAAATATCAAAACGTTAAAACTAACGGAGTTTCGTTCAAATTTTGGACCCCCGTTTCATCCCCTTAGGGGGTGAATGCCTACATCATAATAACTATCTGCGTGCCAAACTTCAGCGCATTCCGACCAGTAGTTTGAGTTGTGCGTTGATAGATCAGTCCGTCTGTACCTAACCGTTACATTTAAAATTACAAGAATAATTTAAATTCGCCTGGCCTTTTGGTCTAACCATGTTTTTTGTACTTCTGGATATTCCTAAATAAATAAATTTAGAGCAACGGAGCCGACTACTTTATAAAAAAATGCTAAATATCGAGTTACTTACTCGATTTATCTATTTATTTCAATATCTGTAAATTTTTAAAAAGTAAGGAAATTGATTTTGGATAAATTACAGTTCAGTAGGTATTAAAACGTAATTTTGTTAACTTATGTTTGATTTTATTTTCTTTCGGTTATAACAGTTATACACCTAAAACTTAAATTGTTTCAATATTCAAACACGAACATAGTTCATTGAAAATTCCGCAGAAAAATATGGTCACCCTACTCATCTGGCGCTTAAAGCAAGAATTCAAGTACAGTACTCCAAAAGTAATAATGCGCATAGAAATCTTCGGAAATCTTCGTCATTGTTCGGCAACGGTCGTATTACCCGAGCGTCGAAAGACGATATTTATATAGAGTGGTTAAGAGCAATTTATCTATGCCTAATTTTATATATTATGTGTTTTGTGCTAAAACAGATTTGATTTACCTGTAACGAAATTTGATTCGATAATTCCATGTAAGTAAATAGCGAAAACGCTACAATCATTGTTGGAGTGATTAGTTTTCAAGTGTCTTACCGAAGTTGGTGTAATTATGGAGGAAAAGGTTTAAATAACATAAGGTTTTATTAGAAGGAGAAAAAAACGTTTTCAAATAGAGGTTTACATAAAATATAATCAAAATCTCAGTTCAAATTTGTTTACAGCACTAATCATTCCAGAAAAATAATACAATTATAAAAAAATTAATCAGAATCGAGGAAGACCTCTATTCCCGACATCGCAGATTCATCAGAAGTTTCATTATGCTCTTGTTCATTTACACTTTCCTCACTGCTATCACCTGTGTAAATAATCAGTTTATCGGAATAACTATCGATTCTTGGCTCAAATTTTCTATATTCATCTTCGCATTGAACCGCATGATCAGAAACTTTTTTCCATTCTTCTGGTCCTATTTTATTGATTTTTTCTAATATAGCATCTTTAACTGACGTCACAGTCATTGCAATATTTCTCTTGGCCACGTGTTGCTTTATTTGGGACCAAATATTTTCAATAGGGTTAAAATCGGGATGATATGGTGGCAATCGTATAATTTTATGCCCATGTTCCTCCATTATACGGTCAATGGCAAATTCTGTGTAATTTTCTTTGTATCTTTGTATAATTTTATACAAATCGGGTTTCAGTTTCTTTGGGTCATGCGGAATGTTGTGTTGTTGTAACCAAGCTGTCATTTGTGGTTTAGATGTGTTTGAGTTTGGTGGTTTCACAGACAGCTTATTATGATATGGGGCGTTGTCTATTACCAACACACTATTAGGAGGCAAGTTGGGAATCAATTGATTGCGTAGCCAAGTTTGATAACGTTCCGCGTTTATTTCTTTATGATAGTCACCTTCTGAGTCGACACATTTATGTAACATTAGAGCCCCTGGGACGAAGCCTTTTTCATTGCCTGCGTGTACAATAATTATTCGCTCTCCTTTGGAAATGGGTTGTTTGATACCTTTTTTGTTGCTATCTTGCCAAGTTTTACCCTTAGTATGTGATGTGTGCACATACGACTCGTCCATAAATACTATGTTTCTACCAGAACTCCTCAGCTGTTGTATTTCTCTGAGATATTTGATCCTTTTTAGGCGTATATCATGTTTTTCCATAAGTAATTGTCTGTTATTATCAGTTTTCAGAAACCTAAACCCCATGTCTTTCAAGATCAACCTTAAAGTCTCGGCACAGCCTTTGAAATTAATAGCTTCGATCAACTTTATTCTTAAATTATTTACAGTTGGGAGTTCTTTCAGCGTCAATTGAAAATTGTATATCATATTACGAATAACACAGTAGTCGAAATCATCAAGTACCAGCCGAAATCTACTTTTAGGTCTTCCTTTTTTCGGTGTAGAAAATTTCTTTGATTGATTATGTTTTTTTTCGTTTAAGATATTACTCAAAGTTCGTCGCGAAATTCCTGTAGCTTTTGTAACACGGTCTTGAATTTTTTTAAAATAACCATCATGGTCTCTGTTGAAAACATTGGCTTCATTTAAGAAATAAAGGTACACATTAAATACCATTTGCCGTGCTTGTGAATTAAGCGGTTTTCCACGTTTAAATTTATCCATTTTGGAAGAATTCGTCTGAAAGAAAATGGCATGGGCAGAGTTAGGTATATATTTTTTATGCATGTTTATCTATTTATTTAATTTAAATAAATCTCATTTTTTAAATGTTTTTCTAGTACTTAATATGTATTTAATGTAGGTATTTTATTTTTTTAATATTAAAAAAACGTGAAATATGTTATTTATTTTCCTTTTTTCAAAATATACTATTTAAATCTGAATAAGCTAATTAATGTTGAAATTATATTTACCAAGAAGGGTGTGTAATAGCAGCTCTATATATTTCCACAAATAGAGAACACGTGCAGTCACTACCAATATATAAAGACGACTGACAGACATTTCGCTGACCGGCGACAGCTGCCGAACGCCCGATTTGTTTTCGATTGTGCACACATGATATTGACTCCTATCTCTTTTAAACAAGGTGCAAAATGCAAATGCCTTGTTTAGGGCTCTTACGATTCCATGATTCGAGTGTTTCCGGGAATACGACAATTAGCGAAGATCTGCATGTGCATTATTAATTTGGGAGTACTGTACTTAAAGTAGGGACAAGATAATAGGTCACTTTTGACATTTCATCAAAATTCAACAACGTAACCTTGTAACGGCGGGCATAAAATAAGAACTGCACAATTGCTTAACTTTTTTCAATTACGTTTACATATTTATTGTAATAATGACCGATACGAGTAATTTTACGATTTGCTTTCACTAATAAACCATTCTAAACATAATAAACAATTTCTGATCTAAAGAACTGAACGTCCGTCGTTACAATGTTGCGTCAGTCAACCCTTTTTCTTTTTAAACACTAGGGATGTTACTCTAAAAATCGAAAGCTGATAGGATTGTAAGTTGAATCGAATGCAATGATTACTTGTGAAGAAAAATCACCA
This sequence comes from Herminia tarsipennalis, assembly GCA_945859575.2. Classification (NCBI taxonomy): domain Eukaryota; kingdom Metazoa; phylum Arthropoda; class Insecta; order Lepidoptera; family Erebidae; genus Herminia; species Herminia tarsipennalis. The sequence continues at coordinate 21,414,581 of OX243836.2, forward strand.
TAAATTTATAACCACGTTGTGATTATAATAAAACCTAATTATACATATTTATTATTCTTTTAACTAACTATGAAAATACAAAAAAATAACTAAATAGAAAGGTCATTGATGTTGGGTGCAATTTAGGTGGATGTTGCTGGCAACACCAGTGCCTGTCGATGACGCATGTCATGTCGCCATAACATGATGATGACGCAGTCTTTTGTTGTTGTGCGAAGTGACTGTGCGTTTTTGGTGTGCTCTCTGTTATTTTCTTCTGATCCGGCTTTTTCATTGAACTGATCTTACTGACTACGTTTACCTGGCTATAAATTGGACTCCGATTGCTTAACGATTATTAAACAAGAAAAACATTACAGTCTTACTATGTCGAAACGAGGGAAAACTCTAAACAGTCAATCTCGCGAACTAGTGCTGAAATTGTACAATTATTTTGGACGTGAATCAGTTAACGATGGGCCTCTTTTACCATTGAAACCACCGAGAGAACGCGTTGCCGAAGCATTGGGAATAGGGAAGAAGACAGTAACTCAAATTCTGAAAGAGAAATACGGACCATCAGGCTCAGAAGATAATACTTTACGTACACCGAAAAAACGAAAGAGGGACAAGAAAATTGTTGACGTTGATAATTTTGATGCTGCTGCAATTCGCAACCACATTTATGGATATTACTCGAGAAAAGAATATCCTACACGGGAAAAGCTATTGAGTTCGTTAAAAGGCGCAGGCTTATTTTTTGGAGGCAAATCGTCTCTATCAAAGGTTTTGAAATCGATTGGCTTTAGATTTAAAAAATCCGACAAGCGGAAAATCATGCTAGAACGCTACGATATTATTTTGAAGAGAATAACATTCTTACGTCAGGTAAATAAAATTACGGATTGGGACAATGTCGTGTTTATTGACGAAACATGGTTGAATGCGAACCATACGGTTGCGCGGACATGGACCGATGATACAGCGGCCTCCACCTCAAAAGTTCCATCGGGAAAAGGAGCCCGACTTATTATATGTCACGCGGGATCAGCTTCTCAAGGTTTTATTCCAGACTGCCTCCTCGCATTCGCCTCTAAAACTACAACAGATTACCATGAGGAAATGAACTTTGATGTTTTTAAAGAGTGGTTTGAGAAGCTGCTAGTCAGCTTAGAAAACCCATCGAAAATTATAATGGACAATGCTCCGTATCATTCTGTACAAGTTGATAAACCACCAACTCAAGCAAATAAAAAGCAAGAAATTGTCTCGTGGCTGGTAAGAAATGGTGTGGAGGCAAGTCCAACTTTATTAAAAGTTGAGTTGTTAAATCTGGTAAAAGCAACTAAGCCGTCCAAGCTCCGCTATGTAATCGATGAACTAGCCCTAGAGCATGGACACGAAGTTATTCGATTGCCTCCCTACCATTGCCAGTATAACGCCATCGAGCTTATTTGGGCACAAATAAAGGGTCATGCAGCGCGGAACAATACTGAACCACCCTTCAGTACTGCTAAAATGATGACTCTGCTACAAACTGCATGTGCAGAAGTCACTACAGAAGACTGGCGAAAAGTCGTGGAGAAGACAAAGAAAATAATTTTACAAGATTTTGAACGAGATGTGAGAATAGACAATATTATTGAAAATGAATTAATAATATCTCTGAGTGCTGACAGCAGTGATGAAGATAGCAGTTCCGATAGTTCAAGTGAATAAAAGCAATTTTTTTGTTAAATTACGTAGGTACTTGTCTTATTTTGCTCCTTTAATTTATGAAAGAAAAAATAATAATGGGACAGGGATTCGCATGATCATTTTTAAAATTCACATATGTTTCAAGTCTGTATCGATTCATTCGATTCATTCATTTAATCGATGTTTTTAAGCAGGTCACCTCACTATGAATATAAAACTGACATCTGTCAAAAGTGACCTATTATCTTGTCCCTACTTTAATCGTAATATTAAACTGAATAGTAACAAATAATAATACACAATTTAGGATGATAACGGTCATTAGCGGTGGTATCAAAGTTAAAGTCGTTTTTATACACTTATAATACATAAAATGGTTCAAATTTAAATCTTGGAATCAAATTTAAATTTATATACTTACGAGTGAAAAGGGAGTCCACATTCTGGGCACCACTCAATTTTACAATCTTGCACTATGCAAACATGCACCCACCATGTTTGAATAAAATATTGTACAATTAATCTTAGATTTTAAAATGAAAAAGAATGACAATAAAAATCATCTCCCGCCATAAATGTCTCTGTGACACATTAGCCAGGGTTGTCATCATCTATCTTTAAAAAACTCCTTGACAAAAATTTGTTTAATTAAATTACGTAATAAGTAATTAAATAATAAACTATGGTCAACATTTTTATGTTGTAAAATATATTTTTTCAAATATATTTTACAACATAATTCATTAGGTATTTTAATACTAAATATTAGTTACACTGTCAGTTTCGCGTGCAATCGATATACAAAGTAATTTTAAAGAACTTTTAATTTAATGATGGGTAACATTTTGTTGGACACTGATTCCAACTTTTCTCCCCGAAATTGCTCAGCTGGTGCACTCCATAGTTATTCTATCTCTATGGCAGTGGTTCTCAAACTTTTTAAATGACGGAACCCTTTTGGGAAGCAAAATACTTGATGGAACCCTACAATAAAACAATTATTTTTATAAGTGTATTCTTTATTAATCAGCATAATAAAAGTACAATGTATCAGTTACTAATTATTATTTACTTCACCACTTGGTAAGGACAATAATAGAAAACATTAAAAAAGAAAAAATGTAACTAGTGGGAGGTATGAAACTGTTTTTTATTTTTCATCAATTGCTTGATATCAGGTTTGATGGAAGAAAGTTGGAGTCTCATATCAGCTTCGGCGTCCAGTCTATTGCGATATTTTGTTTTCGTGGCTGCGTAGGTAGAGAATCCTGTTTCGCACAAATATGTAGTTGGGAACGGGAGAAGAATATCCAGAGCCATTTGGCCAAGCATTGCATATTCATCTTGGATTCTGCACCAAAAATCATTAAGAGGCGTCGTTTTGAACAATGACTCCATACTTGTGTCTGATGACATTTCTAAAAGAGATTCATATATCTCAATTGACATGTTTTCAGGCTTTTCCAAGTTGGGTAAAAAAGGATTATGAATCCAGGAGTTCACTTTAATTTTTGTATTGTGTTCTTCGGGAAAATACTTTTCAAAAGATGCGCGCATCGAACTGAGATATTGGACCAATTCTTCAAACACATTATCTTCAAACATTTCTGAGTCGTTTTCGCTAACAAACTCACTGAGTAACGTAAAACTTTCTATTTCTTTCTTACCAATGCAAATGATCCAAAAATCTAATTTTCTTTTAAAAGCAGTTATTTTATTATAGGCCTGAAACACTGTTGTCTGTTTACCTTGCAACGATAAATTTAATTCGTTAAGTTTTTGAAAGATATCCGCCATAAAAGACAATCGGAACAACCAAGTTTTATCATACAAACGGTCCTTCAAATTAAAAGAAGTATCTGCTGAAAGAAACATTTGTAACTCGGCTCTAAGTTCAAATAGCCTTGTTAAAGTTTTTCCCCGAGACAGCCATCGCACTTCTGTATGGAGCAGCAGTGTTTTATGTTTGCTGCCATAATCTTCACACAATAATGAGAACAATCGGGATTGTAGTGGTCGTGATTTGATAAAATTAATTATTTTTACCGCTTCATCCATAACTAATTTTAGATTAGACGGCATTTGCTTCATCGCAAGTGCTTGTCTATGCAGAATACAATGACTGGAACTACAATTAGGCGCTTTATTTTTCATTCGTGACACTGCTCCTGCTGTTTTACCTGTCATCGCCTTGGCCCCATCTGTACAAATGTCAATGCAATTGTTCCAACTGAGATTATGTTCTTCAAAAAATATATTTATTTTATTAAAAATTTCTTCCCCGGTAGTGTTTGTAAGCAGCGATGAACACATAAGCATGTCTTCTTCAAAAGAACTTTTATATGGATATCTCACAATAACCAGCAGGATAGCCAAACCAGCGACATCAGTCGACTCGTCCATTTGCAAAGCGAATCGTGTATTTTGTAGACGTGTAACTAGTTCTTGTTTGACGTAGCTTGCCAGATCATGGATTCGTCGTGAAACAGTATCGTTTGATAGCGGAACAGTAGAAAGATGCTTTGCAGATTTTTCATCAAGCATACATTTTGTTATGTCTAATACACATGGTTTTATTAATTTCTCAGCGGTAGTGTGCGCTTCACCTGCTTGTGCAATGCGATAGCTAACTAAATATGATGCCTCCGTGGCCTTTTCGTTGGTAGTTTGTGTTACATGCATCATATTTTTTTGACATTCTAATAACTGATCTTTTTTGCGAACAAAAAATTCTTTATTCTTGTCTTTAGTCTAGGGGTGTACGGTTTCTAAATGTCGACGCAATTTGGCAGGTGCCATGGAACTATTAGGAAGCAGTTTACTACAGAGCATGCAGAGAGGTGAGCCGTTGGAATCAACAAATCCGAAACTGATATAAGATTCATCATACTTCCTTTTTTTCGTCTTTGAAACCGTCGAGCTTGACGTCGTGGCACTCGTGGCATCATCTTCTGGATCGGTGATTGCTAAATTCTCCGCGCGCATTGCTTTTGAACATTCAGCGTCATTAGAAGATGTTGTTGGAACACGTTTAACACCTTTAAGCCAACGTTCCATTCTTCTTTATTTATAATGTTACAAGTCAGGATAGTGGGGTTTAAATAATGCACAATCGTTACTGCGTATAAGAGACTAAATTTAGAACCTACAGGGAAGAAATGTATAAAACTGAGACAACAGAATACAGCAGGCAGTAAAACAATGAACACTAGTTTCTCGCTAGCGAGCTTGTAAGTAGGTAGTAACTTATCGCTCCGAACGCTAATCATCAACTGACGACGCCAACGCGCGATCGCCGCTTTTATACTTAGTCCTAGACTCGATCTCAAATATTCTCGAAAATACTCGAGTCGGCACCTTTGATAAACAAAAAGCAAAAATAAAAACAGAAATTTAAAAATAGCGTTGTAAACAATATCGACTTTATCCTTTGAAGTTAGAGACGAAAGTCGCTTGTTGACAACTATAGCGTCTAATTCAGAGGCGGCTTTTATCAAAGAGACTGAGCTCTTACAAGTATACTACCCGCTCGTTTTAAGTTTGCCGCTGGCGATAGGTATGAGTGTATGACGTTCGAAATTTTTTATTTAATTGTAACAATAAAAATTGCGTACGGTAGATATTTGGGTAAAACTATGACACATTATAAGTTTTGTTGTCACGTGGGGGAGGGTACGCGCATTCCACAGACCGGCAAACTTAGAGCGAACGCGTTGTACAAGTATAAAATTGTTGAGACCAAACTTATAAGATATTGTACCAGCTAATGTAACACAAGCTTATACAAATACAAATAAATAAATAAATAACATTCATAGCGTTTTGTCTCCGCGCGGCCGCGGAGTCCGCACAGCCGCGGAGCGACCAGAGAGAGGTGTTTTGATTTTTTTATTTCTAAATTCTTGCGGAACCCCGACAGAGGTATCACGGAACCCTAGGGTTCCGCGGAACACACTTAGAGTATAGCTGCTCTATGGTATGGAATATCAACGTGTGTCTGTGTCATAGTTACTATCATTAAATCATTACTTTTAGTATACGTTTTCTTGCTTTTAAATTAAAAAAAATGTAAGTTGTGGCAGACAGAACACTTATTTTCAAAGCGTTTTAAAAAAATAATATTTTTTTTTCGTAGTCAACTACCCAATTATGTATTTGTTTTGGATCATCTGGAAAGTTATTTGCGGCGATTTTATTTAAGCTCGCTGATCGTTTGGAGTATTCTCTACATTTCATCATCACGATATTAAAGCCTCGCTACAGAAATCAATACCTAATACAATTTTATCTAAAGCTTTATATTTACATCCGGCCTTTATCAAGTTGCAAACAGGTACCTACAGCTTGGCGTTTAGATATTCGCTTAGCAACAGCGAATGACCGTCGATTGCTTATCAACGCCTCCCAACACAACGGGTCTCGATATCAACGCAAATAATATTTGCAATGTTTTGTATGCTTACGTGTGTCTACAGGGTTGGTTAGACCTACACAAGTAATATTTGAATACCAGAATCATAGATTAGAGAACACTGGACTGGAGTTCACGCTGGGCTTGGAGACTAAGATTCCATTGAAAATTCTACTTAAATATGAAATAATAAGTCTGTGTCTCTTGTGTGTACCCGAAAATAAATAGTCTCTATCAAATGTGAACATTTAAAATTTAGAGAGTTTCTTTCTAGTAGGCCTTCCTCAACAGAGCGTACGAAATTTGACGGCCAAGTCAGGCGGTCATACCCTGAGAGCCAAACTCGCTGGCGTATAATTCTATCTATTTAGAAGTAGGTAATCGTTACTGCACAGCACTGCTCAAAATTGACGCAGCAAAACAACGTAATCCCATCGAGAGCGCGGGGGAGACGTTGTTACAAAAAAATCCCATCGTCTCCCCTGGGGGAGCAGCTCAGGGGAGCAGACGGTCGGAAAGGAAAGAAACCGGCTTGGCCTAAACATAGTTTACATCAGGGTGTACTTAAACTAAGTCTTTTTAGATTACGCGAAACAGGGTTCGGCTCTCTCAAAAATTTATATAGAAAATCTAAATATTAGAACACGAAAAAAAATGTGTCACTAGTCAAAGAGTTTTTCTAGTAGATGAAATAAAGAAATTTAAGGATATGTCTCAATTTGATCCCGCAAATAAATCTTGAAAAATGCAAAAACGAGCATTATCGTATTGTCATAGTCAAGGCGTTCGTAATGTAACATATGTACGAACGAATATTCTACTTTATTTTGACTTGCGCTCCTGCGCACTGTGAAGTAATGGTTGTGTGCGGAAGAGCGAGGCCGGCGATCGTGTTGCTGTGTACGTAGCGCTAAATAAATAATTCTCTCAGTGTAATGCCCCCTTAAGGATTTATAAAAGGTACCTACTGTGTAATGGATGCCACCCTAGGCTGAGGCCTGTATTGTGGGAGACAGTGTTCAGTCGAAATTATTTGACACTAAAGACACGTTGAGTGTATACGTTTCACGTGATGATAATAAAATATGGGTATGTAAGTAACTTAAACTATGTAAATCTTAATAATACTGAATAATAGTGTTTGTGTTGAACCAAGAGATTCGAAGACATTCTTACATACACCAATCCGCACTGGGAACGCGTGGTGAATTTCGGCCCATAGTCTCTCTCAGAGGAATGACATGTGTCCTTGAAGGGTTACAATGAACCTTTTCCAGTCATATTTATTTCTGGATCGAATTACATTTAGGGGTAACGTTAACCCTTCGTCTCTATATCTGCATGATTTTCGAAAACCTGGTGCCCATGTTCCACAAACGAAACAGCGTTTTGTCGACCTTGCGTGTTCTATGAACATTAAACCCGTGCAAGGACAAAACTCGCAATAAAAGTAAATTAATAACGGCCATGGCTACTGAGGCCATGGCTAAGATGGGCACAGCAGATTTCGTATATCTTCATCAGCTCAAATTGTTATTTTGTAATAATATAACTTTGGACAACTCACACAACGTCATCTGATCCCAAACTAAGCTACTACTAACAACTAATACACATACTACTACTACTACTACTAAACTACAACTAATAAACATACTTATATATTATAGATAATTTACACCAAGACACAGAATAAACTATCGTGCTTATCACGCAAAGTTTTATCCTGGGTGGGGATCGAACCCACGACCTCCAGCTTATTAGTCAGGGTCACTAACCTCTAGACCAAAAGGCACATAAACTTGAAAGATTCTGAAATCGAAATAAAATTCCAAAAATACTTAGAGGTAGACAGGCCTTTGCCTTACTTTACTTACAATGTGCTATAGCACATTGTCAACGCTTCTCAAAATTACGAGATAAACTGCTTCTAAAAGGTTATCAGGCCACCCATATTCAATTTAATAATACTTACAAAATGGTTCTGAATTGTATCAAAATCGTACCCCGCCTATCAACAGACCACTGAGCTTCTGAATCATCCAAACCAGATTGCACCGTATAATTACAATATGTTTTAGGTACATGGAAGAATCAGATAGCGAGACAGGACGGCTGTCCTGTCTCGCTATCAGATTCTTCCATATCCAAGTATCAACGACAAATAGTCAACGGGTACAGCAACATCACGGATGAGTAAGAAGCCGGAGCAAGAAGGATGACTACATAGATGCGATTTTTTTTTTAAATGACACTACTGCCGATGTCGACAATTCTGCCAAAGTCAGACGTAAAGGGAATTATGGAATGATAAAACATATCGAGTTGTAAAAATGGCGGCAAACTAACCGGCCATTATTTTTACACCTCCGAGTTTAACTTGTAAAAAATGATTTGAATACGTGATAATTGACTAAGAACGAGACTTTGTGCATGAAATAAGCGCATAAATACTTTACACTGGCAGAAATTAGCCGTTAAAATGGCTAGATTGCCATAAACTCAAAGAAGGAGAAGATAAAACATATCGCATCGGCTCCAGACAAGTTGGAAATAGGGTAGGAGGATGATAACAACATTATTGGAATTTACGATTAATACTGTATGACCTTCTCATCATGGTACTGCGTTGCTACCCAATAAGTAGAGTGGGTACATTAAAAGAAATTAATAAAGACACAAAGCTATCTTTATTGCTCATTAACACTGACACTATCTATTCCATTGATGAAACAGGAGATCATCACTTGACCCGTGTAATTATGCAAATAAGTTACTCATACTGAGTGTAAGTAAATAGTGTTTATTGTGGTGATAATGACGCAAACATGTGGGTGTGTCTGCATGCGATGCTGGCGTGACATGCTACACGTGATAACGCCAAGATAAACTGACCCCTCAGACCAAAGGCCTAGAGTACAGAAAGTAGACTTGATACACACGCGTTCGTACAACACATAAACATTGCTCACGGACAGAACCTCAGAAAACTTTCAGATAAAATGACCAAAAGATTTCGTGACCAAGAACGATGTTCTCAAAAGATGTAAAAGAATGTTCTCGAGTGACTACCAGGCAACCACGAGCTGGACAACGAAGTTCGAAAGACCCCTCATAAGATGAACTGACGGCCTGACTGAGGTAGCGAAGAGCCGTTGGATGCAGATCGCTTATATTCGATCGTTATGAAAATATTTGACCATTGTTCAGCAGTGGACGTCTTCAGGCTTATGATGATAACTATATTTATGTTGCTCCAGCGAAGTAGATACGTATGAATCTTGTATTCTGTGTCTCAGTGGTTTGTGATAACACTAAGATAATCTGACCCCCGGCGAACAAACAATCTGGCTTGGCGACAAACAACCCTCATACAATCTGTTACTAATATTCATCAGCATAGTGACGCAATGTCGAATGAGGTGGATGATAAATATTGTTATAGAATTGATAGAGAAATGAGGAGTCCATGACGCATCGAGGTAACTAAGCAAAGTTGGAACTGGCAGTCCATAATGAGTGACCATTTTCCATAAACATAAATGCTCTAGACCAGTGTTCCGTAAAGTGTGTACCTCTACCGCGGCACACTACTAAGTGATCATTAGCTGGTGTGCGTAGGAAAAATGGTATCTATGGCAGTTACATAAAAAAAAAATACCACTTCGAAACTCATTACCAGATCTTTACGAAATTGATATAAAAAAAACCTCTTTCGAACAAAAAAGATTTTTTTAAATCTGTCTATAGGTATATGACGGAGTTATGCCACGGAGTTAAGTATGACGTACAGACGGACAGAAAGAAACTATAAGTTAAGTTTGCCATTTTGGCTACGGAACCCTAAATAATCGAGCAAGTGCATGTCGGGCCATGCACAATGTAGTACCATCCGAAAAATACACCTTAACTATGCGCCTAAAAAATTTCTACACGATTTCTAAACGTTTTTAAAATACCTAATAAAGAAAAAAATAAATTACATCCCCACTGTACTTAAAGGGTAGGTATCCTCAAATTAATAGTAATATGCGTACCTATAAAATGCAAAATTACAGCTTTCTAGCACTAACAGTCTTGGAGCTAAGCAGCGGACGGATGGACGGACAAAACTATAAGGATTCCTTTTTGCCATTGTGGCTACGGGACCCTAAAAAATGAGACGCACATGTTTGTCAGTTCAGATTTTACTTCTCTGTTTTAAAAGAAGAATGGGTAGCAAAATAATTCCATTTTGTTAACGCTTTTGCCTGTGGTAGTATCTACAGTCGCCCAAAAATGTGATATGTCATAAAACAATTATTGGATTTTCCCTTGATTAAAATAACTATTATGGATTTTTTTTTTCAAAGATGTCACCCGCATTACGGAACCTAAAAACAAACCCTGTGTCGCGGGGGCTTTTACATACATACAAGTCATGGACACAAAGTAGGTACACCCAGACTCGGAACAACAATTTGTGGATCACACAAAGTAGTGTCCCGTGTGGGAAATCGAACACCCACGACCTCTTGCGTAGCAGTCGGGCTTACTCCCACCGCGCTACAGAGGCAGTTACAGTTAAATAGCAATTTAGGCCATTGGTTATAAGAGGAAGACATTATTTCTTGCGCAGTTTTCAGAAGCCACCATTGGTTACAAGAGGAAGACATCATCTCTTGCGCAGTTTTCAGAAGCCACAAGGTAAGACTTTCTGCTACTTAGAAAGTAAACAGACCATCATTTTGAATGATCATCAATTTTGATAAACTTTCGCGATATGTATACATTATGAAAATATGTATATTACGGGTCATAATCGCGTGAATAATTTAAGGTAAAATACCTTGTTTATTGCCAGACGTTTTGAACGTATCGCCACGGCCGTGGTGACGGGTAGACTCTTGTTTACAAACTCCATTTCTTGGGACCAAAACTGAGTTTTGCTTAAATTCATACAACAAGCAAAAATTAGCTTTATAGGTATACTTAAGTAATAAATGCAAATCAATGTTTGTTTGTTACCTCATTACAATTCAACAACTCAATCGATTTAAATAAAATTTCGCAGAGTCATAGCACCAAACACCGAGAGCACAGAAGGAAAGCTGCGAGAGACTTCTTTGTACTTCGATGTTCTTTAAAAGCGATGTACTTCGCCCAAGCAACAAACACATAGACACCGTTCATGGTCATGGAATTACGGAACAATAAAGTCGTCTGAGGTAGTCCCGTGTGTTGCTTGAGCGTATTTATTGCCTTCTATACTCTTTATTTTTTGTGGTCATACGTGCAAAATCTTGGACCTTCAATTTGACTTTTAATGAACTTACCTTACGTACTAATGAGGAATGTGTTCAATTAATATTGTTTTCTACGTGTAACCTCTGTCTTTGTTTGAAATTCAATATTTTTATTGTAGTAGGTATATGAAAAGGTAATTTTTTTCTAATATTCTTATTATCCGAGGAGATAATTAAAATAGATTTGAACTTATTTAGAAGATGAGAGAGGACAACAGGCTAAATTAACCTGTCCGTGCGACCCCCTAAGGTTCTCACTGAAAATCAGTGCTGTGATGTGGTTCTCCGCAACACAGCAATACGCTGAGTGTGGACCTATCTGTCGCAGTTTCCTAAGACAAGCTAGTTTTAAGTTTAGATTAAGGTAATTGTAGATGTTATGGATCTGCGAGAAATAAATATATTTATATATTTTTTTTTAATTGTCCCACTAAACACTAACTAGCAAAGGCGAAGGGTTAACATTTTTCAAAGGTAACCCGATACAAATATATCTTGTTGGACATGGTTCTTCATACCTATCATACTAAGTAACTACAATGCAAAGGGAAGTCGAAAGTAATGGTGTTCTAAGGACCCTCTGCTCTGCCCTCTACCACTGCTAACAAGACGTGTAGGTACCAACTGCCGCGTAAAGGTTCATTTCCGTGCGTCGCGGGCGATCGCGAGCCACGCGCGGCTTACGACGAACGTCTGACGCGCGCGGCCGATGCGACAATGGTCAGAGTATAAGAATGTATGGTGCCGTTTCCGAGGTAAGCGACAGACGCGCGCGGCCGACGACTGTCGTAAGCTGCGCGTGCACTGTGAATATTGTCGCATCGGCCGCGCGCGTCAGACGCTTGCGATCGGCCGCGATGCACGGAAATGAACCTTTAAGGAGGAGGCACCACTTACCGTATTCCTTAAAGCTAATTAGCTTTAAGGAATTTGGAGATTGAAATCCCCCCAGGATCGTAATTTCATAGCCTCTAGACTAAAGTGCCCCCTCTCTCTTCCTTTCTTACACCTTAAGTACAACTCTCCTTAAAAATAATCGTGAATATGCCGAATAGGTACAGTCTTATTAATAATATGATCTAAAGTGAATCCTACGTCCTCGCATGAGAGCACACTGTCATAATGAATCCTGTAGTAACTCAGGTGGAAATAGAGTTGCCAGATAGTCGAGAATCGCCTGAATTTTCCCGACATATGTCCAGATTTTCGTTAAATAACAATACGTCACGACAAACCGCCCCCCGTCGCGCGAGGTAAGTAGGTACTTAGGCCGTGAAATTACTTTCACCCATCCCTCCGTCGCGGCAATGTATTTAGGCGGCATCGAGTGAAATAACTTGCACCCGCGCGATGTACTTAGGCGGTATTGGGTGGTATTGGTTAAAATCACTTGCACCTCTCCGACGCGCGATGTACTTAAGTGGTATCCGGGGTAATAGCTTGCAACCCTCTCCGTCGTGCGAGGTACTTCGGCGCCTTAAAATTTTTCCCCAGACAAATCCCAACATTATGAATGATATCCAGATATTTTGGTTTTTAGATTCGGTAACCCTAGGTCTGTGGAGACCAAGTCCGTAGTCAGAGGATTTGTAGTGCCTTAAAATACTAAGTCTAAAAAGTACTGATGTGAATACGTTTTTATCAGTTACATAATGCACTTGAGGTTGGCAGTTGGTGATGTATAATGTACCTAAGTTTCGATGCCTTTCATAATAAATAAAGATTTAGTAAATAATATGTAGATATACAAATTAAACAATAGATGATTGAAGGTATTTTTTTGAATAAAATGCACAATTGAAACAAAAAACAATAGATAATAGGTACCTACAAAATTGTCAATTTGTATTTTATTAGTTGAATAAACCTTAAGAATGTCTATGACGTACTCACCTAATTAATAATAGTATTCTAGAATAAATAAATAAAAGTTGTACGTAAAATAATTTAGTAGGTAAATAAGTGGATAGTTACCTACCTACCTCCTACCTTCATGTCGGTGGATCCGCACGCGCATTTAGAATGCATTAATGAAACTAGTTTATTGTTTGTATAGGTATTTATTTAGATCTCGAACAAAAAAATCAGTTGATACTTACGTATTGGGCCGGATGTTTTTCTGGTTTTCTGACCGCAGAGATCGCAATATGCAATAAATATCGAAGTACTTAGATTTTATTAATTATCTGGAGAATCAGCTTAAACTGCTTTTTAGGGTTCCGTAGCCGAAATTTCCATCCGTCTGCAGCTAAGCTGAAATACTGTTAGTACTAGAAAGTTGTGATTTGGATGTACATATTACGTACGTCGACAAAATGGAAAAATAAAATATTGAAAACACTCACCAATCGTGTGGGGTATCATTATAAAGGTATTTTAAAAATATTTAGGGGTTGTGATATAATTTTATACATATCGATTTAGGGATCCGTATGAGAAATATTAGGCCTTATAGAGCAAATTTTTGGTAGAGTCAAGTGCCCCCCCCCGCCAGCTAAATGTTTGTTTTTAGAGATGTGAAAAAAACGGGGTAGTAGTATATTTCATGAAATTACAAAGAAAATTATCACAGGCCAGCTATGAAGGCTTTACAAGTTTACGAGTAGCTACCAGCCGACCAAGTGAAAAAGAACTAAATTTTCGTGTACAAGTTCCATTGAAAATGACTTATAAAGTTAGTAGTATGAAACAAAAACAACAGAAACCCGCATCATTTATATGGTTCATGAATCACCCCAGAGGACGGGCTGCAGCGTCCTTTGCGTATTTAAAGCCTTACTGCGATCGCCAACCCGCTCGCCAAGCGTGGCGATTATGGCAATTACCCCCAGGATCTACATACTTGTAGGTTCTACTGGGGAGACCCGTGCCCAGCAGTGGGCCATCATATGGGTTGATATGATGATGATATGATGAATCTAAAAGGCGTAAAACAAACTTCAAGGATGATGGCCATAGAAGTGGCACCACAGAACGGCAGTAACTGCAGAAAATGTGTGGACTACTGAAATTATGGTGCGAGAAGACCCACGAATGACTTATTCGGAAATCGAGAAGATTATTGGCGTTAGTTCGGGGAGCGTTAACATTATTTTGTATCAGCATCTTGGAATGAGGAAGCTTTGTACAGTACTGATTTAGCTCCATGTGATTTCTTTCTGTTCCCGATAATAAAGGAACAAATAAAAGGGACATTGGAATGACCATAGACTTAGGACACGTTAGTATATATAGTAACGTGTCCTATAGTATCGGTTCCCTACATTGTGCATGACCCGACATGCACTTGCCGGGTATCCTCCAATTATTATCATCCGGGTCCTGAAATTATTTCAGTAGATTGACTGGACAAAGGATACTTTTGTCCAGTCCATCTGCTATAACATTATCTGCTTTCTGCTAAAATAAGGCTGCTCCACTTGTATAACAGTTGGGCCAAAACGTACGATCCGGACCGACGGATCCATGGTAGGTGGGCTACTGACAACGACCATATAGCCATTCTAGACAAATTTTGCAATAAAGGAAATAGTATTTTGGCATTCAACCGTTTGAAGCATAAACTTAATCTTAATGGTATTTATTGAATGCAGGAAATTAAATCGCAAAGAAGTTAGGTACCTACTTATTAAATTTTCTTATCTGGAAACTCTTCGAATTTGTCAGTAACTTATTATCAGACTGTCATGTCATCTCTTTTTTCTTTTATACAGCCTGATTTGTAATACACCTCCTCGCTCGTGGCCTCTTCATATAACTTCAAATAACTTTGTAATATCAGTTTTGGAAAATATTTAATATATTAACCCTTAATCACCACTTGTTTCTTGGAGTTATGACTTTTATTGGAGTTTTCCCTAGAAATTAAAAAGAAGTGGAAAAGCTCGGTGGCTGCATTTGGCAACACATAAATAATGTAAGCTTTAGCTTACGTCACAAATTGTTATTCTCTCTCTATTTTCATAACGGAAAACACTATCTACTAAAGTCGCAAATCGATCGCATGATGAGTGCGTAATCGTTTGAATAAATAATAACTACAGATACTATACACTACGTCAGCCGCTAGCCAAACTGTCTGCGGATTTACACTAATCCAGACTTTATTGCAATATTGGACAGCGATCGTTTTTGCATCACTTGTTACGTAGACGACATCTTGTTATTTTGTACTCGCGATCATAACATTCTGATGAAATTCACGCTGAAACTTATTGCATGTATTTGTTTGCCCCACAAATATAAATATTTAAGTGGGTATAGATCTGTGGGTCTCATCTTTACATTTATAAACTAAGTACCTAACTATACTTTTGTCAAGAGTCATGATTGGTGTTCATCCTGGGTTCATCATTAAAAAGCCAAGTTTCTGATTTGAGCGGTACCTATTGGGTGAATAGGATTACCTTTTTATCCTGGGCTCCGTCCGGAAAAAAGGAAATGAGTATATATCGGTCCCACGTGCACGGGCACATGGGTGTTGTTCCAGGATATGATCCATTAGCGTCCTAAATGTCTAAACAGATCGAATGTTTGGGTATACATATTACTTAAAGAACCTATACCTAGGCATAGGTATACATACATGTATATATAGGTAGATATAAATTCAACATTTTTTATTTAATTCAAATTCAAAATTTCGGTATTAGAAGTCCAAAAGCATGAGCTCTAATTTGTACAGTGAAAACTAATTTTAATTACATAAAAAGTAAATGAAATTAATCTTAGTCTCTTAATATTAGTAGGTACGATACTTATTTATGTAGTAGTAACAAAAGGCCCTTGCTTAAAATCCACTACAGGTGCCTAATGTCTTTAAATTGTTTATCTTCTTGTCTCGTAATTTTGATTCCAGGGCTAGGGAATATATAACCAATGGCAGTTGATGAGAAAACCGACACAGTGGTCAAGGAACGCTACAAAATGTATCTCAAAGATGAATTCCCGGAAAACGCAAAACAGGGAGTCGAAACTCTTACTCGAGACTCTCGAATTTATGAGGAAAAAATACTCGAGACATCGAGACTCAATCGCCGGGCAAAATAGAGGCACTAGAGTTTTCGCATAACAGCTTGGCCAGACAGACAGAGCCCCACTAACGCACCACAACATTGAGGATTGACATTGAGGATATTCCGAACGTGAAGCCTGAGCGAGGTCAAGGCAGGTCTTTGGTTTTGATGGAATTACTACAGAGCTCCTAAGAGTGTGCGGGATCCCAGTCCTCAAAGAGTCTTTTTAATTCCGTTATCCACTAAGGCTTAACACCACAAGAGTGAACCGGGAGTGCGGTAGTTCTGTTCTTCAAAAAAGGTGATAAAATCTTGCTAAGAACTACAGACCTCTCTCACTAATAAGTCACATCCACAAGTTGTTCTTGAGAGTTATCACCAACCGCCTCTTGAGAAAATTCGACAAGTACCGAACTCATAACCGCGTTATGAAAAGGCTTCAGCACTGTAGACCACATTTATACTGTTCGACAGATTGTTCAGAAAACCGAAGAGTGCAATCAACCGCTGTGTATGGTTTTTATGGACTACGAGAAAGCCTTCGAATCCATCAAAACTAGTAGAACATAGATGTATAGACCGGCAATATAATGAGGTGCTGAGACACCTGTATGACACCGCCAACATGGCCGTCAAGATTCAGGACCACAAGACCAGGCTAAGGAGCGAGCTGTCCTTGGAGTCTCTTTGAAGTATAAAATCCGCAACGAGATCATCCGACAAACATCCAAAGTTACCGACATAGCACGCAGGTTAAGTACGCTGAAGTAACAATGGACTGGCTACATTTGCCGAAGAACCGATGGCCGATGGAGCAAACAAGTCCTAGTGTGGAGACCGCGACTCGGTAAACGTAAGGTAGTGTAACAACGACGTAGCTCTCGGTCGAGCAAGTACCGGGGCTGTTCCTCAAGAACTTTTATCGGGCATTCAAATACTGGCCCGACGAACTAAATAAGGTCGCTGGAATGAATTGGATGCGGAAGGCGGAGGACAGGATGTTGTGGCGTAAGTTAGGAGAAGCCTATGACCAGCAGTGGACTGATACAGGGTGATTGATTGATATTTTAAAACGAAAGTAGATACTGACTCATTATTTTATTCACTCTTTAATACCCGACTCAAACCCTTGGACCTAGGAAACTGAAATTCTCCAGAGAGTTTTCTTTTGTAATGTTGGTAAGGAAAGGATTTCAAGAAATTCCAGTAAATTATTTATCATCTTTGATTTCTGTATGGAATGCATCTGCCATAATTGAAGCGGCGGCGGCGGTAGTCTAATAGCTTAGGTTTCCTACCCATTAAACTACCGATGTGAACCCACTCCTAACACAAACCATTGAGCTTAGCTGGAGGGGTTAACAGTTAACAGGATTGCTAGTAATGTGGGACCACAATCCTACATTGCTAGTTATCTTTTAAAACATTATATAATTCTATATGCTTTAAGCAACTTAGCACATTTTAGTTACATACGTCAGGATCAATTACCTAGGTCTTGTGAGTATTATCTACCTATGTTTTGTTTTGATGGACGGACGTAAGTGCAAATCAAACTGTTTTTATTTACATAATCGGATGTTTAATTTTATCTCAACATACCTATATATGAAGATGATATAAGTGGATGCATTTTTTCATTTGGTAGGTATCTATTTTATTTTATGGGAGTAGCCAGGATCATTTTTCGGGGGGGGGGGGGGGGGGGGAAGGGGGTTTTGTTGATTTCGAAGTTTACGTCGTACAATTGTCCAAACACCGCCCAAATATTGGGGAATAGAGGAGATTTGGGGATAGCCCCCCCTCCCCCCGATATCGTAAAAAATCGGTATAGTACGCATACCTACTTATTACGACTTCGGGGAGCAAGGGGGGTACACCCCCAAATACCTAATACCCTCCAGGGTACGCCTATGCTTTATCTGTTATCCCTTGCAAGATATTCGTTTCAAATAATTGATATTCTGTTGCCCTACAATAAAATGTGAAATTTTGGAACGTAACTTCATTCTTTCATCAACCAGTCTACCCGTGATCACGGCCGTTGCAATACATTTGCATTGCATTCATACTTATAACGTTATACCTAGATATTAATAATTTTCAATGGAATTTGTACGAAAATTTTGTTACTTATCATTTGATCAGCTGTTACTCGTAAACCTGCAAAGCTTACTTAGCTGTGATAGTTTTTAATTTAACTAATTACACTACTACCTTGAAGTTTTTTACATACCCAACATCAACCGTTTAGCTGGCAGAAAGGACACACGACAAAAAAAAATCACTTTAAAGTTTAATATTTCCCAAACGGATTCCTTAATCTAAAAATAGTCTTTACAACCCCTAAATGTTTTTAAAAGACCTATCTAATGATACTCCACACGATGAGGTGAGAAAAAAAACACATCCCATCACCATCACTTTAAAAAAATATTTTTTTCAAGATTTTATTTTTTCACTTTGTCGGCGTAAATAATGTGCGTATCCATGCAAAATTACAGCCTTCTAGCACTAACAGTCTTTGAGCTAAGCTGCGGACAGACGGACGGACGGACATGGCGAAACTACAAGGGTTCCATTTTGCCATTTTGGCTACGGAACCTTAAAAAGGAAAAGTAACTAACTTTTTGATTATTTTCATATATATTGGTCACATGGTTCATAAGTTAATGGGGGGGACACGATTTATGCAACTTTCGGAGCGATTATTTCCAAAAATATTCACTCACTCAAAAAAGTTTATAAAAACCTTTAAATGTTTTTGAAAGACCTGTTGAATAATGTTTACACGTTTGCTGAAAAAAAACGCTTCTGTTACATGTCTTTATACATGTAACAGAAGCGTGCCCCCCCTAAAAATATTTATTATAATTATTTAGCTATCAACCTAAGTAGCGGATACTATAGACACCTTTTCACCAAAAAATTCATTAAAATTATTATTATATAAGTATGAAACAAAAACTACAGAAAATCCACTTCTTAAGCTGCACTATACATACATACATACATACATATCAACCCATATGATGGCCCACTGCTGGGCACGGATCTCCCCAGTAGAACCTACTAGTATGTAGGTAGATCCTGGGGGTAATTGCCATAATCGCCACGCTTGGCGAGCGGGTTGGCGATCGCAGTAAGACTTTAAGTACGCAGAGGACGCTGCTGCCCGTCCCCCGGTGTGAAATCCCTTAGTCGCCTTGACGACACCCACGGGAAGAGATGGGGTGGTACTATTCTTAAGCCGGTACCACACGGCACTATACGGATAGGGGAAACTACGGAACCCTACATTATGCGTGGCCCGACATGCACTTGCCCGGTTTTGTTTATTCAGCATAATTAGGAAATAGTCGAAGTGTGTACAATAAACCTACCCTGATATAAGGGTAAATATAGGTACGCAATAATTTAATAATTGAAATTTGGTATGGAGATAGTTTGAGTTCCGGGGAAGGACATAGGATAGTTTTTATCGCGATAACCGACATCCACGCGGCCGGAGTCGCGGGCGAAAGCTAGTAATAATATAAAAACAGAAATTAAAATAAATCTTTAAAAAAATATTGATGTGAACAAAAAACTATATAATTCGAAAAAGCATTAAATAATAATAATAATTAATAAATAAAAATATCTTGTATTAACTCACAGCTCCCGTGGGCGCCTTCACCTCCACTTCAAGAAAACAACACTGCGAACTTTTACCCACTGCGTAATTTTACCCCGAATGACTCTAGGACACCCAAATTAGTGTAGATATTTTATTTATTTTGATTGTAGTTATTTTACCTAAGTATTATCCCTGTCAAAATGTCTACTGTATTACTGTGATGAGTGATTTATGTCGAGTTGCACCCTTTTTGTGATTTTACATATGTAGATAATTGCAGAAAAAAATGTTTTTATTGTTTGTTTAATTCACGTTCTTTTATTTACTACAGTTTCGGAGATAATTTTGTGCAAAGATTTTTGTGTTTAATTTGATAATTCAAGTTCTACCTTTTTAAATAATTGACGCACACAGTATTTTTCATGTTTTGTGATATAATCGCGATTATATTAATTTTCACGCATTTTGCTTCTATTTTTGCTGAATTGTATCAATTAGACAAAAATATTAAAATAGATATTTAATGGGGGGTGGTATTTTCACGTTTTGTTTGAGCAACAATGCGCCAGGCAACAATACTAATAAGTTAATTTTTAGATATCTTTTTTTTCATGTATGTATCTACTTAATATAAATTTACACGAAGACAAATTTTGACAAATTATCACAATTTAGAATCGATTTGTCGGAAAATTCGGTTCTTTTGGTCATTGAAGCATTTAGCCTATTTTTACAACTCCACGCGTATCGTGTAAAATATACTTGAAGTACATGATAACTAGATAAGAACGAGACTTTGGGATTTAAAGAAGAAAATTTGAAAGAATATAAACTTGAAACTGGCAACGAGGCTTTGTGATTCAAAGACGAATATACTTGAAACTGGCGAATGCACAGAATGTGCAAGTCGTAATCCCTACCGAGTAATACCGTGGAGTAATATCGGTGCCGAAAAAAAAAAAAATGAAAATTTTGCAGCGTGACTACAACATTGACGTAGAGACCAGGACTGCGCCTTAACCTCACAAAATTGACCACTCTCTAGAAAGAGACAACGCTACTTTGTAGACAATACTTGTCAAAGGCCGCACGAGTTTTTTCTCTCTTTCACGCTTTGCAGTCAATATTTACTTTTTAATTGAAAGGAATGGCGTGATCCTGGTCTATACGTGAATGGACTACAAGTAACCTATTACCTAATTATTATGGAATATTCTTTTTTACCTTAATCAAGCCTTAATCCTTTTATAATTTCTCCTAATTACTTATTTCCTTTATATTACGTAAATTTAATATACAGATGAGTACAAGTTGTAAGTATCTAGGTATCTATATGTAACTACATAAAGTGGTTAAACTTTAAAAATAATCCTTACATTCCATTTACCTACCTATCAGGAATTTACATAGGTATGCATTGTAATAGGTACTAATAGTACGAATAAGTATTAAATAAGTAGGCAGGTAAGTACTAACATTTATTTTAAATTACTTAATATGCTATTAAATTACATATGAGTACCTACATACTACCTACGTAAATAGGGACAATCAATTCAACACTTAGCATACAATAAGTAAGCATATTCCAAAGACCTTTCACCTTATTTACTGAAAGAAAGTATGAATAATAAATGCTTTCAGGGGTTTGTAACCAATTGATTTTATTAAAATATCGTATAGAAACGAGTATTTTAATTGATTATTTACATTCCCTTTTAATATAAATAGCCGAAACCTGAAATCATCTCAAACAATCTCCCAAAACATTAATATATTATTATATGAAGTAAACACAATCAAAATCATAGAGTTTATATTTTGATGATATTTTAAAATGCCCGCGCAACGGTTATAACTATCAATCCAATAAGAAAACCCTGGGGTATGAACGGGCCAATCACAGCGTCTGTATGTGGTGTGACTTCGGTGGGACGCGCCCGGGCGAACGCAGAACATCTTAACATATTTTGTTTTTCTAACATAAATACGCATCTTAGCTTTGCGCAAAAGCT
Organism: Herminia tarsipennalis; assembly: GCA_945859575.2. Lineage (NCBI taxonomy): Eukaryota > Metazoa > Arthropoda > Insecta > Lepidoptera > Erebidae > Herminia > Herminia tarsipennalis. The sequence continues at coordinate 21,436,603 of OX243836.2, forward strand.
ACAATATTATTTATCGGACTGGTATTGTTTAATAACATCAATTAGATTCATATTATCAGTTTGTTATTCTATAATACCTACAGCGATAAAATTCAAAGTTCGCTTCCCCCGCATCGTATGATCGTGTCATATAAATACGAGAACGCTCCCCACCTCCAACAAAACGTCAAACCTCTTCGTCGCGTACGGTCGTTTGTACGGCATAACACAACGATATTTCGCAAGCCGCGTTTGTAAACGTCAATTTTATAGTGACATCATTAAATTTGGGGCGTGTGTGTTCAGTGATATTTAGATTGTTAAATAACACCAGAAAATGTCTTTCAACACCGATATATCGTCGAAATTGGAGAATAGCAGGTACGGAGTGTTGGCTTACATACAACCATTGACCGATGCGTTCGGCTACGTTAAACTGCATGTCCCTGCGTGTGGCCCTGTGCCCTGTGTGATTTAGGCGTGCGTGATGTGTTCAGGAATTTGTGTGGTGAAGCTGGTTACATTATAACATGGTGTGTGTGTTGGCAAAAGGAAGGTTGTGAAAGATTTTGTTCGAAAAACTGCATTTTGTGAATGAAGTCCACCTTTCACATTGCTGACGGGTCATTTTTGAGTAAATTCGACACTCGACAGTATTCGGTCGTGTGGCATTTGGCATTCCCGAGATTACTTGTGTCGAGGCGCTAATAGTTTCATCGATGAGGTTATCCCGTGTTCTGGGCGTGCGCGAAGTGTGACTCAGAAAATGTTGAAGCGATTCCATTGATAATACGATTTGATATGCGGCCTTACATCAGTTCTTTTAAACATAGTTAAGCAGTTATAACTATCGCAATCAACGATTGTTTTATCAAGCATTTCATTCAAGGTTGTCATACCACATTCTGGAACCTAGATTAGGGGCTTATAGTTAGGTATTACACTGGTTATGTCATAAGTATGAGTTTATACTTTTATAGTCATCAAATTTATTAGAAAAACTACAATGAAATAGTTTCATAGTCCAATTGCATTGATTCTTATTTGATTCTTATTAGCCTGACAAGTGTAGATAGATACATATGTGTACATAGATCTAGTCATAGTTTTATTCTAATGAGTATGTATAAATAATAATAGCCAATAGCTTAACAAGATTTCCATTACCAATGATGTAATCTCAAGTATGACATATTAAACTGAACAGAAGCATCAATAGATTTGAACATAATGAATGAAATACATAATGTATTACTGCAACAATAAAGATTTCTTTATAGTTATGTAATCTGCACCATAACCATTAAAATACCTAGCATACATTATAAAATGCTTCTACATTCAGGAAAACCCAAGCTATTTAAACTTTCAGCTTCATGTTATCCTCTTTAGATAGGCACCAACAGTATGCTATCAGGTTCCTGATTGCAATTGTATTCTAAACACTAATTGTTCATAAACAACAATGTAGCAATAGACAATAAATTTTAATCTATTACAAATCCTCACCTTAAACACATAAATATGCTAATTTTTTAATGAAGAATCAGGTTATTTCAAACCAGTTCTGATGACATAACACTAAATATCATATTTACCTACTTCACAGTAATAAAAAAAACAGATGGTCATTCTGTATATTTGTATCTCGCTTCAAACTAAAGATATTTGATGTGTGTTCATATTGTTCTCTCTTTCTACAGTTACTCTCAGTAATTTTATTGTTGTAAAGTACTTTCACTCAACATCACCTGATGTTTGAGATATGTGATGTTCCTTTAATGTACAAGATTCTGGCATTATAAGTAGTAGTTGAACGCTTTAATGGTTCCCAAACTAAAGACATTTATGAAAATGACAGTTAGGGGTCTAGAACAGTACTTACTGTTTATAAGGAGTATAACAGTATTTGAAACTAACAGCAAAATCTGTGAATTCTGTTCTATGAACTATGGTTTATGAATATAACGGGGCCACAGGAATGCACAACAACTCCTTTTAAACAGGACAAAGCATAAGCTATACCTAATACAAATGTGAAAAGTATTATGTTAGTAAACACAGATGAAATAATAGCAATCCATTAGACACCATTACTCAGATTCATTAACTAAAAAAAGAAAACTTTTAAAGAATGTAGGCCAGTGTATGAATGAAGAATGAATGGTTGTGTATGTATCAAATGTGTTTCTTTACTGAATAAGAATATACAATATTATTATTATTATTATATATATAGTGTGTTGAATGTTAAAGGCCTGTACACATCACTATGGCCTTGTTAATTTTATTTTAATATTTATGGCTAACTGATTGAGACATAGACAACTGATCTAGAACACATCATATTTTTTATGCGTTGACAGGCACAAGTATACAAGTATTTATTAGAATTATGCCACAGTTACTATGTATGATATGATGTGCTGTTAAAAGAATATTTTTTCAGTTTTATCTGATAAATAGTGGAAATAAGAGGCTTGCATGCTAAAAATTTTATTGACTGGCAAGTACTTGTCTTTTGTACTTACATACTTGTTTTAAATTGCCATTTATGAGCAGCTGTTAAAGTATAGATGTTTCTCCACACCCAACTATTACAATGATGAATTGACTACAAAATCATAGATAACAAGTTTTTTTGATAGATTGCTAATGTTCTATTTCTATTGTTACAGGAACACCCTTCGCAAAATCGCGAGGCACGATGACACCGAATTCTCAAAACAGAGTATACTCAATGACATGGAGAAGTTTGTGAAAATGGTGAATGCTATGGACGAAACAGTTCTTGTGCCCAGCCGTCTGATGAACCTGCCGCAGGAGGGTGATGACGACCCATTCAGCATGTTTTCCATGCTGAATGATTTGAAGACTGAATTGTTGTGGTCTAGTGGTGATTCTGAGGAACACATAGAGAGAGGCAGGAGGGTATCTGATATCAGTGACACTGAAAGTGATGCTTCAAGTGCCGCCGGTGATTCTGGTATTGAGGGTGAGGATGAGAGGGAGTCTGCGGCCCGTGCCGCTGCAGCGTGCCGTCGGCATCTACGAGGTCTGCGCCGCTCCCTCCGGCACCTCACGGCCGCCGCAGCACACCTCACGAGATCATATCAAGAAGAAGTTGGTGCACCGGTTTAGGGCAAATATAATTTTTTTCCTGTGATTCAAGCCTGTCCCGCACGTGATGTACATATAGAGTAAGCGGCCCGAACTGTATATATAGGATATAGGGCTGGGCGTGTATGGGAGTCTCAGTAAGTTAAAGGTTATTTAATAAATTAAATTTTGATTATTTCTTAGTTTCTTTTCGATAAAACCTATTTTTTGCTATACCAAAATACACATGGAGATGCCAGCCAACAAGATAGACCGGTAACATTTAATTGATTGCAAAACAGGCATGTTAATGATCTAGTTTCTTATTTTAATACTAGAACTCTTAAATCACGTTTACTAAGTATAACTTGTCGTAATAGTGTCATACCTAGTCAAACAGTAAATCATTTTTGAACATCTGTTCGAGGTCAGACAAGGCCGTCTTTAAATTTAACCGGTCAGAGGTATAAATAACCTAAGGATATGCTAAAAGAACGTCAATCTGTAAAAGCAAAAGTCCCTTGCATGTGGGCATGACTTTATATTTGATACCTATCTGTAAAGAGCTGATCATAATTTATATATTAGTCATACAACTTTGATTTAAGCCAAAGTCACAAAATACATGATTTGATTTTTGCGTGCATAAATTATCGCATGCCTTTTGAGTAAATAAGCCCTTGAGCTAAATATTACATGCTTGCTGTGCTAGAAATCGATTGAGTCGGCTCTACGGCAGTCTAGCCACTTGTACGGAATGATACGAAGCCGTGGGATCAACCCACATTCTGTCACGACATACCTAGCGTGTAGGTATAAATACCTACCTACATCTGCAACTGTTATATAATATGAAGAGCTTAGTACTTACCTACTCTATTCTGAGCTGTGTTATGTCAGTTAAAAGGGCGAACTCGTGGCTGGTTGGCATGGCATCGTGGTATTTTGGGAGCTATTTGACATATTTGGCATAATGTACTTACCTACACAATGATACGTAGCTACCACTTAAGTTATACCTACTTACCCAGTAGGTAGACATTTTTCGAAGTCTGCATAAGAATGAAAGAATTCACATAATACCTGAATGGTACTGTAATACGGCTATTACACTACCCTAAATCGAGGTAGTCTTGAAAATTTGTTAGAGATTTAGGGCCCTAACTCTTAAAACACCTCCTTTTTTAAGGGTTTAGGGTCCCTGATTTAGTGTAGTGTAATAAGCGCATAACTCTTAAACAGGCTGTTTAACAGTCTATCTAGAAAAACAGTACCTACGGCTATTAGATCTTGGCATATTGTATGTTTAAGTACTAATCTAAAAACCATACTCTAATATTGTAATAAACTGCAATCTCATTTCGGTGTTCTTTTTTAACGTAGATGACAATACTGTTAATTTAAAAGTATGGTTTAGGTGGGTAGCTATTGTTTCCTGGAATCTAAAATGTTCCTACTAATTATTTCTACTCTAAACACCAATGGCCAGTTTTAAGGAACACGTGGATAGAAGCTGATTTATGGTTCTTAATATTCTTCATTTTGAGTTGACGCCAATCTAGCTAAATTCTGTCAGTGCCAAGTGTTTATTGCACATTTTAACGCACAAAGACTGTCTTATAAATTTTGCACCATCGTGTATTTTCACATACTAAATGCGAACTGTGAAACTGATGTCAGCTCAGTATGCCACTTCACATATTCACAACTCATTATCAGCCCGTATCGGCCCGCTGCTGGACATTATAAGCCTTTCTTTGTTTTTGCCACAACACCCGGTCACCCGGTCCTCTGCTTTCCACATACGGCCTTCATTTGGTCGTCGGGTCGTCCTTCCTTACTTATATCAAGTCGCGGTCTTCATTAGGTAGGCATTACCAACCACAATTTTCTTCAGCTGCACTTACATTATCCATCAATAAACACTGACCAAAACCTAAACATAGGTCCTCTTCTACCTACCTGTATCATATCAAAAAACAAATATGGCGGCGCTGAGATATCAAAATAAAGTTTTGAAAAAATTGTTTTGAATACTGCAATAAAGCTATCAAATTATAGGGCTTTATAGGGATTTCAAAAAGGTATTACATGATTATGACTGTAATACTAAAAAAAATAGTAACCATTGGCAATAGCTGCGTTAAAAGTTAGTTGTTACATACTACTAATAAAAAGGATTCCATGATATTATATACGTAGGGGACTTGTTTCCATCTTTTTTTAACAGGCGGCTTTTTTTTATTTTTTAAATATATATTCCGCTTTGTGATATAGGCATTCTTCAAGATTGCTATCTATAGTCTATCGTTGACAATGTAGGCTCTTAACAACAGCAATGAATTGATCTCACCTTGAGCAGAGCTCGTCCGCGTTTCGTCATTACCTATCTCATTAATGTGCTATACATTTATTAGAAGGTTACCTATAAAACAGCACGATTTCTTTTGGATGTATTCAGGATATTAAGAATTAACTGTTCCAACTGGTACCATTGTAGCTAATTGTATCATAATTTATTGGCAAGCGTCCGCTTTTCGGCATAACTGATAGGATATGGAATGTTAAGCGAGTACCGTAATATTACAGTGAAATGTTTTGTAAAGTTGGTTACAAAGGTTTTATAACTTGGCTTGAAATGCCTCGGCTAACTTCATGCCGATCAATAATGCAGGCAGACAAAGATTTTCGCCCGTACGCTGCCTGTCGGATCTGACACACGACAAGTGGGAACGGGTCCTAACAAAGAGCACAGATCGTGTTCTGAATATGTTATTGCCTTCAAACCTCTAACAGACTTCGAGGTAGGCATTACAAAATATTCAAGAATTGCATTTACCTATCTATACGAGATAAGGCATAAGATAAGTAGTAAGTATCGTGCTCAATCGTATCTCGTGCATTTAGCATCATTATGACTATCTCATGTGTCTGACAACATTGCATAATGAAAATTCCGTAGGTGTGTTTAATTATTTGAATATAACAAAGAGATTTAGGTGTAGGTACTTTTTCAATCTATACTAATATTATAAAGCAGAAGAGTTTGTTTGTTTATTTGTTTGTTTGTTTGTTTAAACGCGCTAATCTCAGGAACTACTGGTCCGATTTGAAAAATTATTTTTTTGTTGGATAGCCCATTTATCGAGGAAAAAGGCTATATAACATCGCGCTACGACTAATAGGAGCGGAGTAGCGACGTGAAATGTTGCAAAAACGGGGAAAATTTACGCATACGAAGTTGCGCGGGACAGCTAGTATAAATATAAACACAAAGCGATTGGTTTGTAGGTACTTAGTACTTACTAAAGACGTTCTTTCTGAAAAACGACAAAAATACTTTGGAAATTTTGGCATGTAGATTAAGTAGGTACGGTAAACGGTGCAGTTTAAACTGTAAGACCAATTTTGCTGTTTTAAAATAATTATTATGTATTAGATAATGCCAAAAAAATGACTTATCTCCAAACGACTGTGCGTCAAACACTTCCCTACCTCTATCTATAGAATGCGTTGCAATTAGATATGCGCATGCCTACAATATTTATTTTGCTTCAAGAACGTAGTTGCGCACGGGGGTACGTGCGCAGACGGTTGTCTTGTGTCCCGAATTACTTGTATTGTTTTAAATTTCTTTGCTTATTTGCCTCATATTAGATCACTTCCATTTGCCTCTGGTACCCCCCCCCCCCTCCCGCCACCCCTGGATGAAATCCTGGATCTGCCCATGATGTACTCTGTGAAATATTTTCATATGAAGAAATATCTGATTAGGACATGAGACCATAATTCGATCGAATCTTGCATCACTTTAAAACTTCACAGGCGTGAAGAATGGAGTGACCACTTCATAAGAATTGACGTTTGCGTCAGCCGGTGAAATGAGATTGTAAACAACGTTTCTTGGAGACGCCAGTCAACTCATATACTCGAAATATCAAGACGTTAGTGACGTGATTTCTTCTAATACCAGCTGGCCGGCCTTGCGACAACTGCGCTGTTGAGTTTTATTTCATTTTTTACACATCTGCCCCAAAAAAGGCAGTGTATTGTGTTTAGAGTTCGTATATGCGAGTTTTTATATTCCACCATAACATAAACGCCTGAACAGTAGGTTTTGTTGTAATCGATCTAAATAAGACCATGTAACCCGCTGGATTTATCTATACTAATACTATAAAGCTGAATTTGTTTGTTTGTTTGAACGTGGTAATCTCAGGAACTACTGATCCAATTTGAAACATTCTTTCACTGTTGGATAGCATATTTATTGAGGAAGGCTATAGTCTAATAACATCACGCTACGACCAATAGGAGAGGAGCTGCAATGAGAAATGTTTCAAAAACGGGGAAAATTTACGCAGACGAAGTTGCGCAGGTCAGCTAGTCTTATATAAAAAAAACAATAATTCAGTATGGCTGCAACAACAATATGGATGCTGTTAGACGTGCTTAATGTCATGCAAAAAATATAAGGCCTACTAAAAAATCTTCCCTAAGTGTGATAGGTATCTAATAAGAGTATAATTAGTCATTAATCTCGTTAAGGATTTTTTTTCTTTATATAGAGAAAATATTTCACAATCTGGGGTTTTAGCTGTACATTGGCCTTCAAAATAGTTTACTTAACTTTTAAACACCAGTAAACGGAAAAGCATTAAGGTAACTGAATTCATTAAGACATTGATTACTATCAGTGTCCTGTTAATATATCTAGTTTACTGTAAAAGATAATATCTCACATACTTAATTGCCTAAATTATTCCGAGTCCTCCATCACAAGTCCTAATTTGCAATTAGTTTCAAACGGTGGTCCCTAACCACATTAACATTTACTTAATGGCAAATTCGCATTGCATTTAGAGAAAGACACCTCATGGCCACTCTTTGCAACGGCCAATAAATTATTACAACAAACTTTGTTTACAGTTGTGTCAGCAAATAAGGTGCTGCAACCAATCTTACAACTATTCTACTAATATTGTACCTATTGTTTATTAATCTGTTACGCCCAAACGGGTTTGGACAACATTTTGCACTCATGTAGAAAGAACATAGGATATCAGTTTAACGAACTAGGCGTACCTAGGCGATTTAGAGGCTCAACCCCGTCCTCCTCCCAATCCACAGAAACGCTTAGTTAAACGCTCTTACCTCCTTTACTGAAATAGACCGACGCCCTAAAAAATCTAGTTAGGTACATAAGATCTATAAAAACTGGAAATATAGACACGCGGTATCTCCGCTTGCGCACACGCTAACACAAAACGCAATCAAAAATAAGAATGATATTAATTGTTGTTTAACTCCGCGATCACGTTTCTCGAGGACGTTCAATTGAAATCTACTGATATCTATTCAACTGTTGTATGTTTATGAAATGATGGCACGAAGACAATGTCAAGTGTACGAGGAAAACTTGGTCCAACGAGCCCAATGCTAAATTCAATAACTGTTGGGAAATAGTTGGACACACTAGTAGAAGTGAAAGAATCACGAGATCTAGTAATACAACCTTTGCATAGAACGTATAATGTGTACAAAATTAGCAGCAATTTGCTATTCAACCAAAGTTTCCGTATGTCGGCCTTCATCGCGGAGGTTTACGCAACTAGCGGTGCGCGTTGCATGCGATACGACTCCTTGACTCCTTATATCGCCACTCAATCCGGTTCAAGACGGAACGAGAGTGCGATAACTTTACAAAAAATCATTCAAATCGTTCAATTTGCAATTTTGAATAAGAACGAAGTCGAAAAACGAGGCGGGGTTATTTCGTTTTGTCCTCGGTCATATTTTCTGTTTGTCTCATCCGCAGTGGTCGCCTTGGACTGGAAAAATCTTGTAAAACTCGTTTGACGATTAGTAAAAAGTTGTATATAAGTAGACATTTACAACTACGTTCGATGTAGAGCGAAACCTTGTTTCGGTGTAATTATACTTCGTAAAACGAAATCGTACACCATTACTCAGACTCACTTCATACTATATTAAGTGGAACTTTATCTTTACGATCGTCAAGTTATAGATAGATGGTGCGGATGAAATTGCATCTTAATCATTAATCCAATAAGCCATGCCACCAGCCACGTCCGAATATTAAGTCTCAGAAGAATAAGCTAATTTGTAAATCAGTAGATATCATACTAAGTTATATGGTATTTCCAGTCGTATACATAGTAGTGTACAGTATAATTGCGCCATCGTCGCCAAGAGTGCCGCAGCATAACGATTAGTAACTAGTTGGTATATATATATTATACAGATAAGCTGTTATTTTTTTCTCATAGTAGGCTTCACTGTGTAGAGAAGTAGGTGATGTGACGTAAGGTGACGTCAGGCGTTAGGCTTCGCGAACGTTCTAGAACTACATTTGCTGATTGCCGGCGGTCATCCGGACGACGGGTTCGCGGTGTCACGGTAGTTTGGACATGCGCAGTGGGCGTCTCGAGTTATGCGCAACTCACTATGGCTGCCGGTTGCCGGTCAGCTGTCGATTGCACACACCTACCTACGTAACAAGCCGGTCAGGGGTTGTATTAACAGTATTAACTCACTAACCTTTGACGTTATAAACTGGAGCGTAGTTTTCTGACTGCTGTTAAGTCAAGGCTATGTTCTACGGTCACATTACCTAATTACTAAGCTTATTAAATAAGACATTGGCTTCGGAATGTAGAGGTTATGGAATAGCGAGGTGGCGACAAATCCCATCTTGCTAGGTCTTGAAGGTACGGTATAGGCTTCCTTCACAATTGTTAAATGTTAAATTTGCAAAAAAACGTACATAGAAAAATGCTTCTTACTCGATAAGTAAATGTAGAAATGTCTACTAGTACTTATCTACATAAAATACCTATATAGACTATTGGAAACCCTATTCCCCTAATCAAAATAAATGGTTAAAAAATATGACGTACTTAAAAATCTGATTAAAAACAGATAGACAGTACTAAAAAAAATTATATAAGATATCCGATCCTATCTATACTCCGTTTCTTATCTTAGAAGTCCGTTTTGACATAAGATGACAACCTCAGTTTTACAATGAGTAAACCAGCCATCGGAAATTCGAGATTTGGAGCGTATAGTTCCATAACGCACATGTTTGCGGGCTGAGAGGTTAGACGGAAAAAAGTGTGAATAATCTATTATTTATGATTATGTGAAGCTAGATTATGGTAGTTGTGTTATTATAATTATAGGTTGTTTGTATTTTTGTAAAAGGTTGTAATGTTTATTTTACCTACGTCAAACTGGCTGTGTATAATATATGTGTGAAAAATCTTAATTTGATATGGGTAGGACAATTTTGAAATTGTTATGTTTTTCCCAGATTTTTTTAATCAATTGTTAGTACAAACACAAAAAGATCTAGATAACAAAAGGAACTACGTTCTATCCGGCTGTCCGTAACACACCTCTCTCTCTTTTATTTAAACACAGGGAATTAGTGTAATTTGAGTAACATATTTTAGTTAAAATATGCCCAGTAAAGTCGTTCATATTGAAACAAACAGTCCACACGTTACTATATTTTTGCATAAATACGGGAGTTGCTATGACAACGAGTGTTAGCTATGACTATGACTCAAAATCGTTCGAGTGTTAAACTAAAGAAATCGATTAACATTACATACATGACCAGAAAATGGATTCAATATAAATTATTTTACATTTTTTATTTTGTACTTATAACGGTTCTTTGCCTGATTGACGCAACTGAAATACATGTGGAATGACAATATCAGGATTTCCTCAGACTTCACAAAACGATATAATTTGCTGCTATTAGCTACACTCTTCACTCACATCATATCTTTATTAAGTTTAATAACTTCGATCCGAAATTCGATCTCGAATAGCGTTGACGTCCGCGTGAATATCTGTTATCACAGTAAAATCTCCATGTCTCCATGTTTTTTTACCGGGTTTCGGACTATCTCCATACTAAATTGCACCAGAATCGGTTTAGTGGATTAAGGGTAAAAACGTAACAGAAACAAAAAAATAAATTCGTATTAAGTTTTGTTTCTTATTCTAATGCTAATCGATTTAAATTTGTTCAGAATTGGAATCGAAAATCGATGTCGCCCAATAGCGATTACAATGATATTTTACTAGTATCCTAATTAGACACCTGTCAAAATGGACTTCGTATTTGAAACGGAGTATAGATATACATTTTGCCACCAAACCTTTAGAAAATCAGATTTCAAAAAAAGATGCGCTACGTCACTGCATGTCATTAAAAATATATTTACTAAGTAGACCTCCATGTTATTTTAGTCTGATCTACAATTCATATGCAGTTATTTACATGCAAAAAAGGTGTCACAATTGGTTGCTGATTGTGAAACAATTTCGTCAAATACCACATTCAAAATTATGAATTCGCTAGCTAAATATAGTTGGTTCATAATTATATCTACTTATGTATTCATATTTGGTAGTGTAATACTTTTGTATTTTTTTACGGCATATGATTGTTAAATATGTACGTTTAAAAAGCTTAGTTTGACTCGTGAGGGAACAGGGACATAGTACTTATCTTCAAACGGCTGACAAAACAGAGAAATAGCTCTGTTTTGTCAGGTTAGCCCAATTGATGACAAAGAGGATTTTGTTTTTAACCCCCAATGGGATAAAAGGATGGTATATATATATTTATCAAGTATATCTTTGTGTCCGTGTAGGTATATGTGATGTGTCCCCTTTTTAAACGCTTTTCTTTGGATCCAAAACTTTGTTCTGGGGGGGCAACATTGAATTCATTCATTTTTCATTGGTCAAATGTGAGTGGCTAAATTTTAGAATACCCATAAAGTGGGGATGTGATTTTTTTTCTCGTCTACCCCATCGCATGGTGTGTCGTTGGATAGGTCATCCAAAAATATTGCGGATTTGTTGTGACTATTTTCGATTTAGGGTTCCATTTATAAATTTATTAGGGTTTAAAGTGATTATTTTTGTTACAGTCAAGTATCCCACCCTCCCCTTTGCCAGCTAATTGGTTATAGTGTTGAGCGGTTGTGTGAAAAAAAAACACTGTAGTAGTATATTGAAATTAATACGAAAACTGTCACAGCTAATTTGTCTTTACAAGTTTACGAATAGGTAGTTGGATAATAGTAGACCAAGAGAAAAGTAACAATAATTTTCGTACAATTTCCATTAAAAATTATTTATAAGTATTTATAACGTTGTAAGTAGTATAAACAAATACAACATAAAACCCATTTCTTAGTCCGCATTATTTATGCAACATTTTTCATCGTTGCTCTGCTGCTTTTAGTCGTAGCTTGATGTTGTTTAACCTTATTTTATATTATAGCCTTTCTCGATCAATGGGCTATCCAACAGTGAAATAATTTTTCAATTCGGACCCGTAGTTCCTGAGATTATCGCGTTCAAACAAACAAACTCTTCAGCTTTATAATATTAGTATAGATGGACAACTACGGAACCCTACATTGTGCATAGTCCGACATGCACTAGCCCGGTTTTAATATAAAAAAAAAACACAACCATATTCGTTTATATAATAACCATTGATGCGCTACACACACGGTAATATTAAAAACAAAGACTGTGTAAGATAGGTAGATACATAAACTAAGACCAAAACCGGAACACGAAACACAAAAATATATGACGTCAAAATCTGATTTACGATTGATATAATATGTCATATTGGCTTAATTTGATAGTAATGGCTATTTATGTATTTGTCCATAAATACGTTATTATCAAACAGATATACATAATATTATAGATAATATTGAGCCGTATCAAATAGCTTTTAAAAGTTAATATAAGTACTATGTAGTTACCTACCTACTTTGTTTTCGCGATTATTTTAATCACCAAATTTTCCTGACGTTTTGATTATAATGCCAGTGACGAAATAAATATCTAATCTAATGGATGTTAATCTATTTTAACAACAACAAGATATCCATAGCTATCCATTACTATACGAATTAGTTTTAGACTTTTAATTTTATTATATCTTAACCCATTGTGAGCAAATTCACGATCAATCGCTGTGCCACTGTTGACCGGATATCCGTATGTCCGGCTGACGGCAGTTGAACCCCGATTTAATGAAAGTATGTTTATCAGTTGTTTGGCTGCCATAGTACAAGCTCTGCTTAGTTTGCGATAAGATGATGTTGTGTGAATTGTTCTAGGCTATTATTGTATTATTATTATGAATTGATCCATTTAATTACTTGTATTTTACTTTATAGGTAACTAGCTCTCCCGCGCAACTTCGTCTGCGTAAATTTTCCCCGTTTTTGAAACATTTCTCATTGCTGCTCCGCTCCTACTAGTCGTAGCGCGATGTTATATAGCTTATAGCCTTCCTCGATAAATGGGCTATCCAACAGAGAAAGAATTTTTTAAATCGAAGCAGTAGTTCCTGAGATTGGCGCGTTTAAACAAACAAACAAGCAAACTCTTTCGCTTTATAATATTAGTATAGATAAAGATTACTTAATTAGTATCCCCTTGCTTATATTTTACAAGAATTTAAATATATTTTGTACTTGAAAAGGCATGGCATGAGATCTTTGATTCATCAACTAAATGCTCTCATTTGTGTCATAATCATAATAGATTTACGTCATCAGGGAAAACAAATTAGTACTTAATGCGTCATTTATGTGACGGTTTTCTACTAATTATGATGATCTCCTTATGGGAAATAGGATATATTTTAAAACGATATTCAACAAAACGTATATGGATACTAAATTTATTTGTGTACCTACTATTTGTAACACTACTTAAGGATTATCTTGTACACCTCAGTGTCCAAGACGATCCCTGCAGAAGTTTCTAGACGAAAATAAAAAATAACAAATTTGAGTTTACAATTGTCTGTTACTATGTTATCATCTTGCTCCACATCAACTTTTTATTCATCATTCGATAACACCACAAAAATGTTCTATACTGTTACCATGTCGTTAAACAACAGAAACAGAGCAATAAACAAAGCCAATAATATATATAATATAAACTACATAAACGCAATTTTACATAAACTTAAAGTGAACTTAACCTTAGATCAAAGGCATGTAATTTCTGTTTTTCCTTACATCAAAAATGTTGATGATTGACAGAGGCGAGGGGGCATCGGGTACTACATTTTACTTGGAAAAAATATATAGCGCTTATGTTTCTGCTGCAATTAAAATAAATCATCTTGCCCTAAGGGATCATCTCGTACACCTTTCCCCTTTGTAATTTCCATACTTTGTATTACAAAGGTAGGTAGGTATATATTATGCAGTTGATGTGAAGCGATATACTAAGCAGTTGGCCAAAGTCCACCGGAGGTGAAGGAAACTATTCCGCAAGGTACACCCTCAACTCTGGATGAATACCAATATGATAATAGCAGCTCGTGTGATGTCTAACATACCCTCGTACCCTCGACGAGGTGAAAGTTAAAACCAATATTGAACAGTGGTGTATCTATCTAGGGAGAGAATGCCATCCAGGGCCCATGTTGAAGCAGCGCCAAATAATGAAATCATTCATACAAATAATTCTAGATGCGGCTTTGATATAAAATGACTTTATAAGTACTAATCAATTCCATGGGTGCCTTAGGAAAAAAATTGAAGCGCAGTGGAGTGGAGACTGTGTTAATTTTTAATTTTTAAATGATATTATTTAATTATAATATTTAATTTTTAAATGACTGCCTCTGTGGCGCGGTGGGAGTGCGTCCGACTGCTACGCAAGAGGTCGTGGGTTCGATTCCCACACGGGACACCACTTTGTGTGAACCACAAATTGTTGTTCCGTGTCTGGGTGCAATTTGTGTCCGTGACTTGTATGTTTGTAAAGTCCCCCGTGACACAGGGCTTGTACCCTACTGCGGGAGTTGTCTTTTTAAAGCAAAAAAAAAAAATATTGGTTAACAAACCGTCTAGGTGCCCAGTTCTAAATGAGTACCTAAATTGAGAATATTTCGATCTGTGTGCTAAATTATATGCAAGTCTTCGACAATACCAGTAGTAGGTAATAGAGGTATAGTTCGTAAGAATCTTTTTATGCTCGTTCTGAACGTAGGTATTGCGGGCATTCGTAACCGCGGGCTGCGCAATCCCCCGCGCCTCTTTGTTCAGAACGATCATAAAGATTTTTATGAACTCAATCAAACGGTTAAAATTTCAAAAATATACCTAGAAATTTTGTTTTTAACTGTCTCCATCACCACATTTTGTACTTAAAACTGTTACTGGTCCCCTCGGAAAAAATATTATCTTTTCCAAAATAGCTTCAATTTCAGTCGAATCTCTTGATGCTCGCGAAATTGGGTCTTCGCAGCGCCATCTAGTCGGTAGTTAAAGAACTATCACGGCTTTTGTTATTGCTTCGTTACAGAGAGCATTTTAACAAATTATGATGTCGCAGGCCGAATATTGAAGTAATTTTTATAGGCATTTCTTGCCAATTATTGTAAAGTAATTTGCAAGAAATGCCTATAAAAATTACTTCAATTGGTACACCAGCCATCACCACCGAGGAGCGGGCAAAATTCTCCAATTGCCCAAAAAAAGGTGTTTCTATCCCCCCCCGCCCCCACCAAAAGAATGGGTGCAGTCTATGACACGACACTGTAGTGTTGTGTGTGAGACAGTGCTCAAAGAAGACCCTATAGCCAATGAAAAAGCGATATTTTTCAAAGTAGAAAAGTAATTTGTTTATTATATAATGAGTAAGTATGATAAATATTATGGTTACCTAATTTTATCACAATTCCTTTATTATCTTCATTAAAGTCAGTTGAAAGTTAATCTGTTTGATATTGCAATCTTTGCATTCAGTGACGGCATGATTAGTAAGACTGGTGAAGTACCTTCAATTTAGAGAAATCCAAACTGATATTATAAATTTAAAAGTAACTCTGTCTGTCTGTTTGTACCGTTTTCACACTTAAACCGCTGAACTGATTTAGATGATGATATTTGGTATGGAATTAGTTTGAGTTCCGCGAAAGAACATAGGATAGTAATTGCGATAGCCGACATACATGCGGGCGGAGCCGAGGGCGAAAGCTATGATGAAATTATTTAATGGACTTATTATGTTTCTACAGATGCTGTTACTTTACTGATCGGCAGGTCTGCGTAACAGCTTTATCTGCTTTGAGCTTTGATATACGTACGAGTACGGGTTATTTTACTCTCTTCTAAGGCTAGTACATACCAATAATATGTCTGTCTTTGTCTCTGTCTCTGTTAATACCTACTATTTTCTGTGTCAATCTCATCCGAAGGTGTATTTCATATATACGCCTTTTTATATATGACTGCCTCTGTGGCGCGGTGGGTATGTATCCGACTGCTACGCAAGAGGTCGTGGATTCGATCCCCACTCAGGATAAAACTTTGTGTGATGAGCACGATGGTTTATTCTGTGTCTGGGTGTTATTTATCTATAATATGTATGTATTTAGAAATATATAAGTATGTTTATCAGTTGTCTGGTTGCCATAGTACAAGCCTTGCTTAGTTTGGGATCAGATAGCGTTGTGTGTGTTGTCCCAAGATATTATTATTATTATTTATTTCCCTTCTATCCTTGTCCGGTGTCTACGTCATCTGTTTCAACCATCACCCTATAATTTAGGCTCACTGCTTCTATGTTCCAAATTAATCGATTTATGTAGGTACTGGCTAAATCGACCTACGACTAGCTTTCAAAATTGAAGAGAAAATAGCAGGTAATCTAATAAAAGTATAGTAAAATGATGATGTGTAACTGGCCAGCGTTTGGTATTATTCGTAAACACGCTGTGTGTGTGCGGCCGCGCGTTGGGCAGCCTCCTGTGTCGCTATCGACACACGCTTCGTGTTGCGCCGCACTCGCGTTCCAGGATTGTGGGAAACACGTACTCTGTGTTGCAGTCTGCACAGCCTTATTATCTTAAGGATATGGCAGCAGTTGATATGTTGAATGACCACGATCAATTTTAAGTAACGCCTCTTTATAGACAGCATTGTTAATCTTAATATATAAAATTCTCGTGTCACAGTTTTCGTTGCCATACTCCTCCGAAACGGCTTGACCGATTTTGATGTAATTTTTTGTGCTTATCCGGTATCTATGAGAATTGGCCAACATCTATTTTTCATACCCCTAAGAGTTTGTTTGTTTGTTTAAACGCGATAATCTCAGGAACTACTGGGCCGCATTGAAAAAATATTTTATTGTTGGATAGCCCATTTATCGAGGAAGGCTATAGGTTATAACATCACGCTACGACCAATAGGAGCGGAGCAGCAATGAAAAATGTTGTAAAAAAAAAAAGGAAGAAAAAAGGGAAAATTTACGCAGACGAAGTTGCGCGGGTCAGCTAGTTTATTATAAAAAAGTTTTTAAAAGAAAGTCGAATACATTGTGTTGAGGCGCCCATTACGCACCTACGTTCGTTTCTCTTTAAGGACAGCGCTGAGAGGTCATTAATCTATTTAAACGTACTTAATAACTAATGACAGACACTAATAATTTATTTAATCCTAAATCTTCAGATTAAGGGCGTGACGTTAGTAAAAAATAACAAGTTTTGGGCATGTTTCTAATCATGACAGGCCTAAAAAACAATTTATTACAAATATCTTACCTTTAATCCAGAGGTTATCCCTAGATTATAGGAATTATTAATTTGGCACGCGGTTGCAAAATTATAATCATACAATACATGTACGTTATGTACAGTACAAGTATAAAGGAAAGTTCAAAGACCGTCTTTATTCACGTTCTTTTTTTTCGTTTTCGCGGCAAGCCCGCGCGAGCTGTCAAAATCTTGTCATAATGATTTAGTAAAGAGCTGCGCATACGCGGCGTTCATTTTGAGCGCACCGCGCATGCATCAGTTCACGTGGGCTTGCTCCGAAAATTAAAAAAAGAACATGAATAAGGACCCAGAAGATTTGAAAATATGAGATCAGAAAAGGTTTGCTATAACAATATGATCAGAATTAATGATGAATGAAAATTAGTTTTGTTAAATGACTCGAGCTCCCCGAGTCGGAGCTCAAGCTTCGAGCCGAGTTTCGCTAGAGAGCTTGAGTCGCGACTCGAGCTCTTAGTCGGGGAGCTCGTAATGAAGTTGGTTAAAGTTATATGTACTTATTTCTTTCCATTCCACAGTAATGTAACCTTGGTCACAAATTGATCATAATGATGTTATGTTGTTGATGATGGCATTGATGATGATGATTAATCTATACTAATATTATAAAGCGGAAGAGTTTGTTTGTTTGTTTGTTTGTTTAAACGCGCTAATCTCAGGAACTACTGGTCCAATTTGAAAAAATCTTTTTTTTTGTTGGATAGCCCATTTATCGAGGAAGGATATAGGCTATATAACATCACGCAACGACCAATAGGAGCGGAGTAGCAATGGAAAAATGTTGTAAAAACGGGGAAAATTAACGCATACGAAGTTGCGCGGGTCAGCTATTTAATTATATTAATGCTAAGGCTGGATAATTATTGGTGATGTGATGATGGTGATGGTGGTTATGATGGTGGTGGTAATGATGGTAGTGTTGGTGTAAATGATTATGGTGATTAGTGATGATGATGATTGATGATAGTAAAATTTCTGCAGCTGACAGCATAGTGCAGTTTAATTGAAATGCTGCTGAAATTTGAACACACCTCTTAGTGACAAATTGCATATCTACCTACGATTTGGGCAACAAAAACTTTATAAAACTAATAAACATTCGTATCTTATCAACGTCTCACGTATTTTATGTAGATTAATGGGAAAACCAGTCACCTATTTTGTTGGAAACTGGATTTTCAAGTTACACATTTTAATTTAAAGCCTGTATCGTTATTGTTGACTATCGCGTTTACTGATAGGTACCTACATTTTGGACCCCCCATGCAAAAGGAGGCGTGTCATACGTTTTACTTGTACCTACATAGATAAACGTTTAGATGCAATGTGCATCTGTGTATCTTTACATCAATACCAAAATTATAAAGCTGAAGAGTTTGTTTGTTTGTTTAAATCTCAGGAACTACTACGTTCTTTTAGTCTCAGGAACAACTAGGTTTTTTTTTTTAAAGATAACTAGCAATGTGGGATTTTGGTCCCTCATTACTAGCAATCCTGTTAACCCCTCCAGCTAAGCTCAATGGCTTGTATTAGGTGTGGGTTCACGTCGGTAGTATACTGGGCAGGTACTGAGCTATAGGCTATAAAACGTCACGCTATGAATAATAGGAGCGGAGCATCAATGAAAAATGTTGCAAAAACGGGGAAAATTTACGCAGACGAAGTTGCGCGGTTCAGCTATTGATTATATTTTGTTATTGTTACGCACTTCGTCTGTGTCAATTTTAGTCTCCTATTGGTCGTAGCGTGATATTATATAGCCTATAGCCTTCCTCGATAAATGGGCTATCCAACAGTAAAATATTTTTTCAATTTGTAATAGTACTTCCTGTGATTATCGCGTGCAAACAAACAAACTCTTCAGCTTTATAATTTTAGCATAGACTAGCTGACCTGCGCAACTTCGTATGCGTAAATTTTCCCCGTTTTTGCAACATTTTTCATTGCTGCTCCGTTCCTATTGGTCGTAGCGTGATGTTATATAGCCTAAAGCCTTCCTCGATAAATGGGCTATCCAACAGTAAAATATTTTTTTAATTTGTACTAGTACTTCCTGTGATTATAGCGTTCAAACAAACAAACTCTACAGCTTTATAATTTTAGCTGGATTAAAAACAGGATTTGCTAATAGCTATGACGCTTATGGTAACTTTATGAAAGCACGTTTAACGTAGATATAAATAGCAAAATTAACGTTTTCTTTATTCTGTGAGTTTCAAAGTTTGCGTGGCATTGAAACCTTTTCGTGTTAAATGAAAGTTCAGTTGCTTAAATTGTGTACGGAGTTACGGATTGGTATTTTTATATCTTTTGTTTTGTTTTTTGGCCTAGTGACGCAAACCTGAGGGTGTATAACGTGAATGTTTATGGTGTGTTCAGACACACCACAAACATTGTCTATGTACTTGTACCGTCTAAATACATGGATAGATTTCCATTCGGTTCTTTATTTGACGTGATAACGTCTTATAAATTGATGACGGGATGCACGCACGAAAAAGTGTCACGTAACAATGGTCACGTTATTGACTGATTGCTAAGCAACGCGAACGGTGATTACGCATGCTGACAGGCTGAAGTCTTGTGGCCGTTGGGCGTGGCACAGGCATGGTTGTTTATTACAATGTCGTCAATATTTCGGCAATTGCAACGACATGCACACACAAAAAAAAAGTCAAACTGTCAGTGTTTTCTTATGACGTGACGTTAATGATAACGTCACGTAAAATTTTATTATCGACCGTAAACCGACTTTACAGACAACCATTATTTTTTTACTACAGTTTTGTTTCATGAAATCCGTTTAGCCTTTCTGTAGAAAATCTACTTTCTGTTTTTCGTTTCGGAGATTTTTATATGTTGATTCTTAACTAAATTTGATGAAAAACAGTTTGAAAGTTTTAAAGCCTTTCGTTTTTTAAGGGGCCCACATTAGCTCGTTGATTGTTTAAATGTGTAAAAGTATACACGCCAAGATGGGGGATGTGGTAAAATCAACGACAATTTAAGCTCGTTGGAGTGGTAAACTCTATGACCAACCAGACTGAGGTAATCCTGGTAATGCGCAGTATCTATTACGACTAAATAATTACCGACAAAAGAAATTTGACAATTGCATGTGAATCGCACAGATTTGTGAAAAATACCATTATTTAAACTTCTTATTATATTTTTTGGATTTTTATCCTCAATTTCAAGGTTGTATTAGTAAGTACATCAATAAAGCAAAAATACGCGAGACTAATACGCAATTGCGAAGTCTATAAATGTTAGTAACATTTTAGAATCATTCAACGATATTGGTTTAAAATTGAGTTGTCCTGAAATTCATAGCGAGTTAACCCTATTTAGAAATTAAATGATTTGCGGCCGAATGCTTATACGTCACTGTTTGGAGCATTATTCGCCATTGACGTATAGAACAGGACTGCGCCATAACCTCACAAAATTGACCACTAGAAAGAGACAACGCTACTTTGTGCACAATACCTCTTTGACAGGAATTATGCACAACAAGGCTGTACGAGTTGTTTCTCTCTTTCACGCTGCAGTTAATATTTACTTTTGAATTGTTTAAAGCAATACAGCAACAGACTTAGGAAGACATGTGGCTCTTTTTACAACTCCACATTTAAGGGGGCATTACACTAAGAGAATTATTTATTTAGCGCTACGTACACAGCGACACGATCGCCAGCCTCGCTCTTCCGCACACAACCATTACTTCACAGTGCGCAGGAGCGCAGGTCCAAAAAAGTAAAATATTCGTTCGTACCTACATATGTTACATTACGAGCGCCATGACTATGACAATACGAAAATGCTCGTTTTTGCATTTTTCCCCAACTTCAAGATTTATTTGCAGGATCATATTAAGACATATCCTTAAATTTCTTTATTTCATCTACTAGAAAAACTCTGTGACTAATGACACAAATTTGTCGTGTCCTAATATTTAGGTTTTCTATATAAATTTTTGAGAGAGCCGAACCCTGTTTCGCTTAACACTTCCCTTAACGTGTATAACAGTGTAAAATATTCGAAGTAAACCTGGCACTAATATTTATCACATTACCAAATTAAAACAAAAACGGTCTTCTTAAATCATCTAAATGATTAATATAAATACGGTGTTGCATCATACATTTTCAAATCACGACAGTGTGCTTAATGACACAACGTGATATAGCACAAATGGAGATAATGTGACAAAGAATCTGCTTCTTTGTAGCATATTTTTGGCTGATGAAACTTCGTGGTAAATTATATTACAATTCAACACACGACAATTCACACAATGCTATCAGATCCCAAACTAAGCACAGCTTGTATTATGGAAACCAGACAACTGATAAACATACTTATATATTTCTAAATACATACATTCATAAATAACACAACAAACGACTCCTGTTGTAGGTTACAAGCCCTATGTCGCAGGGGACTTTACAAACATACAAGTCACGAACACAAAGTACACCCAGGCTCGAAACAACAATTTGTGGATTACACAAAGTGGTGTCCCGTGTGAGAATCGAACCCACTACCGCTTGCGTAGCAGTCGGACACACTTACACCGCCCCACAAAGGCAGTCAAAACGATAAGACAGGATACAACTTCGTGAGATAAGAACGATGGTTTATTCTGTGTCTGGTCCCAGACACAGAATAAACCATCGTTCTTATCTCACGAAGTTTTTATCTATAATACCTATTTAGGTATGTATTAAGAAATATATAAGTATCTTTTGTCAGTTGTCTGGTGACGATAGTAGGTACTTTGCACAGTTTGGTATCAGATGGCGTTGTGTGAGTTGTCCCAAGATATAGATATTACAATTATTATTACTTTTAGTATTGTTTTTACTAAAGACGTCAATTAAGGGATTTGTTGGAGCGTTAAGTCGTTTTTACTTCGGATTTCGTAACAGGAATAGAATGTTTGTTAAAGTTGCAAGTTTCATTCTGCCATTATGAAGATAGAGTGAAGTGCATAGCAACTACTGCAGTATAGCTAGTCGTCGAACGTCTGATGGACAGGACGTACAGAACAATTATAGATTTAACACCCGTCGTTTAACTTTAAAGCGATAGTGCTAACGTACTAACGTAGTTTTACAACATACTAAAAGTTCAGATGGTAACAAATTTCATATAAAGTTTTTGCCTGCCGTAGAAAGTAATGCTCATCACATAAAGTTTTATCCTAGATGAGCATTGAACGCATGACCTCTGGCATAGCAAGCAGTGTCAATAACCACAAGAGCAACAATCCAACGAAAGTGGTCTGCAGGAATCAGAGATTCCATATCCCTGAACTATGTGTATGTATGAATTGCTTGAACGAGGTCTTTGTTGGACCTTATTCACGATCTTTATTCCGTGTTCGTGGCAAGCCCATGTGAACTGCCACATGAGCGGTGCGCTCAAAATTGTACGCCGCGCCGTGCAATTCTAAGCGCAGCTCTCCGTCTACCATTATGACAAGATTTTGACAGTTCGAGCTTGCCACGAACACAAAAAAAAAGATCGTGTATAAGGTTTGTATAAAAACCCTGGCAATTTGAAAGGCGTGGCCGTGGGTTTTAATTGCCTTGTCATTTTCTCCGGCCTTACCTATTGCTTTTCGAACTTGACATTACATTTACAGAATCATGACATATGACAAGCGTTGCTTTTGCTTCCTAAGTGCATAAATAATTTTGTTTTTTTTTTAATTAAGTTGCTACATATAAAGGTTTACCTTCTGCATTTTCGGTATTTTGTGATAGTTAACACTTTTTAGCTAAGATTTTATCACTAGTGTTGTTGAGTGCTAAACTTTGCCTGTAAAATATTCATGTTTATCGTCAGCACTTACAGTCAGTGTTAGAGACCAAGAACACTATCGATTACCTACGTTGAGAAACACTTTACGACTTCAGTTCTGAATAAGTGGGGTTACCCGCGCGAAGGTAAGGCAGCTGGATACACTTTGAGGATCTTGCACCCCCTCCCTTCCCCCTCCACATCGTTCGAAATGGATTAGACAGTAGTCAATAGGGAAACGAGATCAAGAAGGTCAGCAATCACTGCCTTTTGACTCTTTCTCATACATTTTAATTTGTCTATATATGAAGATTTTATGCTAAGGAACAGAGGAGAGGATGAAAAGGTATACGGCGATTAACGAGACTTTTAGAGTGCTTGAAGTTTCAACCAGGTTGACTGGACGTGGATTGACATTCACTTAAGTGAGGTGAATTAGGTTAATACACCTGGGGGTCAATTAACGTATTTAAAGCAGTTGAGTTGCAGTTAAGTTTTGATTAAAACGGCCATTTTTGTATTCTTGTAACTTTGGCATCGATCTCAAATACGCTTGCATCATGTATGCGTCTCGAGAGCGCAATAACGACATTCTAGTACGGTACGCAAGCGTTTTTAGATCGATCCCGAAGTTACAAGAATACGAAAATAGCCGTTTTAATCGTAACTTAACTGCAACTACAACTGCACTGATTTAAATACTTGAATTGACTCGCTGCTCTCATAAGGTTCCTTAAACTTACTTGAAATCCCTATGACTTGTAAAAGATTAGTGTAACCTTTTGAGTCATCGTTTTTGACGTGATAACGTCTTATCAATCGATGACCTACGATGTACCTATGCACAAAAAAGTGTCACGTAGCAACGTTCACGTTATCGATTGGTTGCTAAGCGATCACGTTATTGATCGGTTGCTGAGCAACAGCGAATGGCGATTGCAGCGACATGACATGCGATTCAATTTGAACTAACGTTATTGATTGGTTGCTAAGCAACGTGAATGGCGATATGTCATCATTTTTTTTCTTATGACGTTATCACGTGAAATTATCGTCCGTAAACCAACTTTACAAACAACCAGGAATTCTAGAAGACTATTAGAATATTATCGCGACTTAATCGCGTGAATTATTTAAAGGTACGAACCTTTTATTTACCCGACGTTTCGATCGAATTGCACGGATCGTTCAATTCGATCGAAACGTCGGGTAAATAAAAAAATCTACCTTTAAATATTTTCCTGAAAATATTCTATTAAGTACAAGACTAGTTCAGTTTAGGTATAGGGCGTGAGAACCAGTAGCACATGATAAAAAATCTAATAAATAGCTTTTATCAATACTTTACAATGACGTTATACTATAACTATGTGAACCACCCATACGGCTCCGTACATAAATCAATAGATCGTTCTATCCGTATTAAATTAGCCACTAAGTGGCCTTATGTCACAAAGCTAAGCACATCAATACTAATGTATTTACTTAGTTAACATACCTAATTTGTATTGAAGCACATAACATTGTATCTGATTATAATAATACCTGTGTACTTAACAACTTATTAGATTACGAGTATATCATTTAATAGCTTATTCACGCAACTTCGTCTACGTAAATTTTCCAGTTTTTGGACATTTTTCATTGCTGTTCCGCTCCTTTTGGTTTTAGCGTTATGTAATATAGTCTATAGCCTTCCTCGATAAATGGGCTATCCAACAGTAAAATATTTTTTCAATTTGGACCAGCAGTTCCTGAGATTATCGCGTTCAAACAAACAAACTCTTAAGCTTTATAATATTAATATAGATTAGCTCATTCACGCAACTCCGTCTACGTACATTTTCCCCGTTTTAGTAACATTTTTAATTGCTGCTCCGCTTCTATTGGTTGTGGCGTTATGTAATATAATCTATAGCCTTCCTCGATAAATGGGCCATTCAACAGTTTTTTTTTGTATCGTTCTTGAGATTATCACGTTCAAACAAACAAACTTTTCAGCTTTATAATTTTAGTACAGAGAATGTTCTTTTGTAATAAGCTAGTTAACAACCTTAATGATGAAAATGGGCGTGTCTTTTGTTTAGGTACCTAAGCACGCAAGTGGAGGTAGTTCATCTAACATGTACTGATCAGAAAGAAAATCTTTGCTCACTATTTGATCTAGTTTAGGATCATGGAGGTATCCAAGGGGGAGATTTGACTTCCCCCTTAAATTGCAAAAAGGTTCACAGTACTCCATTTGGTCAGTGTTCAGTCAATTGTACCACCTAAACCAACCCACACCCCTCCGCAATTACGAAAATCCTTCTCGAAAATGATCCTGGGTATGTCCATGTTTAGGATGGTGATCCTAATGCCTTTGAATTGATTGCCACACGGAACAACATTTTCCAAGATTCTCAATTCTTGATTCAGAGTCTGGTTATACGTTGTACGTCATAAAAAATGGGACTAAAAATGGTATTTGAATTGAAAATAGCTATGAAACAATTTGATTGTGAGAAACACAGTCGAATAAAAAAAGAGATTCGAACTTGACTGGCTTGTTGGCCTAGTGGTTAGTGACCCTGACTGCTAAGCCGGAGGTCGTGGGTTCGATCTCCAGCTAGGATAAAAGTTTGTGTGATAAGCACAATGGTTTATTCTGTGTCTGTGTGTAATATCTATAATATGTACTTATGTATTTAGAAATTTTATAAGTACCTATGATTACTTATCAGTTGACTGGTTGACTGGTTGCCAAAGTACAAGCTCTGCTTAGTTTGGGATCAGATGAAGTCGTGTGAGTTGTCCCAAGGTATTATTATATCTTAGTCTTAAGTCGGTTTGCAAGTATTTGGGACATTAAATTTCTCACATTACTAGGTGGATTAAATCAGAGCTTTAGTCATTACAGTCATTTGCCAAATTCTTTTACAACAATACAATTTCTAGGAACATTTATAAGGCAAAAAAATGTCGGCGTACTTTCTGAATCATACTAAATACCACACCGTTATTCCCTTATCTAAAAATATACTTATTAATCAACAAGTCAAGTTTTATCAAGATCCGTGCAGTAATTCTGGCGTGATTGAGTAGGTAACAAATATAAATCCACACTTTCTCATTTATAACTAGCTATGCCGACGATTTCGTCTGCGTGAAGTTGTGCCCTATAAACGTTAGCGTGAAGATAAGAGTGAAGTTATTCTTTTCATCCTCAGCTGTCTGACAATGAAAGTCCTGTCAATATCCATGCAGCCGTTTCAGAGATTAGCAGGAACAAAAAAACAACAGACACAAAAAAAAAGATCCCCACCCAGGATAAAACTTTGTGTGCTGAGCACGATGGTTTATTCTGTGTCTGGATGTTATTTATCTACAATATTTATGTATTTAGAAATATATAAGTATGTTTATCAGTTATTGGGAGCTCTGCTTAGATCCCAAAATCAGATAGAGTTGTGTGAGTCGTCCCAATATATTATTATTTAACACCGGAACCTATACCATCCACCACCAATGGGCAATCACATTCCGCACCAGGAGATTAACACCAGGGGCAATAACATTCCGATCCAGTGTCAATAAAAAGGGTAATTCAATCGAGTCTGGGGTGGGGGGCCTTTGCCCCCCCCCCCCCCGCCTGTTTATAAGCTCCATATTTTATCTATACTAATATTATAAAGCTGAAGAGTTTGTTTGTTTGTTTGAACGCGGTAATATCAAGAACTACTGATCCAAATTGAAAAACTCCTTTACTGTTGGATAGCCCATTTATCGAGGAAGGCTATAGGCTATATAACTTCACGCTACGACCAATAGAAGTGGAACAGCAATAAGAAATGTTGCAAAAACGGGGAAAATTTACGCATACGAAGCTGCGCGGGACAACTAGCCTATATTAATATTATAAAGCTGAAGAGTTTGTTAGTTTGTTTGAACGCGGTAATCTCAGGAACTACTGATCCGAATTGAAAAACTCTTTCAGTGTTGGATAGCCCATTTATCGAGGAAGGCTATAGGCTATATAACATCACGCTACGACCAATAGGAGTGGAAGTTGCAAAAACGGGGAAAATTTACGCAGACGAAGTTGCGCGGGACAGCTAGTATTAAACATTTTCTTAAGCATTTAGTAAAAAACTGT
Organism: Herminia tarsipennalis; assembly: GCA_945859575.2. NCBI lineage: Eukaryota > Metazoa > Arthropoda > Insecta > Lepidoptera > Erebidae > Herminia > Herminia tarsipennalis. The sequence continues at coordinate 21,464,283 of OX243836.2, forward strand.
TATTTTGTTTACAAACAGACACTTCAATTTTAGTTATTTTTATAGAAAACTAGTTTGTATAGTAGATTTAGTACGTACTATACTAGATATTGAATATGTTATTTTTTAATGAAATCTTTCAAATATCACTAAATAAAGAGTTATTAACAGCAGGAAAACGAATAATTATTTAAGTCGCACGCTCCCAACTCGTGTAAATATTCCTGGTATGTGGCGTGATTGCTGACGTCACGAGCGGTTTAGTTAAAATAATCGATTGCAAATATCACTCGAATATGGGCGTCTCGAACTGATCATTAATTAACATACGCATAGGCCACAGGCGTTCCTTCCTTGACTCGTAGATTTAGGCCAAAGAATACCTAGTACTAACTACGAGTATTATAAAGGCTCCAACACATTATAGTCTGCCTGCAGTCTGTCACCCTATCGGGCCACCTATCGTTGTCTGCAATGGTTGAAAATCGGCCCTGGGGCTACACACTAGCAGTCGACAGTTTCATACCGCAAGATCAAGCGCCGGTAGTGAACTGTGGCGTCTATAAACTAACGGTTGCCGGCCGGCTACTTGCAAGAATAGGCGGATCCAAGAGAGCGCATTAGGTAATTCAGAAATTCATCATTCATCAAACATCCGCAAATTCGGTACACAAAACAACCCTTGAGTTGTTTTGTGTACCGAATTTCTTGTATTGTATTGGATTTCTCTGCCTATTTGCCTCTTGGCCCCAGAACGAGTTTTTTTGGGGCAGACCCCACCCCCCCCCATCGTGCGTCCGACGCACACTTGACCGGTGCATATAACAAAGCGAAACCTCTTGGCCTCCCCAGAATGAAATCCTAGATCCGGCCATGCTTGCTAGTGTGTATTGGATTGTCGCGGACTGTCCGTCAGTTCAAAAACTTTAATAGAAAACTTTTAGTCTGTGGTTTGTTGCTATTAACTGACAGGCTGGTATCCTTGGCGCGGCCTGGTAGTGTGTGGGAGTCTTTACTACGTACCTAGACACTGTCTATGTCTTTGACAGACTGTAAATTAAATCATAAAAAAATAGCCTTTAACAAACTTCGAGACTCGATTTCTAAACTATTTATAATATTAACCTACAAATTTGTACGGAACGCTCGGTGGCTGAGTCTGACTCGCACTTGTCCGGTTTTTTCATCCGCGAGTCAATGTTACAAAAACCGTCACTTTCCAAAAATAGAGGCGAATACGCGCAACGACAATTTTTTTATGATTTAATTAACTACCAATGTATAGTTTTCAGTCTTTTCCCTATACTTGTAGGAATTACTTGCCAAATTTTATAGTTTTAGGTCAACGGAAACTACCACAAATGTTGATTCCTTTAGAGTGTCGAAATGTACGTCTTTTGCGACATCGGCCGTATCTTTTTTTACGTTAAATTAGAAGTTTGCTTTTTTCACAGCTTCAAGGGACTAGGGGGACTAGGGACTTGAGTATATATGGTTTTCAAGTCAACTCGATCCCTCCACGCGTTCCCCGGATAAAGGTTCTTGATAGACAGACGTACGAACTGACGGACTACAAAGCGATCCAATATGGGTTTCGTTTTTCTCCTTTCAAGGTACCTAAAAAATAAAAAGTAGATACGGATTTATAATAACTGCCTCGATAGTGCGAGTCGGAGTGCATACGGCTTCTGCGCAAGAGGTTGTCAGTTCGAAATGGGACACTACAATACCAGACCTAAAACAACGGTCACAACGGGTTTTCGGTTCACAAATTGTTGTTCTAAGTCTGGGTTCCCCAGAGCCCCTTGTACCCTAGTGCGGGAATTATTTTTCAAAATCTGTCGTTTCGCGAGATTTCTGCTAAACAAATACAAAAGCATATTAAAATATATAATTACACGCATTAACTACACAAGAAACGCTTGGCATCGTACTTTGACACGTCACTTTATGAGCAGTTTGTAAATAAAGAGTGATCAAAAGCTCTGGACGTTGCAACGCGAGGAAATTTTCCACGTTTGCGCCCACGTATGCATGCAATTTGCGCCTTATGTGTCATATACAAATGAACCTATATGCTATGACAGGTATTTGTAGTAAGTATGTACAACACATACACGTAAAGCTAAGTAGGTAAGCTTCATATAAATCCTTGATACAAAGAGCAATCACGGACACGTAAAAATAACCATTTTTTTTTTAAAGTTGACTTCCACAGTATGGTGCAAACCTTATTTCACGGGACAAACATATGTATAATTAACGGACACAAAATACACCTTTCTTTTATTCGATTTTGAAAATGAAATGAAAACCAAAGACAAAACATTCGCTAGTTAAAATGTGTTTGAAACCTCTTCTAATTTATGATGAACTAGCTAACCCACGCAACTTCGTATGCGTGTATTTTCCCCGTTTTTACAACACTTTCTCGATAAATGGGCTATCCAACAGTAAAAGATTTTTTCAATTCGAACCAGAAGTCCCTGAGATTATCGTTCAAACAATCAAACAAACTCTACAGCTTTATCATATTAGTATAGATAAGGGTAACCCTCCCTTTTAGGGACCGGGAAATAACCCCGTAGGGTATGTGGAAATTGATCGGAACGGCCTCTTGCGCAGCTCTCTTACATTTATTTTGTAGGTACTGCGCCACCAAGGCAGTCAACTTTGTTCCGAAGATGTTCTAAGTATATGATGTCTTTGTTTGTGTCACTTTGACAAGTGCTTAAAGAAACTACCTTCTTTAGTATATATACCACTGTTGCGATTGAGATTGGGGAGATTCCCTGCTAACTCGGTTTTTTTTTTCGGCACTGAGGGAGATTTTTTTTCTCCTAAAAAGATAACTAGCATCTCCTAAAAAGATAAGGATTGGTGGTCCCACATTACTAGCAATCCTGTTAACCCCTCCAGCTAAGGTCAATAGCTTGTGTTAGGAGTTCACGTCGGTAGTATAATGGGTAGGATTCGAACCCACGACCACACGATTGCTAATCCGATACTTTAGCCATTCAAGGTAATATTCTTTTATAGGGAAATTTTGTAGGACTTTTAAGTACCATATTTTCGCTTATTTTTTTCAAGAAGCTTATTTTCGGAAGGATTTTGAAAAAAGTTGTGGGGAAATTCACATGGACTACTGGCAACACTGGACCCACTCTCGCTGTTTTGTAGTACATGTACAATGTTTGCTTGCGTGCATTCAACTGTATATTGTATCAACAATAACCACAGCACAATAAATCCATGTGTTAATAATAGTTATTAGACATCAATGAACTGCATTATGTCGTACTCGTAGCCTCTAAAGACTTCTTTCAGCCGCACAAAGGAGCTAATCATAATTCTTTGTTTTGATCGTCTCGTACGTATTATAGTCTAAGATCCCGCTATACAACGACCTTCACCGAGATGTTTATTTCATGAAACGTATTTTATATTTAATTTAATATGTCAATAAATATATTGCATATGGGTTGCCTAACAAATTTTAGTCCAGAGTATTTTTAAATAATAATTTAAAAAAAATTTTTTTTGAAACATTCCACCGGTGTGATTATTAGATAAACTCTATACCAATCGAAAGTATGAAGCCCATAGAATATGCAAACGTTAGGTTGCCTATTTTTTTCCGGTCACAACTATCGGGTAGCCAGGTATAAACAGGTAAATCTATACTAGCATTTTGCAACGGTATGCTTATTGAATTGAACTTAAGTAAAATTAAAGATTATTTAATTATGAACACGGTGGTATAGGGTTGCCTGCGAAAAATCAATCTCCTATTCCGGTTGTCGAATTTTAAAAAGTAAAATATCGCTGCGAGTGAAAGTGTGCGACTGAGAGGTCCCAACCAACCATCCCATGCGATAGAAGAGGACACAGCATAGCAGCTGTTTAAGGTCCGCCCATTTAAAGAAAGAGAGTGCGCATGCTATTTGTGCTTGAAAATGAAAAGGATAGCGATAGACGCGTATATGCTGTGCATCATTTTGGAGTATTTTATTATTAAAATAGAGAAATAGTCATTGAATTTTTTATTTTTCAATCAATTAATTATTTATGTGTGTTATTTTTTATGTGACACTAAAGTATATACACATATTTACTGAAGAAGAAGGTTATATTAATAAATATATATTACTAATCTTGCAAATTTTATCTTTATTAATAGAAGACAAAATAAAAAACAACAATTAAAAAAAAACTTCTATTTATTGTAAAAAATTAAAAAAAAAATTTTTTTTAATTATTTAGGATCCGAGTCATCGTACATATAACTGTAATCTTCAACTTCTGAATCTTCTTTGTCATCACACTCTGTTTCAATTCTTTCGACAATGTCTTCTATCTTTAAAGGTGTATGATCCCCATTGAATCCTACTGGTTTAAAATATTCATCTAAGAACCAACCGCAGTTCTCAGGCTGAAGTTTCACGCATATACGAAAATAGTTCGTAAAATTTTCTGAATTAATGATATCCAGCATGGTGGTATGGAGTTGGAGTCGGAGCCTTTCATTTTTTTTTAAAAGTGCTCTCCGTCTTCTTTTGCAGAGTAACTTTTCATAAAAATGCGATGTCTCGCATCATTCACACTGGTGCAGTTCCTGATACCATACATACTAGCTGTAAATTCTTGAACGGCCTTCATTTTTTCATCAATGAAAATATCAGCAGGATCTGTTAATGATGCAAAAACTGTTTGATATTTTTCATTTTTCGAAAATAGCTGAAAAGGTTTTACTTTCCCTTTATTGTAAAATGCAGCCGTGTCATCGCAACCAGTAAATGCATGGAAGGCTGGGAGACTATGGCATAATTTAATTCCTAACTTCAACGCTAAATCGGTGCAATTAATGCAATCAACAGTTTGATTATTACTCTTTTTAGTAGCTGAACTGGCAAGCCAAATTTCTGATTCGATAAGTTTGTGCATATTTCCTAACAAAATATCAAGACGTCAGTATCAGAGGCTTTAATTAAAACTCTTGAGCCTGGTTCCGCTTTAGAAGCATGAAAAATAATCCTTGTATCTGCTTTTTCGTGATGACATTCATAATTAGTTTCTTTAGTTTTTTTTACGGAATTTTCCTGAACTTGATAAGAGTAGGAGTGATGGTCGACGGTTAAAAAGATTGCTCCTAAAAAAATTATACCTGGCTACCCGATAGTTGTGACCGGAAAAAAATAGGCAACCTAACGTTTGCATATTCTATGGGCTTTATACTTTCGATTGGTATAGAGTTTATCTAATAATCACACCGGTGGAATGCTTCAAAAAAATTTTTTTTTAATTATTATTTAAAAATACTCTGGACTAAAATTTGTTAGGCAACCCATATGCAATATATTTATTGACATATTAAATTAAATATAAAATACGTTTCATGAAATAAACATCTCGGTGAAGGTCGTTGTATATCGGGATCCTATACTATTATGTTATATGACTGCTTATTGACCGGTAGACCTGATTGTAGAGCCCTTTGTCTTTAGTCATTGGACCATAGAGGCATATTTTGTTGCATTGTTATATCAAACTCATGATAAGTCAAAGTATGAGGTGGAAAAATAACGGCATACCGTAGATACAAAGCTATATCCATGCGGCATACTGATTATTAATTGACATTATCATCATAGCTCCGCGTTCAAAGATTTCCAATTCGTGTTAAATCTTTATAATCGACTAGATATCCCGCTCAACTTCGTATGCGTAATTTTTCCCCGTTTTTGAAACATTTCTCATCGCTTCTCCGCTCCTATTAGTCGTAGCGCGATGTTATATAGCCTATAGCCTTCCTCGATAAATGGGCTATTCAACAAAAAAAGAATTTTTCGCAACAGAAGATCCTGAGATTAGCGCGTTTAAACAAACAAATAAACAAACAAACTCTTCCGCTTTATAATATTAGTATAGATTTGGCTGGAATTGTCTGGTCTGGTCGTGAAAATGGTTTAGATTGCCATAAAGTCAAAACTTCGTCAACTGAAACAAAAAAATAATTGAGTTTTCTTACCTACGATTTGTTTGCAGTTTAAATAACTACGTACCTATTTACAAATAGGTGTAAAATACTAAAAAAACTTGCTTAATAGGTATACCTTCTTAATAATAATTTTATTAATGAATAACATTTTAATTATGCATGTGAATTTATTATAGTAGGTATAATAACATAAAATTATGCATGAAACCTGTTTGTTGCTTTGCATTCTACGTAGACAAAGAGAACAAAGAATCTGATTTATATTGTTCTATTGCAAAATTATAAAAGTATAATATAATGGGTACGTACTGGATTTCCGTGTGAATAAATAAATAAACTAACGTTTCGGAGTCATTACAGGAAAGTAACCAAATTTGGAATACCGTATTGTTTTTGATGAATAAAAAAAATAAAATTCCAATTTGAAAAATATTTGTTCATAATAATTATATGTCATACATTTGCACATAACATCGTAAGAGTTATTTGTTTGCTATATTAATTTAAGTTTTTTTTTTTTTTTTTAAAACCAAAACAACATAAAAGTCGCAACAAAAAAAAATACTTTCACCTTTCATAGGTATTATATCTAATATTGCGCTAGAAATTTAAATAAAAATGTGTTATTCAAATGGCGAACTCTCAACTTGCGCATTCATTATTATGCACTGAACACGCACTTAATGCATCCAGGTTTTCAATTAACCGTTTTTTTCTTGAACCACTTTAGTTTTTTTTTTTTTTAAGTTTGTCGACATTATTACAATAAAATAAATAATTTGAATATCATTAATCAATCTGATGTTACTGCAGAACCCAAAATATGGAAAGAAATTTCTAAGCAGTTTTACTGTGAATTTATATTTTTCCAGTAAACACAATTCCACATTGAAAAACTTTGAAAACCGTTGAAAAAATATGTATAAATTATGGTAAATACAATAACATTTTCCAATGGAATGCTGAATGATACAAATGTGTTACGTACCTTAATAAGTTTTCGAAGCGTGACAAATCAAAACATTGCCACTATTAGCACATCGTTTGCCCGATTGTCTTATTAACGTATCTATAGTCTCGCTATAGATACGTTAATTATGTGAGTTAAAATTAAATTTACTTACGAGAAATGACGGTATTCCACATTAGAGACCCTATTTCAAATTTGGTCACTTTCCTCTTACAAAACTTAGCTTATAAGCTATATTATAAACCAAGTAAGAGTGGTTGCGTGGTCGGTAAGTGTGTGTGGATTTGGATGAGATGTGGACGGGGGCTGAAAAACTAGGCTTTATATTATAAATGCATGTCAAGGGGGGATCGAATTCGTAATGAGTTAAATCCAGGAAGCTTTGAAGTGGTACAATAAACCCGGCAAATTAACAGAGAGCCACCTCATACGGTACGGACATATAAGGAGACACACGGAGGGCGATGTAGTCCAAATAGCCCTAACCTAAAACTGCCAGAGCAGAGGAGGAGTAGAGGTTGCTCGGTATCGACGTGGTGCTCTACTATTCTTAGCTATAAATAGAGACCTAATAAAGTCCAATTGCCAGACTAGACGACCCAAGATGGAACATCATATCGAAGAGCCGCGAGGTGACTCGACAACAAATAAAGGAGCAGGGACGGAAATTGAAATTAATTGATGGGAGGGACATGTCTAAACTAAAATCATGCATTGGTGGTGGGATAGGCTGAGGTGCTCTAACTATTTTACCTTGACGTATGTGCTTCCATGCAGCGAGGTTTAATACCTCCAAAAAACAAATTTCTGGATCGGCCATAGTATCATTATCTCGTGTACTCTTCTAATATTATTGACCTCTATTTTTGCATCAGTCCTCTAATATGGTGTATAATATAATGGTGGCAGCACCTTACCTGCACAGTTTATAAACAGAGAAACATTGTAAATATTGGCAATTTGAAAAGAGTGGCCACGAGTTTTTATTGCCTGTTCTTTTCTCGGGCTCGACTAGAATCGACTTTTCACAAGTGTAGTATTTTGCTTCCAAGTGAATAAATCATTTTTATTATTTTATTATTATTATTATTATTATTGTCACTTTATCGTGAACAGTAGCGACAGAAATACTTTCGAGATCGTCTTTATGTTAAATACCGTTTGTGAATTCAGGGGTGAGTAATTTTGGACGATCGCGTGAAGTCAATGGTCCCAGCTGGTATGGTATTCATTGTTAGTGTAATGGGGAGTCAGTTCACTGCTCTAAATATTCTGACCGCACTTCACCTTAAAAGGTTGTTACACCATGGATTTTGGAGGTTCGATTAATTTATTTTGCTTTCGTTGGTATAGGTACGAGTACTCTTTGTCATAAGGTGTATATTAAACCCCTATCCGATCAATTAATGTATTGTTAGTTAACATATTCCTATTCGATTTAGGTAGGTACGTTATTTTAGTTTAATTTCATAATGAAAAAAAAATATAACCTAAAATAATTTTCTCTGACAATAGACAATGATATTAGATACAATATTTAAAGAAACTTATATTGTTTTTTTTTTCATGAAACACATGAGCACGATCCAAGCTATAATAGTGTATTGAGACTGTTATTGTCTTTGTTCTAGAAATTAAATGCGTTTTAATGACTACATTGTACTCTTTAATTGTTATTTTACTTTTACTATTGATTTGATTTTTAAATCACCATTAAATAATTTATTTTAATTATAAATTCATTAACACTACAAAATTAGAAATGTAAAATTAGAAAATTATGTTTACATTCTTAAACATATGTTTCAGTAGGAACGTAGACTACTACGTACTAAGGTTAGACTGCCTCTGTGGCGCAGTGGGAGTGTGTTCGGACACACCTCTTGCGTAGCAGTCGGCTGCTACGCAAGAGGTCGTGGGTTCGATTCCCACACGGGACACTACTTTGTGTGATCCACAAATTGTTGTTCCGGGTCTGGGTGTACTTTGTGTCCGTGACTTGTATGTTTGTAAAGTCCCCCGCGACACAGGGCTTGTACCCTATTGCGGGAGTCGTCTTTAAAAAAAAAAAAAAAAAAAATTCGTAGTAGGTATAAAGAAATGTTTGGCTATGGAAATTAGAGACATCGAAAATTCATGTAAACAGTTGTCAAGTGATTAATAATGTTCGTCCTTAGGGCAATATCCGAGATCAGAGAGGGTCATAAACTGGTTACAATAAAACTATGTCGGCTGATGACCTACGGCATGGTGCGATGAACCATAATATAAGTACGATATTCATGGCGTTACACTGGATACGTCAGGTTTTTTGGGTTCCGTAGCCAAAATGGCAAAACGGATCCCTTATAGTTTCATATCCGTCCGTCCATCCGCAGCTTAGCTCAGAGACTGTTGGTGCTAGACGGCTGTAATTGTATGCATACACATATTACTTACGCTGGCAACGTGAAAGACTGCCTCTGTAGCGCGGTTGGAGTGTGTCCGACTACTACGCAAGTTGTGGGTTCGAAACAAACGCGGGACACCACTTTGTGTGATCCACAAATTGTTGTTCCGAGTCTGGGTGTACTTTGTGTCCGTGACTTGTATGTTTGTAAAGTCCCCCGCAACACAGGGCTTGTACCCTACTGCGGGATTCGTCTTTATAAAATAGAAAGAATAAAATCTTTAAAAACCTTTTTTTGAGGGATCCCATATATGTAAAGTGGGGATGTGTTTTTTTCCTCATCTATCAAGTCGTGTGGGGTATCATTAGATAAGTCTATAGTATAAAGTCCTAAGAGTCATTTAGGAGTTGTTCAAGACCATTTTTAGATTTAGGGATACGTTTGTGAAATATTAAGTTTAAAATGCAAATATTTATTAGAGTCAACTGTCTCCCGCCCCGCGAGTAACAGTTGATTATGTGAGAAGTAACAACATTTTCATACAAATTCCATTGAAAGTATAACGTTGTTAGTATGAAACAAATACAACAGAAACCCCACTTCTTAAGCCGCATTATTCGGATGGGAGGGGGGGACTACGGAACCCATTTTGCGTGGCCCGACTTGCCCAATTTTTATATAAAAGGTACTAGTAAAATAGACGTAGTGTAAGTTTACGATCATAATTTTGCGTAAGATATTAAACCATTCTATTCCATATTTAAATTAAAACCCATTACAAAAAGTAAATACATCCATTCCCATGTAGACTTTACTTACTTAACCTAAAACTTTGTTTTTATCTAAATTTGCAATTGAACGATTTTTTATTACAATATTATAAACAACATTTTATAAGCTATAAAGAAATATTTATATTTCGTTATAGCCAATAAAATATGCACAGAAAAACTGTGTTCGTAGAAAATAACTCTTATTACCTAATATATTCCCTTTTTCACTGAATAAATTAAATAAGTACATAGCATATCAACCTATATGATGTTCTACAGCTGGACACGAGTCTCTTTAGTAGAATCTACCTATTATATTATAGATCCTGGGTGTAATTGCTATAATCGCCACGCTTGGCGAGCGTGTTGGCGATCGCCGTAAGGCTTTTAAATATACAGAGGACGCTGCTGCCCGTCCTCCGGTATGACATCCCTTAGTCGCCTTGACGACACCCACGGGAAAAGATGGGTTGGTACTGTTCATGAGCCAGCACCACAAGGCCTAAATTAATTTGTTTTTGTAATGATAGAATGATTGTCTCTAGAACATGATATATAATAATTGATTCAAATAATATGTATTATTCATTCATATACCTTTATAATTATTTATTCAAATAATGTAAGTATATACCTAGTTTATTATGTATGACGTAATGTAGGTACTATTGTAAAATATAGTTGCGTAAAACAAGTAATACGTATTGGCACGTGCATCCACATACAAAAACATATATCATTTATATGTATATTGTATTCATAAACTTGGGATTCAATCGTAGATGTCATGTAGAATGCAATGTACTACCTATATTTTTGATGAGCTGTGGACAAAGACTTTATTACTGTTACACGATCTGTAGCGTCTCCTTTGAGCGGGAAATTAAAAGAGAAAAAAAAAAGAGTTTTTATTAAGTTATGTGCTAGTGTGTAATAAATCCACCAGCCAATATTCATTCTATTCAGATTAGCAATAAAATATGCAGAAAAAGGTATTCGGAATTCGAATTTATTTAAATATTGTGTATGGCCATAAAAATAGTTCGTTTTATTTAAAAAAAAAATCATTTTTTTTATAAAGATAACTAGCAATGTGGGATTTTAGTTCCACATTACTTGCAATTCTGTTAACCCCTCCAGCTAAGCTCAATGCCTTGTGTTAGGAGTGGGTTCACGTCGGTAGTATAATGGATAGGATTCGAACCCGCGACCTCACGATTGCGAGACCGATGCCTTAGCCATTAGGCTACCGCCGCTTCATCTTATTCTATATTCTTCTATTGGATAACAGTCTTCTTATTTATTTTTCTTTTACGTTAACAATAAAAGATACCTTACATGTATTGTTACAAGCATAGGTAGGTAACAATAGGTAGGTGACAAAAGATACCTTACATGTTTTGTGTAAATTAACTCACTCTTATTCACTCATTTTATCCTATAAAATACCTTTTTTTAGAAGGTTATTTTGTAATTTAGATCAAGAATCAAGAAAAAATGGTTGGGTGACCAACTTTAATGCAAGCAGAGTCACAGCTATCAGCTAATTTTATGAGTAACATCAATTCCGTTCATAATTATTGGCCACGTGTTTTCTTGTCCCTTTACTAAAATAAATAAAAAAGTCGTCGTAATCTAAAGAAATTTCGGAATATATACATCTAAGCCTTTTAGCTTTACATGTGTATATCTTAAATTCTAAGGGATACGTACTTACGCAGCTGCTAGACTCCATTTCGTTTTCTGTTATAAACGCTCGGCGCTCGCTAGCGCCGCAAGGGAATCAATAAAGACTTTCCTCACAAAATACCGAGAGTACAGAAGTCAACCTTCATACGTACTTCTGTTGAGAAACGCACACAGACATGGTACACCAGCCATATTAAACTCAAAGTAACTGGTCAACCAAAAACATGATGACCTAGACTAGGTAGGCCGCCAAAAATAACTTTAAAGCAGATATTTGATTTGATTTTAGAGTTTCTTACTCAAATACAAAAAAAATGGTCGTCTTTAAAGTTTTCGGACTATAATTTCACGTTATAACGTCATAAGATAACATTCGAACATCTTAGGCCGATCGTGCCTCTCTATGGCTTGTTCCGCGCTCTCGCTTGCACGCTCGGCTCAGGTGGAACGTGACACTTTTTCGTGCGTGCAGCCTGCGTTCATCGATTTAAAAGACGTTATCACGTCAAAAGATACTATTATGGGACACATTATCCACATGAGAATGATCAGTGGGGTGCATGCGGCCCGCGGACCATGTTTGACATGCCTGTCGTATACAAACAAGAATTTCGGAGCACTTCGAATCACTTTGTTCGGATGTAGTTCCGAGGTTTCATGTCCGGGAACGATGACTATGAGTGAGTTGATCAAACGATGTACGCATTAAAATTGCCTTCTGCGCTTCTGGTGTTTTGTATTTTCGTGGAGTAGAGAAAAGCTTACGTAACCTGAAACTGGCACGCGATTTTGGTTATCTACCTACTCGTATTTTATCTTTTGTTTTACCATCCACTTAAATCTGAGCTTATGCTATAAATAAAATTGTTGTGCCGTGTGGTACCGGCTTAAGAATAGTACCACTCCATCTCTTCCCGTGGGTGTCGTCAAGGCGGCTAAGGGTTTCTCACCAGAGGACGGGCAGCAGCGTCCTCTGCGTACTTTAAAGTCTATTGCGATCGCCAACTCACTCACCAAGCGCGGCGATTATGGCAAATACCCCCATTAGGGAAACCCGTGCCCAACACTGGAACATCATACGGGTTGATATAAGTAAAATAAATATGTAGGTATCTACCTACGTCGAGTTTCGGTAATGTCGTAACTAGATGCAAACGAAGGCTTTTTGTCGCATTGAAGGCGGTGAATAGATCAGTGAGGTTTAATCACTGTTTTAGGGTTCTGTAATCTATCCACAAGGTACTGTAACAACAGCACTAATGCCGGTATAGGTTCGCAAATCAGGATCGTATCAATCAATCTATAATTCCCCGTTAAACTAGATGTATTTGAATATAAAGATTTCCAACTCAAAAAGCATATTAATTTTTACAATGCGACTATTCAGGCCATCGGCTCTGACGGTTCTCTCTTCTACTCCCTCTCAAATTCTCAAATAGTCTTCCAAAAGAACGTTAAAGGAAATAGGTTACAATTCTCATTGACGTTTCATGTGGGATGTTCGATCCTGATCTATCTACCATACAGACGGACAGAAATGGCAATACTATAAGGGTACTGCCCTTATAGTATTGCCATTTCTGTCCGTCTGTGGGATATTTTCAGTTCTATAGAGTTATTTTTTCTTGTCTACAACACCATCCGTGTGGTTAACATTACCACTTGTTAAAAACAACTAGGTACATAACATGTTTTGTGTACGTAATCCAGTTAATTGTTACGTTTCATGACGTAGCACTATGCTACGACTATGAGTTCACGGCTACACGTGGCGTTTACAAATACAAATGAAGTATTGTTTTTAATATACAGGTTGATTTATAATATACTAAAAAAATGTGTGGCACTCGAGGACTGCCACGGTAAAGCTATTTTTTTATCAACTTATGCGAAAAAAAAATACAAATCTTTTTTTTTCCATTACATTTCGGAACAGCTCGTCTCGATCCGTACGAGCTTCGTACAGTCGTACCATATACATATACGTTAAGCGAACGCTCAGCCGAGCTACTTGGTAGGCGGAGTAGGTTTTATTTTCGTTACGGAATTTCTTGATTCGGTCGCCGCGCTCAAAGCCCGAGCCCGCGATAAAAGCTATGCAATAGGTTAATAACAAAGAAGCCACGAGCGGGAACTCGTGGCTTCTTTACACATCTAACACCAAATAACTTTGGAATATTAGTTTTGGAAAATGTACCCATAAATTTACTCTTAACTACCCACCACCTACTCTTGTCACACCACCATTTACTTGTATGTGAGACCCCGGAGTAAAATTGTTATTTTTTGTCAGGTTTCGGGTTGAAGAGTGTTCGACTGCTACGCAAGAGGTTGTGGGTTCGATTCCCACACGGGATACCATTTTGTGTGATCCACAAATTGTTGTCCGAGTCTAGGTGTACTTTGTGTCCGTGACTTATATGTTTGTAAAAACTTCGCAATAAACAACGATTTTACTCAGGTAACATAGTCTAGGTGTTTATGACCATAACCTCAAAAACAGGTGGCAGATGGTTCAGGGTTAAAATATTAAATATTTTTTAAAAACTGAATGTAATGTAAAGAAGCCACGACCGGGAGGTTATTAGTATATTAAAAATCACCCTGTATATAGAAGTACGTTGATGAATGATTAGTTCTGCGAATGTTAGGTCGTGTTAAATCTTGTATAGATTCTTGACAGATATATAATGATATGTTTCAGTGTTTCCCTAATGATTAGTTCTGAGAACTGCGAATAGTGTTATGATGTATCGGCTGCTTGATAGATGATTGTTCGTCGTAAAGGAAACTGACAACGTTCCTTTTGAATTAAAAAAAAATCGGCCAAGTACCAGTCGGACTCGCGCTTCTGGGTTCTGTACCATTATTTAAACAACATGAGACACTATATTATAATATCGAGCAAAAAACGGCATAAAATCAGGTTTGTTGTATGGAAGCCCACTTAAATATTTCTTTGTAGTAGGTACCTATTTGTTGTTATAACGGTAACAGAAATACATCATCTGTGAACATTTGAACTATCTAGCTCTAGCTAGGCTCATGAGTCTTTGTACTAGGGTCCCGTTTTACCCTTTAGGTACGGAACCCTAAAAAAAGATAATGACCGCTACAGGCATTGCCGTGGAGGTTAGGAGGGGTTATTTAGTGGTTCTATTCTCTTTCCCCCAAGAGGTTAGAATCAGTCGCTTCTCCACTCTTTTAACTGAACAAAATCCGCCCCCCTTCAAAAAATAAGACTGTGTATCCATGATAACTGCCAAACATACGTAGGTGCAATACCGCATTATTGAAAACGCAACGTAGGCATTTGCGATTTATACCAGACTAGCTTTCGCCCGCGGCTCCGCCCGCGTGGATGTCGGTTATCACGATAAAACTATTCTATGTCCTTCCCCGGGACTCAAACTATCTCCATACCAAATTTCATCTTTTACTGTTGGATAGCCCATTTACCGAGGAAGGCTATATGCTATATAACATCACGCTACGACTAATCTGAGCGGAGCAGCTGTGAAAAATGTAGCAAAAACGGGGAAAATTTACGCAGACCAAGTTGCGCGGGTCAGCTAGTGCATAGATAGGTATAGAAAAATTACTGTTCTAATGTCTAATGCTGGCAAATAGTAATCTAGAAAACAGGCACGCGTAACATTGCTTAACTTGCACTCAAAGATGGCTGCCTTGTTTTACGCAATTAGGTACAGGATATTTGCTGAGCATGCGACGGTATTTGCCTCATGCAATATCTCATAATGTTACTAATAATATCAGAATTCTTAAGACGAAAATATTTTTTCGTTTAAACACATCTACCTATACTAATATTATAAAGCTGAAGAGTTTGTTTGTTTGTAGGCGATAATATCAGGAACTTTGGGTCCGAATTGAAACATTTTTTTACTGTAAGATAGCCCATTTATCGAGAAAGGCTATGGGCTATATAACATTACGCTACGACCAATAGGTGTGGAGCAGCAATGAAAAATGTTGCAACAACCGGGGAAAATATACGCACACGAAGTTGCGCGAGTCAGCTATATTATATCGGCACCGTATAAACTGCAGCCGTTCCGTATTCTTTGTATGACACTCCAACTACAACGCACACTAGGTAGGTTATCGTTTTGCTTTAGGTTCAGGATCAAGAACAGTTGACGGCGAGGTGACACCGTGACGAACCCTTTCCGAATTGTTACGTCTGCCACGAATATAATCCATTACCTACATATATTAGTTAAATGAAGATAGAATGTCAATACCAGGTGCGGATATAAGAGGGGGAAATAGAGGCAATTGCCGCCCCCCCTAGACTCGGCTAAATGAGCTTTGTTGTGGGGATACAGGATCTGAGTGACCCCTTGTTGGTGGCAAATATGGTGTACCGGTATTGAATCAAATGCACTCTGTCATGTGGGTGTCTCGCACTTCACCGGTTGAGTCAAATGTTGCCCCCTCCCCAAAAACAAAGTTGTGGATCCGCGATAGCTCTTTAGCCAAACAAACATACAAGTCACGGACACAAAGTACACCCAGACTCGGAACAACAATTTGTGGATCACACAAAGTGGTGTCTCGTGTGGGAATCGAACCTCTTGCATAGCAGTCGGATACACTCCCACCGCGCCACAGAGGCAGTCGTTTGACCGTCGATTGACCGTCGTGGCCAAAATTAGTTAGGAGAACATTATAGTAGGTATAGTAGAAGGTACATAACGATTTTTACAAGTATCGACTGTAAAAGTAATATTTTCCATTGTTGTTTTCTTATCAAATAAGTACTTACTGTGTCTTATCATGGCATTTCATGTAATACTAATCAGACTATGAGCTATTTGTAGGAATTTAATTACAGCGGGCGGTATGCAGATTCTAATTGATATTACGATCGCTACCGCATTGGAAATGAGTAATACCACAACTCTGGGAGTAACTACAGAAGGTAAGTTTTATACGTGCTCGAGATACAGAATCTTCATCTTGAAGCGGCGGTAGCGTAATGGGTAAGGCATCGCACTCGCAATCGTGAGATCGCGGGTTCGAATCCTACCTTTTATACTACGGACGTGTACCCACTCCTAACACAAGCCATTGAGCCTAACACAATTTCACATAGCTTAGTAGCATAGTTATCTTTAAAAAAATAAAACTCCCGTCCGTGAGTGCTACCTTTGTGTGCATTACTCAAGAAATTAATTTAAAATTACGAAAGTGACGAAGTTAAAGTTTTGACAACATTTCCTGTGTAACCAAAGTAGCGTGGTCGAGCCTAGGACTTAACTGTCGGAATATTTCTTTTATTTTTAGGGTTATGTAGTAATCAAGGAATTCCTATAGCTTCGCTATGTCCGACCGTCTGTCTGTTCCCAGATTACATCAGCGACACTTAGTACTAGAACGGTGTAATTTTGCGAGTACATACTATTTATTTTAATTTATTGCAATCTGGTCGGTTCATCGGCTAATTTCTGTCAGTCTCATGTATTTATTGTACACTTTAATTTCACAAGTGTCGTTCTTATCAATTTCTTTCAAAAATTGACGCAAACGGAGTTTCATTTGCCCGGTTTTTGCAACATTTTTCATTGATGCTCCGCTTCTATTGGTTATAGCGTGATGTTGTATTTTCAAAATCGGTTCAGTAGGTCCAGAAATAACCCCCTACAACGTCACAAACTTACAACAAACTTTACCTCTTTATAATATGAGTGTATAATGGAGTGTAGATATGAGTAGAATGGTGATGGAGTGTAGATATAAATTTTATTTCACTTAAACACATCACAAATTTAAGATTGCAGCCATTTTCACATCTCTGTCAGAATATTTATGCAAGGAAAAATAAACCTTGTGTTTTATGATATGCAAATGAACTTCAACGATAGGGTGACAATTGATAGATTACACTTTTGGGTGACTTTGTGCGTATGAAGCTTACCTTCTATACTCTAAGCGCTTTGTGGTAATACTATGATGTCATATAAACCTATTTAACATTGAACTTGTAGTCTATGATCAGAAGAATGCGTAGTAAATATCTAATAAATCATATTTTATAACGAAGTTCAAAAAGGAAGAGGTTTTTAATTTAATAGGAATATAGTTAAAGTTAATCCATCACGGATATTATTTCCTGGAGGCCTATTTTAACTCAACGAAAAACGAAGTTTCGATCGAAATAAAATCCAAAGTCGTGCACTCATAGGCATAGGAGCGGGGCTAGTGAGCTAAGTGGTTGCACTCATAGGCATGAAGCGCGGCCATTGAACCAAATAATTTTAATCCAGAGCTATCAATTAAATTAATTTGTTAACGAATGTCTATGAATGCGACAACAACGTTTTATGCTTATTATACGAGATATGTTTTGGGGTAATCTTCGTCAACGAAATAATTTACAACTTAAAAAAATTACGAATATTCGTTTCGGGGTAATTGTGTAAGTATACAATTTCGTAATAATTATATCACCGATTATTTTGTTCAATTTAAATGAAATTATTCCTTCGTTCTATTCATGTGTGTCAGTGTCATTCGATTACAATAGATAGTGTATGATTGCTGAACTTATCCCCATCAGGGTCGTAGCTAGAGGGGACAATGTCCTACCTTAAATTTAGTAATGAGTGTCTTTTACGTTTTCACACTCAAACCTCTGAACCGATTTGGTTGAAATTCAGTATGTAGATAGTCTGAGCCCCGGGACAGGACACAGCGTATTTTTTATCGCGATGTAAGAATTATAATTAAATGTACTTATTTATTGTACGTCATGTAGGTACTTAACAATAAAGAACCATTTCTTCTTCTTAAGTAGTTCCATATAAAATTCCACGGAGAGTATCTATCGTTTTGAGGATGCCTAAAGGGCACTGATTTGAATTGATAGACATGTAACCTAACCTATTGCATATTTCAAAATGCATTCAATGCATAGGTGAATTACTTCTACATTCAGGGTCGTAGTCTGGGGGTCATTGTGGGGTAATGCCCCAGCTTAAATTGGTAATACCTTACATTAAACTCAAGTTTATAGATTTGATTACCACACTGTACCTTTGTGCTCAAGACTTATGCCGACACCCATATCTACATAACATGAGCTCCTTCCCACGGAAATTGCAACAGTAGACATTTAGGGGGGAGGGGATTTGGCAATTGAACCCCCCCCCCCTCTTTTTCCCAAAAATTGTAAAAAAGGTAGGTCCCCAGTACACATTTAGAGGGGGTAGGGGATTTGGTAGTTGACCCCCCCTCATCGATTTCCCCAGAAATTGTAAAAAAGGTAGGTCCTCAGTACACATTTAGGGGGGGTAGGGGATTTGGTAGTTGACCCCCCCCTTCTCTATTTCCCCAGAAATTGCAAAAAAAGGTAGGTCCCAAGTACACATCTGACAGGTGTTTAGACAAAAAAAATTGTACCACTTAAACCCAAAATTACGACCCCACCCCACCCCTCCGAAAAATGTTCCTGGGTACAAATGTTCCTGGGTACGCCCATGCTACGTAATGTATCAATAAACAGTCAATCCTCCCATATTGTATACAATCTATTGCGTAATACGATTATTTCATTGTATATACTCGCCCTTGATTCAGTTCATAGCAGTTATCACGTTTATGGCGCGATAAACAGTATCAAGAGCTATTAGCAACAATATACTTTACTATTATTAATAACTTCCTTCTTGTAGTCGGTTATCATCTCTTGTGAATCAGCTGACATTGTTACTGTGCTACAATAAGTATAAGATAAAAACCTGCCTATAAATTGTTTTAAATGGGTACTTATTATTATTTACTAGCTGACCCGCGCAACTTCGTAAATTTTCCCCGTTTTTGCAACATTTCTCGTCGCTGCTCCGCTCCTATTAGTCGTAGCGCGATGTTATATAGCTTGTAACCTTCCTCGATAAATGGGCTATCCAACAAAAAAATATTTTTTCAAATCGGACCAGTAGTTCCTGAGATTAGCGCGTTTAAACAAACAATCAAACAAACAAACAAACTCTTTCGTTTTATAATATTAGTATAGATTCTAACGACCAAATATATTGCCGTGTGGTACAGGCTTAAGAATAGTACCACCTCATCTCTTCCCGTGGGTGTCGTCAAGGCGACTAAGGGATATCACACCGGATTACGGGCAGCAGCGTCCTCTGCGTACTATACAGAGCCAGGAACCTAAGGCGGTAATATACAGAGCCAGGAACATAAATTCAAATCCACTCCTTCTTGTAAATCATCTATGGTTTAGTACTTCTTGCTTATCCAAAAATTAACTAAAATAGTATCTGTAAACTCAAGAAATTTAAGACTACGATAGTTTCGTTTTAGAGAAGAGAATACGGCTCAGTAAATGGAGAATGGAGACTGGCAACCATAAGAAGGTCGCTGGGATGAATTGGATGCGGAAGACGGAGAACCGGGTATTGGGGCCTAAATTAGGAGAAACCGAAGTCAAACAGTCAACCAATACTGGCTGATCGATTGATTGATTTACGGCCGGTCTCAATAATCTACCTATCAATGGATTGGCTACTAGAGGTAGAATTTTGACATAATATGTATGGAGCATATGTCAAATATATACCTCTAGTAGTCAAATCCATCGATAGTTAGATTATTGAAACCGGCCGCGGCCGTATAAGAAAGAGTGGGCCTACAGGTATAACAAGAAGGGTGGAGGGAATTTACATTTGACTCTTATACGTAGGTAAACTCTTACGTTTTTCCTAATGGTAAAAATAGGTATAAGTTTGATTGTAAACCATGGGCTGTTTACATTTTAAGGAAATTGCAATGCAGTGAATCACTCGCGCTAGGTTCTAGGTTATGAATAACAGGATAAAATACTTGTTTCAAAATTACCTACCTCTCTCTATGGTATATTTAATGTATTGTGTAGTTACTGGGCAAATGAGACTTACGAACTAATATCTGAAATTATTGTTTTTAAACTTTCGCTATTTTTATACGTATAAGATATATTTCGGGACTTAATCGCGTGAATCCAACAATGTTTACTTTTTGATTGAAGGGATGGCGCAGTCCTGGTCCTGATTTTGAGATATTATTAGATATATTTCGGGACTAAATCGAATTGCAATTCGATTTGGTCGGGTAAATAAAAGGTTCGTACCTTTAAATAATTCACGCGGTTAAGTCCCAAAATATAGACCAGGACTCAAGACAGTTTTTATCGCGGTAACAAACTTTTAGTAAGCGGGGCCGCAAGTAACATTTAGTCAATTTTTAAATTAGCGGCGTAAGCGTCCCGAGTTCGTATCCTATGCATTCTACTACCGTCGTGAATCCACTTCTAGCACAAGCAATTTAGCTAAGTGGGAGAGGCAGAACAAGACTCGTAGTAATGAGCGACTTAGATTGCTAGTTACTCGTATCTTTTACTGGCTAACCCACTGTTACTCTCGCTGTTACTGTTTTTGAAACATTTTTGCTTACTGCTCCGCTTCTATTGGTCGTAGCGTGATGTTATATAGCCTATAGCATTCCTCGGTAAATGGGCTGTCCAACACCGTTCTTGAGATTATCGCGTTCAAACAAACAAACTCTTCAGCTTCATAGTACTAGATGTCCCGCGCAACGTAGTCTGCGTAAATTTTTCCCATGTTTGCAACATTTCTCATTGCTGCTCCGCTCCTATGGTCGTAGTGTTATGTTATAAAACGTATAGCCTCGATAAATGAGCTATCTAATAGTGAAAGAATTTTCGAATTCGGATAAGTAGTTTCGGAGATTATCGCGTTCAAACAAACAAACAAACCCTATACAATATTAGAATAGATTTCTAAAACAAATAACACTAGAGCTGTAGACCTTTTAAATGACTCCACTTGAAGTACCTAACTATGGTCATTACAACAAACTTTAAATGGCGAACATAACCTGAGGAGCTATTAACTAAGAGCATGATTTTAATAATCATTGTAGCGTAACTTTGAAATCGTCGATTTATATCTGTAGGTATAATGATCAAGACCTTAATAATTGTTATGTACGTGGACATAATTGCCGTAATATTATATTACTAGCCAGGCGCAGATCCAGGGGGGGGGGGCAACAGGATAGGGCTCCCAGACTCATGCTTTTTCAAGTGTTCGCCATACATCTGGTCCGCGTTGACGGGCAAAACTACTCACACTTGGCCGGTGTTGGGTCAAAGTGCCCCCCCTCAAAACATGATCCTGGATCCGCGCCTGTTACTAGCTGTTGAACGCGGCTTCGCCCCCTCAAAGACTGATTTTCCAAGAACGCTGAAATACGTTTTCTTTATTTAAATCCAAAAAACCAAATACATTTTTTTACAGATCTAACTTCAAATCGACAAAGTTCCAGAACTAAAAGGTAAAAGTAATATAGATATTCTAAATAAAATCTATATTCAAAACTGACGGAGTTTCATATAAATAATAATAATAAAGGTTATTATTTCCAAAATGAATTTGCACATTTATTACATTTAAATGATAACAGTTACCTGCATTAATACTTAGTTTAGTGTTAGTTGCGAGATGTCTTATTCTATGTTATCTAGTTTTTAGGTTGTGAGCCTCCTCCACGACGGAGTTTCATACATCATACTTGCCACTTCTACTTTAGCCCTATGGGAGACTAACTTTCAAATTTTTTATCATAAGATGCCTGCAACATAAAAGGCATCAACTGCTAAAATTTCAAGTTTATAGCGACTTGGGCTCTGTGTTGGTGATTAAGTTAGTTAGGACAAGTGATTATAAGTATCAAATTAAAAAAAAGTTAAATAAGCTGACAGGATACTAGTACCAATTTATAGATTTTTAAGTTTAGAATTATTTTTCAAGGCGATGGCGTAAAATCACCTAACACGCAGTTTATCTAGTGACACTGAAAAGGATAGCGCTATTATTCCTGTCTTCTTCAAATCGTGCATGACGTCATTGACATGTCATTTGTTTCATTGCGTAGTTGCAACTTCGTATGCGTTTTTCCAACATTTTTCAATGCTCCTCCTATTAGTCTTAGCGTGATGTTATATAACCTATAGCCTTCCTGATAAATGGGCTGTCCAATAGTAAAATATTTTTTTAATCCGGCCTGTATGTAGTTCCTAAGATTATCACGTTCAAACAAACTCTTTAGTTTTATAATTTTAGTACCTTTAGATATACCTAGATAAATAAATATTATTTATTAAATAATGTTTATTACAAAGTTTGTACAAGTAAAGAGTTTTTTTCTTAAGAAAAATAAAAAAATAAGGAAATAGTTTATCGATTATACTTAATATATTAGTTTTTTACGACAGGTTCCATAGATTAAAAATGTTGATGAATAGTGCCAGCGGTTATGTCACGAAAACCTTAGGAAAACAATAATTAATGATACGCCAATGATGTCATGCAGGAAGGCAAGATGAAGGATCAAAAGTATACCTGACCACTGACCTCTACTAGATGTAACTAGCTCACGCTTGACGAAGCTACCAGTTACAACAACAAGAAGAAGTTATTTGACAATATAATACTTGGAATATGATTTCAATCTCGTCAAAATAGGACGAATTTCTGAAATCCGTATTTTGACGAGATTGAGACAAAACACGAACGGTGCTTTTTTTGTTCAAACATTTTAAAAACATGTCTGGTTGTTCTTTCTTTTGAGGCATTAACCTCGCAGATAACTCAAAAATTATCGGAATTAGGGTCTACACTACTTTGCTCTATAGACCATTATTCACAACTAAATGCAAAATTTTGGGTTTTGTCATCAAAAATAAATATAATTTGCAAAAAAAAAAAATACACTTTGTTTAAGACGTCTATATGTTCTTGTCATACTACCTACTATTACACAATGTAATAGAGCTGAAAGTGAACTCCTCAACAATTAACGGCCCTGCATTGGGGCAAGCAATATTTTGTAACAGGATTTTAACAGTTGACATAAGCCTATTGTAACTTAAGTAAATTACAAACCAAAACACTAAAAAGTGACAAATAAAAACTTTTTAACAAAAAAATATTACCGACTTCAAAACTAAATACATACAAGGCAACTAAAAAGCAAAAAATAATACACCTAGAATAACAAAAACAAATTAAACATTTTGAAGTTGGTGCCATGAAATAGTAGTCTTTATGTTTTAAAAAGTATTAAAAAGTATATACTAGCTCCGCTTTACGGCTTTGCATCGATCTTCCAAACAACCTGTATAAAGCGGCAATCTCTAAATAGATGCTAGGTTTCTGAACATTTGTATCTGTTAAGCAAAAAACAATTCATAAACAAGTTCTAATAATATCACTCTGCTTATAACAAGATAACAGATTCGTTGACGACAACAAAGTCAGGTTATTCTGCAAAATCGGGATATCATTTCCTGTAGGTACACAGCAACAGTTACTCATATTGTTAATAGAGGCACAATCTATTATGAACCCTGATGTTTCAATATAGAGTTGATAATAAATTGTCTGTGGTCAGTATGGTGTGATGTTTAAACGAGCTACAACAGGCGATCAGGCCATATTAGCGGTATTTTTTGTGACTGAATAATTTTAACTGAATCGTTATGACGTGGTATTAAGCTGCCTACAAACTTATTTTGTTTGGAATGTTGGCTTATTATGTTTACGTTTATAATATATAGTGTGACGTCACGATTGGTGACTAACGTTCTCGTGGTGGTGAACTAATGAGATTCTTTTTAAGGAAAGTGCTGTAGTAAATTTTTCATCAACATGGGTGTGATGATGTAAAATTTAATGAATTGACAAATTTTTTTAGAGATTAAAGTTTTATAGATTTTCATTAGAGCATCGTAATTTGAAAACGACTTTGTTGGCCTTAAAGCATGTTCCAGATGGTTGGAAACAAGGCTTCCCGTCAAGGTGTATAAATACCTACCCAAGGTATTTATAGTTGTGCCAACTACAAACGCCTACTATAAATACCTACCCAAGGTATTTATAGTTGTGCCACTATAATATGTAAGTTAATAGGAAAAATTCCCTCAGGTGGGATGTGAACAGGTATAGTATACACAGAGACAGGTACCGTGCCTCGCTTCGCCGTTGACCGCTCCAGCACCAAGTCATGCCCGGGGTTCCGTAAATGCAAACAAAAAAAAACCGGGCAAATGCATTTCGGGCCACGCACAATGTAGGGTTCCGTAGTTCACCCCCCCCCCCCCCCCCCCCATCCGAATAATGTGGCTTAAGAACTGGGTTTTCTGTGGTTTTTCTTTCATACTTACAACGAATATTTTTTTATTTTACAAATTAATCCCTCAATCTGAAAGTCGTCTTACCGACCCCTAAACGTTTTTAAATAGCTATCTAATGATACCCACACGATGGGGTAGATAAGAAATAAAAATCACACCCCCACTTTACTTATAGGGGATAGTTTTTTCAAGGTTTTATTCTTTCACTTTGTTGGCGTAAGTAATAAGTATGTGTATCCATGCAAAATTACAGCCTCCTAGCACTAACAGTCAAAGTGCGGACGGACGGACGGACATGGCAAAACTTTATGGGTTCCAAATAAATACCAACAAATACTTACACAAACACATGATTACTTTGAAATAGATCATTAACCATATTAGCACACCATTAGTAAGTAAAGTAAATTGTAAGAAAATACTCGCATACAATTAAAGTAAAAGACGACCCCAATCTGCCTGAAAAATAAGGCTAAGAAGATTGATTGAATGCCTCCACAGAGTCAGTACAAAGACTCGAGGTTCGAGGACCCCGGTTTAATACGTAATACATGAATGTAACCCGGACGTGCGTTCTTTAAACGAAATTTACATATTTTATCGCACATATTTATGGTAAAAAAAACTTGTTCTTATCAAAAAATGAGGTCGGATGGCCAATTATAGACTGGTTCTTTTTTAAAAAGTTTAGGATATCTAATTTTGTAATCTATTTCCGGACCACCATGATCTACCGGCTTCGGCATTCAAAAAAGCAAACGGCAAAGATACGGAATTAATTTCTGCTAAATCAAGTTTAGGCGTCTGTTGAGCCTATAGACGCCTAAACTTGATTTAGCAGAAATTAAAAAAACTACACAAAAAAAAACTAGATTTTGGTATTTATTAAGGTTTTATATTTATACCATTAAGGTGACAAATTCTTGGTTTTTGCGAAATCAGGCACCATTTGCCAGTATCTTAGGAGATTAGCGGGTTCAAACAAAATCTTCAGCGAAACGAAAACGAGTAGGTACCTACATTGGTATCTAATATACAAATTCTCGTGTCCCAGTTTTCGTTGCCATATTCCTCCGAAACGGCTAGACCGATTTTGATGAAATTTTGTGTGCATATTGGGTAGGTCTGAGAATCGGACAACATCTATTTTTCATCCCCCTAAGAGTTTGTTTGTTTGTTTGAACGCGATAATCTCAGGAACTACTGGGCCGCATTGAAAAAATATTTTATTGTTGGATAGCCTATTTATCGAGGAAGGCTATAGGTTATAACATCACGCTACGACCAATAGGAGCGGAGCAGCAATGAAAAATGTTGTAAAAAAAAAAAGGGAAAATTCACGCAGACGAAGTTGCGCGGGTCAGCTAGTAATGTATAGAAGTATAGATTCAAATTATTGGGACAGTCAATGTGTTAAAGAAATTAAGTCACAGGTTGCATATTAACCAAAAATAAGTTCATATTTCATTTTTTTTTTAAACCGGGCAGGAGATTTCCGTACAAATTTGTAGGTGAGTAACTGAGTAGGTACATACTACCACCCCGTTGTGTCGGCTGCATTGCCTGCCCCCAAAGATAATAGCCCTGCCCCGGTGAAATGTCATGTACTACCATCAAGAGATTTTGCCAGTGTAGCCCAAAGTGCCCCTGTCAGTCGCCGTGAGCATCAGCCGAAAGGGACAAAGAACAAGGCCAAAAAAGACACAAGATGGCTTCGTGACGGTGGAAAGTTAGTTTGTTAAACTTTCTTTTATGTGTTCTTAAACTTTCGCGATTTGTACACATTATAAAATTATTTATACTACGGGTCTTAATAAATAATTTAAGGTAAAATAACTTGTTTTTTGCCCGACGTTTCGATCTTATTGCAACGAAATTTTATAATTAGTCTGGGATTATTAATTATTTTTTCTAATTAGTCTGTAAGGTATATATTTCAATGGGCCATTGATGCCTGAAATAAATGGTATTATTATTATAAATAGGTACTTAGTTCAGGAATCCAGTCTCGCAGTTTTTAACATAAACGGCCGTATCTTTTTTTACGTTAACTTGAAAGCTTGATTTTCAGCATTTCACAGCTTCAAAGGACTAGTGACCTGAGTATATGGTTTTAATTTCAACTCGTACTCCACGCGTTCCCGTGCTAAAAGGTCTTGACAGACAGACGGACGAACAACAAAATGATTCTATAAGGGTTCCGTTTTTTACTTTTGGGGTACGGAACCCTAAAAAGAATACAAACTGTCCATAGAAATGATTATATGACGCCCTTAATTTTTTTTTAAATTATCTGTTCGTCACGATGACTTAAATTATGCATTAACTAAGAAAACTATAACAGAATGCTATGTATTTTTTTTTGGCAGTTTGATGTGATAACCTGTGCTTATGGCTTATACTAAGAAATTCAATGTGTAATACTATTTACTTCATTAGCAAATTGACCTTAGGTGTCCATTATAAGCATAGACGAACGACCTCTTTGAGATTATGCCATATACCAAACTTGCCCCATAAATGACATAATAAAACTAAATCTGGCTTAAAATATAAGGAACCTGTCCATAAAACAAGAAATTTAACAATAGGGTATTTGACTGAAGTCAAATCAGCCTCTTTTTAAGAAACGTCAAAAACGACCCGCTTCGTACAAATTTGTATGGAATGCTAGCATATGACGTCACGTTTTCTATGGTCATATCATTTACTTTTAGTGTTTCTCTTTATGATTATAAATTATTAAACACGTTAAATTAATAAATTAACAAATTTTTTTAGAACACTTTATGACATATTTTTACTTGGTTAATAAAAAATATTTTATTTTGATAGTAGTCAAATACCCAATTATGTATATTTAAATCGGCTATTCACGTCTTTATAATCTATCACGGCCTCAGGGTCAAGTACTCTTGTTTAAAATCTATACACCTATTGTGACAATTATACACAATAGATGTTTTGACCATGGTGAATTGTTTCCGTTTCACGCTAATTGTGTCTTCACTATCATTGTTATAGATATAGTTTTAGTACGTTAAGGATTTACTATTTAGTATTAAAACTAAGAGTGGCGCGGTGGGAGTGTATCCGATAGCTACGGAAGAGGTCGTGGGTTTAATTCCCACACGGGACACCACTTTGTGTGATCCACAAATTGTTGTTCAGAGTCTAGGTGTACTTTGTGTCTGTGACTTGTATGTTTGTAAAGTCCCCCGCGACACAGGGCTTGTGAACTACTGCGGGAGTCGTTTTAAAAAAAATATATTAAAAAAACAAATTAAATTTGTATGGTTAATCACAGCGATTTTTTTCGCATTAAATCCAGTCCTATCCAAAAGCTGTTAAATAAGGAATTTTTAGGCCTCATTTATATAGATTAGTAGAAGTTCTAAAACAAGCTTTTTTGTTTCAAACAATTATAAAATATAGTGGTAGAACGACACAATCTACTCCTTGTGAAACCTATTTGTAAGTACTCTAGTGTACGAAACGGGGTTTAACATTTTATTAAACAGATCCGAGTTGTATCCTTAAAATGTTTTACTTCTAAAGTTCGTCGTTCTTACTTCCAAGCTATATATTGCACAATTATTTTATGCATAATTTGTAAAAATTGTTAAAAAAATCTGTACATTTTATGGCACAATAAATTATTATTAACATTAAGTTTCGTACCGAATAAGCATCATAGAAAATTTAAAAAAAAGTGAATTTTTAGTTCTGGGCAAGAACTAAACATAATCAGTAATTTAGTATGCTCTATGGATGCCAACGTAAGAACTCACTTGGAATTATTCACCTTACCTACTAATACACGTTATCAACTCAATATCATGCACATGTACCGTGTAGCTCTATAACTTTGTTGTCTTTTTCACCCCGATGTCAGCCATTAATAGATACAATTATATTTTTAATTAATTAAAAGTCACTTTAGCTGACACCGATACCTCCGGTCGAATTAACACAACAACCTATATGTCATGCGTGACAGCGTGACTGTCACAGGCACTCATTAAAATGAGCACTCAACGTACAGTTGGATCAACGTAACTCGGCCGGATTGAAGTTAGGTTCAATTCGCGCATGTTATAGAGATGCGACCCTAAAATTACTAACAAAATTTTAATTCAACAATATAAAAATACTAAGTATTTATACGAGTTTATAAAAGTTTAAATTTAGAATAGTTACAGTAAATACTAAAGAAAGTTTGAAAAAAAAAATTATTACTAAAATAATCACAAAAAAACATGAGTTAGTAATACTAATTATGACAGTGTAATGCGTAATCGCATCTCTAATTCTCTTGGTTTAGTTACCGCCCCCGCCCCCCGCTACCTGTCACCATTTACTTCCAAAAAATGCATTTGTGCAACCACTTGTCACCAACTTCAATCCGGCCTAGTTACATTGATCCAACTGTAACGATGCCTGCTTTTAGTGCTCGACATACCAAGGTACTTAAGTATACCTACATATTCATATTGGTTGATTTTTATACTTTAAGAAATACCTACTATCAAGAAACTTCTAATAGTGGATTGTTCGCTATAGCTCCATGCAAGAAGTTCCAGGTTAAGTTTGTAGGGCATTTTTCCAATAGTTTCGTTTACGGTACATAGGGCAAATCTGATTTCCATTAGATGTTTATCTATTAGGTGTGTATATATAAACCTCCTACAATATGATGTATTCCTGGTACCATCTTCATAGGATAAATATTTTACCTTTAAGTATCTATTTTCCGGAAAATGTATGGTTCCGTTGCCTAATTTTTGAAGTGAAAACTTCTTTAGCGGCGTTGTGAACTTTATGGGATGGGTAAAAAATGTTAAACTCGCATCAGGACACGTGACCTGATCGAAAATTCGTAAGACAGAGGGGGAGTTGACCGCCAACGCGGTGTAGGAAAGGAAGTAATATCCCGTTCTCTTTCTACCGCGCTTGCTTACGTGTGTGTTTGTACCACAGCGTAATAGTTCTCAAGAGTAAATTTTTTTATGTAATATAAATTGTCATGGTTGTGTACGATAGCGCAATAAATAAAAATTGTATTTAACCAAATAAATTATAGTACTTTTATATTGATAAGTGAAGCAATACGTGCGAAATTATTCCTTAACCATTCAAAAATATTCAAAACTGCACAACGTTAATGTTCAAGTTTTCACTTGTGCCGGCACTCCCAGAGTGCAACCCGATGTTTTTATTAACCGATATAAAAAAGAAAGAGGTTCTCAATTCGGATGTTTGTATTTTTTATATATATGTTCGGGCATAACTGCGTCAAATATAGACAGATTTTCAAAACTATTTTTTATTGTTTTTAACTTTCGCAATGTTTATACATATTAGATATTATATTTCGGGACTTAATCGCGTGAATTATTTAAAGGTACGAACCTTTTATTTATCCGACGTTTCGATCGAATTGCACCGATCGTGGTCACGGGTCGACTGAAACTAAACGTCGGGTAAATAAAAGGTTCGTACCTTTAAAAAATTCACGCGATCAAGTCCCGAAATATATCTAAAATTATTTTTTATTGTTTTTAAACTTTCGCAAT
Organism: Herminia tarsipennalis; assembly: GCA_945859575.2. Taxonomy (NCBI): domain Eukaryota; kingdom Metazoa; phylum Arthropoda; class Insecta; order Lepidoptera; family Erebidae; genus Herminia; species Herminia tarsipennalis. The sequence goes on from OX243836.2 coordinate 21,494,889, forward strand.
GTTTATACATATTAGAATTATTTAAAGGTACGAACCTTTTATTTACCCGACGTTTCGATCGAATTGCACCGTTCGTGGTCACGGGTCGACTGAAATTAAACGTCGGGTAAATAAAACGTTCGTACCTTTAAATAATTCACGCGATTAAGTCCCGAAATATATCTAAATTTATTTTTTGTTCGATAGAGGTTTATTCCGAAATGGTCCCAAAAAAGTCTGATGAGGAGTTTCGGAGACAGACAACGAAACTTCTTAATAGGCGCCAACCAGCGCCAACAAATCAACCGTGGTTGAAGTTGGTTAGATGTATTTTGTAAAAAAAATTATAATTATATATCTTTCCTGACCTGCGCCAATTACTCACTAAAGTTTCATCAGACGAACATTCATTGATAAGAAATTAAATAAATAAAAAACTGATGCAATTGACACATAATTTTACTACATATAATTAGTTACCTACCTCGTGATCACTGGTCAAACATCTTAAACGTGATATGATGATACCAGCCAGACTGAACTATAGGTGTAGTATTGAGTCAGTCGAATATAATTAATTCGGTCAATATTTAAACGATAACGATCAATATTTGGGTACAAAGAATCATCAGCTATTTCCGTGTAAAGCTGATTTTTAAATGCGCGTGCGAATTTTAGATTACACTTAACATATAATTAAATCATAATTTATCAATTAGGTATTGGCAAATGGTAATAAATACAAACAGGACAAAAAGTTTTTTGCCATTTACGATCTAGTTATCTTTTCTTTTCAGAGTTGAGACATTGTTTTAAAAGTTTTTTTTTTTATTATTTTAAACGATAAATAGCAATGTGGGATTGAGTTCCACATTACTAGGAATCTTGTTAACCCCTCCAGCTAAGCTCAAAGGCTTGTGTTAGGAGTGGGTTTACGTCGGTAGAATAATGGGTTGGATTCGAACCCGCGACCTCACGATTGCGAGACCGATGCCTTAGCCATTAGGCTACCGCCCCTTCGACTTCGGTTGAATTTAAGTTATCCAGTGTACTTCATTGAACTTTATCCCCAAATACCTACTCAAACGATACTTAACTTTGAATCATGCTCAAAAATATTTGTGTCGCTATTATATCAAGTGACAGTGGCAGCATTAGTATTAAAGTCTTGGAATGACCGATGCGCGAAATGACTACATAGTCTATAATTAAGCTATTCTTGGAATTTACAATTCTACAAATGACATGTTATTTTTCTGGATACGAAATTATTGCATGTAGGTTTTGTAACTCCTAATATATTCCTAATCAAAGCACTTTCTGTTCCTAAATGAAAAAAAAAGTTTTCAATATACGTTCGTAAACTTTCGCGATTTGTACACATTATAGAATTTTATAAGCTATGGGTCTTAATCAAATAACAAAAGTATTTAGCTTTAAAATAAAATATTTACGCAATTAAGACCCGTAGCTTATAACATTCTAAAAAACAGTAATTTGTAGAATCAGTCAGTTATAGAATCGGTCATTTATAGAATGAGTCAATTTAAGAATCGGTTAAAGTATATTTTTCATCTAGGTATAAAATCCAGATACCCAGGCAGCTGTCATGTCCTACGGTGTCAAGACGAGGACACTTACCTACGGTTGGGCTAATATAAAGTATAAAGCAAGCTGTGCCTGGAGTGAGTTTGAAGGATAAAATTCCCAAGGTCATTAGACCAAGAACTATAGTTATAAATATAGCTCATAGTTATGCACGCTAAGGAGGCAGTAAAGTGGCCATATTTGCCGAAGGACTGATGACCGATGAAGCAAACGAGTCCTGGAGTGAGAACTGCGGCTTGGTAAACGTTAGATAGGATGCCCCCCTCAACCAGATGGACCTTACGAAGGTCTCTGGAATGGAATCAAAAGTTCCCTAGATCTAACCGGAACAGGCTTGTTGATGATTGATTTAGGATGCTCTCTCTTCTGCCTAATAATAATAATATCTTGGGACAACTCACACAACGCCATCTGATCCCAAACTAAGCAGAGCTTGTACTATAAAAACCAGAAAACTGATAAACATACTTATATATTTCTAAATACTTACATATTACCTATTGATAAATGACAACCAGACACAGAATAAACCATCATGCTCATCACACCAAGTTTTAGATTTTAGTCAACCTTAGCACTTAATGTATTGAGTTTCTACTTAGGCATGCAGATTTGCTTTATCAATATTTAATATAAATAGTATAAATTGGTCACTAACGTATACAATAATAACAAAACTCGGAGTAAATCATAACGTAAACAAAAGCTTTAACAAATCCATCACGTTTAGGGGAAGTCCCCGTCGTGCAATTACATAAATAACTAGCTGACCTGCGCAACTATGTCTGCGCAAATTTTTCCCGTTTTAGCAACATTTTTCATTGCAGCTCTGCTCCTATTAATGGTAGCGTGATGCTATATAGCCTATAGCCTTCCTCGATAAATGGGCTATCTAACAGTTAAATATTTTTTCAATTCGGACCGATAGTTCCTGAGATTATCACGTTCAAACAAACAAGCTCTTCAGCTCTATAATATTGAGTATAGGTACATTAGCAAAGATTAGATTCGAAAACCTGTGAGTACAATAAAATTGTTATACCTAAAATCAATCGCTGTCTGCAAGTCACATAACGGAGGAGAGCTGCAATTGAGGAGATACCCCTTGGATACTCCTGGCCAACCGAAGATCTGACTGATGACGGCCTGACTGTGAAAAACTGAATGCGAAGGACTTCTTTGTGTAGATACCGGTAAGTTGGCCGAATCAACTGCAAAGCTAATCCTACTGTGCTAGAGTCATGCGCGGTTCCAGAACTTTGTTCTGGGGGGGGGGAGGGATCATTTGACTCAACCGGCCAAGTTTGAGTCACTCCAATGTGAAAGAGAGGGGTGCATTTGATGCAACACGGGTACATACACCATGCACCACCGCCGAAGGGGAAGGAACAATTGTCTGGCAAAACTGACTGCCTCTGTGGCGCGGTGGGAGTGTATCCGATTGCTACGCAAGAGGTCGTGGATTCGATCCCCACTCAGTATAAAACTTTGTGATGTGTCTGGGTGTTATTTATCTATAATATATATATATACCTATATGTATTTAGATATAATAAAGTATGTTTATCATCAGTTGTCTGGTTTCCATAGTACAAGCTCTGCTTAGTTTGGGATCAGATTGCGTTGTGTGAGTCGTCCCAAGATATTATTAAAACATACCGGTACATGGTCAAAATTCCCAAAACCCAAAAAAGGAGTTCTGTCGAGTCTTGGGGAGAGGGGGGCAATAGGGTATTTGACTGAAATCAAAACAGCCTCTTTTTAAGAAATGTCAAAAACGACCCGCCCCGTACAAATTTGTATGAAATGCTAGCATATGACGTCACATTTTCTATGGTCAAATCATTTACTTTTTATTATTCTATTAAAACGTTAAATTAATAAATGAATATGATTTTTCAGAACACTTTTTGACATATTTTTACATGGTCAGTATAAAATATTTTATTTTGATAGTAGTCAAATACCCAATTGCCTTTGTTAAGAAAATAACAAGGAAAGAATAACGGAGCGGTACGAAGTTCGCCGGGACGACTAGTTCTAAATAAAAATAAATGGTGCCATGGTTTGCCAACCATAATATATTATAGTTATATGTTTCGATAGGAAACCGTTGTCATCTGTGCTGTTTAAAAGATCTGATAATAATATATAAAAAAGCTCATATATTCAAGACCTACACGTTACATGTCATGTGTTTTCCCAGATGTGCCTAATGATCCACGTGGTTGTCACATGTATTCAATCATTAATATAAATAAGTAGGTATGTTTCAATATACATGTTAATGTCATGAGTCAATCAATTGAAACGGGCTGCTTTATTAGCGATGGCAATGTTATCACTTAATTACGCTCAATTAATTGTGTAAAAATACAAAAAAATATGGGTGCTTAGTGTAATACTAATTTTGGTAATTTGTCTTTATAAATGCGAAAGTTTAGCAGGATGAATGGATTTTATAAAAATATATAAGTAATAATAAATATAAATATATATAATTACGGGTCTCAATCGCGTGAATAATTTAAGGTAAAATACCTTGTTTATTGCTCGACGTTTCGACCGTATTGCAACGGCCGTGGTCACGGGTTGACCGGTAGGATGGATGTTTGTTATCAATAACCCCATAATTGGATAAAATTCGCCACGAGGATAGATTATAGTCTGAAATAACATATATACTAGTATATAGACTTTTCGATGGATTAGGTTCAATTATTGCTTCGTTAGAGTTACACGTTCAATTTGTCCAATCATTTGCGCACTGAAGAAGCGGTTCCCTGTTTTCAACAGCGTGGATAAGGGGGCATTACACTGAGAGAATTATTTAGCGCTACGTACACAGCGAACGGATCGCCGGCCTCGCTCTTCCGCACACAACCATTACTTCACAGTGCGCAGGAGCGCAGGTCAAAATAAAGTAGAATATTCGTTCGTACATATTATGTTAGATTACGAACGCCATGACAATAAAAATTCGAAAATGCTCGTTTTTGCATTTTTCCGCAACTTCAAGATATATTTGCACGATCATATTAAGACATATCCTTAATTTTCTTTATTTCATCTACTAGAAAAACTCTTTGACTAGTGACACAATTTTTTTCGTGTCCTAATATTTAGGTTTTCTATATAATTTTTTGAGAGAGCCGAACCCTGTTTACATAAAACATTTAAAAAATAGCTTTGATAACACCTGAACAGACGTTGAAATGTTAAAACATCCATAACGACCGAAGATTAATCACGACATCAGGTGATCACTAAAAGAGACATCCAATGAACATATTTCATCAATTTGGAAGTGAAGGTCAACACAAAATTTGCACATATAACCGATTTGTTTATGAGTATCCTGAATCTTCGAGCGAACAAGTCGCCGGTGGGTAGCAACAAGCAGATTACATGATTTCTCTTACATTTTTCATGGACTCTTTGTACACCTGGTGCGCTCAAAGATGTCCACCGCGCATGTGCGTTAATGCATTTCTAAGCGCAGTTCTCTATTTACCATTATGACAAGATTTTGACAGGGCAACTTAATCCCACAAAACTCTTATAATAAAGAAAAAAAAAGATTTTGACAGTTCGCACGGGCTTGCTGCGAAAACGGAAAAAGAACGTATAAGACTAGCTGCTGTTAACTGTCATGTTTAGGTACAATTGCTTGTTGTTGTTGTCTGTACGTAGCTACCTACGGGAAAGTAGGTAGAGAGAGTTAATAAATCTGTACTAGTATTATAAAACTAAAGAGTTTGTATGTTTGTTTGAACGTGATAATCTCAGGAACTACTAGTATGAATTGAAGAATTATTTTACTGTTGGATAGCCCACTTATCGAGGAGGGCTATATGCTATATAACATCACGCTACGACTAATAGGAGCGGAGCAGCAATGAAAAATGTTTGCAAAAAGGGGGAAAATTTCCGCAGACGAAGTTACGCGGGTCAGCCAAGCCCGGGCTAAGCTAACTTAAATATGCTCTATTGATCTCATGTGAATGACGGCTACCCGCGACTTCGTCCGACACCACCAGTCACAACGTAGAGCAGAATGAGGGTTACAAATTATGGCGATCACCGTTTTCACGGTGCTAAAAAGATGACACGTAACCCTACAATCACCGTCGGATGTGTACGGTGGCTCATTTGTGACGAGCCTAACCACCTAAATGCAAATTACAACTAAGCCCAAAATGATCTGTCGTGATTCATAACCAGCCAAGCTTGATTAGATCATGGATTAGGCGGTGTGGCATATGACTCACTGCACATAATAACCGATATACATGTACTTTTTTTTATAATACTGTTCGTAGAATTTGTTTTACAGAAAATGCTGCTCTCTCAACTCCTGTTACTAATGATTTTGACCAATCCATACTAATATCATAAATGTAAAAAGTAACTCTGTCTGTCTCTCTGTCTGTTACGCTTTCACGCTCAAACAGCTAAACCGATTTAGATGAAATTTTGTATGGAGATAGTTTGAGTCCCGGGGAAGGACATAGGATAGTTTTTATCGCGGTAACCGACATCCATGCGGGCGAAGCCGCGGGCGAAAGCTAGTGCTTAATATAGACGACAAAGTAACATAGTTGTAGTTCCTGAATAATCAAACGGGACGTGATGAACGCCTTAAAATGTAAAGTTGTGTAATGAGGAGCAATTCGGCTGTCAGTCATCTGCCAGCCACTGAACCGATAGGTAATGTGAGGTAAGGTTGAAGAAACTGTGCCTCTGTGGCGCGGTGGGAGTGTGTCCGACTGCTACGCAAGAGGTCGTGAGGTCGTGGGTTGGATCCCCACACGGGACACCACTTTCTGTTATCCACAATTTGTTGTTCCGAGTCTGGGTGTACTTTGTATCCGTGACTTGTATGTTTGTAAAGTCCCCCGCGACACAGTACCCTAGTAGTTACCCTGTGTACAGTGGGAGTCGTCTTTTTTATAGAAAGAATAGAAATTCCCGACCATTCATAAAATAGCCTAAAAACGGATTTTAGGTCGCGCATGAAAAGTTTGAATTATTGATTCTACTTATGTAAAGTCGAGTAGGTACCTAATACAAATACCTACAAATAGCATTAATTAATTACAATCATGTAAGAATTTTAGCGATGTTTTAAATTGTCATAAATTTATTTAATGACCACTTTCATTCAATTAATGACTTTACATGAAGAAAGTTAATCAATCAAATGAAAAGAATTTTCACGTTGTTACTTAAGTATGGGTATGGAATTTTCATGGTTTTATGAAACAATTTATATTTATTTTAATAACCTTGTAGCAATTATTTTTGTTTATGTTATTTACTTACATTTAGTAGTTTTTATTGTGATCAATTGTAGTTAAAGTTTCATATTTTACCGGTGGTTCGTCTAAGCCATAGATAGGGTTAACAACTTTTATTAGAAGAAATAGAGTATATCTGATTTCAAAGGAGGTAAATAAAGAGTACGGGCTTTTTAGTTTATCTCATGTTTCAACTTTTTGATAATACAATTTGCATCAATCCTTTAACATAGTGTATAGTAAATTAGTCGCAGCACCTTACCCCCATATCAAGTTTATAAACATTCAAGCATTGTAAAATTGGCAATTTGAAAAAAGTGGCTGCGAGTTTTTATTACCAGGTTCTTTTCTCCGGCTTTACTTATTGTTTGCGAACTTGGTATTACATGTACATGTAGAATCCCGACGTATAACAAGAGTTGTTTTGCATCCTAAGTAAATAAAGAATTTTGTTTTTTTTTTTTATAATAGAAAGTATCATATATTTAAAATTTTCAAAAATATATTTTTTGCTACTTTTGTTGTTGTCGGTTAAAATAACGGGTATGCATCATATATTCATGACTGGCACTAGTATAGTAAACATTGTATAAAATTTTGTATTTTAGCGTACTCGATTAGTGTCATAGACTATAAAGTACTCCTACTTGATATAGAGTACAATTCCCTGTTTTAGAGTACGGTTGGCAACCCTAGCCTTAGACCGTCTTGGTTGATACCACTGACGTGTAGACCTGGAACATGCCATCCCTTTTAATTATAAAGTAAGTATTAATAATAATAATATCTTGGGACAACTCACACAACGCTATCTGATCCCAAACAAAGCAGAGCTTGTACTATGGCAACCAGACAACTGATAAACATACTTATATATTTCTGAATACATACATATTATAGATAGATAACACCCAGACACAGAATAAACCATCGTGCTCATCACACAAAGTTTTATTCTGAGTGGGGATCGAACCCACGAACTCTTGCGTAGCAGTCGGATACATTCCCACCGCGCCACAGAGGCAGTCATAACATAAATTGACTGCAAAGCGTGAAAGAGAGAAAAAACTCGTGAGGAATTTCAGCGTCAGGTATTGTCCACAAAGCCGTGTTGTCTCTTTCTAGAGAGTGGTCAATTTTGAGAGGTTATGGCGCAGTCCTGGCCTCTACGTCAATCGTTGTTTGGTACCAATAGTTTCACAGGTCCAGGGTTTCAGGTTCACCATAGTGTTAGTCATAGGCACTGTAGCAAATAAAGTGACTAGGCAAATGTGACTTACGAAGTAATGTATCAAATGAGGAGCGCAATGCTGTGACCTTCAGATCTTTGCCAAACAAGGATGTGCGTGGTTCTAAAAGGTTCTATTATGGGCTAGTGTGACGCATCAGACGCACGACCTGCTAAGTACGATCAACGTATCTTGACCGGATTGAAGTTAGGTTTTTATCACTTTCGCGCATGTCATAGAGATGCGACCCTAAAATTACTTACGAAAACGATTAATCGATTAAAAATACTAACATTTTAATTCAACAATATAAAAACACTATTTATATGAGTTCATAAAAGTTTAAATTTAGAACAGTTACAGTAAATAATAAAGAAACTTTGAAAAACAATTTCTTTACCAAACTAATCACAAAAAAACATGAATTAGTAATACTAATTATGACAATGTAATGCCTAATCGCATCTCTAATCCTCTTGGTTTAGTTAGCGCCCCCGCCCCCCGCTTCCTGTCACCATTTACTTTCAAAAAATGCATCTGCGCAACCACTTGTCGCCTACTTCAGTCCGGCCTAGTTACGTTGAACGTACTGTACCTGCTAGTCTCTTCATTTCATATGTGTAATGGCGCGAAATTGAAAGAACTTTTAAAAACGGAACCCTTATAGTTTCGTCATGTCCGTCTATCTGTCTGTCCGTATGTCACAGACATTTTACTCAAAGACTACTTAATGAATATTGATGACATTTGGTGAAGAGGTGTGTTGTAATAAATACTTAAATAATAAATATTTTAGGGGGGCACTCCATGTATGGAACAGAAGCTAAAAAAAATTGTTTTCAGCAAACATCAACGTGTGGCACATCATTCTTCAGGTCTTTTTAAAACATAATAAGGTATTTAATGAACTTTTTTGATAGAGTGAATATTTTTGGAAATAATCGAAAGTTGATAAAATGTGCCCTCCTCCCTCCCCCCCCCCCCAACCTAAACTTTTGAACCGTAAGACAAAAAAAATAATAAAAAAAACAGGACGGTGGCGCAATACTTTAAACTAAAATTACTTCGGACACCTTCGGATATATCATCATTGTCCTACACTGAGCTTGGTCCGACATGCTCTTGCCCGGTTTTAATATTAGTATAGATAATTCTAAACACACTTGCCGATGGTCATTCAGTTATTCTTAATATTAATTCCTTCTCAGTAACATGATAATGTATTTTAAAGTGGCGCTAGTGCACCGTTGTACGCTCTCATAGAGCTTCACTCTATAATTAGGTATACTATTTTAAATATAGCAAAAGCATTTCCGGCTCCCAATTACAGGCAATACACGTTAAAAATTCAATTCAGCCTTGGACTCTTATAGATTTGAAGTAAGTACCTATTGACCTACAGATTGCCAAGTTAAGTAGTTGTTCGCGAATCTATATAGTGTTGTCCTTGTCTCACTTCCTGATAGGGCCATATCCCAACATCTCTTGTCTTCTCATTTGGCACTAATGATATGCGAAATAATTTGACGGAAGTAGGTGGTAACTAATCTATTTAATAACCATATTATCTGTACATATTTAAAACTTTGTAATTAAATATTTGAATTTTGGTTCTGCCTACGCGTTTTTTTATTAACATGTCTATGAATTATCTTCGCTTTTCTAATTGTAACTACTATCATTTACCTATTTACTTATTAAAATCTTGAAAGTCGAGTCGATATCAATACACATTTATACATAACCCTTATTCATAGTAATCAATAACAGCAATTTAGCTCCTGGTATAGGTATATTTAATTGCTATCTACTTCGATGTTAGTAATCTGCCGCGCCATGGGCTACAATCTAGGGTCCTTTTCGTATTCGGGTCCAGCCCGCGCTTTTAACTGTCAAATTCTTAACATAATGGTATATAGAGAGCTGCGCTAAGAATTGCATCGCGCATGCGCACAGACTTCTTTTAGCGCACCGCGCATGCGCTAATTCGCGCGGACTTGCCACGAAAACGAAAAAAAAACATAGTGAATAGGGACCCAGATAAGCCCGGTGAGACCTTTCAGATTTCCGACTACGGAACTGTACAAGTTATGAGACGTACTTACAGGTAGACAAATATTCATATTAAATGTCGTACTAAAAATACGAGCCTAATCTAAATAGAGATAGTCGGAGGAAAGGTTATGTTTGTCTTACAAAAACTTTCCATACTTCTCTCTCGCATAGATTTTTCTGCTACGTTAGTGGATACCTGCACAACAAACTCAACACTAAACTAACAATCTACTCATTACTATTGACATCCTGCAAACAAACTGTCAGTTCATGGCTCAAATTTCTCGACTATGACAGTACCGAAAATCTCCTTAGTTCTATTATCTAACTTCATGTGAATAACTGACAAACACACACACACACACACACTCTGATAAATGTTTATCTCTTCTTGTAATTGTATTATGGAGTTGTAAAAATGGCGGCAAATTGACATGTCGCTATTACACTTTACAGCTCCGCGTTTAAAGTGTAAAACAGTGTTAACTATTCTTGAAATACGTGATAATGAACAAGAACGAGACTTTGTGATTGAAAGAAGAAAACTAGAAAGAAATTATACTTGAAACTGGCGTATGCACATAATGTGCGAGCCATAATCTCTACCGATTAATATTGGAGGGTTGAGGAACAGAACACAAAAAAATGTTGTATTATGAGTTGTATTAATTTGCGGAGTCTCCTCTCACAAGCATTATATGGCTTAAATGGAAACTCCAAATGTAATTTAATGTACTCAAATGTAGAAAAAGAAATAAACATTTTTATTTTATTATTATTATGCTACCAGAAAATAATGTTAAATTACCAGGGTTCTTATTCACTATGTTTTTTTTGTTTTCGCGGCAAGACCGCGCGAACTGGCGCATGCGCGATGCACTCAAAGATGTCCGCGCGCATGCGCGATATATTACGCACAGAAAGAGAAAGAAACCAGATGAGGACCCAGATAGCGGAGTGGGGGTCCTGGTGACCTGTAATACAAGCATTCCTTTACCTATCTCAGGCTCCAGACTCTCACAATTATGTAAATACTACTCTAGAATAAGTATAAACTTGTATTTAGTATAACTGTGAAGAGTAAATAAACGAATTATTATTAATCACTGACCTCTGGGTTACTAGTGCTGGACAGGTTATCGCCGACAATGACAAGACTTCCATTTTAATTTGACATTGGGACAGTCATATGACAAAATTAAATTGAAGTCTATACCTACTTGTCTAGGTAATAAAAATAGCAACAACGGCCATTTGTGTTATGTGTCAAAAAGTTGACAGGACGGTCATTCGATTCGGCATTTGAAATTGCAGTCCAAATGAGCTAAATTAGGTCCGCGTTGACGGGCAAAACTACTCACTTGCCCGGTGTGGGGTCAAAGAGTGCCCCCATAACACAATCCTGGATCTGCGCCTGTGCACATTTATTTTATTATCTCGGACCACTTTGTTCCGAGATTGATCGTATAAAGCTTTCGTTTTACTGTCAGTGTTCTGTGAACATTTGCAATTTACTAATTAAAAAAACTAAAAACTTTTATACAAAAAATACTACCGTCTTCAAAAATAAAGACAAAATTACTAAAAAGCATAAAATATTATACAACAACAAAAAATAAATAAACATTTTGAAGTTGGTGCCAGAAATAGCAGTTTTTATGTTTTTTTAATAATAAATAGCACAAAGCCGCAAGCGGCAAGTCCTTCAATATGTTTAATTCAAAAACCTACGTTGTTTTTCCTCTTGCATATTTTATGATAATGTAAATATTATTATGCGCATCGTCAACAATAATAATATATTATATATGTTAGTGATGATGAAAGTAAATAATATAATACGACTTACTATTATTTCAATTGAGAAAGTATCTAAGGAAAAATTACAGTAAAAATTGATTAGCCTATCATACGTTAGTAAATGGATGGAATACTGCCAATTTAACAGACTTCAAAAAAGGATGTAATGATCGTGTTTGGCGACTGTAACTACACTAGTTATCTATACTAATCTATACTAATATTATAAAACTGAAGAATTTGATTGTTTGTTTCTTTATTTGTTTGTTTGTTTGAACGCGGCAATCTCAGGAACTACTGGTCCGAATTGAAAAACTCTTTTTCTGTTGAGTAGCCAATTTATCAAGGAAGGCTATAGGCTATATAACATTACGCTACGACTAATAAGAGCGGAGCAGTAATGAAAAATGTTGCAATAACGGGAAAAATGTACGCATATGAAGTTGCGCGGGACAGCTAGTTAGTTATATATACTAATCTATACTAATATTATAAAGCTGAAGAGTTTGTTTGTTTGTTTGTTTGAACGCGGTAATCTCACAAACTACTGATCCGAATTTAAAAATTTCTTCACTGTTGGATAGCCCATTTATCAAGGAGCGCTATAAGCTATATAACATCACGCCACGCTACGACTAAAAGGAGCGGAGCAGCATTGAGAAATGTTGCAAAAAACAGGGAAAATTTACACAGACGAAGTTGCGCGGGACAGCTAGTCTATACATGTCCATGCATTTTCATTATGAAATACATTTTCATACTTAACCTTCTTCTTCTTCATCCTTACACCCTTGGCAAAGGGTACTCCTCTTGGCAAAGGGTCACTCCTCTCGTCAGGGTAGGAGTAGCGGCAACTTGTTAAGCGTGTCACCAATGACACGCTTAACAAGTTGCCGTCATTCCTCTCTTATTGCGGTAATTTTGGTACATTTTTACTGCTTTTATTTGTAGTGAACGATTTAGTACTGCTTTTATTTGTGAGTGGACCATTTAATACTGCTTTTATTTGTGAGTGGACCATTTAGTACTGCTTTTATTTGTGAGTGGACCATTTAATACTGCTTTTATTTGTGAGTGGACCATTTAGTACTGCTTTTATTTGTGAGTGGACCATTTAATACTGCTTTTATTTGTGAGTGGACCATTTAGTACTGCTTTTATTTGTGAGTAGACCATTTAGTACTGCTTTTATTTGTAAGTGGGCCATTTGGTACTGCTTTTATTTGTGAGTGGACCTTTTAATACTGCTTTTATTTGTGAGGGGACCATTTAGTACTGCTTTTATTTGTGAGTGGACCATTTAGTACTGCTTTTATTTGGTCGGTCCAATGCATAGGTGTTCTGCCGCGAGACCTTACTTACCACCAGTCGCTCCCCAGACGTATTATTATTATCGTCGTGAAATGTGCCCAAAGAGAGTAAGAATACGACCTTTTACGATGGAAGAAAGACGTTGTTTTATATTATAATTCCTGGAGGATGGTTAGTACAGAATTGGGTCCATTGAATGCCAAGCATTTTTCTCCTGCACCACATCTCTAAAGCCAACTATCTCACAATGTCCATATCTCAACGTCATACAGGAATATGGGAAACTCTGTGAGATACTGAATCTACAAGTACTTAAAACAAAATATTTATTACTTATGTCTAAGAAATTAATACACCGAAACAGGTACATATTGACCCAAAAGCAACATAACAGCTCTTCGCAAATATCACTTTGTACCCCAGGAGGATCTCAAAAAAAACATAACAGCTCTGTATCTATCTTTACTATAAATGTTTTTGCAAAAAATATTTTTTGTACTGTAAATTCACAATGTTATTAAATACATTAATTACCCTACGAACTTATTATACACAAACTATTAACATTATTTACAACTTACCTAGTAAACTACAAAAAAAAGGATTAAAAAAAAGGGGGGAGTAACAACCAGTTTAGGCGTCGAAGAATTCCTCCCCATCGATGTCAAACGGTATAGTGCCCAGAAGGCTGGCAGCATTGCCACGTTGTATGGCAATGCTTATTCTCTGAGCAAAGAAAAGGCCAGCCTTCTGGTCACGAGATGTACTGATAAGACGCTGGGAAATATCTTTGAATAAAAGGCGAGCACTTGGACCCCATGGCCCTAGCGTCTCAACCCCAAACGGCTCAAATATGTAATCTCCGGCTAGATTACTATATTTGCGCCGTTTGAGAGTCTCCGCAGATGCAGCAGCAGCGCAGGCACAGCTCGCAGTGTTTGGAAGATGGGAAGGCGCTAGGGTGTCGACGCAGGTTGCATCCCACACCAAAGGTCTCCCCATCTTCCAAGGTAGTAAAGACATACCATCCGGCCTCTTGCCATCGCTGCGCGCCAAACCATTAGGTTCAGCAACAGCTGGCACACCAGTGCTGACAAGAGCCCGACGGATGATGTCATTAAGACTAGCGTGTCGTGATATGCGGCCTGCGCTCCTGCTGCATGATAGGCCATGATGCCCAAGGCTGCCTACAGCTTCTCCACAGCGGCATCGATGAGGAGAAACACATGGAGCACCCAAACGCAAGCAAGCAGCAATGCGGAACGTGGTGTCGTCCAACATAGTGCCTATGTTGGCCGATGGAAGAGCCTGAAGCCAAACACCTGATTCCCATTCACCCACAGCCAGCAGGCGAGCTCGCTCTGAAAGATTTGAAGTACTATTTAAAAGGTGTTCTCTCACCGAACTGCTGAGCGGGCCGTCCCACTGTCTCTGGGCGAAGGGGTTGGTGGGCAAATCAATGTTTGGGCAAGCCATTTTCCAAGCGTTCAAGGCCTCAGACTTGCACCGAACTTCAGAACTAACCAGTGTAGGTTCTAAAATTTTCCTGGTTAACTCCTCAGTGCTGTGAAGTGAGGACAAGAACGCCGGTAAACTAACGTCAGAAATTTTGCGAACGCCGAGGCCGCCAAAGCGAACGGGTAACGACGCTTGAAGCCACGCTCGGTCGTTCAATGTCACATTCAAAATTTTACACAGGGTTTTATGAATAATTTTGTCTAGTTTACCCAAAAGCTCAGGATGTTTCCAAAATTGAGTAGATCTGAGTACGTATGTGAATTTAGGAACAAAAAGACAATATCGAACTATTGTAAAAGCCGAATGCATATTAATTTGAAGTAGTTGGTCCGAGACTGCACAAAAATGTTGTATTTTTTCTTCTACGAACAAATCATAGGACTCCTCCAAAATTGGGGCCCCTAGGAGTTGAAGAGATTGATTATTTACAATTTTTAGATTTGGAGCCAAAGAATCAAATTTAGAAATAACCAAATCTTTATTTATTTTATTATTTATGAATATTTCACATTTACTAAAATTTAAATCTAAACCAATACCTTTGAATTTAACTTTTAGAAAAGCCAAGTCCTTGTATACTGTCTCAACGTCTCCCCCTAGGGTCCCGTCATCCAGGTACCAAATATTAAATTTAGAATTTAGTTGCCGAATTATGGGATGAATCGCCAAACTAAAAATGACTGGCCCAAGAGGATCACCTTGTTGGCATCCTACCGATGAACTCAAAAGATTGTCCTTATATATTAATTTTGAAGGGTGCCTGTAGCACTGCCAGAGATATTTATAAATTTTGGGGGTTTCCAATTTTACTTGTGCCAACAAGGTATCCCGGTTGACGGAATTAAAGGCGTTCTTCACATCAACTTTCAAGATGACTTCTGCCTTACCCGAGCCAAGGTAGGTGGACATGGCATGTATGGCAGCCTCACAGCCCCCTCGCGAGCCGAAACCTAATTGAAGAGGCTGGAATTTGCTCGATAATAGGTCCCGATAAAACGTACAGCACATTTTGGCTGCCATACGCCGATACGTACACCCCACGGCGATTGGACGAATGCCACCATCACTTTTGCGCAGGGCGCATAAATTGGCGCCATACAAGACATCGATGATGCCATCGTCCACATCGCCGGAGAGCATTAGGTTTATCAAAGCCGTCAACTCCTTTAGGAGAGCATCAGCGGCATCTCCGGCACCTGAGCTCAAGAGGTCTTTTAAATGTTGAGGTGTCAAGCCATCTATTCCTCCAGCAGAGCCACTCCGAAAGGAGCCGACGGCTGTCAATACGTCCTTAGCAGTGACGCAGATGCATTCCGCATCAGAGTCAGGCGGCTCGGGGAAGCAAAGATCATCCCTTGGTGCTGGATGCTTGCTCTGCAGACTCACAAGCGTTTCTGCAGAACAAGGCGCCACCACGTCGCTGCTAAATAAAAGCCTAGAGGCTCCCTTTATATCACCTTCCCTTAGCTTTGTTTCTACATAATGAAATTTTGAATTTTTATGAAAAGTTATCGAAACAGGCTCAAAAATGTTGGTTGGACTATTGCAATTTTCTTTAATTTGTGTTGTAAGAGTTTTGTTGGTGGTTCGATTATTAATTAAATGCAGAATTCGGTAAGGAAAAGTGAGTAGTTGTTCCCAAGCCCTTTGAGAGTTCTCCCGTAGAACAAGACCTATGCAGTGGGCCAGATTTCGAGCCACTGAAGGTCTCGCACCACGGGGAACTCTCTTTAAAACAGGGACTGAATTTTTGTATTTTGATAAGGTTTGCCAAAAAGGAATTTGGGGGCTTGGTGGTTCAGTAAATAGCAATGTTGGACTTGGAAGCACATTTTGGGATTTGTGGACTTTACCAAAATGTACTTTCAAGCCCCGTTCGCCTTTAAAGAACCGGGCTTGGGGACAGTTAGGACAACGCACTAGGGACGTGGTAGGTTGACTTACATCCGCGTTACTGCCGCTGTGGTTATAAAACATAAAAATACACTTACACTATATTTACACACAAAATATTTAAAAAAAATCACAAACACAATACACTGAAAAACGTTAAAGAAAAACTGTCATTATTTGGCACGTCGTCACTGCGCCGCCGCGTTGTGCGTGGGGGACTCCGCGCATGCCCCACCATAGATTTTAAAAATATTGTAGTTTTGTAGTCAAGTATGAATTTAAGCCGTGCACTAAGCTCGCACAAACCCTTCAATGCCAACGTTAAAACACAGCTGTATTATTAATAAACTTTTTTTGCAGAACACACTCATTTTCGATTTCTCCATTTTCGATTCAATTTTTTAAAACACATCCAAAAACGAGCGTTTCCTTGATAAAAAACTGTATTGAATCCTGTGTAGTTATTTTTTTTTGCTAAATCAGCATTTTTGTTTTGCGAGGGCAATGTATTTTATTGTAATATTCATAAAATAGTTAATAATGGAATTAATTAATTGCAATCATATTATTATTGAGTATTGGCACATTTATTACACGGTAAACGCGCTTTATTTACTTTATAATTTTGTACTTGTATATAATAATAAATCAAAAAATATTACGTATCTAAGTTTCCTGTTTGCTGTTCTGGTCATCTTACAATGAGATTTCAAAAAAAAAAAAAAAAATATCAAACCGGCTTTGAGTTCATCGACGCCTGACGCTTTAATACGGACATATGTAAACTTATTTTAAATTGATATATATTCGAATTTTATACTTACAAACAATCTGGGAAGACCAAACGAGTATGTTAATAAAAAAAAGAATTGTAGCATTTGTATAATTATGTCGTATATTTACTTTTAATTAGGTTTTGTTTACATAAATTGGCCATTTTTTTTAACAAAAAAACCCTCAATAAAGCTCAATATAATCATTGGGGCGCAGTTATTGACACGGATGTCTGCGTCAACGCCGACCGGACACATCGTACAGAAGTCGCCGCGCGGTCTCGCGGACTTTTAGAAAAAGTTCGCTTTCTTTTTAAAATATATTTTATTTTTTAATAAAAAGGCTATAAATTCAATGAGTCCAAAATTCAAACTATCATTTCTATCCGACGAGCGACGTCACGCTTCCGTTCATCAGTTTCTATATTTGAATTAACACTTAGGTATTGAATT
This sequence comes from Herminia tarsipennalis, assembly GCA_945859575.2. NCBI lineage: Eukaryota > Metazoa > Arthropoda > Insecta > Lepidoptera > Erebidae > Herminia > Herminia tarsipennalis. The sequence continues at coordinate 21,512,808 of OX243836.2, forward strand.
TAAAAATGTTTTTGCCAAAAGGAAATTGTCGCATCACTCAACTGCAATTGTGAAACTAAATAAACTGACTATTCGGAACACAAATTCTAACAACTTATTTAAAAAATGGTAGAGTCTATCCCGAACTGTGGAGGGTTAAAAACGTATCTATTAGTCGGTAGTATAAAAAACGTAACATATAGGACGAAAAGTGGCCTGAAAAGTTTTTTTTATATACTCCACAGTACAACATCTTAAGAGTGTAAATAACGCACAAAGTCCTTCTACTCGCACAATAAGTACTGGATACATCAAGTGGCTCATTTTGAAGCGTTCATTGGATTTTGGGAGCTCTCAGCCTACCTAAAATGTAATTTTATGTTAATACATTTCACACTTCTTATAATGTAAACCTGACATAAATACAACTTACAGGTTAATCTTCCTTACTATGTAATCATTGTCATTATTCTATTCAAATGTTATCATTGTAACTAAAGTCAGTCGTGGTCAGGGATATTTAATATATATACAGGGATAATTTTTTACTGCCAAATGTTTAAAAAAATAACTGAAAACGTAAATATATAAATAGTAATTAACACCAGGCTTGGACAGAATATCAGCGGTCGGCATGTTTTGTGCTGCTGACTATATGCTGAGTCCAGGACCTTTTTGTCTTTTATTTTATGTAATTGTACTTATATAAAGGACAAATAAATGCTTATTATTATTATTACTATTATTATTATTACTAATTAAGCAAATGTTTCATCTGTTACATAGGATAATCATCTACATTTACTTTTAATGGGATCAGATGATGTTACAAAAAATCGACCTCGTTCGTCAAATTGTTTATCCGCCTGCAAAGTTTAACGGTTGTTGTTTTTTGTTGAACCACGCAAATCGATCTCCATTTTATTTCATTCAAAGCGTTCAAAGCTTAGAATTACCGTTACCTGTCATTTGTGGATTGACCGCTTCATTTGACATTTGCAAAGAGAGCTGGGTTGAATGCTGCAAAATGGGTTGAAGAGGCAAATACCCCGTAGTTGCTACCGGTTAAAAAAAGGCTGTTAATAGTGCTGCTTACAGCCGCTGCAAATTATATAATAGATAACTTTTAGGACTTTTTATAAGTGGATATCCATACTAATAATTCAGAAGCAGAAAGAACTGTTTATTATCAAAAAATTCGTAAAATTATTTTTACTTCATTTTGAATCACACTCAAAAGTATTTCGTCGTAACTATTCCTCTTAAAGTGGCAGCGACAGCATAATATTTACCCTAATTACTCATACGATTCTTAACAAAAGTACTTATTTCTATCACCTTTAAGTAATTGTGACAGCATAAGAATGAATGGCGTCTTAAACTTCAAGGAGAGATAACACAAGAGAATAATGTCACCAGAACATCAGCTCTGGTGACATTATTTTTCCCATCTGCTATAAATTTCTAACCCTACAGCGATTACCTATTGAAAGCAGTGAATATTGGCCGTATAGTACCGGCTTAAGAATAGTGTCACCCCATATCTTTCAGTCGGTGTCGTCAAGGCAGCAGCGTCCTCTGCGTACTTTGAAGCCTTACTGTGATCGCAAACCCGCTCGCCAAGCATGGCGATTATGGCAATTACACCTGGAATCTAATACGTAGGTTCTACAGGGGAGACCCGTGCCCCGCAGTGGGACATCATATGGGTTAATGTGTGTGAGTAGTGAATGTTGATACCAACACTATCATGTAACTGTATGGAGTAACTTCTCTTCAAAAACAACGTAAGATTGCCTGATGTGGCTAACATCAATAGGCCAAAGCAATGTGGTTCAATCAATGCAACAACATAATTGCTCGACACTCAACTATTTCCCAAGAACGTTAATTTATTATGCACGCGTTCTATTGTTACAAACTATTTCAATTTTATTGCCTGTACTCGACTAGAGCCAATTTGTCGTAATTTCGTTTACATAATGTGACGTAAGGCTTCGGCAAGTTATTGATTTGTTTTTCATCAATTACGTACGAGAGAACAGCGCTGGCATGGCATTGATTAGAAATGATTGTTTGACTATATATATATTTTTAAAGATAACTAGCAATGTGAGATTGAATCCCACTTACTAGCAATCTTGTTAACCCCTCCAGCTAAAGGCTTCTGTTAGTAGTGGGTTCACGTCGGTAGTATAAAGGGTAGGATTCGAACCCACGACCTCACGATTGCGAGACCGATATCTTAGCCATTAGGCTACCGCCGCTTAAAAAGAGATAGTTTATCTCTCTTTCTTTTTCTGTTCAAAAAGTAAAGCAAGCAAACTTACAACCTGCCATGGTAATTAGTTACCGTAACACCAGGAATATCATACCCACGTTGCCAACCCTTTAGAACCCTTTCGAAGAACCCTATAGTATAGTGCTCTGTGAAATCTTTGCCAGGAAACACATTCTTCAACTAAAGCGTTTGCGGAAGAAAATTCCTAAGAAAAATGCACTGTGTGCGACCTCAAGCCATATTATTACAGGCTGATGCACAAGTATACCTACCTTAGTGATCAACTGAAGCACTGTTTGCCTATTTATACCATAATATATTGATGTAAATCAAAACCTACCGACTTTTTGTTGTATACTCTTTGTACCATAATATATTGATGTAATCCAAAACCTGTAGACTTTTTGTTTACAGTCGAAAACATTTATAACGCTTTTATTTCAGTTGTCAAGATTCAGAGATTAGTCGCGTGAATAATTTAAGGTAAAATACCTTGTTTATTGCCCGACGTTTCGACCGTATTGCAACGGCCGTGGTCACGGGAAGACTCAACAAGGTATTTTACCTTAAATTATTCACGCGATTAAGACCCGTAATATATATATTTTAATAATGTGTACAAATCGCGAAAGTTTATCAACATTCAGAGATTAGGTTTCCCTTTTTTGTTATTTTTCTCACTGTCTGGAAGCCTAATTTATACCCCTGTTTAATACTAGAAGTAGGCCAAAAGTGACGGCAGCAAATAAATTTTCGTTAACGATCGCGTCTGGGCGCCAAGCCGTCTCAGAATGTTTTGGGAAACAGCATGATGGCTCGCTAGATTTTGCTTTTATTATAGCCTTAAGGATATTACATTTTCTTTGAAACTTGGATTTTTTGTTTAAATACCTGTCTATTTCATTTTAACAACATTTAACCTTTTCTGAATAATATATAAAGAGAGCAAAAACGGTATAACATAATTATGTCTATAATACTAATTATATGTTGGTTAGCAACCATTATTTCTAAAATTTTCAATACTTGACAATAGCTAGTAAGTACTAATAGAGATTGACAAGTATTGAAAATTTAAAAAAAGAGTGGTTGCTAACAATTTTTTTAGTATTACTGACATAATCATACAAATACCTTTTTTGAAATGCTTAGGATGAACCCTTTAATTTAATACCCATATTGCAGTATTTGACACAACTTTTTTTTCACACCACCATGTCACAGCCGCCATGTTTGTTTTTTTCAAACGTCACTTATCTAAGAACAGTTGGGCGGTCAACACGAATCTAACGACGTTTTAATTGCATAAATCTGTCCAGTGGTTTGTGAGATATGTACACACATACAAGATACGCGCGAAAAACATAACCCTTCGTTACAGTCGGGTAAAAATACTATTATGGCAATAGTATTAGTCAACTTAGCTTATCACCTATGATCAATTTGTTCGATTAACCATACCATAGGTTGTAGATTTGACCAACACACTTTTTGTCTGTTGGATTTTACTTAGGTACCTATTAAAAGAGACTCTAAATTAAGTACTGGTAATTACTAAGTGACGTCAATCAATAAATGAGAAAGTATTAAGTATTGTCATTACAATCAAACAAAACAAAATTATCACGCGCACACGCATAGATATTGCAACAAACATACAAATTTTAGTCTTTGGTCGATCATTATCTTAAGATAAAATTTATCTTTATAGTTTACTATCATTATCAGGCAACCTTTAATTGAGGTATATTAAATGAGGCTAATCCCATAAAAGGAACTTACCTATCTACTGCATCGTTAATTTAATAATATAATGAGTGCACATATTTTAATATACTAGCTGTCCCGCACAACTTCGTATGCGTAAATTTTCCCCGTTTTTGTAACATTTCTCATTGCTGATCCGCTCCTATTGGTCGCAGCGTGATGTTATGTAGCTTATATTCTTCCTCGATAAATCGGCTATTTAACAGTGAAATAATTTTTCAATTCAGATCAGTAGTTTCTGAGATTACCGCGTTCAAACAAACAAATAAACTCTTCAGCTTTATAATATTAAGTATAGATTAAACAGTGTACCTACTTCAAACACAAAGAAGCATGAATATGTATAGTTATTTATATTAAGTATAATATATTTTTATTTATGCAGTAGGTTTAGTCCATAGTTTTATCCAGACGTCTGCAGAACAATAGGCCATGTTAATAAATTTCTATAAAACATGTCCACCATGTAACATTTTAACACGAATTTTGAAAATGGCGAACACCTGAGCTGCCATCATGCTGTCGTATTTTTTACAGCTCCAAATTATTATATGTTAGACCCTGTCTGTGTAGTTATACTTAACACTGGCAGAATTAGTTGGAAAACCACATATATTGCCAGCAACTCAAAATTAATAAGAATACGTTGTGTACTGCTGCACTGTTCAACGGGGAGTGCTCTGAGAAACTGTTTGGCATGGTGCCACCGTCACCTTTCTACCACCGCACCACTCGACATCGTAGTAGGTCATCCATTCCACTTGGGAACAATGCGGTTCTGTACGGATCGATTCCGGCGTTCTTTTCTTCCACGTACGTAGAATACGACTCTGGAATGAACTACCACCATCAGATGGGCCGCAGGCTCGTCTGCCAACCATAGGCAATAAAAAAAAACAACATTTTTAGGGTTCCGTAGTAAACAAGGTTTTGCAATGTACGTTCGTCTGTCCGTCTGTCTGTCCCCAGGTTAGCTCAGAGGCCCTTAGCACTAGAAATATATAATTTACACACACATACAGGTGCGTTTCAAAAGTTTCAGGTTTGAGAATAAAAAATATGTCATTGTGATTGTCATTTATTCTGCTTATTCGTGAATAGTATTGAGGTTTCTGTTTGTTGTAGTTTTGATTTGACGGCGTTTAGAACCCTCGCTCCGGCCGACCTGTCGAGGCTCTCAAGGTGGACTGCATCAAATTAGTGGAAGAGGAAGTTCTGAATAATCGAAGACCGAAAGATATAGAAGAAGATAAAGAAATAGCGGCAGGAACAGGGCGTTCGAAAACTTCAGTTCTTAGGATTCTTCATGTACATTTTTACACGAATAAAGTTAGTGCCATGTAGGTGGCCAAATTTCTAATTCCAAAATAAAAGAAAGGAATACCACGGTAAATGGCAGCTACTATGTCACCCTTATTGAGTAGTTACAAGAGGCAATCGCCTCTTGTAACTACTCAATAAGGGTGACATAGTAGCTGCCATGCCATGCTCTTCTGTTGATGCAATTATTCAAGGATGCGAAACCCTACACTGAGCATGGTTTTTCGATTTATTATATACTGCAATTATTATAACTTATTTCTAACTACGGTGTTTCGAATACGTGAGTCTCATTTCTAAGTTAAATTGTACAAGTGCCATCTGCGAATTCCTTTTTAATATATTAGAGTGTGTCAAAAATCTGATCCCGCGAATGTGTCAAAAATTTTGCACATTAATTCGCGAATGCCGTCCTACTTATAGGCTAGCGTATCTATTCGTGGACAAAACCACTTTGCACTGTCCTCCTATAAGCTTAGTAGCAATAGCTCAATGTTTAGAAATGTTATTATGCAACCTGTTTCCGTAATAAACAAATATGGTAGGAAGTAACCGCAATGTGGCGGGGACGAGTGCACTGTACCATAGCGTTCATAGTAGATACGATTCTAAGGAAAAGTGGGTATGATTACTGTTACTGTCATTTTTATCTACACCCACATTAGTGTTCAGACCTAACGGTTGTTTTTTCGAATGGAGGTGTAACCTCCTATGGCCGTGTTTATAATTTATGAAGTCCATCTGTCAAGTGTCGAAGTTGATTTTTGAAGTGAAAACCCCTTAGCGGCGTTGTGCACTTTTTTGGTATGGGTAAAAAATGTTAAATTCGCGTCAGGATCACGTTCGAAAATTCGTAGATCACGTGACCCTGATCGAAAATTCGTGAGACGGAGGGAGAGCAATGAAAAACTGCTGCAATATCATTAGAATACGAAGGTAAATTTCGCCACCATAATGTTATTTATAGCTCAGGTGGGAAATCGGGCGGTCCAGAAATCAGAAGACTCGAAGTGGCGATTATTTTTTATTTTTGATTTTGGTTGTGATTTATTATTTCATATTTTTTATTATTATATCAGTAAAATTGATAAATATTATTAAAATTTCATGAGTATGTAATTGTTTTTTTAAACTTTTTAATAGTCAAGTCGTTGTCATTGTAATTTTTTAAATAGTCATGTTTGTGTGCGATAGCGCTATAGATGAATATTGTATTTAACCACATAAATTATAGTACTTTTATACGGATAAAAAAATATTAAAAAAAAAATTCTCTAACCATTCCAAAATATTCAAAAATGCACAACAATAATGTTCAAGTTTTCACTTGTGCTGGCACTCCCGGAGAGACACAACCCGTTTTTTTAAGGTAGTATCTATAGACCTAGACGTTTGTGACTCAATAAGAGGGATGTTATTAGTTTTACACTTAGGACTGCATCTGCTTACCAAAGTCAAATGGCCCCTAAATTGTTGGGCAGTTTAGAATGCAGTTTCTTTAAAAACTGGTTTAATCAGGTTGAACGAGCGGTTCTTAGATATCATCCAAGTATAGGTACTCACTTATGTGATAAAAATCTGTCTCATGTGTCTAGGTGTTTACATAAACTGTTTATAAACAAAGCGCAGTTTTTAAAAAACATGTTTGCACAGCTGATTAGTAGATTTTCTGCTTTGATCAGCATTTCGGAAATCGGACGTCAACGTTTTGAACTTTGGAACGCAGCCTTGTTTTGCGTAATACACTGCAGAATATCACGTATAATTTGATTATTTGGAGTATCTACATCCTTCAATATGTGTTTTACTGATTACAGTTCAGTGACTTCAGGCTTTAGAGTTCCGTACAAAAGTAGAGCATAAGGACTAGTTCCAAGTGTTTATAATCTACTTTACTCTAGATTGTAAAGCTATTTCGACATTTATTGTGTCTTTTATTAGCTGTATCAACATTTTGTAATGTTTTACGAGTTTTGTTGCGGTGATTGTTGCAAATATTTAGCTTAGGTAAGTACCTATAACAAACCGCAAACCAGTAAAAACTAAATTATGAGTAAGACTGCCTTGTAAACTGTACATAAAATTCCTTGCTTTTGTTTCGTAATATGATTATATTTGCAACTTTGATTCTTAGTCTGGCATCTCTAACGGCCGGTCTCAATAATCTCTCTATCGATGGATTTGGCTACTCTATAAATTTGACATAAGCTTCATACAAAATATGTCAAAATTCTACCTGTAGTAGCCACATCTATCGATAGATAGATTTGGGTACTAGAGCTATAAATTTAACATAAGCTTCATACAAAATAGAGAAATTTTGACTGCCTCTATGGCGCGGTGGGAGTATGTCCGACTACTACGCAAGAGGTCGTGGGTTCGATTCCCACACGGGACACCACTTTGTGTGATCCACAAATTGTTGTCTCGATTCTGGGTGTACTTTGTGTCCGTGACTTGTATGTTTGTAAAGTCCCTCGCGACACAGGGTTTGTACCCTAATGCGGGAGTCGTCTTTAAAAAAAATATGTCAAAATTCTATCTCTAGTATCTATTCTATCCATCGATAGATAGATTAATGAGAGCGGCCGTAATTGAAGCCGTTTACAAATTTGGTGTAAGTTTTGCCAAGTAAATTCATTACGTGAATGTCAAATGTTCAAGTCTTCTATCTATCAGTGACTTCATTTTTTGTCTTATAAATTCAAGACCGGGTGCACGCACAAAAAAGTGTCACGTTATTGATTGGTTGCTAAGTAACAGCGAATGGCGATTGCAGGCATGGTTGGTTATTACAATGACATCAATATTTTCTTATGACGTTATCACGTAAAATTATCATCCGTAAACCGAATTTACAAACAACCATTTTAATAAATAAGCTTATAGGGCAAACGAACCATCTAGAATCTTTTTCTAAGCATTCTTAGTTAGTGGCATTAGGACAGCGGTTTAACCGCACTGTAGTTGTTATCTAGGAACAAAAGTCAATAAACCCTTATAGATTTAGATTATCACTTAAGCTTGGTAAATATGTACTTTTGCTAATATTGATTTATTAGAGAATGTAACAAATTTGTAATCAATAACTCAGGTGGTGGATGACATTACAAAGAGCATGTGTGTTATGCTTTAATATAGTTGATTTTTGTCTGGAGAATTCAATTCGCAGTAGCAGTATTTCAACAAAGCTAACTCAATAAATAGTAAAAAAACTGACTTAGGTACTTTAATTAGGTAGATATTCCCTCATTTATCTCTTCTACAATCCTTGCAAATATGTGTGTGTGAAAGAGAGAGAGCTTCAAGCTATATATTGCTATCCTTTTCATATCGTGCATGACGTCAGTGACGTGTCATTTGTTTTTTATTTTCGCGGCATATCACAGAATAAAATTTTGTTCTTATGGTCTGTCATCGAAGTTGTTATCTAAACTTCTTTCTTCTTTTCTTAAGGCAAAACAAAACAGTTCAAAACTCTTTAGTATAAATCTTATAAGTAGGTATTCTTATGAGTAAGTAGTATAATCTTTTTAAAGGTATTATTCGTTATTTTATTTAGGTAGTGTACTTAACTACATTGTTTTGTACGTTAGTATATGCCATTAATGTACCTATAGACCTGGACCGTGCCATCCCTTTCAATTAAAAAGTGATCACCAACCAAATAAATGACAGGGCCGCACGATTTTTTTATTCTTTCTCTTTGTAGTTAATATTTATGTTTTAAACCGTCTGGAAGACGCTTAATTGAAAGGGATGCCGTGGCCCAAGTCTATACGGCAATGGTACACACACACGAGAAAATATCACAAAATAAGTAGTTATCATAAAATGACCGCACGTTATAACTCCATAACGGCAGGTATGTAGGTAATTGTAAATTTATGAAAATAAATACCTACTATCAAATTACAAATTATACTTAGGTATGTAAGGACATTATATAATTAAAGCAAATATATTAACAAAATAGGTTTAGTTTGCTCTGTTATTACCTACGTCCCTATATTTATTTAAAAAATTAATACACTTATACTTAAAAGGACATTAAACTTTTCTTCAGTAGATTGCTGCACATATTGATATTTCTCCTTCGGAATATGATACAAATGAAAAATAACAACGAAACCCTTTTGAAACCAGTTTAAACTACAATCACTAATTACAAAAATAAGCAACAAAATATACATAAACAGTCTGTAAGAAACTAGTATCTATGTGAAACAGTCAATTGTGAGTGGAATTCAGACGCAACAGACCATTTTTGGTTTACAATTTTTTGGGTTGATTCGTGTCAAATGTGTGGTTTTTTACTCCCCTGGGCTCCTAAGTTTGAATACCAATTTTTCAACCTAGTACCTCCATTCGTTTCAGAACGACCAATAAAAAGTGCAATAGTGTGTAAATAAAAAAAACAAAAGCAAAACATCTTAAATGTAGTTTTAAATGTCATACGGTGAACAGTATCTGAAGGTCGACCAAGTATTTCAAACTATAAAATCTTTGAACTGAAACTGTAAGCAATCTAGTCAAGATTCCTTTCACATTTGGTGGGTGTGTCTATAACTTAATACAGTAAGACCACTTACGGCCGGTCTCAATAATCTACCTATCGATAGATTCGACTACTAGAGGTAGAATTTTGACATATTTTGTATGGAGCTTATGTCAAACCATACCACACCATACCTCTAGTAGCCAAATCCATGGATAGTTAGATTATTGAGACTAGACGTTAGAGGGGTACAGCAATGTTTGAAAAGTGTTCGAAATAAAAATACGACAAAAATAAAGAAGTGAGATTAGAAGTTGGCGAAATATGACATTTGTAAGTTTTATGTTTCTTTTGGCCCACTTACACCTAAAATTCCGTACAAATTGGTAAAAAAATATAAAAAATATTTTACCTTAATTTTTTGTTACCCGAGATAACTAGTCCCGTGGACGGACCACCACTGGGATCATTGGCCTAGGGCCTTGTCCTACGACATCAAGATCACTGTTCCAACGAGGCCGTATTAAAGAAGTCCGAAAAAAAGTGGTGGATTTTAATCGGTTTCAAGTTTCAGAGCAAAACAAGCGTAACCAGTAAATTTTATATCTTCTTGAACGTAGTTCCCCGCATTGACACATAATTATACATTCATATAAACATTTGGCATGTAGCCAAGTTCTATATACTTAGCAAATCTATGCTTGTCTGTGCCAAACAAAAACGACAGCGGAAAGATCCAACATTAAGTAACATTCCACTGTTCCACTTATCCATTGTACAATTACATCCGAATTTCACGCGTCGATCACGCATCTATCGATAAGTGTAAATAATGAACTTTGAAACACGTTGGCCGATAAAAAACATAAACATTGTCTATGCGACTGTCTAGTGAAACGTGTCTCTGCACACGAATGAGCATTCGATAATGCGTGGTAAGCGCTGCCACTGGGTCAGTAACTGAATTACTAATGCAAGACACCGGCGATATTTTTGCGCAAACGCAATTAAAAGAGTCATGATGAGACGTGGAATTATTCGGCCTCTTTATAGGTTTCGGGGGGCTGTTAATGTCATTGCCAACTTTGAAGGTAATCCTTATAAGTTAAGTAGGTACAAAGACCTACACACAATAAAAAAAAATCTCAAATTGAGATAATATGTTCGTAAACTTTTGCGATTTGTACACATTATAGAATGTTATAAGCTGCTGTGACCACGGCCGTGGCAATACGGTCGAAACGTCGGGCAATAAAACAAAGATATTTAGCCTTGAAATATAATATTTATTTCGATTCGATCGATTAAAATCCGTAGCTTATAAAATTCTATAGTAAATTAAGATTCTTTTCCTTTCAAACATTCTACTTCTTACTCGTCGACATCGTAGAAAAAGTATAGACATCAAAGTACCTCTGCACAATTTCAAGGTTATTTACTATGTACTTTTTCTGTGCTTCAAGCAGATATTCGTAGCGTGATCTTCATTTGGTTCGGAGCGGGTTTACGCCAGGTGTTAGGAGGAGGCGTAAGGCGCAATTTGGAACAGAAGGATTCTACATTTAATACCGAGTTCGCAAGAAGCCGTGAGAAAAAGACTTGGCAATAAAACTCATGGCCACTTTTTTTTTTAATAACTATTATTTAATTACACTAATACGTATATACAGTTATGCCAGTAAGGTATAGGTACCTATAATCACACGCTAGACGGTGTAGGTATGGGAAATTCAACGAGGTCTGGGATTTTCGAATTTTATACTTAGGTACCTATGCACCTATATGTGGTGGTTCATCAATATCATCAGCCTATCGCAGTCCACTGCTGGACATAGGCCTCTCCAATTGCTCGCCACTTTGTCCTATCTTCGACTTCTTGGTGGTTAATAAGTATACATCCTTTAAATACGACTACTTGACGAATTATAATACCTACCTATTGAATAGTTATATTTTATTTAACCTATAATTAAAAAGAAATCTACTTATTGTTGATTAGGTACTTACCTACATCCTATTCTGTATTTTTTATCTGTCGTCTTCCGAAAATATTTGTGTCTTGATTTTTAATTAATGTTTAAATGTATATATCCAGGGAAAAAACACACTGAACACGTCTTAATGAATAATAAAAACATAAAAAACAATAGCACATAAAAATACAAGTTTATAATTTTAAACGAAGCCATGGTCAAAAAATATCCTTTAATTTTTTAAACAAAAATGTAGTAAATCCGTTTCCAAATTATAATTACTTACAGGTTTTAGCAATCGCAAATGGCTATGTTGTACATTTGCATGATTATATTATTAACAAACTGACCCGCGCAACTTCGTCTGCGTAAATTTTCCCCGTTTTTGAAACATTTTTCATTTCTGTTTCGGTCCTATGAATCGTAGCGTGATATTACATAGCCTATAGCCTTCCTCGATAAATGGGCTATCCAATAGTAAAATATTTTTTTAATTCGAACTAGTAGTTCCTGAGATTATCGCGTCCAAACAAACAAACTCTTCAGCTTTACAATATTAGTATAGACTAGCTGCCCCGTGCAAATTTGTCTGCGTAAATTTTCCCGTTTTTGCAACATTTTTCATTGTTGCTCCGCTCCTACTGGTCGTAGCGTGATGTACTATAAGCCATCCTCGATAAATGGGCTATCCAACTGTAAAAGAATGTTCAATTCGGACCAGTAGTTCCTGAGATTATTCCGTTCATACAAACTTTTCAGCTTTATAATATTTAGTATAGATAGTGAAAGTCCCCATGACATGACAAAACACCTTTTAGGCATCGAAAAGATGCTTACAGAAGGTCGGCTCACAACTCAACAGAAAATCCACGGACACATAAATAATCAACATGCGCTATCTCAGATAACAATTCGACCGACATCTGTGTATGCGTAAGCCTGTTTTCGCTAAATGTAGGGAGCCTGCTACCTGTATCTATTTAACCTATTTTTTTTTTTAAAGCGGCGGTAGCCTAATGGCTAAGGCATCGGTCTCGCAATCGTGAGGTCGTGGGTTCGAATCCTGACCATTATACTACCGACGTGAACCAACTCCTAACACAAGCCATAGAGCTTAGCTGGAGGGGTTAACAGGATTACTAGTAATGTGGGACCACAATCCCACATTGCTAGTTTTCTTTAAAAAAAAAAAAGACCTATGTCTTTGGTGCCAATTGTACTTTATTCTCAAAACCAAAACACCGAGAGTAGGTAGTTACAGAAAATAAGTTAGTACTACGCTCAAGCAACACACCCTTTGACTGGCCTGTTGGTCTAGTGGTTAGTGACCCTGACTGCTAAGCCGGAGGTCGTGGGTTCGATATCCCAGGATAAAATTTTCTATAATGAGCACCATGGTTTATTCTGTGTCTGGGTGTAATTTAACTATAATATGCCATGTATTTAGAAATATATAAGTATGTTTATCAGTCGTCTGATTGCCATAGTACAAACTCTGCTTAGTTTGGGACCAGATGACGTTGTATGAGTTGCCCCAAGATATTTATTTATTTTACCCATAGCCATCGTTAACGCCGACACCTTCTTATTATTGATTATGTTTGTTTAAGCCCAATGATAATATTTTAAAACTCTCTAATGCTTCGTGAAATTAGCACAAATGTAAATGTAGGGTCATGGCATTTTCGCAACGATTTATCACAACAGTTGCAGCTGTCTAACCGAATTAGAAGCCTCTAAAAAATAAAGATAATATATTTATCTTAAATCATTAAAGAGAGATTTAGGATTATCTTACCTGATTCACTCATTTTAAAAATCACATGAGGGGTTTTTCTATAATATAATATGCGCAAAATTTTGATTGGAAAACCCCAAAAACGAAATGAACTACTATTTTATTCTAATATAGGTGCAATACGCTGATCGGAATCCGGACTGGTAATTCCGGTGATTATACCGTCATACTGACCGGTTATACCGGCTTTGCACAGGTGTCAAGTATAAAATGAACAAGCAGCTGGGTGACCAACCGGTACATCACGCTATCAAATAGCGATAGCATATCCTTGTTTGATAAAATCTGTGTATGGTATCTGTCCCGCGCAACTACGTCTGCGTAATTTTTCCCTTTTTTGCAACATTTGTAATTGCTGCTCCGCTCCTATTAGTCGTAGCGTGATGTTATATAGCCTATAGCCTTCCGCGATAAATGGGCTATCCAACAGTGAAAGATTTTTTTAATTCGGATCCGTAGTTCCTGAGATTACCGCGTTCAAATAAACAAACTCTTCAGCTTTATAATCTATACTAATATTATAAAGCGGAAGAGTTTGTTTGTTTGTTTGTTTGTTTAAACGCGCTAATCTCATGAACTACTGGTCCGATTTGAAAAAATCTTTTTTGGTTGGATAGCCCATTTATCGAGGAAGGCTATAGGCTATATAACATCATGCTGCGACTTATAGGAGCGGAGCAGCGATGAGAAATGTTGCAAAAACGGGGAAAATTTATGCATACGAAGTTGCGCTGAACAACTAGTATTAATATAAATGAATAGAGTTTGTATCAGAGTCTTTTTAACAAACCGACGTATGTTTGTATGAAATACTATTTACTGCACAGACACACACACACCGAGAAGGAGTTTCTTCGCATAAGGACCAACATAAACACGTCGTGGTTTAACCATCTCACATTTATGCTTTGTTACGATCCAGTAAACTTATTAATAAAGTTACCAAACCAGCCGCTCGTTACGATGACGTTGGAACTGCAATCGCTCTTACTCTCTGCAACTAACGTCCGGTCTCAATAATCTACCTATCGATGGATTTGGCTACTAGAGGTAGAATTTTGACATATTCTGTATGGAGCTTATGTCAAATATATACCTCTAGTAGCCAAATCCATCGACGGTTAGATTATTGAGACCGGCCGTCAGTTAAACGAAGTACAGGGCATATTGGCAATACACCTAACAAAGATAGTTCATCTTCTAGTAGACTATCAAAACATACAAGTTATATAATTAAAATTGACCACGGGCTGCGTGTTTCATTGAGCAATGTTCAGTTGAGCAACCGCTGTCCGACCTCGGGAGGCGTCGTCGTCGACCAACCGACGGTGACGTACATACACACATTCCTACTGTGCCTCACCTACAAGGCTACACACCTCTTTTAGCAGTTTTATATCACTTTACAATAATTATTGCGAATAATATTCGTGCATAAATGTTTGTTGGTTATATAAAGCATGTCATTTTGAACGAGTCAAGGTTTTTAGATTGCTGAATTCTGTTTTGTTGGGTTTTTTTAAACTTATGTTTTGACAATTTAAGATTAAATTTGTGGTATTTTTAAATATGTCCTGTTTGGTATTTTGGCTTTCTGACTGGTCTTGGACAAGGACGAAGGAAGTAAAAAGAGAATTTATTAAAAACTAATAACGAATTAAGTGGTTAATTAATTCATTTATTTATTCTTGTCTATTCGCTAATGTTCACAGTCTAAAGGAATTGTAAAGTAACTTGACAGGAGATTTAAGATTTTTTTTTATACCTGCAAGCATATGTAGTTAACCTCTCGCAAATAGCAGCAAACTGAACATTTAACGTGTGATTTTATTAAATACCTACGTGCAAAATCCCTAACACCGAATCTTCAGGCAAATAAATATACTAAGAATTGCATAAATTTCTGGAAAATCGTCTAGATTCCCATCAACTCAAAGAAAACAGTTCCTTCGGCAATTTAATCTAAAACGTCATTAAATCGCGGTAATCTCAGGAACTACTGATCTGAATTAAAAAAATCTTTCACTGTTGGATAGTCCATTTATCGAGGAAGGCTTTATGCTACGATCAATAGGAGCGGAGCAGTAATGAGTAATATAGCAAAAGCGAGGAATGTTTACGCAGACGAAGTTGCGCGGGACAGCTAGTCGATTTATAAGACGTTATCACATCAATAATAGTTGAACACTGATTGTTCACATTGCCGGTGAGAACTTGCCCGATACTGTATCTCATTTTACTCGGGATCTAAATACATCTATTGTGCGTTTCTTTACCTTTTTGAGCGATAAAATAGTTGATACTGGCTCGCTACTCGCCGGCAGTGGAACAAATGCCCTATGGTTCCGGCGGCAAACGTAATTCAAATCTAAGACGTCCCTAAAGTCTCATCCTGTCACTAAATATTTTTTTATAGACGACTCCAGCATTACTGCCTCTGTGGCGCGGTGGGAGTGTATCCGACTGCTACGCAAGAGGTCGTGGGTTCGATCCCCACCTAGGATAAAACTTTGTGTGATGAGAACGATGATTTATTCTGTGTCTGGGTGTTATTTATCTATAATATGTATGTATTTAAAAATATATAAGTATGTTTATCAGTTGTCTGGTTTCCATAGTACAAGCTCTGCTTAGTTTGGGATAAAGATAGCGTTGTGTGAGTTGTCCCAACATATTATTATATTATTATTATTATTATTAGGGTACAAGCCTTGTGTCGCGGGGGACTTTACAAACATACAAGTCACGGACACAAAGTACATCCAGATTCGGAACAACAATTTGTGGATTACACAAAGTGGTGTCCCGTGTGGGAATCGAACCCACGACCTCTTGCGTAGCAGTCGGATACACTCCCATAGTCCCACCGCGCCACAGAGGTAGGTAGCTTTTTTTAAAGCTCTTGAAATAAATATTAACCGCCGATTGCGTATATGGGAGGTAATATCACTAATGTATCAATGCTGTTACTGCTGCGTCAGAGATCCCGCGATACACAAAGGCCTCAAACATAGGGTGCTCCTGTACAAAGGCGGACCCCACACCATTACGATATTAGCTAGATTAACCATAGAGGTCATATCAAACTGTTTACGATTTATATCTATAAATAGAGCGTGTGGAACTATTTTTAACGTTCTAGAAATAAGTTCATGAACTCTTTTTTGTAAATATCGGCAGAACAAAGAAAATTATCTATTATTAAGTAAAGTAGGTATGTAATAATTAGCGGGGATGTACAAGATTTTCCTGTTTCCTATTGGTTAGCAATGTTGTTCGAAATTCCCATGATGAGTCAGCTAATTTGTAGTAGTTATTATGGTATTGTTAGTGGTAATGATTGATCGCGTGCAAAAAAAGTGCCTTGAGTTCAAATGCTGAATGACGTAAACGTAGACCTTTTAGTGAGGCTTAACCGTAAAATTGTTTTTTGGCAATTCAAGTTTTATTTCCCAGATACAAATTTATATCAGGAAAGAGTAGCAGTAGAAGCGTCTTAAAAAATGTTTTTCGTTACAAATGCTATAAAGGTATGATGGCGGTATCGGGTGAAACCATATGCATCCCCCCCCCCTTACCGACGCGCAACCTTGCACAGCCGCTGCTCGTATTCTGCCTATCGCCGCCACTGTTTATGTCTAAATCAACTTTTCTTAAAAGAGGAATATCTGCAAGCTTCATTTTTTAGGGTTCCGTAGCCAAAATGACAAAGCGGAACCCTTATAGTTTCGCCATGTCCTTCCGTCCGTCCGTCTGCACCTTTATTCAGAGACTATAAACTGTTAGTGCTAGAAGGCATAGATACACATACATATTACTTACGCCGACAATATGAAAGAATAAAATGATAAGCGATGTTTTTTTCTCACTTACCCCATCGGGAGGGGGGAGGGATATCATTAGATAGGTCTTTTAAAAACTTTGGGGGTTGGTAAGACGATGTTTAGATTCAGGGATCCGTTTGGAAAATATTACGCTTTAAAGTGCAACATGGTTGATGTTGAGTATGTGAAAAAAATTACGGTAGTAGTTTCTTTTCTTTTAAGTATGAAACAAAAACAACAGAAAACCTACATCTTAAGCCACATTATTCGAATGGGGCGTGGGGACTACGGAACCCTACATTGTGCGTGGCCCGACATGCACTTGCCCGGTTTTAGTTCCTATTTACATAAATGCAGGCAATAACCTAAGCCAGATTAAAATTAATATTACTATTATTCCCATCTAACTACATATATTTACGAGTATTATATGCATATTGTTATATCGATTTCGATTTTATCTAAAACATGGCATCAATCGTAGTCGCGGGCATAACGCATCCCTTACTCTTTATATTCCAAGACAAAACAAAACGCCGTTAATAAAGATACAAGACTAGCTATGAAGCTAACCCGCTAGGTAAAATCAATACCAACTAACCGCATTTCCCCATCATGAATAACAAATGATACAAGTTGTCACAAGGTGTAATTCAATGACGTCAAACACTTCTATCTTCAGCTTTTCTGACGTCATTTTACCGTAGAAATTACAGAATGTAAAGTGCTTATAGCACTTTACATTCTGTAATTTCTGCAGTTCCTGCATTCCATTCCTATACTTACTGTCACAAAATACAAAGTACAGAAGGTAGGTAAGTGTCATACAAACATGCTAGAACAACGCACACAAAGATATCGTTCACATACACGGCATTTAGGAACACCTTCGGAACAAAATTTCGACGTTGTTGGCATGGCTTAAATCACACGGGACAGAACTTTATGTGATCTATACAATGTGTAACAGAAAGGCGTGTTCAAATTTCAGCAGCGGATATTGTATGATTCAGTATTGCATTAACCATGGTGCCATAGCCGATAGTATTATTATTAAATAGTTACAGCATATTCTTTCCGTCAAATTTCAGTAGAAAAAATTCAAAAAATTCAAAATTCACTTAGGATGCAAAACAACTTTTGTGATACGATTACGAATAGGTAAAGTCGGAGAAAAGAACCTGGCAGTAAAAACTCGCGGCCACTCTTTTCAAATTGCTAAATTTACAATGTTTGAATGTTTATAAACTTGATATGGGGGTAAGGTGCTGCGACTAATATACTATACACCATGTTAAAGTACTGATGCAAATTGTAGGTATTATCAAAAAGTTCAAACATGATATAAACCAAAATCAGCCTTAGTGGGTACAACATAGTATAGTAAAAGGCGCATGGCATAGGTATTATTACCTCTCATGGTGCAAAAATCGATTGGATTATTACGGCGTAGTACTTTTAAAGCCATTCTTTTTTAACTTTTTAACTTTTACATTCATAAATAAACTTATGAAAAAATAATAAACAACGTTTTAGGGTACTTCGATTTTGATAAAACTAAGTAGGTATTGGCACATACCAACCTTTGATTATGACCACACCTTTCTGTTAAACTTTATTTACTGGATACTGTTATAGGTCCCCGCAGGATGGGGATCCCACCATGATAATCTACCGAAATCAATGCGTTTTACACAATCACATGCTAAAATCTGAAAGGATTGAATGAAAACACATTTTACGAAAACGACTTTGGTGGATTAATTGTATTGTATACTTATTTATTTCACTGGACTGTGATGCAGTGTAAAAAAAACACCACATAAAAACAATTGAACTGCTTGGATGCAATTAAAACTTTTAGACCGACAAGTTATAGGACTTGTTTCCTTGACTTCCATAACTGTGGAAAAAAAAAAATACTTAGGTGCTAGAAAAAACTTAACTATGGTACGATTGGTACGTAGACAAATGACGTCAGTATAGAAACGTCACACGAATAAAAAAAACATACGTACGACCATAACATTGACCCCAAGAAGAAGAAAAACCTCATAGAAAATCTCGGAACTGCGTAGTAAAACAACATAGGTAATTAATGAACAACTTCGTGATTAAAAAATATACGTCTTTTACAGAATAATGATTTATAAATCTTGTATCTGCCCAGTTAATTTGTTGTTATTGACGTATTACGTAATTGAAATCATAACTTTGATACGTATCAGTTGCTTTTTTTGAGACTAGGAATTTTAAATTAAAACGAAAGACGTCAAATGTTTTTAAAATTGACTGTTGGCCGGATACTTTAACGAAATCGATTACGAGAACTACAACTTACTTTTGTTTTCGAAGCTGGTTATCAAACGAGAAAAATATTTCAGGGTCGTAGCTGGTTATGAAAGCTTAGTTACGAATGTAGACGAAAGCCTACTACCTAGCTACTTGCCTGAAAATGTTATTCATCATGAAATGAAATGAATATTAAACAGTATTTTGTTTTATATTTTCGCTTTTAAAAACCCTCTATACCGTCATTCCGGGTTGTCAAGCTGTTAATTTCTTAATATTTTAATATTTTTCCGATAAGTTACAAATCGATTAACTCGTTACAAGACTGATATCGATTATAAAATATTGATTCCGAAGGGAAACCCTACAATGGCGCACGAAGATGACCTCCAACTAACATTATACGTAGATGACATAATTATACAATGTTACGTATGTTGTAGGTACTATGATCTTCAACTCGTAGGTATAAATGAGGAATAAGCAAATAAAGTATACGATAAGTATACTGAAGTTTCAAAGACCTCGCATATGTAAATATTTAATTTCAATGTACATTTATATGGACGGTTACGATTCCTATCGATTACTTTTTAATGAAAATTTCATTCCATAGGTCCCTATGTATGAAAATTCGGCAGTGAGACAGACATCAGATAAAGTAGTAATACTCCGAAGGTTACAAATACTAGGAAATACAATAAAAACTAACATTTAAACTTTCGCGTTGCATGATTATAACTATTTATTATACGGGAATTAACGCGCATTGTTTACCTTAAAATTTCATCGGCCTTACGGAGTCTTAACATCGCTGCGACAGTCCGCTTGTGACCAGGTTGCACCGGCCGCGTTGTAACCGCGGCCGGTGCAACCTGGTCGAAACGTCAAGCAATTTTAAGGTAAACAATGCGCGTTAATTCCCGTATAATAAATAGTTATACAATAAAAACGTTTCATAACAATAACATTCTCAGCAATTTTATATAGTACCATGCTTAGATGAACTAGAATCGTCGAGGTGATTGACATAACGAGAATTGCAAATACTACCTGTATGAGGTTTCTTTAAAGACTGTGTTTAGTTGGCAATTTTATAATTATTACTCTGTTACAAAGGCGTATTACGTTTAAGATTGTTGCCGTGATTGCATATTTACCTACGACGTATTGGCTTTGTGCATGCCATGCAAGTCTTAACATAGACGTTAACATGCAACCATTGTCTAAGGGGTGATTCATATTGTAAGACATTTCCGTCCAATCCAAAGTCAATCGACTCACGCCATGAACTAGAACTTTCGACAAGCGTAATAATATTATATGTATTTTTTATATACCAGTGCGGTCCAAAAATCTCTGAAGAAATTTGAAGTTAAAAAAAATATGGCATTGTACTTGTCATTTATTCTGTATCTTCGTGTATAGTTTGAGGTTTCTGTTTATTGTAGTTTTGATTTGACGACGTTTGGAACAATAGGAAATCTGAAAGTTTACGAAATGTTTAAATTAGAATATCGTCCCGTGATCAAGTTCCTGACAAGAAAGTGGTCAGCCCGACCGATATAAAAACAAGGTTAGATGCTGTCTACGGGGATACCGCTCTTTTATTTTCTACCATCAAATAATGGAGTATGCAGTTTCGTTTAGGGCGGGAGTTCATTGACGACGAACCTCCCTTCAGCTGACAGCCGAAGAGGAACTTATGAGTGATCGAAGACTTAAAACTAAAGAAATAGCAGCAAGAACAGGATTTTCGAAAACTTCAGTTCTTCATGATATACCAGCGCAGTCCGCATGAATAAAGTTAGTGCCCGGTGGGTGCCCAAACTTCTTACGAGCTTGCACCGAAGTGGGCGAAAAGCGTGTTCTCAAGAAGTTTTAGAAGCATATAGACGACACGGTGCGAGTTTTTTTGAGTCATTGTTACGAGGGACGAAACTAAGTGGTGTCGTCCTGGTGAAAACCCGCCTAGGAAGGCCAAGGTAACGCAATCCACCAAAAAGATAATGGCTACGGTATTCTGTGATTGTCACGGAAAACTAACTAACTTTTGACATAAAAAAGGAATACCACGGTAATGACAGCTACTACGCCAACCTTATTGAGCAGTTACGAACGGCGATCAAGCAGAACCGTCGTGGAAAACTTAGCAGAGGTGTTCGGCTTCTCCACGACAATGCTCCACACTTGACAATGTTCACACTGCTTTGATTGCCAAGGCTGCTGTTGCAAAATGTGGCTTTGAGGAACTTTGCCCACCTTAAAGTCCCGACTGGGCCCGTAGTGACCATTATTTGTTTTCGAAACATAAGGGGAAGAAGGTTTTCTTCGGATGATGAAGTGAACCGTGCGGTTCACGCCCATTTTGAGGACAAAACTTGAGTATTTTTACAAGGGGATAGAAATAATATTTAAAAAAATGAGATAAAAGATGTAAATAGAGAGAATAATAATGATAATAATAATAATAATCTTTATTGTGGACATATTATATAAAAAACAAAATCGACCTTATTTTCTTTGTTTTGATTTGATTTAGTCGGACAGACTTTTCTTGAGACATCTCAACATAATCTACTTTGGACACATTTTTCATGTTCCATTCTCTATGACTAACAATGAACATCAACTGTGTGAGTTCTGACCCCGACTGTGTTTTTTCCTTTCTGCTAGCGAAGACACAGAATTTCGTATAACAGCAAAAAATATGATGCTTAAGTGGCTTGATAAAATACAAACATAGTATCTACTTCAAACTTTCTTATAAAATTTTTTTTTATTTTAACTACCTACGCATGTTGCGTTGGCTCTATGTAAATTAGTGTTCGTGGCTACTTAATTATGCATAAGTACTATATTAAGTTACGCATTCTGACTAACCACGTGTACTTATATTAGTTAAGTAAATAAATATATTTTTTATTTAGAAAGAAATCTGACGCAACTGTCCGGGATATTTTTCAGAGTTCCGTAGTAAACAAGGAACCCTTATATTTTACCGTTTAACCTCTCGTAAGCGTCATAAGTCGGTCGTGACAGTACCGAGTCAGATAGTCGTCCCACACTATCTCCCGCCAATGCGTAGTTGACTACAAAAGTGAACTTTATATAATCTCACCCTCTCACTCACGAGTTATGCGTCCGAAGAGACGGAAATCCAAATAGTAGAACCAGACCACTAAGTGCTCTCGCATCAGAATTAATTCAACTTACTGCTGCAATAGTCGCAGCAGTTGAACATAAAACGCTCACTTTCGTCTTTACATATGAACAAGTCTTTAATGCAAAGTAAGCAAGCAAAACTGAAGTAGTGTGCACACGGGGTGACTGACACGAGCCACTGTAGACACCTACCGGGTACATCAACGGGTCCTGTTTAAAGGTACTGTAAAATCAGCAACAGGTATTGGAACGGGTCAATTCGAATCAACCTTTAGTTATTTTCCACGCATGTAGCTGTGAAATTTCTCTAGATAAAGTTTTTTTTTACAGTTTTTTTTTGGAAGACGACTCCCGCATTAGGGTACAAGCCCTGAGTTGCGGGGGACTTTACAAACGTACAAGTCACGGACACAAACACCCAAACTCGGAACAACAATTTGTGGATCACACAAAGTGGTGTCCCGTGTTGGAATCGAACCCACGACCTCTTGCGTAGCAGTCGAACAAACTCCCACTGCGCCACAGAGGCAGTCAGAAGTTGCTGATTATTTAAAAACTAGCTGTCCCACACAACTTCGTCTGCGTAAATTTTCCCCATTTTTGAAACATTTCTCATTGCTGCTTAGCTCCTATTAGTCGTAACGTGATGTTATATAGCTTATAGCCTTCCTCGATAAATGGGCAATCCAACAAAAAAAATTTTTTTTTAATGGGACCAGTAGTTCCTGAGATTAGCGCGTTTAAACAAACAAAGAAACTCTTCCGCTTTATAATATTAATATAAATAGAGACAAGTGTTAAGAGTCAGTGACCTCTAAACACACCTTAGAATATCAAGAAACAACTAATGCATTAAGTAGATCATCTTTGAGATTTCTAAAAATAAAAAGCAAAACTCGACGCCCCTGATTCGCGTATTCCTGTTTCAGTCAAACATGTAAATATACATATTTAAAGCTAATAATTATAATTATTAAATGATCGAAATAGACTACTTATAATGATCGTACGACCTATAGTGCTTCCGTAATGTCGAAATTTTTTTCTAACGGAAGACTATTAATTAGTGTTGTATTTTCCGCTATTTTAAAATTGCTATCTACTGTTTCTTGTGTGACTACATACTTAGTGCACGGAATTTATAGACATTTTAGCTTAGATAAATATACAATAGGAGGAATATCTTAATTACTTTGTTACTTTACATAAGCAATTCAGACTCTTAATGAAATATCTTTGTTTCATAATACCAAGGTAATAATTGTTTGAAATTTTGAAAAAATGTTGAACGGCCGTGCTAACAGTAAAAACTCATTTAATGAGAAGTTTTATAATAAACCAAAATTCTTTAAATACCAAAATATCAACATTTTAAATAACTGACCCGTGCAACTTCGTCTGCGTAAATTTGCCCCATTTTGCAACATTTTTCATTGCCGTCCCGCTCCTATTAATCGTAGCGTGATGTTATATAGCCTAGTGCCCTCCACGATGAATGAGCTATCCAGCAGTAAAATAAATGTTCAATTCAAACAAACAAACTCTTCAGCTTTATAATATTTGTCCTTACTCATTACAAACACGTAAACTACAAACTAATAAGAAAATGTTAAAACTAGTTAACCAAGCCTTTTCACTATGAAATGAAAGAAAGAACAATGTCCAAACGTCTAGACAAAAAATTACTTTTGCTTACACCGTACAAAACTACTTGATTAGAATTCACAATTGGTTCCTACTTAGTTTAAATTCAATAGACTAATTAGTATGTATAATTTTAGAATTCTATGTTCTTGATAGTAACGTCACCATTCACGTGTACATAGCAATTTGTGAGCTTAGTTAATCAAACCTACGCAACGGAGTTTGGTACAGTTTTCACTATATTTTTTTTATAAGAGAAAGAAAGAAAGAAAATAAATTATTTGAAACATTATTTGCATAACTAGTTCAGCCTTCAGGTGGAACATGAGCAAAACTGAAAATCTATCTCCTACGTAAGTTGTTGTATCACCAAAAGCGCAACTTCACAGAAGATCATTTCAAAGCATCGTGAAGATCATTTTTTAAGTAATCAAAGCATCATTTAAAATAAAAATATGATTAAGTACTTAGTTTATTATTGTTCCTAAAACTCGGAAAGTTTACACACACTTTAACAAATACAAACACAATAATAAATTAAATAATCACGGTTTTATTAAAATTGCACTTTTGGGGAAAACCACTTAGAGCCCGTACCCACTTTTTTTTTATTCTTTTTTTATTGAGATAAATAAACAGTGTCACAATACAAAGTAATTAATAAATAATAGTATTACAAAATTATGGTTGACTTTGTGACACCAGCGACATTTACCACTTGTCGGGTATCAGATCCGAATAAAAATCGTGTGCTCTAGTGGCAGTATGGAGCTGTTCATACTTACAATGACACGATTATTTATCGTCTCCGACAAGTAACGTTCTATATTTTATACGTTTAAAATCGTATTGCGCTTGCCGTTCCCACTTGTCGGGGTTCCGGCCCACCAATATCACCACAACCACTATCACCACCACCCCCATCACCAACATCATTACCAATACCACTATAACCACCATCACCACCACCATAACCATCACCACCACCATAACCATCACCACCACCATAACCATCACCACCACCACCATAACCATTACTACCACCATCATCACCTCCATCATCACCATCACCATCATCATTAATCATTATTGTCATAATCACTAGTACCAGCAAGCAACCTCAGCATTATGTAAACGATTACGCTCTACTACTACAACTATTGCTAAATAGGTAAACGAAGTGTCGTGACTCGAAGCTCGTTTTACTCAATTCTAATTTTTGTCCTATAGAATAAAACTGTGACTAGGCGCAGGACCGACTCGTCGTTCTTACGCCAAATCTCTCTACGGACAAGTAAACTCTAATGGCTTTCCATCCTTACGGCCCATGACAAGGTGTAACGACGGACCGAAGAGGGAATAGGCACAGGATCGACGAGTCAGTCTTCCGCCTAATCATTTTGAACCAACGACCATATTTTTACCCGACTGCAAGGAATGATTATGTTTTAATCTGAGTACTTAGGTCATATACGCTAAGAGCTCTCACTACTGCTAGGAATGATTATGTTTTAATTCGAGTACTTAGTTCATATACATACGCTAAGAGCTCTCACTTCTAAAATTATGCGAAACCGCCATTTTGCAAGTACTGCGACTTTGGCTTAAATCAGATCTGACACACGACAAGAGTGAACAGAAGCGCCGACACGATTTTATACGCATACGACACCCGACAAGTGAGAACGGGGGCACTGACACACGATAAGTGTGAACAGAGGATCTGTCATCCGATTTTTATTCGAATCCGACAACACGACAAGTGGGAACGAGCTCTTACGTGGGAGGTATATAATGCCACTAACATACGCACATAGACTACTAAAATTGTATCTATCCATCTAAACATAAGTTAAAGGTAATACATATAGGTATTAAAATATTCAGACGTTTATGTAGATAAGTACTTAAAGAATATTTTGGACTTTTTTATGATTCAACATGAGCTCAACGTTAGCTTGCCGCAGTGCGGCAAAGTCTGGCACTATTTAACCCAACCCACATAATAGGGATGTTGACTGCCAACTTGCCAAGTCAAATCAGTCTCTTTTTATGAAATGTCAAAACGACAAGCTCTTTAAAAATGTGTATGGAATAACAACCTATGACGTCATAAGTTCCTATCGTTACTTTTAGTATTCGTTTTCATGCTTTTAAATTCAAAAACATGTTAAATTGTAAAAGAACTGTTATTTTCAGAGCATTTTAAGATACATTACCTGATTAGTATAAAATATTTTTTTTTTATTGTAGTCAACTACCCAATCCATATTAATATTATAAATGTCAAAGTAACTCTGTCTGTCTGTCTGTTACTTTTTCACGGTTAAACCACTGAACCGATTTAAATGAAATTTTGTATGGAGATAGTTAAAAATGGACAAAGGATAGTTTATATCGCGATAAGGATGCGTCCGTCTGTCTGTCTGTCCGTCGTATGTCACAGGCGTTTTACTCAAAATCTACACAATGTATGTGGATGTTATTTGGAGTTTAGGTGTCTTGTATAGCGGCTACTTAGTTTGATTTTAAAATTATTTCTAGGGGTGGGCATCGGTCTCGCAATCGAGGGTTCTAATCCTACCCGTTATACGACCGACGTGAACCCACTCCTAACACAAGCCTTTGAGCTTAGCTGGAGGGGTTTACAAAATTGCTAGTAATGTGGGACTCAATTCCACATTGCTGGTTATGTTTTTTATAAACAAAAAAATACCTACATGTAACAGAAGCTGTTTTTTTTATGTATCATTCGACAGGTCTTTAAAAAACATTTTAAGGTTTATAAGGAACAGTTGCAAAAATTGTGCCCTTTGTCTCTTAAACCGAATCACATGATTTTACTCCCCTTTTTTTTTTTTTTAAAGACGACTCCCGCAGTAGGATAGAAGCCCTGTGTCGCGGGGGACTTTACAAACATACAAGTCACGAACACAAATTACACCCAGACCCGGAACAACAATTTGTGGATCACACAAAGTGATGTCCCGTGTGGGAATCGAACCCACGACCTCTTGCGTAGCAGTCGGACACACTCCCACCGCGCCACAAAGGCAGTCAACAGTAATAAGAAAAAAATAATAAGTAACGCTTAATAAATACTTTCAACTAAAATTATTTTCAACGTGATCATCTTTGCGTTATTGTTTGTTCTCATCAAAAGAACGCATGTAAAAGAAGATACGCTCTTTTGCTGGTGCACTTTTTCAGTTTCTATTTTTTATATTTAGTGTATTTCTTGTAGAGACAGCTGCAGAACCCGACATATTACATCATCATCATCTATATACATATAATCCCATCGCCCTCCCTTTACGTGCATTATTTTTCTTCTATTTTTTATATTTCTCCCAATTGTTAATGATAGGATTTGGTATGGTATTTGGCGGGGCATTTGGTTGCCATTTAGTTAAGTACCTAACTATCTTATGGATAAATACGTTTT
Source organism: Herminia tarsipennalis (assembly GCA_945859575.2). Lineage (NCBI taxonomy): Eukaryota > Metazoa > Arthropoda > Insecta > Lepidoptera > Erebidae > Herminia > Herminia tarsipennalis. The sequence goes on from OX243836.2 coordinate 21,540,794, forward strand.
TCCCGTAGTTGCCACTTAATAACATTATACCCGCCTTAGTCACGGGTTCGTACCTGAGAGCCCCAGTTTCTGAGGCACCCGTTCCGGAAGGACCCGATTCATTTTTATCTTAATAAATGTAATTTACTACTAGTTTAGCTAAGAAGTACCGTCTGCAGATAAGATGTTTAATAAAGTTTGATAATTTACTAATAAAATAAAGTTGAATAATGCACTTGTACTTTTCCACAGGAGCATTATTTAAGGTGTGTACCAAGTGCCATCAATGGTCAGTCTAAACAGTAAAAAATAGTATTTATCTTTAAGGATTAGGAAAAATAAAACACAACTTTAGTTAGTGCAAATATTATAATTAAATACTTAGACTCATTTAGAGTAATCGCAGGTTATAATTACAATCACAATAATTTTCATCTTTGGTCATGCGGAAAAAAAAAACCTACTCTACGTGGTATATAACAATTAAAATTAGAGTGAGTGTCTTACTTTTAGGAATCATTTTTATAATGTTGGCAGTGTAGTAAATAATTAACACTGTAATAAACTTTTAACATAAATAAAATCATTAATTTCTTACATTACAAAAAAATAACTAAAAAATAAGAAAACATAATTAAAAAAAAATATATAAACAACATAAAGTAGTAGTGCCAGAATTTTGGATAAAAATCAGTCTTTTCAATTACGTACTTACCTATAATTTAACAATCATCAATAAATAATCATCTTTAGTAATAAAACTAAAAAACCACCACAATTATTTTTAAAACTAAATCTGAATAATGAATCATATCACAGTAATCTAATAATTGTAAAAAAGAAATTAACTTAAAAAAAACAAAAACAGTAACAATTTTTAAGTACCTTTACGAGATTTTAAAACAATTTTGCTAAGTTCTTCTAAGAACTTATATAATTCAATTTGTTTTTCTTCGTAGTCTTTAGTTAGTTTTTCGATTGCTTTTTGGTTCAGAATGCTTTGGCGCTTCTTTTTGGTGATAGATTTAGCTTTGAATTGCAATTTGTCTTGTGCCGTATCGTAGCTTGCTATATCTATGGATACCATTTCTAAAAATAATAACAAAGTGGGATTTGAACCTAAATGACATTGCAATCTGTTATTCCATGCTTCTACTAAATTAGTGCTCCTGTGTTTTTCTTTATAACAACACCATTTGGCTATCATGCCATCAGGTTGCAGCCATTGTTCTACGAAATAGTCGTTAAACTTTGTAACGGGCTCAGAAGGTAAACTATTTGCCATTACAGCCACCCAGCCATCTTCTATTTCATGTGACGGAAGATATGTTGAATAATGCACTTGTACTTTTCCACAGGAGCATTATTTAAGGTGTGTACCAAGTGCCATCAATGGTCAGTCTAAACAGTAAAAAATAGTATTTATCTTTAAGGATTAGGAAAAATAAAACACAACTTTAGTTAGTGCAAATATTATAATTAAATACTTAGACTCATTTAGAGTAATCACAGGTTATAATTACAATCACAATAATTTTCATCTTTGGTCATGCGGAAAAAAAAACCTACTCTACGTGGTATATAACAATTAAAATTAGAGTGAGTGTCTTACTTTTAGGAATCATTTTTATAATGTTGGTAGTGTAGTAAATAATTAACACTGTAATAAACATTTAACATAAATAAAATCATTAATTTCTTACATTACAAAAAAATAACTAAAAAATAAGAAAACATAATTAAAAAAAAAATATAAACAACATAAAGTAGTAGTGCCAGAATTTTGGATAAAAATCAGTCTTTTCAATTACGTACTTACCTATAATTTAACAATCATCAATAAATAATCATCTTTAGTAATAAAGCTAAAAAACCACCTTAGTTTTTCGATTGCTTTTTGGTTCAGAATGCTTTGGCGCTTCTTTTTGGTGATAGATTTAGCTTTGAATTGCAATTTGTCTTGTGCCGTATCGTAGCTTGCTATATCTATGGATACCATTTCTAAAAATAATAACAAAGTGGGATTTGAACCTAAATGACATTGCAATCTGTTATTCCATGCTTCGACTAAATTAGTGCTCCTGTGTTTTTCTTTATAACAACACCATTTGGCTATCATGCCATCAGGTTGCAGCCATTGTTCTACGAAATAGTCGTTAAACTTTGTAACGGGCTCAGAAGGTAAACTATTTGCCATTACAGCCACCCAGCCATCTTCTATTTCATGTGACGGAAGATATGCCAGGTTTGCCAAACTTCTTGGCAGTATATGATTAGGTATAAATGAGACAAAAGATGTAGTATAGTCTGGTTATAATTATCCAAAGGTGCATCTTATATACTAACGACTTCGTGTTGATAACAGATAGTAGAAACATTTAATAGATACTGAACGTGCGATAAGGAACATAAGATTGTGATGTAGATTGTAGATACAGCACAAAGATATTGTACTGTAACAGTACACCCCCCTTTAAAAAAAATTTATGGTAATAGTGTTTACAATATAAATTTGACCTAGACCTTACTAGTTATTTGCTGATGTATATAAATAATAATGCTATTGTACGCGGTGGAATTTGATGACGCCTGTTGTGGTGTGATTTGCTGACGTCTGTAATTTTGACTTAGCTGTTGCACGAGTGTTTATTATTTTTTTCCGTTAAACTCTTTTTGCCAAACTACTTGGCAATATATGATTAGGTATAAATGAGACAAAAGATGTAGTATAGTCTGGTTATAATTATCTAAAGGTGCATCTTATATACTAACGACTTCGTGTTGATAACAGATAGTGGAAACATTTAATAGATACTGAACGTGCGATAAGGAACATAAGATTGTGATGTAGATTGTAGATACAGCACAAAGATATTGTACTGTAACAGTACACCCCCCTTTAAAAAAAAAAAAAAAAATATGGTAATAGTGTTTACAATATAAATTTGACCTAGACCTTACTAGTTATTTGCTGATGTATATAAATAATAATGCTATTGTACGCGGTGGAATTTGATGACGCCTGTTGTGGTGTGATTTGCTGACGTCTGTAATTTTGACTTAGCTGTTGCACGAGTGTTTATTATTTTTTTCCGTTAAACTCTTCATTCTTCTGTCCAGTGTTTTCATTATGCCGTAAATTAGGATCACGCCGATTGTTAAAATAATCTGTCCCATTGCAACATTTCTTGTCCACCGTAAGTCCTCCTGGATCAGGTTACGGAGTTGGTCCGCTTCGTTTTGATTGAGGCAATTGTCCGTATTGTATGTTATCTGGTCCTTAGAACTTTGATTTCCCATTTTAGATGTCTTGTTGTTACGAGTAGTTGTGAATTAATGGTATATGTTAAGATCTATGTTAATATATATACGAATAGCTTGCTTATATCAGCGATTTTTTATAGACGTACTACTGGCTTTACTTTACGTCCCGATCGTGTAGTGTACGTGTGTGAATGCCTGTCGTAATCCTTTGAATCTGGCACGTAGTTTGATTCGTCATTGATCATGAAAGCTGGTTTCAATCTATCAATTGATATCACTGTCTCTTTATCCCTAATTCTAATGCAAAATGTTTTATCTGTTTTACTAATTACTGGGTAGGGTCCTTCATACGGCGGTGTCAGGGCTTTCTTAATTCTATCACACCGAACAAATACGTGTGAGCATTCTTTGAGTTCGGGATGCACAAATATAGCTTGATTGTGTTTTTTTCTTTTCGGAATTGATGTCATTTGTGTGATGTCCTTTTGAATTTGTTTTACAAACTCTTCGTACGTTGATAACTGTGCTGCTGATGACTCAAAAAATCCTCCAGGGAGTCGTATTGGCGTTCCATATGTCATCTCTGCTGAACTATAACCTGTGTCTTCTCGCAAGCTACTCCGCAACCCGAGTAAAACTGTTGGAATTTCTTTTAACCAATTTTCGTTGGATTCTCTTGTCATTAACGCCGCCTTTAAAGTTCTATGAAATCTCTCTATCATTCCATTGGATTGTGGATGATAAGGTGTTGTCCTAATTTTATGTATTCCCAAAAATTGTGAGAGTGACTCAAATATTCTTGATTCAAACTGTCGGCCTTGATCCGTAGTAATGCGCAATGGACATCCAAAACGAGTAATCCATCCCTCGAAAAGTGTCTTGGCTACTGTTTCTGCAGTTATATCTTCTACCGGAAATATTTCGGGCCATGACGTACAACGATCTATGATTGTGATTAAATATCTCTTCCCTTGTGAAATCGGAAGTGGTCCGACGATGTCAATATGTAAATGTTCAAAACGTTGCGCTGTCATAAATGTACCAGGAGGTGATATCGTATGTCGTTGTATTTTTGATTTTTGGCAGGCTATACATGATCTACACCAGTTATTGATATCTTTGTTCATATACGGCCATAAATACCTTTGGGTTATCATTTTTCTCGTAGTTCTTTTTCCTGGATGGCTCATACCATGAATGGTATCGAAAATTTGTTTGCGAAAATGCTTTGGTAAGTAGGGGCGGCTTTTTCCAGTAGAGGTGTCGCAGGTGATGTTTATTGTGGAACCCGGAAGCGTAATGTTTTTGAATTTTAATCTTTTATTGTCATGTAATTTACTTAGTTCATTATCTGTTGATTGACATTTTTCCAATTCAGCGTAATCGATAGGTGATGGCACGTATATTTCCTCTATTCGAGATAAGGCATCGGCGGTAATATTGTCACGTCCGCTTATGTGTTGAATGTTGGTACTGTATTGTGAAATGAAATCTAACTGCCGGACCCGTCGCGGTGTATCGTTTGATGATGGTTTTTGGGAGAATGCGTATGTCAAAGGTCGGTGATCCGTAAATATTGTAAATTCTCTTCCCTCGATTAATCTGTGAAAATGTTTGACGGCCATGTATATTCCTAACAGCTCTCTGTCAAACGTAGAATATTTTTGTTGAGTTTCGCTCAATTTTTGTGAAAAAAATCCTAATGGTTCCCAATTGCGTCCGGATTTTTGTTGTAAAACTCCACCAACGCAAGTAGCACTAGCGTCGGTCATGAGCGCTAGTGATGCGTTGCGGGAAGGATGCGCTGTTAACACTGCGTTTTTCATGCTTTCCTTGCATTTTTCGTAAGCTTTGTCTGCTTCCGTTGTCCAAGGAACAGGTGAATTATCGTTCTTTTTTGAACCATGTAGATATTCGTTTAAAATTCTTTGATTTTCCGCTGCGCATGGAATATTACTTCTGTAGAAATTGACCATGCCCAAAAATCTTCTTAATTCTTGAATTGTTTTCGGTTTGGGAAATTCCATGATTGCTTTGTAATTTTCTTCGGTAGGGAGTATTCCTTGGCTCGTTATATGATAACCTAAGAAATCTATTTCCCTTCTGAGAAATTCGCATTTTTCGAGATTAATGGTTATTCCATTCTCGTGTAAACGTTTGAAAACCGTTTCTAAATGCTGATAATGCAAATCTTCGTTGTCCGATGCAATGAGACAGTCGTCTACAAATATAAATACGTAGTTTAAATCTCTAAATAAGGAATCCATGAATCGTTGAAATGTTTGTGCCGCATTGCGTAATCCGAAAGGCATTCTTAAGTACTCAAAAAGTCCAAAAGGTGTGATGATGGCTGTTTTTTCTATATCTTTAACAGGAATACAATGGTATGCTTTACGTATATCTATCTTGCTTAGTATCTTCTTATTTTCTAATATGTATGTAAAGTCAGTTAATCTTGGTAGTGGGTATTTGTCCGGTACTGTCGTGCTATTGAGCATTCGATAGTCTCCGCACGGTCTCCATTCGCCATTTTTCTTTTTTACCATATGTAATGGGCTTGCCCATGGGCTATTTGACGGTCGGCAAATTCCGAGTTCTATCATATTTTGAAATTCCTTTTTGGCTATGTCGTATTTTTCTGGAGGTAATGGTCTTGCCCGAGCTGCGACGGGTGGTCCTGTAGTGATAATGTGATGTTCAATCTTATGTTTGGGCGCATTGCGGAGAGAGGACCTTTTCGTGATGTCTTCGTATTTGTTTAAAAGTTGCGTAATACGTGGATTCGTTCCCACTGCGATAGTACGAATTGTTTGTTGTGTCGCTTTTTCCGAAGTTACATGCGTTGTCAGCTCTGTAACTTTGTCGATAAGTTTGCGACCTGCTATGTCGACTAATAGTTTATAGTGCTCTAGAAAATCTGCTCCAATTATTGGTTGTGTAACATCGGCGATTACAAAATTCCATTTATAACATCGTTGTAGTCCTAAATTCAAGGTAAGCGTCTTCTCGCCGTAAGTCCTAATTTTAGTCCCATTTGCAGCGTATAGTGTGTATTGTTCATTTTGTAAAATTGAATGTCTCTGTTGCTTGCTAATGACTGAAATATTTGCGCCCGTGTCAATCAAAAACTTCATACCACTTTTTCGGTCGGTAATGGTGAGGCGATTGGATGGGTGGATTGCACAGAGTTTCGCCGTTGTCTGTGCTCTTATTCGTTTCCCTGGTTCCGTACGTAAGTCATTGGTTTCCAACCGCATGGTTTAATGCAGTTCTTTGCATATTTTCCGAATCTTTCGTGGTAGTAACAAAATCGATTTGCTCCTCTATAGTTTGTTCTCGGCCTCATAATCGGGAATTGTTGACGTTTCTTGAAATGATTGTGCGTGTTGGGTCGATAGCCATATTGACCTTGCTGAATTGCGTCAATATCTATCTGTAATTTTGCTAGCTGGGCTAAAATGCATGCTGTATTGTTGTCGTTTGAAGTGTCGTTGCTAACAGCTGATATTTCGGTTACTTTTGAATTCATTATTATTTTGTCTGCAATTTGGCTCAGTTTGTCAATTTCCATGTCTTCCGTAACTGCTAGAACCGTAGTAACTGATGTTGGTAAAAGCCTGAACCATAGTAGTTTAATTGTTTCGTCACTGATTTTTCCTCTCCCGAGGACTCGCATTTGACGTAATAACTGCGAAGGTTTTTGATCAACGAGTTCTGTCGCTATTACTGTACAGTATTTGTATTCGTCTCCTTGCTTCTGTGGTGCTCATATGGCTTCTAGTTGCGTGAACCATAATCTTGGTTGGTCTTTCCAAAATTCCGGAATGCGGGATAAAACCGAGGTGCCAGCAGCTACTTCAAGTGTTCCTTGCTGATTTATGTTCGCCTTGCACGGTGATTGTGCCATGTTTCTTGCTGCGTATTCGTTCGTCGGGGTCACCAATTTGCCAAACTTCTTGGCAGTATATGATTAGGTATAAATGAGACAAAAGATGTAGTATAGTCTGGTTATAATTATCCAAAGGTGCATCTTATATACTAACGACTTCGTGTTGATAACAGATAGTAGAAACATTTAATAGATACTGAACGTGCGATAAGGAACATAAGATTGTGATGTAGATTGTAGATACAGCACAAAGATATTGTACTGTAACACCAGGCAAATACACATTCGCACATGAGATAAGGTCTCTTCGTGTTCTAACAATTCCAGTGATTTTGCCTTTCTGTACACGCTCCTTTGAAAATGAACAAAACATCCATGTATTGCGGCTTGCGGAAAAACTTGCTCAATAGCACTTATTGTCGATGCTTCAAAATCCAGGATGAACTTTTTAGGGTTGAATTCGGGCAGAATGTGTTTAATAGTTTTGAACATTGTTCTATAAGTGCTTGCAGACTTATCAACAAGAAGTACGTAAAATATGAGAACTATGTTTGTTTCATCTTGTTGATTATTGTTACTTATATCTCCATGTATGGTATATACCTGTTTAAAAGGTACAGGGCAACAATCAAATGTGCCATCACACATATAATCACTCACATTTTTAAGATTAGTTCGGCCCTTTGGTGACACAAATATAATAATTCTGTTGTTGTCTTCAGCATAATCTATCAAGAGGTTCGATTTGAATTTTTGAGGAATAATAACATCAGTTGGTTTACAGAATGACGTTTTAGGAACTTGCAATTCCTTGTTCCTTGATCTGTATAGTGAACTTTTCAAAGATTGGTATGATGGTATTTCTTCACTTGGCCCTTTGTTTTTTAATTCTGCCATTCTTTTTTCAAATATTTGTTGAACTGGATCGTAATTGATCGTCACCTCTTTCTTTAATTCCTCCACAGCAACACGCACTTCATTTTTGAAAAAATCTGGCACACATTGTGGTAAATGATTTTTTTGAATACTGACAAAGTCACTTTCGGTATTTTTTATTTTTTCTATGCATTACGTAGCCATGTCCGGCATGTAGCAACCATTTCCCTCCCAATCTGTTTCTCGTAAACTGATAATTTCGATCGCGCCCTCTAGAAGGACCAGCTTCCGACATGTTTGAATGACACACTGAACTTTCTTATCAATTGCTAATGGTATTACTAACTATTTAGTACATAACACACTTACTTAAAAGAGATACAAAATACAAATTTATGGTAAGATGAAAAAAGACAGATATATTGTCCATAAACAATAGAACCAGTGGCCAGGGACGCTAGTTCTATTGTTTATAATTACTGGTTTATGCGCGCTCAGGTAAATTTTTGCAACCCTTTACGCCCCGTTGTGCTTACTGTTTGATTTTTTTAAATAAATAGTTATCGTTGTCTATAATACATTTTAAAATATAATTTTATATTCTGTTTAGATTACCATTGCATTTACTTTTTGATTTCATGAAAATGTACTTATAATAATATCGAGTATTCAAAATATCGCAATGTAAAAATTTTATTATAAATTAAAAAAGACCCTCGATAGTTAAATCGTGTTAGCCCTCTAAACTTTGAGATACACGAACCTAGTAATATTTTGATGCAAGCGTTGCTGTCGAGGAACCTTGGATCATTCTGATTACCTATGGATGTACTTTACCAGTTAAAGGTCCTCCGACACAACAACGCTGGCATCAAAATATTACTAGGTTCGTGTATATGAAAGTTAAAGGGCTAACACAATTTATTTTTGAATTTTTTGGGGGTACCTACCTATATTTTGTGTCAGTTTTTTTTAAATTATTAATTTAATATTTTTATTTTACGTGTTTTAAATTGATCTACTAGTCAAGTCCTTTCATTTGATATCAATATTGAGGGAGTTGTGAAAAAAACATAAACAGGTATTTTGTGGTGGCGCCATCTTGGGTTTTAAATTTGTCAAAGTATATTTTACTAGTACAGCCCTTTCATTTGATACATATGTTGAGACAAAATTCGTATGTATACACACACACACACACGTCAAACTTATGATATCCCTTCATTTTACGTCGGGGGTCAAACACTATGATTCGACATTCTATACCAATTATGATCACAAATACCTGAATTACTTTCGTCTTTAACACATGCCTACATTTTTGTACTTCTTTTGTTGACTCTACAAGTTGAAAATCGTAAAACCCTATTTTTATAATATTTATCGCATTCGGGTCCCTCCGAAACGGGTGCCTCAGAAACCGGGGCTCTCCGGTACGAACCCTTAGTCACTGCCTTTAAGGGGGCATTACACCGAGTGAATTATCTATTTAGCGCTACGCACACAGCGACACCGTCGCCGGCCTTGCTCTTTCGCACACAACCATTACTTCAAATCTTTCTTTTTTTGTTGGATAGCCCATTTATCGAGGAAGGCTATAGGCTATATAACATCGCGCTACAACTAATAGAAGCGGAGTAGCGACGAGAAATGTTGCAAAAACGGGGAAAATTTACGCATACGAAGTTGCGCGGGACAGCTAGTTATATTATATCATATTTTGAGACATCAAAATACGAGAACGTGCGAGTGGGTAATTGTGAATACGTGGATAGAAACGTAAGTAATATTGTAATAACACGATTGTAATAGTAAAAAATGACAATGAATGAAAGTCATGCCTATCCAAAAACATTACCCATTGCTGCGACATATACGTACGTAGTGTATTGTGTACCTACTGTACTTTGTCGGAACCAATATGGAAGTGAAACCTAACACGACGACGACTCACATTGTTTGTGAAATAAACGCATAAGACGTCACTGACGGCTGTGACGGCCATGGCCACATTGATACATGTGTGGATATAGCAAACAATAATAAATCTTTATCTTTATCTGTGGTACCGGCTTAAGAATAGTACCACTCCATCACTTCCCGTGGGTGTCGTCAAGGCGACTAAGGGATTTACCACCGGAGGGCGGGCAGCAGCGTCCTCTGTGTATTTTAAAGCCTTACTGCGATCGCCAACCCGCTCGCCAAGCGTGGCGATTATGGCAATTACCCCCAGGGTATTGGGGAGACCCGTGCCCAGCAGTGGGACATCATATGGGTTGATATGTATATACTAGCAGCCTGCCCCGGCTTCGCACGGGTGTCATGTCGTAGTTTTTTATACCTTGAGTTACTTTATTGTAATTTACGTAGGGATCTCTATTTTTTTTTACTATAAGTATATATGTCACTTCCTGATAGTGTAGCTTTCTAATGGTGAAAGAATTTTAAATCGGTTTGGTTATTTTTAAGTTTATTCGTTACATACAAAAATATAAATCTTTCCTCTTTATAATATCATTCGTGGATGCCGCGCAGTTACACCAGCGTAGTTCCCGTTCCTGTGGGAATACAGGGATAAAAAGTTGAATATGTCACACGGGGATAATGTAGATTCCCAACGGTGAAAGAATTTTAAAAAATGGTCTAATAGTTTTTAAGTTTATTCCTTACATACAAAAATATAAATCTTTCCTCTTTATAATATTAGCATAGAATAAATATAGAAGTATGGACTAGCGTTTCCCTGCGGCTAGCGATAAAAACTATCCTATGTCCTTTTCCGGAACCAAAACTATCTCCGTAGGTTCAATTTTATCTCAATCGGATCAAGCGTGAAAACGTGACAGACATACAGACAGAACTACTTTCAAATTTATAATATTTTTTTGGATTACTAGTCCAGGTTGTCCCGCTGCTGGACACAGGCCTCACCTTCTTCACTTCCACTGTGTTTGTCAGAAGAAAAGAAGAAAGTGAAAGAAATGTGAAATCAGTCAGTTGGCATGTACATCTAAACCTAACTGTCGAACGTAACGGCGTCGCGGGAGATGGACAGGGAGATCGTGTGACATCTAAGAAGTACTGCAAAACTGCAATACGTAGTGACACTAAGATTCTATTAGCAGTGGCTATTGTCTCCCCCCTGCTAAACTCCCCCGGTTTCCCTCTACCTAATTGTGCCTAAGTTTTATCCAGTAGTCTCGCTTAGAAAGAGACATCTGTTCTTTTTATACATAGTGTCAAATCATGGTTACCATAGTCACGAAAGAGAAAGACAGTATCTCAAAATGTCAAATAGATTCTTGTTCTCTTCTCTTTTTCATAGTGTTGATACCAGTCTTCAGTATAACCTAGTCCAAATGGAAGACGTCCAAATGTCATAGTCAATGGTGCCATAATTTTGCATACATCCATTCGGACATCGTCCACTTGGAAATCTTTCATTTGGTAGTCATCCAAATGGATGCATCGTCAATGGCCACCTAGCTTTTACTTGCGTGGATTTCGATACTACGGTGTCAAAGTCATGGTGTTATCTGTACCATCTACCGTTTGTTAAATTTCTTCAAACCCATTCTCCGATTCAGACGTGATTGTGTACCAAATATGTAAATAATTAAACCTGAAATCTGAAATTTATAAAATAAACTGTTTCTTTATCTGAATCTGTGTATTACAAGAGATTACCTACCTCGTTTGTATTGGGTCCAGGTTCACAGTACTTTAGCAGAATTTACAGAATTTTGAAGAAGAAGAAGAACTTTGAATCCAACAAGCATAAGAAACCTTATAAGTGGGATTCACTTATTTCCCAGGGAGGGATTTAAAAGGGAATATGAAAGTGGCGCGAACCTCGTCTTCGTTTTAACTGACTAGTTGTATTTGTATGACAAAATACCGAATATATTCTCGTGTTTTAGGTGGCTACGTTTGTACCAGTCATCCATCTATCTTCTTTGCAACAGAAAAACTAAAGATAAGTATATATATAACTAAACTAAAGTAAGGCATAAAAAGATATTGAATCAGTACCTACGTAACCATATTTTGTTTGTTAAACATAATATATTATTTTAATCTGAAATCCTGATAGGTACTGTCTTACGATAAAGGATAATTATTATAATCAAGTATTAAATACCTACGAGATTTTTCCAACAGCTATACTCTCGTAGAGTTCATATAAATATAGCCTTCGTGTTTGTGTTATTCTAATCGCGAAAATCTATCCTGCCGTTTTTGCGTGAAATAGAAACAATCGCAAACTATAAATATGACTGCCTTTGTGGCGTGGTGGGAGTGTGTGCGACTGCTACGCTAGAGGTCGTGGGTTCGATTCCCACACGGGACACCATTTTGTGTGATCAACAAATTGTTGTTCCGGGTCTGAATCTGGATGTACTTTGTGTCTGTGACTTATATGTTTGTAAAGTCCCCCGTGACATAGGGCTTGTACCCTACTACGGGAGTCGTCTTTAAAAAAAAACATCATAAACTTTCGCTACTTTAATATTTCCTGCTTTAATTACCTATTTCCTTTTTTATCTATTTTATGGGGACAGAATATTTACATATTTCATATTTTACTTTGTCGAAGTTACTGTTTGGAACGTTATTAATTAGGTTTTTGGCAAAAGAAAATGCTATAATTGGGTAGGCAGCAGATAATATGCATTTTTGTACTTCTAACACTTTTTTATGTTTTATATACTTACCCAAATATTAATTTTATATGACTTAAACTGTGAAAATACTTATGTCAGTCTGTGTGCTTGATGAAATTTGATGTGTAGACCGTTTGAAATTTGTAGAGAATACCTAGTTTTTAATTGAATTGGTTAAACGTTTTGCGATAAAACAAATAATATAGTAAGTTGGCTATCTACTTACTATAATTGTGTATGTATAGCTATTTTTTATCGCATTACGTCAACCCATAGCTTCTTCACAAATTATGTTATACGTAAATGGGCACTTCATAACCACGCGGATCTGTGCAAATATTTGGCTAACATTAAACCAACTTAGTGTTTTGTACAGATTAGTTGATTTTGTTTAACCCAACACCACAAACGTTTGTATAAATATTTCACACCAATGATTTAAGAGTACATAATATTACTAGATTAGCAACTGAAAAAAAAACTGGGCAATAGCATGTCGGACCATGCTCAGTGTAGGGTTTCGCAGCCTTGAATAATTGCATCAGCAGAAGAGCGTATGTTTACGGCACTTACGCCATTTTGATGAGAAACGCAGTTTTTCAGCCATAACTCAATGAGGGTATATGCGATCATGTCCAAAATAATTTTAGTTTAAAGTATTTATTGAGCGCTACCTTTGTGATTTTTTTCATATTTTTTGGTCACACGGTTCAAAAGATAAGGGTGTCCTCCCCGGACACAATTACGCAATTTTCAGAGCGATTATTACCAAAAATATCACTTAATCAAAAAAGTGTATTATATATCATAAAATGTTTTTGAAAGACCTGTCAAATGATGTAGGTACCCCACAATGATGATAAAAAAAAACAGTTTCTGTTACATGTATGGAGTGCCCCCCCAAAAAATATTTATTCTTATTATTTAGCTATTAAAATAAGTAGCGACTACTACAAGACACCTTTTCATTAAATTTCATCAATATTTATTGGCTAGTCTTCGAGTAAAATACATGTGACATACGGACAGACAGACGGCCATGACGAAACTATAACGGGTTCCATTATTGCCATTTGGCTACGGAACCCTAAAAAGGGAAGACACTAAAATATGCCACGACTTCAATGCCTACCACATGGCTGGGAAGACCGCCAGCATTGTATTATCATCTGTATACAATTGAGACACGATATTACGATAATAAATATTTATTACACATAATATGCCGGCGTATCGCCGCTGGGTCAAACGAGTCCTAGAGTAGAAACTGCGACTCATTAAACGTAAGATAGGGACCCAGCCCTATAGATCGACGACCTAAAGAAGGTCGCTGTGATGGACTGGATGTGGAAGACGGAGGACCGAGTGTTGTAGAAGAGGCTCCTGCAACCAGCTGTCCCGCGCAACTTCGTCTGCGTTTATTTTCCCCGTTTTTGAAAGAATTTTTCAATTCGGACTAGTAGCTCCTGAGATTGCCGCGTTCAAACAAACAAACAAACTCTTCAGTTTAATACTATTAGTATAGATGAACTGATACATGCTGATAATGATGATGCATAAATGATGTTACACTGTCGAACAAAAACAGGGTCCCAACTCGCAAGCATCAAGGAATAGAAAAATTTGAGGTCTAGTAACATAGTCCAGATAGTTGTTTCTTTTCTGGCCCCGGTTTGGCTACGGAAGTCTCGGGTTCGATTCCTGGGTCCGGACTTCAAATTTTTGTGTCTATCAAAAATGCAATTATTGTATTTATAATGTGTGTGAGTTTTAGTCTGTACACAAATTTTGTTAAGTTATAAAAGGCTTTGAATCTCTAGTTGAATATGACAAAAAATTACAAATTCTATTTGCTTTTGTGCCATTAATAAGTAGGTATGATTGCGTAATATAAGATAATGGTTTTTGCATAATTTTCGGCTTGTCTATATAATATTAACTTTAATTACTGTAATATTAATGGTAAATAACCTGAAATCATTTCGCAAATTTGTAAAATACATAATATTATAATAACAAATGATAATAACGGGTTTTTTGATTATCTGGCCCTTTAGCGTAACAGAATAATAAACCGATTGACAAAAAATGGCCACGGCTCTACCATTTTATTTATCAGATTATAACGCAATAAAGTTTAATATTATATTTTATTACGATTACTCACAAAATTTTGCGTTTGTATTAACTAAACCATACTACGAGTATATTTTCATATCTAAAATTGCAGCAAAAGTAATTGTGATGAAAGTTCAAAGAATGAATGTAAAAGATGTACAAGAAGAGGAAGACCTAATAAAATGGACGAATAGAACACAGAGATGACGTCTGACAGGAAAGTATTGAGGGATAATACATTACACGCATCCCAAATAAGACTGGATAAGGGTAGGAGGATGGTTATTGCTATATCTAAATTAAAAACTCATCAAACAGCCCAAGAACATATCCAGATGGCGGGTAAGGGATCAAAGCCCCAATTACCAGATTATAATATAAAATATTTTATTACTTGACGCACGTAATAAGCGGTTACGAATACATTCAATCAAATTGGAAATTAATAAAGATTCAGCGAGATAACGGACATCCACAAACCACGCGAGCGGTTCCGCAAGCAATAGCTATTAATTTACTGTAATTCAAGTAATCCCACTTACTTTATAATGAACTGTGAGTCACAGATCACGGCATCACAACGAACCTATTGAACTGACCGAAGGCCTTTGCCCTACACGGTAAAAAATAACCATTCACATAACAGTTAAAATTTAATTTATCTTTATCTAAAGTTAATGCCAAGGTCTACGAGACAAGAGAGCCTTGCTTTGAAGACCGATGTTTATGTAACGTCATTCAGGAAGTGCGGGTAGTTTATAATTAATCAGTGGCACGCACTTTCTGTCACAGTCTTGAGACAAAAATTACTTATGTAGGCACCTGATCATTAAAAGAAAAGCCACCTGAACATCATCAAACTCTCGTTGCCAAATTCAAGAGCCGTTTATTAATAACGTGAGGCGTTAAGTCTCGGCAAATACCTACTACGTATTTATTCCGCAATAAACATTGTAAAACTGCGTGAAACTGGATTAAAATAAGTGATACATGTTTCTCTACTAAAATATGATCAAAACTCTAACGACTTCTCGAAAAATCGCCCAAATCACCTTACGTAATTAATGGGCGGGGCTGTCTAAAGAATCCTTTAAGCGGATGTCATTATTTTTTTAATTACATGAGTCCGAGATTTATAGTAGTACTTACTCGAGGTTTAACTAGCCGTTATTAAAAAGTTCAACTATTCACCTTATGGCTTCATGACGAGGTCACTTCGATAGCGTGAAATTATTGAATTTTAATCTGGATTTATACGTATAGATTCACGAAATGTTTCAAATCCCAAGCAAGTTTAAGTTGACTTCCAAGATTCTACTTGATCTATACTAATATAATTTTATAAAGCTGAAGAGTTTTTTTGTTTGTTACTAAGTGGGTCGAATTGTTGGATATCCCATTTATCGAGGAAGGCTAGGTATATAACATCACACTACGACCAATAGGAGCGAAACAGAAATGAAAAAACGAAAAATTAAGCAGACGAAGTTGCGCGGGTCTGCTAGTCTATATCTATATCTATACTAATATTATAAAGAGGAAAGATTGGATTGTTTGTTTGTTTGTATTGAATAGGCTCTGAAACTACTGGACTGATTTGAAAAATTCTTTCATCGTTGTGAAGCTACACTAACCCCGGGTGACATAGGCTATTTTTTATCCCTGTATTCCGACGGGAATGAAAACTACGCAGGTGAAACCGCGAGGCGTCCGCTAGTACATAATGTAGTTACAAATGATACTATTTTATTTATGCATTTTATCAACTAATTGACATTAAACTGTCTATATCGCTTTTCTCTTTACAAGTGTATATTTCTCTTTATAAAGAATGGCAAGGGCAATACCTTGCCTTGCCATTTTTTTTAATTTCTCTAAAAAAGACCATCCAAGAACTATTACGGCTATCCCGACATCATCCTTATCAAACACAACCTAGTACATTAGGCAAATGAGTAGGTACAATAATAAAATATATATTTTACAATATAGACAAGGAAGGGAAACTATAAATTTAAACACCCATTGAAATCTAAAATGAACGTGTACACATTGAGTAAGTATAAATATTTATTTCGTATTGTGCTATGTCATTTGCAGTTCATTGTAACTGGCGTGCAAAGTACGCAATAAAAATATCTCGAATGTAATGCATGCCTTGTGCCTTCGGCCAAAGTCCAAAGTCGTCGAGTTCGAGCAGCCTTTTTGTGGACTTTGATCAGAATAAAAACGTCATATTACGTACTCATACGTACTAGACTGGCTAGTTTGAATATACGATATACTTAGTTATTTCTCAAGTCCATGTATGCTTGTTCAATGTCCACGTTTTCGAGCGCGTTCTGGCATTTTTCAATAACAAGGTGGCATAACTGCAGCAGCGACTTTTAATTAGCGTTTTTTTTTAATTTTAATGGTTTTTTCTTGATATACTTGTGCCTACTTATAACGCAAACAATAGGTGCGCCAACTAACACAGGAACAATCTAGCACAACATAGGAAAGTGATCGTAATAGTGAGTGATAAAAATCAAGCTAGGGTAGTTTCGGAAACCCACTCTTGAGGCGACGCTGAGCTGAGCTGAACTAGTCTACCTATGACCACGGCCGTTGCAATACGGCCGAAACGTCGGGAAATCAAAAAACAAGCTATATTATGTCGTAATATATATATATACATATATATTTTTCATAAAGTGATCCTATCCGATCAATGCTGATCGAAGAAACAAGAGACTAGACTACTCCGGCATTCGAGTCGCAGACTTTACAAATAAACAATTCACGGAAACCGGACAAAATGTACTACAAAATAGGAATAGAACAACAATTTGTTGAACATCAGCTTGACTCGACATTGTGGGCATAGAATCAGTATAAGAATAGGTTTGATAGATTTTGAACCGTGTCCGTGTCTATACACACAATGTCCCGGGTCGCTATCGTTCTTTCCACCACTGCACAATTAGTGCAGAGATCAGACCAAAGTGGCATAACTAGGAAATGGTGATAAGTATCTACTTATAAATCGAAAGTTTGAATTAAATAGCACACCTAGAATAACATAAACACACTCGATAAACGGAGTCGGTCGAGAAGCCGCCTGCAAAAACTAATCAAAACCTACGTCAATACCTGCTCAATGAATAAAATTGATATATGTTTAATAAGTATTAGGTCAAAATAACAGCTTTTTTATTTAAATTCTG
The DNA here is from genome assembly GCA_945859575.2 of Herminia tarsipennalis. Classification (NCBI taxonomy): domain Eukaryota; kingdom Metazoa; phylum Arthropoda; class Insecta; order Lepidoptera; family Erebidae; genus Herminia; species Herminia tarsipennalis. The sequence continues at coordinate 21,558,793 of OX243836.2, forward strand.
TCTAATTTACTCGGTAGATATCTATACTCAAAAACCAGTTATTAAAACTGGTGATCTGCGATTAACAATGACAGCTGTAATTTATAATTTACAGGTAATTAATCCAACAAAACTGGTTAAATAAATATTATAGTACATATATTTGCTAGTTATATTAAAACTATGCTTTTAAAAACACGTTCACTTTTAAAACCCTAGTTTGAAAAGAATGGGTATTTTTAAGTCAAAAAATATTTAAGGCAAAAACTTATACCTCTTTTCTTTTCTCTTGAAACGTGAAGCCTGCAAACTGAACCGTACCTGCTAACCGTATCATAATTCTCAGCAAGTCTGAACATTACACCTCCACATATATTTTGATGCATAACAGGCAACTGCCACATACTTTCTCTTAACACTAAGATGTCGCAAGACGGCGAGGTTGCCGTAAACAAATATTTTTTGACCTCCGTTGATAACTGCGCCTCACTTTAAGTGTTTCCTTCACAAATGCTTGCTTGGCTTTAAAAGCTTAAACACTTAAATATACTTCATTCAATTTGTATTTATAATACTTGATGCTTCGGCCGTGGCTTCAATTGTCCTACAATCTATATAGCGCATTGCTGTAGGTATTATAAATTGCCTTTATTTGGTGTCTTATATAACAAAATACTTACAGACTCATTCTTCAATCGCCAGAAAAGCACATCTAAAGATATTTGCGAAGATATAAAAATTATCTACACACGGAGATTTTTTATTTTTATTTTGGTGTATTGTTAGGAGTTGGTTCACGTCGGTAGTAGAATGGTAGGATTAAGAGTCCGATGCCTTAACCATTAGGCTACCACCGCTTTACCTACTATATAACCAAATTGGCAGTATAGAATCTTCGTTAATCCTCCCATTGGAAATAAAAATAGTACACGCAATTTACAATTTTATCCGGATTCAGTCAGGAGGTTGCGTACAGATAGAGAGATATGACTTTTCACGCTTTTTTTAAATCACTATTTCACACCTATATGTTAAGATTCTTCTAACAGTGGTCTGTAGTAATGGCTAAAAATAATATTTTTAATCCTATCTAAAAAAGTGCTAATATTGTTGCCGGCTAAGTAAAGAGCATGTTTTTAAAAATAACATAATGTCGAGGGAATGAAAGACCATTTTTTGAAGGATTGTTGAAAGATTTATTATACACTTAACATGAAGAAACATATGTTTATCTTAACCTTCTATGTGAACGTATCTACGTAGTAAACGAAACCACTTCTATTTAAAGAATATCTGTATGTGTACAGCGTCAGAATTTTAGCAAACATTTATTTCTGAATGTCAAGATAGCTACTTAATAATCATTGATATTCATGAAGTGTACTCTTTTATAACTACGACAACGGACTAAGAATAAAATAAATTCCTAGTAGTTTATGTACAGGTGGTCAAAAATGTGGTTTATCACCCTACGGTCGAAGTTTGCTTGCACGACATTAAACAATAAGATTGATTTCCATTTGAAATTATATTATGACTATTACTAAACTCAACTTTATTGGTTATTTGTTACAGAGGGAGTTTTGTCTAACCCAGTAGAGCAATTTCTTGGTGCACTGTAGTCACTGTAAGTAGGTATATAGTTTTTAATCATCATCAGCCTATCGCAGTCCATTGCTGGACGTAGGCCTCTCCAATTCAATTAAATTTCAATTCAATTTGTTTATTAGCAGATAACAGAGATCCACATTGTTAGTAAAATACTTATATCTAATGTTAGTAAATAATTCAAATAATGTTAGTAATAAGCGACGTTATAAAAGAAGAGTTGATACTCTCCGCTATCGTTTGTAGAATGCTGGTGTCACTGACCCGCATTCTGTGCACTAATGAGGCAATTTTCTTGCGAATTACAGCATGGAAACCGTCAGTTTGGTACTGCGTAAACATTTCAGAAGCACTACAAAAACGGGGTAGTCCCAACAGCACTCTAAATATATTATTATATTGAATGCGCAGCATATCTAACGATCTTTTGGTGTAGTTGACCCACAGACTGCCCGCATATTACACACCACTTTGTTCTATCTTCGGCTTCTCGCATCCAGCTCCTGCCGGCCGTTTTGCGTAAATCATCAGTTTTTATTAATATAATTAAAAACCCACAGCGCTGTATTACGGATTCGTTTTGCGTGTAGGTACTTACCAAAGGGTCCGAGCGATAGGGTTGGAGTCAAGTGTAGGTATGGAATACTCATAAATAAGACAGTTTTGTGATGAAACAACTAAAGTTTATTTATATCAAAGTTTTAAACTAATTCACAAAGACAAATTATTTCCTTACAATCCAATCGTAATTAACAAATAAGGTAGTAGGTTAATGAAAATGTTAATACTCATAATTAATTTCTTAATTATCATAATCGAAATAAACATACATTATATTAGGTAAATGAAAACGTTAATATTATGATACAAGCATACGATATTGTTACAATATTTGTATATATAGTGTAATTTAAAAAGAGCGCTTTCCGCTGTTCATACATAGACACATAAACAAAAGAGTGGTCCCAATAGGAACATAGTTATCAATAATAATGCCCTTGAGCCGAGATCTTTACTTATCTACGTCAACAAACACAAATTGTTATATTTAGTAAGAAATAGCTGAAAGGATGTTTACATATTGTCGACTAAAATTGATGGTAGTAAAAAAACGTGCTTCGTAATGATCTAATAAAATTAATAAATGAAATTATCGTAATAAAATTTAGATAATTACGATATAGTATCTACATAATTTAATTCATCCTAATTAAAGAAAATTGTATTACAAAAATTACCGACAATGTTAGGTCAATGTGATTAGAAATCGAGATTTCAAATTATAAACGATAAAAAACTTGATAAAAATACCGAAAAACAAATAGTTGATCAATGTAGTTATAAACAAGATCATAACAAAAATGTTTTAGCATAGATATACTAATGAAAAAGAAAATTGTTACGTTTAATTAATAAATTTATTAGGCTTTACTAATTAATTATTATACGACAGAAATTGGTCAAACATAAATACGCCATAAATTACAAGCTTTTAGCGTATTTATCATTAGACATAAAAAAAAAGAAATTTAATTTGAAGAGCACTTGAATAAGATGAAATTTCAATAATTAAAAAAGGAAAAGTAAAAAAGAAATTTCAAAATGTAAATACTGCCAATAATTACTAAGCGGCTGTACCCTAATGGCTAAGGAATGGGTCTCGCCTAATCCTACCCATTAGGCTACTAACGTGAACCCACTCCTAACTGGAGGGGTTAACAAGACTGCTAGTAAAGTGGACTCAATCCCACATTGCTAATTACCATTAAAAAAAAAATGCTACTGTCATTTTTGGGTAATCGGAAGGGGTCTTCAGAAATGAGCCTCACAGCAATATTGTGAGACCTTATTATAATAATTACTACTACAATGTGTTCTTGAGGACTTTGCTTGTTCTTGCTCCAGAGAAAGCAGAGTCCTGCCGGATTAATTAAGCGAGTACCATCTCGGTTCGTTACTGTTAGAACACATGTAAAAGTTAGTACCTGTATTAGTAGTTTTTATATTAAGGTTGCTGTGTGCCTCATTTCCGAAGAGCCCTTTCGATCACCCAAACATTACATGTATGGTGTCAGAAGTGGGATATCACGTAAAACTGTACACTATTCATACTTTGTGAATTTGTGCAGCGTGATCCTGATTAAGTAAAATAAAATAAAAGTGCGTGCGTTGAAATCGAGTCGAAGTACAAGTAGTAGACGTTAAATGCTTACGAACAATCGTCGATCAAATGCAATGTCGATCTACAGTCTTCAGGCTGGAGGCCTACTAATGAAAACGAAATTTTGATTAAAAATGAGGTAGTAGTAATACAGACCTAAGAACATCTATATAATATACTCGTGTCAGAAAATCGTCCATGGGTTCGAACTTCTTATGCTTACCCAAAATTTTATTAGAATAGTCGCCGTAAACTTATGAAATTTAAGTAAACGAAAATTCATAAATTTCGTTTCAAAGAAAGGGAGTAGGCCTACTGGTTCGTGAGTCCACTGTGTGCTATAACTACCACGGCACAAAGGAAAAGGTGGTTCACCGGAAAACAGTGACAAGCAAGAACAAGTTCTTCGTCGAGGCTCCCAGATACTTTGTCCAGCTATATAAGGAAACTAAAGCGCTCTCCAAACTGATAAAAGACTTCGGGTCTTACGGAAACTTCGGTCTCCAACGTAAAAAGAAAAAGAAGTAAGTAAGTAAGTGAAACTGTATCGTTAAAATTAATAAAGATGGTAAAACCAGAAGAAATAGAAACCGCAGATAAGTCAATGGCGACTTCAAGAGGAAACAAGTCTAACTTTAGCAGAACAAATGATAAATAGATACAATGGTGACAAGGTAAATTTGCACGTACTTATAGATGGAGACTAACAATGCTCATAGCCATTTAAACCCCAAATTCAGTATTGCGTTTCTATCAGTTGTACTTTAAAAAACAGATAGAAATATTAGATCAACACTTTTAAATAGATAATTTGATTCTTGGGAAGTATTAAAAAAAACTGTTTTTAGAAACGCAAATTCGCTCAATGGCAACCCGAGTTAAATTCACGAGTCATGAATTGAATTTTAGACAAGGGAGCCCCTTGCTCCAGAGAAAGTAGAGTCCTGCCGGGTTAATCAAGCGAGGATCATCACAGTTCGTTACTGTTAGAACACATTGTAATAGTTAGTACCAATATTAGTAGTTATTATAAAAAGGTTGCTGTGAGTCAAATTTTCGAAGACCCCTTCCAATCGGTTCCAATCTTCCAACAGTTTTACGCGATATCCTACTTCTGACACCAAAATGTAACCAAAATGTGGGGTACATTTTGGTCACATTTTGGTGTCAGAACTGGGATATCGCATAAAACTGTAAACTATTCATACCTCGCGGTGAATTTGTGCAGCGTGATCTTGATTAAGTAAAATAGGTTAAAAATGCGTGCACGGAAGTCGAGTCGAAGCTTACGAACAATTTCCGATCAAATGCAACGTCGGCTACAGTCTTCAGCCTGGAGGCCTACTAATGAAAACGAAATTTCGATTAAAAATGAGGTGGTAGTAGGAAACTTCGGACCCAACGTATAAAGAAAAAGAAGTAAGTGAAACCGTATCGTAATAATTAATCAAAATGGTAAAAGCAGAAGAAATAGAAAACGTAGATAAGTCAATGGCGACTTGAGGAGGAAACAAGCCCGTAGAGAGTTTTATCGATATAACTTTAGCAGAACGAATGATAAATTTAGCAAAACAATGGTACCAAGCCAAATTTGCAAGTACTTATAGATGTAAAAATTCTCATAGCCTTTTAACCCCCAAATTCATTATTGTACTTTAAAAAATAGATAGAAATATTAGATTAACACTTTTAAATAGATCATTTAATTCTTGAGAAGAATTAAAAAAACAGATTTGAGAAACACATGTTCGCACAATGGCAACACGAGTTCAATTCGTGTAAGCAATGCAAACATGAAAGTCCTAAATTAGTCCAACCGTGTTGAAAACTGTCTAATTAAATTAATAAAATCACTCCTATTAAACTAGATAATAGTGCGCGGGAAGCTAGTGTTAACTTATCTAGCTCTAAATATTTTTATTAGCGATCTTACACCTCAGTTAGACATTTTATTAAAATCACAGAAACCTAGTAGTTTTGAAGAAGCCGTTTCAATAGCGTTATCGGAAGAACAAGAAATAAAATCGCGTCATAAAATGAGTTTTAGACAAGGGAGCCCCTTGCTCCAGAGAAAGCAGAGTCCTGCCGGATTAATCAAGCGAGTACCATCTCGGTTCGTTACTGTTAGAACACATTGTAATAGTACTTGTATTAGTAGTTATTATAATAAGGTTGATGTGTGTCTCATTTCCGAAGACCCCTTCCAATCACCCCAACAGTACATTTATGGTGTCAGAAGTGGGATATCACGTAAAACTGTACGCTATTCATACCTCGCGGTGATTTTGTGCAGCATGATCCTGATTACAGTAAAATAGGGTAAAAGTGTGTGACGGTTCACCGGAAAACAGTGACAACCAAGGCTTCCCTTGCTTGTCACTGTTCTTCGTCGAGGCTGCTCGATACTTTTCCCAGCTACATAAAGAAACTAAAGCGCTCTCTAAACTAATAAAAGACTTCGGGTCTTCAGAAAACTTCGGTCTCCAACGTATAAAGAAAAGGAAATAAGTGCTAGTTATAATAAAAAATAATAATAATAATAACTTTTATAATAATTACACACCTTGAGATGCGCAATATAATAATAGATATGGTAATAATAGAAATTTTAACTCCGGAAACGCAGAAAATAAGAAGAATTTAAACTAAACAGATCTTAGGGTGATAGCCAACCCAAGGACTATCGATTCGATATAGGCCGAGTTAGATATGAGAACTTCCATTTACGTTAAATTGAATTTAGGTAATAAAGGAAAAGAAAGTGATTGTTTAATTCATACAGGAGCAGAATTAACTCTAATAAAAATTGGTTCTCTTATATAATTAAGGACGTCAAATCAACCAATACAATCGATTACGAAACGTTAACGTTACGGCTCGAAAGTTTAGGTTTCTCGATAGAACCAAGGTGTGAGAAAATTATATCGATTTATGCACAAAGTGATAAAGATTTAAACAATGGTATAATATGCATAATAATAATAATTAGTTATTTGTTGTACCACATAAGACACTAGCTACTAGGTTGTAGAAATAAAGAACCTTTTGACTCTGATTTAATTGATAGCGGAACTTTAACAATTATAGATAGTGGTAAGTTGTATACATGAAATATTAAACTTCAAAGCGAAACAAATGGTCTTACATGTGAGCGTAACAAATTTTTACCTGTAATTGATATATTAAACGATGATTGTTGTAGAAAAACTAAGGATAAAAATATAACTGTAATTGATTTTATTCCTTTAAAATCTCATGATAAGCTGTAAATAGATGTAAATAGTTTGAATATAGCAAGTCACAAAATGATAAATAATAAAATTGATGACCCCAACAGTACATTTATGGTGTCAGAAGTGGGATATCACGTAAAACTGTACACTATTCATACCTCGCGGTGAATTTGTGCACCATGGTCCCTATTAAAGTAAAATAGGGTGAAATGAGTACGCAGTAATCGATTTTGAGTACAAGTAGTAGCCGAAGTAAATGCCAAAACCAATGGCAATAAGTCAATGGCGACTTCAGGAGGAAACAAGCTCGTAGATAGTTTTATCGATATAACTTTAGCAGAACGAATGATAAATAGATATAATGATGAAGTATTTATAGATAACTGTAACAATGCTCATAGCCTTTTAAACCACAAATTAAATATTGCGTTTCTATCAGTTGTACTTTAAAAAATAGATAAAAACATCAAAACAACAACACAGAAAGAGAAAAAAAACAATTTTGAGAAACGCACGTTCGCACTATGGCAACTCGAGTTAAATTCGTGTAAGCAAAGCAACCATGAGCCAGTACTAAATTACTCTAACCGTGTTAAAAACTGTCTAATTAAATTAATAAAATCCCTCGATATTAAACTAGATAACAGTTACTAAATATTTTTATTAGCGATATTACAACACAGTTATATATTTTATTAAAATCACAGGAACCTAGTAGTTTTGAAGAAGCAGTTTCAATAGCGTTAACTGAAGAGCAAGAAATAAAATCGCGTCATGAAATTAATTTTAGACAAGGGAACACTAGTTTTAGCCATAAGCCTATTCACATAATGCATCAGAATAGATACCAATCACCTGGTTGAATGTGCATAAGTCAAAACAATCAACCTACTAACTTGTTTTAATTATCAAAAGAAGCTAAAGATTGTTGGAACAAAAAACCACAACGAAGCAATTAAAATAGACCAATTATTGTAATAGGTAGCTTAATGGCTAAGGCATCCGACTCGCAATAGTGAGGTTGTAATCCTACCCATTATACTACCAACATGGACCCACTCCTAACACAAGAATTTGAGCTTAGCTGGAAGGGTTAACAAGATTGCTAGTAATGTGGAACCCAATCCTAAACATTGCTAGTTATCTTTTACTTAAAAAAAGAATATTTATAACTTTTTTATTAATTACAAAATAGGAACTTTAACCCAGGAAACACAGAAGATAAGAAGAATTTAAACTAAACAGGTCCTAGGATGATAGCCAACTCAAGGACTATCATAACTACTAACTAACTAGATATGATAACTTCTATTTACGTAAAATAAATGAATTTAGACAATAAAGGAAAATAAAGTGATTGTTTAATTCATACAGGAGCAGAATTAACTCTACTAAAAATGGTTCTCTTATATAAATAAGGACGCCAAATCAACCCATACAATAGGTTACGAAACGTCAGCGTTACGGATCGTAAGTTTAGGTTTCTCGATAGAACCAAAAGCGATAAAGATTTCAACAATGGTATAATATGCTTAATGTTAATAGTTAGTTATTTGTTGTACCACATAAGACTGTAGCTACATTAGGTTGTAGGTTGTAGAACCTGTTGACTTTGATTTAATTGATAGCGGAATATTAACTTCAAAGCGAAACAAATGGTCTTACATGTGAGCGTAACAAATTTTTACCTGTAATTGATATATTAAACGATGATTGTTGTAAAAAAAATTAAGGATAAAAATGTAACTAAAATTGAAATTATTCTTTTAAAATCTCATGATAAGCTAGATATAGACACTTTGAATATAGCAATTCACAAAATTAGTAAAATTGATGAAATTCTATCTAAACTTAAAGATGACACAGTATGTAATAAGGTCGTGAATAATGTTTATTTCGTGTATATTTTTATGTCAATCGATAAGGTATTGGGATGCTATTTACTGTATCGTTTAGGAAAATATACCTATGATCGTAAGTTCTTTTGTACAAGTAGAATACAAATAGAAGCAGATTATTAGCTACAGAAGATTTAAGAAATAGTTACTCATGGATAACTAATTGTATAACTCTAAAAGTAAATAATAAAAATGATATAGAATTGGAAGAAATACCTTTTCTCGTGAAAGGTAATTTTCAAACGAAGAAGTTATAGTAAAACCATTACGTAGAAGCACTAGAGACACCTAATTAAATAAAATTGTATTATAAAAATTACCGATAGTGTTAGGTTAATGTGATTTCAAATTGGAAACGATAAAAACTCGATACAAATACCGAAAAACGAATGGTTGATCAATCTTATAAACAAGATCATAACAAAAATGTTTTAGCATAGATATACTAATGAAAAAGAAAATTTTTAGTAACGAAAATTGAAGCTGCTACTTTAATTAATTAATTAGACTTTACTAATTAATTATAATACGACAGAAATTCGTCAAGCATAAATACCCCATAAATCACAAGCTTTTAGCGTCTTTATCTTTAGACTTAAAAGAAAAGTAAATTTAATTTGAAGAGCACTTGAATAAGATGAAATTTCAATAACATTAATCAAAAAAGGTAAGTAAAAAAGAAATTTCAAAATGTTAATACTGCCAATAATGACTGCAACTGTAATTTTGGATAATCGGAAGGGGTCTTCAGAAATGAGACTCAGCAATATTGTAAGACCTTATTATAATAACTACTAACTACTGCAATGTGTTCTTGAGGACTTTGCTTTAAAGCAGAGTCCTGCCGGATTAATCAAGCGAGTACCTACCATCTCGGTTCGTTACTATTAGAATTCATTGTAATAGTTAGTACCTGTATTAGTAGTTATTATATTAAGGTTGATGTGTGTCTCATTTTCGAAGACCCCTTCCAATCACCCCAACATTACATCTATGGTGTCAGAAGTGTAATATCACGTAAAACTGTACACTATTCATACTTTGTGAATTTGTGCAGCGTGATCCTGATTAAGTAAAATAGGGTAAAAGTGCGTGCGTTGAAATTGAGTCGGAGTACAAGTAGTAGACGTTATATGCTTACGAACAATCGTCGATCTAATGCAATGTCGATCTACAGTCTTCAGCCTGGAGGCCTACTAATGAAAACGAAATTTTGATTAAAAATGAGTTAGTAGTAATACAGACCCAAGAAAATCTATATAATACATTCGTGTCAGAAAATCGTCCATGGGTTCGAACTTCTTATGCTTATCCAAAATTTAATTAGAATAGTCGCGGTAAACTTATGAAATTTAAGAAAACGAAAATTCATAAATTTCGTTTCAAAGAAAGGGAGTAGGCCTACTGGTTCGTGAGTCCACTGTGTGCTATAACTACCACGGCACAAAGGAAAAGGTGGTTCACCGAAAAACAGTGACAAGCAAGAACAAGTTCTTCGTCGAGGCTCCCAGATACTTTGTCCAGCTGTATAAGGAAACTAAAGCACTCTCCAAACTGATAAAAGACTTTGGGTCTTCAGGAAACTTCGGTCTCCAACGTATAAAGAAAAAGAAGTAAGTAAAACCGTATCGTAAAAATTAATCAAGACGGTAAAACCAGAAGAAAAAGAAACCGCAGATAATTCAATGGCGACTTCAAGAGGAAACAAGTCCGTGTGGTTTTATCGATGTAACCTAGCAGAACGAATGATAAATAGATACAATGGTATCAAGCCAAATTTGCACGTACTTATAGATGTAAAAATGCTCATTGCCTTTTAACCCCCCAATTCAGTATTGCGTTTGTATCAGTTGTACTTTAATAAATAGATAGAAATATTAGATTAACAATTTAAATAGATCATTTAATTCTTGGGAAGGATTAAAAAAACAGTTTTGAGAAACATACGTTCGCACAATGGCAACTCGAGTTAAATTCGTGTAAGCAAAGCAATCATGAGCCATTACTAAATTACTTTAACCGTATTGAAAAATGTATAATAAAATTAATAAAATCCCTCGATGTTAAACTAGATAAAAGTGCGCGGGAAGCTGATGTTAACATATAAAATAACCTAGCTCTAAATATTTGTATTAGCGATCTTACACTACACACACAGTTACACATTTTATTAACATTACAGAAACCTAGTAGTTTTGTAGAAGCCGTTTCAATAGCGTTATCGAAAGGGCAAGAAATAAAATTGCATCATGAAATAAATTTTAGGCAAGGGAACACTAGTTTTAGCAATGAGCCTACTCACATAATGCATGAGAATAGATACCAATCATCTGGTTGAATGGGCATCAATCTAAACAAACAACCTACCAACTTGTTTTAATTGTCAAAAGAAGGGGCACATTGCTAAAGATTGTTGGAACAAAAAAACACAACCAAGCAATTAAAATAGACCAATTCTTGTAATAGGTAGCTTAATGGCTGAGGCATCCGACTCGCAATCGGAGGTTTGAATCCTTCCCACTATACTACCAACGTGGACCCACTCCTAACACAGGAGTATGAGCTTAGCTGGGGGTTAACAAGATTGCTAGTAATGTGGGACCCAATCCCACATTGCTAGTTATTATAAAAAAAGAATAATAATAACTTTTATAAAAATTACAAACCTCAAGATGCGCAATATAGTAATAGATATGCCAATAATAGGAATTTTAACTCCGGGAACACAGAAGATAAAAAGAATTTAAACTAAACAAGTCTTAGGGTGATAGCCAACCCAAGGACTATCGATTCGATATAGGCCGAGTTAGAAATGAGAACTTCCATTTACGTTAAATTGAATTTAGCTAATAAAGGAAAAGAAAGTGATTGTTTAATTCATACAAGAGCAGAATTAACTCTAATAAAAATTGGTTCTCTTATATAAATAAGGACGCCAAATCAACCAATACAATCGGTTACGAAACGTTAACGTTACGGTTCGAAAGTTTAAGTTTCTCGATAGAACCAAGATGTGAGAAAATTGTATCGATTTATGCACATAGTGATAAAGATTTAAACCATGGTAAAATATGCATAATGATAATAATTAGTTATTTGTTGTACCACATAAGACTGTAGCTACTAGGTTGTAGAAATAAAGAACCTTTTGACTTTGATTTAATTGATAGCGGAACTTTAACAATTATATTTAGATAGTGGTAAGTTGTATACAGGAAATATTATACTTCAAAGCAAAACAAATGGTCTTACATGTGAGCGAAACAAATTTTTACCTGTAATTGATTATATTAAATGATGATTGTTGTAGAAAAAATAAGAATAAAAATATAACTAAAATTTATGTTATTCCTTTAAAATCTCATGATAAGCTAGATATAGATAGTTTGAATATAGCAAGTCACAAAATTAATAAAATTGATGAAATGTTATCTAAACTAAAAGTTGACACAGTATGTAATAAGGTCGTGAATAATGTTTATTTCGTGTATATTTTTATGTCAATCGTTAAGGTATTGGGATGCTTTTTACTATATCGTTTAGGAAAATATATTTATGATCGTAAGTTCATTTGTACAAATAGAATACAAATAAAAGTAGATTATTAGCTTCAGAAGATTTTAAAAATAGTTACTCATGGATAACTAATTGTATAACTCTAAAGGTAAATAATAAAAATGATATAGAATTGGAAGAAATACCTTTCCTAGTGAAAGGTAATTTTCAAACGAAGAAGTTATAGTAAAACCATTACGTAGAAGCAATTAAATAAAATTGTATTATAAAAATTACCGCTAATGTTAGGTCAATGTGATTTCAAATTAGAAACGATAAAAAACTCGATACAAATACCGAAAAACGAATGGTTCTCAATCTTATAAACAAGATCATAACAAAAATGTTTTAGCATAGATATACTAATGAACAATAAAAACAACGAAAATTAAACCTGCTACTTTAATTAATAAATTAATTAGACTTTACTAATTAATTATAATACGACAGAAATTCGTCAATCATAAATACCCCATAAATCACAAGCTTTTAGCGTATTTATCGTTAGACTTTACAAAGAAGTAATTAAATTTACTTCTTTGTAAAGTCTGTAAGAGCACTTAAATAAGATGAAATTTCAATAACAGTAATCAAAAAAAGGGAAAGTAAAAAAGAAATTGCAAAATGTAAATACTGTCAATAATTACTTCTACTGTAATTTTTGGGTAATACCTTTCCTAGTGAAAGGTAATTTTCAAACGAAGAAGTTATAGTAAAACCATTACGTAGAAGCACTAGAGATACCTAATTAAATAAAATTGTATTACAAAAATTACCGACAATGTTAGGTCAATGTGATTATAAATCGAGATTTCAAATTAGGAACGAAAAAAAACTCGATACAAATACCGAAAAACGAATGGTTGATCAATCTTATGAACAAGATCATAACAAAAATGTTTTAGCATAGATATATAAATGAAAAATAACTAACGAATATTAAACCTGCTACTTTAATTAATAAATTAGTTAGACTTTACTAATTAATTATAATTCGACAGAAATTCGTCAATCATAAATACTCCATAAATCACAAGCTTTTAGCGTCTTTATCTTTAGACTTAAAAGAAAAGTAAATTTAATTTGAAGAGCACTTGAATAAGATGAAATTTCAATAACATTAATCAAAAAAGGGTAAGTAAAAAAGAAATTTCAAAATGTAAATACTGTCAATAATTACTTCTACTGTAATTTTTGGGTAATCGGATTTCTGAAGACCCCTTCCGATCACCCTAACATTACATTTATGGTGTCAGAAGTGGGATATCACGTAAAACTGTACACTATTCATACTTTGTAAATTTGTGCAGCGTGATCATGATTAAGTAAAATAGGGTAAAAGTGCGTGCACGGAAATCGAGCCGGAGTACAAGTAGTAGACGTTAAAAGCTTTCGAATAATCGTCGATCAACTGCAACGTCGGTCTACAGTCTTCAGCCTGGAGACTTACTAATGAAAACGAAGTTTCAATTAAAAATAAGGTGGTAGTATACAGACCCCAGAACATCTATTTAATCCACTCGTTTCAGAGAAACGTCGATGGGTTCGAACTTCTTATGCTTATTCAAAAATTAGTTTGAATAGTCGCCGTAAACTTAAGAAATTTAAGAAATCGAAAATTCATAAATTTCGTTTTAATGAAAGGGCCTACTGTGTGCTGTAACTACTATGGCACAAAGGAAAAGGTGGTTCACCGGAAAACTGACAAGCGCGAACAAGTTCTTCGTCGAGGCTCCTAGATACTTTGTCTAGCTACATAAGGAAACTAAAGCGCTGTCCAAACTAATAAAAGACTTCGAGTATTCAGGAAACTTCGGTCTGCAACGTTTATACGTTGGAGACCGAAGTTTCCTGAATAAAAAATAAAAGTAAAAATTAATCAAAATGGTAAAACCAGAAGAAATAGAAACCGTAGATCAATCAATGACGACTTCAGGAAACAAGCCCGTAGATAGTTTTATCGACATAACTTTAGCAGAACGAATGATAAATAGATACAATGGTAACAAGGCAAATTTGCACGTATGTACTTAAAGATGTAAAAGTGCTCATACCCTTTTAAACCCTAATTTCAGTATTGCGTTTCTATCAGTTGTACTTTAAAAAATAGATAGAAATATCAGATCAACAAAACAGAGAGATTAAAAAACAGTTTTGAGAAACGCACGTTCGCACAATAACCACTCGAGCTAAATTCGTGTAAGCAAAGCAACCATGAGCCAGTACTAAATTACTCTAACCATGTTGAAAACTGTCTAATTAAATGAATAAAATCCCTCGATATTAAAATTAGTGCGCGGGAAGCTAATGTTAACTTATTAAAGAATCTAGCTTTAAATATTTTTAAAGCGATCTTACACCTCAGTTACACATTTTATTAGAATCACAGAAACCTAGTAGTTTTGAAGAAGCTGTTTCAATAGCGTTATCGGGAGAAAAAGAAATAAAATCGCGTCATGAAATGAATTTTAGACAAGGGAGCCCCTTGCTCCAAAGAAAGCAGAGTCCTGCCGGATTAATCAAGCGAGGGCCATCACAGTTCGTTACAGTTAGAACACATTGTAATAGTTAGTACCAATATTAGTAGTTATTATAACAAGGTTGCTGTGCGTCTCACTTTCGAAGACCCCTTCCAATCACCCCACTATTACATTTTGGTGTCAGAAGTGGGATATCACGTAAAACTGTACACTATTCATACCTCGCGGTGAATTTTTGCAGCGTGATCTTGATTAAGTAAAATAGAGTAAAAATGCGTGCACGGAAATCGAGTCGGAGTACAAGTAGTAGACGTTGAAAGCTTACGAACATCGTGGATCTACTGCAATGTCGATCTACAGTCTTCAGTCTGGAGGCCTACTAATGAAAACGTAGTTTCGATTAAAATGAGGTGGTAGTAGGAAACTTCGGACCCAACGTATAAAGAAAAAGAAGTAAGTGAAACCGTATCGTAATAATTGATCAAAATGGTAAAACCAGAAGAAATAGAAAACACGTAGATAAGTCAATGGCGACTTCAGGTGGAAACAAGCCGTAGATAGTTTTATCGATATAACTTTAGCGAACGAAAGATAAATAGATACAATGGTATCAAGCCA
Source organism: Herminia tarsipennalis (assembly GCA_945859575.2). NCBI lineage: Eukaryota > Metazoa > Arthropoda > Insecta > Lepidoptera > Erebidae > Herminia > Herminia tarsipennalis. The sequence goes on from OX243836.2 coordinate 21,574,325, forward strand.
AATTTGCAAGTACTTATAGATGTAAAAATGCTCATTGCCTTTTAACCGCCCAATTCAGTATTGCGTTTGTATTAGTTGTACTTTAAAAAATAGAGAGAAATATTAGATTAACACTTTTAAATAGATCATTTAATTCTTGGGAAGAATTAAAAAAACAGTTTTGAGAAACACACGTTCGCACAATGGCAACACGAGTTCAATTCGTGTAAACAAAGCAATCATGAAAGTACTAAATTAGTCCAACCGTGTTGAAAACTATCTAATTAAATTAATAAAATCCCTCGATATTAAACTAGATAATAGTGCACGGGAAGCTAATGTTAACTTATCAAAAAACCTAGCTCTAAATAATTTTATTAGCGATCCTATACCTCAGTTAGACATTTTATTAAAATCACAGAAACCTAGTAGTTTTGAAGAAGCCGTTTCAATAGCGTTATCGGAAGAACAAGAAATAAAATCGCGTCATGAAATGAGTTTTAGACAAGGGAGCTAGCTCCAGAGAAAGCAGAGTCCTGCCGGATTAATCAAGCGAGTGCCATCGCGCTTCGTTACTGTTAGAACACATTGTAATGTACCTGTATTAGTAGTTATTATAATAAGGTTGATGTGTGTCTCATTTCCGAAGACCCCTTCCGATCACCCCAACAGTCAGAAGTGGGATATCACGTAAAACTGTACACTATTCATACCTCGCGGTGAATTTGCGCAGCATGATCCTGAGATAAGTAAAATAGGGTAAAAGTGTGTGGCGGTTCACCGGAAAACAGTGACAAGCAAGGAGAAGTTCTTCGTTGAGGCTGCTCGATACTTTGCCCAGCTACATAAAGAAACTAATGCGCTCTCCAAACTAATAAGAGACAAAGTCTCTCTAACAGAAAACTTCGGTCTCCAACGTATAAAGAAAAAGAAATAAGTGCTAGTTATAATAAAAAATAATAATAATAATTACTTTTACAAACCTCGAGATGCGCAATGTAATAATAGATATGGTAATAATAGGAATTTTTACTCCGGAAACGCAGAAAATAAGAAGAATTTAAACTAAACAGGTCTTAGGGTGATAGCCAACCCAAGGACTATCGATTCGATATAGACCGAGTTAGATATGATAACTTCCATTTACGTTAAATTGAATTTAGATAATAAAGGACAAGAAAGTGATTGTTTAATTCATACAGGAGCAGAATTAACTCTAATAAAAATTGGTTCTCTTAGATAAATAAGGACGCAAAATCAACCAATACAATCGATTACGAAACGTTAACGTTACGGCTCGAAAGTTTAAGTTTCTCGATAGAACCAAGGTGTGAGAAAATTATATCGATTTATGCACAAAATGATAAAGATTTAAACAATGGTATAATATGCATAATGATAATAAATAGTTATTTATATTATAAGCTAGGTTGTAGAAATAAAGAACCTTTTGACTCTGATTTAATTGATAGCTGAACTTTAACAATTATAGATAGTGGTAAGTTGTATACAGGAAATATTATACTTCAAAGCGAGCTTACATGTGAGCGTAACAAATTTTTACCTGTAATTAGGGTTGCCACCTTTTTTGATGCAAATAAAGTACTTACTTTGATTATTAAAAGTAGAAAAAAGTACGCTGTATCAAAATAAAGTACAATTTAATTTCGTTTATTTTCTTAAAATATTTTTTGTTACTTTTAACAACATTTTATAAATACCTCATCATATTCAAGCATGTTTACAGTCTGTGTTTAAGTTATTTTTTTTTTTTTAAATAAATATGTAAATTGTATTCTGCAGAAACAAAACATGTAAAATAAAGTATTTTTGCGTACTTTATACATATCATAAAGTATATAGTACAATTACCCGAAATAAAGTACATTACTTTATTATAAAGTACAGGTGGCAACCCTACCTGTAATTGATATATTAAACGATGATTGTTGTAGAAAAACTAAGGATAAAAATATAACTGTAATTGATTTTATTCCTTTAAAATCTCATGATAAGCTAGATGTAAATAGTTTGAATATAGCAAGTCACAAAATAATAAATAATAAAATTGATGAAATGTTATCTAAACTAAAAGATGACACAGTATGTAATAAGGTAGTGAATAATGTTTATTTCGTGTATATTTTTATGTCAATGGTTAAGGTATTGGGATGCTACGAGTATTTACTGTATCGTTTAGGAAAATATATCTATGATTGTAAGTTCTTTTGTACAAGAAGAATACAAATAGAAATAGATTATTAGCTTTATAAGATTTAAAAAATAGTTACACATGGAAAACTAATTGTATAACTCTAAAGGTAATTAATAAAAATAATATAGAACTGGAAGAAATACCTTTCCTAGTGAAAGGTAATTTTCAAACGAAGAAGTTATGGTAAAACCATTACGTAGAAGCACTAGAGACACCTAATTAAATAAAATAATTTTACAAAAATTACCTACAATGTTAGGTCAATGTGATTAGAAATATTCGAGATTTCAAATTAGAAACGATAAAAAAACTCGATACAAATACCGAAAAACGAATGGTTGATCAATGTTATAAACAAGATCATAACAAAAATGTTTTAGCATAGATATACCATTTAAAAAGAAAATTGTTACTAACGAAAATTGAAACTGTTATTTTAATTATTAAATTAATTAGACTTTTCTAATTTATAAATAAAATACGACAGAAATTGGTCAAGCATAAATACCCCATAAATCACAAGCTTTTAGCGTCTTTATCATTAGACTTAACAAAATGTTTGGGTAATCGGAAGGGGTCTTCAGAAATGAGACACAAAGCAATATTGTAAGACCTTATTATAATAACAACTATTACAATTCTTGAGCACTTTGTTTTCTCTTGCTTCAGAGAAAACAAAGTCCTGCCGGATTAATTAAGCGAGTACCATCTCCGTTCGTTAACGTGCCACCCCAACAGTCAAAAGTGGAATATCACGTAATACTGTACACTGTGAATTTGTGCAGCGTGATCCCGATTATCGAGTAATCGAGTTTGAGTACAAGTAGTAGGCGTTGAAAGCTTACGAGCACTCGTGGATCTACTGCAACGTCGGTCTACAGTCTGCAGCCTGGTTCGTGAGTCCACAACGTGCTGTAACTACGAAAAGGCGGTTCACCGGAAAACAGTGACAAGCAAAGACAAGTTCTTCATCAAGGCTGCTCGATACTTTGTCCAGCTACATAAAGAAACTAAAGCGCTTCACAAACTAATAAAAAACTTTGGTCTCCAACGTATAAAGAAAAAGAAGTAAGTGAAACCGTATCGTAATAATTAATCAAGATGGTAAAACCAGAAGAAATAGAAATCGTAGATAAGTCAATGGCGACTTCAGGAGTAAACACGCCCGTAGATAGTTTTATCGATGTAACTTTAGCAGACCGAATGATAAATAGATACAATGGTATCAAGCCAAATTTGCACGTACTTATAGATGTAAAAATGCTCATTGCCTTTTAACTCCACAATTCAGTATTGCGTTTGTATCAGTTGTACTTTAAAAAATAGATAGAAATATTAGATCAACACTTTTAAATAGATCATTTAAGTCTTGGAAAGGATTAAAAACACAGTTTTGAGAAACATACGTTTGCACAATGGCAACTCGAGTTAAATTCGTGTAAGCAAAGCAATCATGAGCCAGTACTAAATTACTTTAACCGTGTTGAAAACTGTATAATAAAATTAATAAAATCCCTCGATATTAAACTAGATAAAAGTGCGCGGGAAGCTAATGTTAACTTATTAAAGAACCTAGCTCTAAATATTTTTATTAGCGATCTTACACTACAGTTACACATTTTATTAACATCACAGAAACCTAGCAGTTTTGTAGAAGCCGTTTCAATAGCGTTATCGGAAGGGCAAGAAATAAAATTGCATCATGAAATGAATTTTAGACTAGGGAACACTAGTTTTAGCACTAAACCTATTCACATAATGCATAAGAATGGATACCAATCATCTGGTTGAATGGGCATAATTCCAAACAAACCACCTACCAACTTGTTTTAATTGTCAAAAGAAGAGGCACATTGCTAATGATTGTTGGAACAAAAAACCACAACGAAGCAATTAAAATAGACCAATTATAGTAATAGGTAGCTTAATGGCTGAGGCATCCGACTCGCAATCGTAAGGTTTGAATCCTTCCCACTATACTACCAACGTGAACCCACTCCTAACACAAGAGCTTAGCTGGAGGGGTTAACAAGATTGCTAGTAATGTGGGACCCAATCCCACATTGCTAGTTATAATAAAAAAATAAAATAATAATAACTTTTATAATAATTACAAACCTCGAGATGCGCAATATAATAATAGACATGGCAATAATAGGAATTTTAACTCCGGAAACACGAAGATAAGAAGAATTTAAACTAAACAGGTCTTAGGGTGATAACCAACCCAAGGACTATCGATTCGATATAGGCCGAGTTAGATATGAGAACTTCCATTTTCGTTAAATGGAATTTAGGTAATAAGGGAAAAGTAAGTGATTGTTTAATTCATACAGGAGCAGAATTAACTCTAATAAAAATTGGTTCTCTTATATAAATAAGGACGCTAAATCAACCAATACAATCGATTACGAAACGTTAACGTTACGGCTCGAAAGTTTGAGTTTCTCTCTCTCTTTATGCACAAAGTGATAAAGATTTAAACCATGGTATAATATGCATAATGATAATAATTAGTTATTTGTTGTACCACATAAGGCTTTAGTTACTAGGTTGTAGACATAAAGAACCTTTTGACTTTGATTTAATTGATAGCGGAACTTTAACTATTATAGATAGTGGTAAGTTGTATACAGGAAATATTATACTTCAAAGCGAAACAAATGGTCTTACATGTGAGCGTAACAAATTTTTACTTGTAATTGATATATTAAACGATGAGTGTTGTAGAAATTTTAAAATTCCTTTAAAATCTCATGATAACACAAATGTCACAAAATTAATAAAATTGATGAAATGTTATCTAAACTAAAAGATGACACAGTACGTAATAAGGTCGTTAATAATGTTTATTTCGTGTATATTTTTATGTCAATCGTTAAGGTATTGGGATGCTTTTTACTGTATCGTTGAGGAAAACATATTTATGATCGTAACTTCTTTTGTACAAGTAGAATACAAATAGAAGTAGAAAATTAGCTTTAGAAGATTTAAAAAATAGTTACTTATGGATAACTAATTGTATAACTCTAAAGATAAATAATAAAAATTATATAGAATTGGAAGAAATACCTTTCCTAGTGAAAGGTAATTTTCAAACGAAGAAGTTATAGTAAAACCATTACGTAGAAGCACTAGAGACACCTAATTAAATAAAATTGTATTATATAAATTATCGATAATGTTAGGTCAATATGATTACAAATCGAGATTTTAAATTAGAAACGATAAAAAACTCGATACAAATACCGAAAAACGGATGGTTGATCAATCTTATAAACAAGATCATAACAAAATTTATTACTAACGAAAATTGAAACTTCTACTTTGATTAATAAATTAATTAGACTTTACTAATTAATTATAATACGACAGAAATTCGTCATGCATAAATACCCTATAAATCACAAGCTTTTAGCGTCTTTATCTTTAGACTTAACAAAAAAGTTAATTTAATTTGAAGGGCACTTGAATAAGATGAAATTTCAATAACAGTAATCAAAAAAGGGAAAGTAAAAAAGAAATTTCAAAATGTAAATTCTGTCAATAATTACTTCTACTGTAATTTATGGGTAATCGGAAGGGGTCTTCAGAAATGAGACACAGAGTAATATTGTAAGACCTTATTATAATAACTACTAACTACTACAATATATTCTTGAGCACTTTGCTTTCTCTTGCTTCAGAAAAAGCACAGTCCTGTCGGATTAATTAAGCGAGTACCATCTCCGTTCGTTACTGTTAGAACACATTGTAATAGTTAGTACCAATATTAGTAGTTATTATAATAAGGTTGCTGTGAGTCTCATTTTCGAAGACCCCTTCCAATCACCCCACCATTACATTTTGGTGTCAGAAGTGGGATATCACGTAAAACTGTACACTATTCATACCTCGCGGTGAATTTGTGCAGCGTGATCTTGATTAAGTAAAATAGGGTAAAAATTCGTGCACGGAAATCGAGTCGGAGTACAAGTAGTAGACGTTGAAAGCTTACGAACAATTGCCGATCAAATGCAACGTCGGCTACAGTCTTTAGCCTGGAGGCCCACTAATGAAAACGAAGTTTCGATTAAAAATGGGGTGGTAGTAGGAAACTTCGGATCCAACGTATAAAGAAAATGAAGTAAGTGAAACCGTATCGTAATAATTAATCAAAATGGTTAAAGGAGAAGAAATAGAAAACGTAGATAAGTCAATGGCGACTTCAGGAGGAAACAAGCCCGTAGATAGTTTAATCGATATAACTTTAGCAGAACGAAAGATAAATAGATACAATGGTATCAAGCCAAATTTGCAAGTACTTATAGATGTAAAAATGCTCATAGCCTTTTAACCCCCAAATTCATAATTGAGTTTGTATTAGTTGTACTTTAAAAAATAGACAGAAATATTAGATTAACAGTTTTAAATAGATCATTTAATTCTTGGGTAGAATTAAAAAAACAGTTTTGAGAAACACACGTTCGCACAATGGCAACACGAGTTCAATTCGTGTTAGCAAAGCAATCATGAAAGTACTAAATTAGTCCAACCGTGTTGAAAACTGTCTAATTAAATTAATAAAATCCCTCTATATTAAACTAGATAATAGTGCGCGGGAAGCTAATGTTAACTTATCAAAGAACCTAGCTCTAAATATTTTTATTAGCGATCTTATACCTCAGTTAGACATTTTATTAAAATCACAGAAACCTAGTAGTTTTGAAGAAGCCGTTTCAATAGCGTTATCGGAAGAACAAGAAATAAAATCGCGTCATGAAATGAGTTTTAGACAAGGGAGCTAGCTCCAGAGAAAGCAGAGTCATCACGTAAAACTGTACACTATTCATACCTCGCGTTGAATTTGCGCAGCATGATCCTGATTAAAGTAAAATAGGGTAAAAGTATGTGGCGGTTCACCGAAAAACAGTGACAAGCAAGGAGAAGTTATTCATCGAGGCTGCTTGATACTTTGCCCAGCTACATAAGGAAACTAAAGCGCTCTCCAAACTAATAAAAGCCTTCGAGTCTTCAGAAAACTTCGGTCTCCAACGTATAAAGAAAAAGATATAAGTGCTAGTTATAATAAAAAATAATAATAAAAATTACTTTTATAATGATTACAAACCTCGAGATGCGCAATATAATAATAGATATGGTAATAATAGAAATTTTAACTCCGGAAACGCAGAAAATAAGAAGAATTTAAACTAAACAGGTCTTAGGGTGATAGCCAACCCAAGGACTATCGATTCGATATAGGCCGAGTTAGATATGAGAACTTCCATTTACGTTAAATTGAATTTAGATAATAAAGGAAAAGAAAGTGATTGTTTAATTCATACAGGAGCAGAATTAACTCTAATAAAAATTGGTTCTCTTATATAAATAAGGACGCCAAATCAACCAATACAATCGATTACGAAACGTTAATGTTACGGCTCGAAAGTTTGAGTGTCTCGATAAAACCAAGATGTGAAAAAATTATTTCGATTTATGCACAAAGTGATAAAGATTTAAACCATGGTATAATATGCATAATAATAATAATTAGTTTATTTGTTGTACCACATAAGGCTGTAGCTACTAGGTTGTAGACATAAAGAACCTTTCGACTTTGATTTCATTGATAGCGGAACTTTAACAGTTATAGATAGTGGTAAGTTGTATACAGGAAATATTATACGTCGAAGCGAAACAAATGGTCTTACATGTGAGCGTAACAAATTTTTACCTGTAATTGATATATTAAACGATGATTGTTGTAGAAAAAATAAGGATAAAAATATAACTAAAATTTATATTATTCCTTTAAAATCTCATGATAAGCTAGATATAGATAGTTTGAATATAGCAAGTCACAAAATTAATAAAATTGATGAAATGTTATCTAAACTAAAAGTTGACACAGTATGTAATAAGGTCGTGAATAATGTTCATTTCGTGTATATTTTTATGGCAATCGTTAAGGTATTGGGATGCTTTTTACTGTATCGTTTAGGAAAATATATCTATGATCGTAAGTTCTTTTGTACAAGTAGAATACAAATAGAAGTAGATTATTAGCTTTAGAAGATTTTAAAAATAGTTACTCATGGATAACTAATTGTATAACTCTAAAAGTAAATAATAAAAATGATATAGAATTGGAAGAAATACCTTTCCTCGTGAAAGGTAATTTTCAAACGAAGAAGTTATAGTAAAACCATTACGTAGAAGCACTAGATACACCTAATTAAATAAAATTGTATTATAAAAATTACCGATAATGTTAGGTCAATGTGATTTCAAATTAGAAACGATAAAAAAACTCGATACAAATACCGAAAAACGAATGGTTGATCAATCTCATAAACAAGATCATAACAAAAATGTTTTAGCATAGTTAAACTAATGAAAAAGAAAATTGTTACTAACGAAAATTGAAACTGTTACTTTGATTAATAAATTAATTAGACTTTACTAATTAATTATAATACGACAGAAATTCGTCAAGCATAAATACCCTATAAATCACAAGCTTTTAGCGTCTTTATCTTTAGACTTAACAAAAAAGTTAATTTAATTTGAAGGGCACTTGAATAAGATGAAATTTCAATAACAGTAATCAAAAAAGGGAAAGTAAAAAAGAAATTTCAAAACGAAAATGCTGTCAATAATTACTTCTACTGTAATTTTTGGGTAATCGAAAGGGGTCATCAGAAATGAGACACAGAGCAATATTGTAAGACCTTAATATAATAACTACTAACTACTACAATATATTCTTGAGCACTTTGCTCTCTTGCTTCAGAGAAAGCACAGTCCTGTCGGATTAATTAAGCGAGTACTATCTCCGTTCGTTACTGTTAGAAAACATTGTAATAGTTAGTACCTGTATTAGTAGTTATTATATTAAGGTTGATGTGTGTCTCATTTCCGAAGACCCCTTCCGATCACCCCAACAGTCAGAAGTGGGATATCACGTAAAACTGTACACTGTGAATTTGTGCAGCGTGATCCCAATTACCGACTAATCGAGCTTGAGTACAAGTAATAGGCGTTGAAAGCTTACTGTAGACCGACATTGCAGTAGATTCACGAGTGATCTACTGCAACGTCGGTCTACAGTCTGCAGTCTGGTTCGTGAGACCACTGCGTGCTGTAACTACGAAAAGACGGTTCACCGGAAAACCGTGGCAAGCAAAGACAAGTTCTTCGTCGAGGCTGTTCGATACTTTGTCTAGCTACATAAAGAAACTAAAGCGCTTTACAAACTAATAAAAAACTTCGGGTCTTCAGAAAACTTCGGTCTCTAACGTGTAAATAAAAAGAAGTAAGTGAAACCGTTTCGTAATTGCTAATCAAGATGGTAAAACCAGAAGAAATAGAAACCGTAGATAAGTCAATGGCGACTTCAGGAAACAAGCCGTAAGACTTCGAGTATTCAGGAAACTTCGGTCTCCAACGTATAAAGAAAAAGAAGTAAGTGAAACCGAATCGTAAAAAATAATCATAATGGTAAAACCAGAAGAAATAGAAACCGTAGATAAGTTAATGGCGACTTCAAGAGGAAACAAGTCCGTAGATAGTTTTATCGATGTAACTTTAGCAGAACAAATAATAAATAGATACAATGGTGACAAGGTAAATTTGCACGTACTTATAGATGTAACAATGCTCATAGCCATTTAAACCCCAAATTCAGTATTGCGTTTCTATCAGTTGTACTTTAAAATATAAATAGAAATATTAGGTCAACACTTTGAAATAGTTAATTTGATTCTTGGGAAGAGAGAAACGCACATTCGCACAATGGCAACTCGAGTTAAATTCGTGTAAACAAAGCAATCATGAGCCAGTACTAAATTACTTTAACCGTTTTGAAAACTGTCTAATTAAATGAATAAAATCCCTCAAACCTATCAAAGAACCTAGCTCTAAATATTTTTATTAGCGACCTTACACATCAATTACACATTTTATTAAAATCACAGAAACCTAGTAGTTTTGAAGAAGCCGTTTCAATAACGTTATCCGAAGAGCAAGAAATAAAATCGCGTCATGAAATGAGTTTTAGACAAGGGAGCCCCTTTCTCCAGAGAAAGCAGAATCCTGCCCGATTAATCAAGCGAGTACCATCTCGGTTCGTTACTGTTAGAACACATTGTAATAGTTAGTACCTGTATGAGTAGTTATTATGTATAATAAGGTTAATGTGTGTCTCATTTTCAGAGCCCCCTTCCGATCACCCTAACATTACATTTATGGTGTCAGAAGTGGGATATCCTGTAAAACTGTACACTATTCATACCTCGCGGTGAATTTGAGCAGCATGATCCTGATTAAAGTAAAATAGGGTAAAAGTGAGTACGCAGTAATCGATTTTGAGTACAAGTAGTAGGCACTGGAAGCTTACGAACACTTGTGGATCTACTGCAACGTCGGTCTACAATCTTCAGTCTGGTTCTTGAGTCCACTAAGTGCTGTAACTACCACGACATAAAGAAAAAGGCGGTTCACCGGAAAACAGTGCAAGTGCAATAAGCAAGGACAAGTTCTTCATCGAGGCTGCTCGTTAGCGCTCTTCAAACTAATAAAAGACTTTGGGTCTTCAGGAAACTTCGGTCTCCAAAGTATAAAGAAAAAGAAGTAAGTGAAACCGTATCGTATTAGTTAATCAAGATGATAAAACCAGAAGAAATAGAAACCGTAGATAAGTCAATGGCGACTTCAGGAGGAAACAAGCCCGTAGATAGTTTTATCGATACTAATTTAAGACGAACGAATTATAAATAGGTACAATGATGACGTATTTATAGATAACTGTAACCATGCTCATCGCCTTTTGAACCCCAAATGCAGTATTGCGTTTCTATCAGTTGTACTTTAAAATATAGATCGAAATATTAGATCAACACTATTAAATATACCATTTAGTTCTTGGGAAGGATTAAAAAAACAGTTTTGAGAAACACACATTCGCACAATGGCAACTCGAATTAATTTCGCGTAAGCAAAGCAATCATGAGCAAGTATTAAATTACTCGTGCCGTGTTGAAAACTGTCTAATTAAATTTATGAAATCCCTCGATATTAAACTAGATAATAGTGCACGGGAAGCTAATGTTAACCTATCAAAGAACCTTGCTCTAAATATTTTTATTAGCCACCTTACACCTCAGTTACACATTTTATTAGAATCACAGAAACCTAGTAGTTTTTAAGAAGCCGTTTCAATTACGTTATCGGAACGGCAAGAAATAAAAACGCGTCATGAAATTAATTTTAGACAAGGGAACACTAGTTTTAGCAATACTATTGTTGGAACAAAAAACCACAACGAAGCGATTAAAATAAACTAATTATAGTAGCTTAATGGCTAAAGCATCCGATTCGCAATCGTGAGGTTTTAATCCTACCCATTACACTACCAACGTGGACCCACTCCTGACACAAGAGTTTGAGCTTAGCTGGAAGGGTCAACAAGATTGCTAGTAATGTAGGACCCAATCCCACATTGCTAGTTATCTTTTGCGTAAAAAAGGAATAATAATATCTTTTATAATAATTAAAAAATGGAAACTTTAACCCAGGAAACACAGAAAATAATTAGAATTTAAACTAAACAGGTCCTAGGATGATAGCCAACCCAAGGACTATCTATTGGATATAGATATAGCCTAGGAGAACTTCCATTTACGTTAAATTGAATTTAGATAATTTGCCGTGTGGTGCCGGCTTAAGAATAGTACCACCCCATCTCTTCCCGTGGGTGTCGTCAAGGCGACTAAGGGATTTCACACCGGAGGACGGGCAGCAGCGTCCTCTGCGTACTTAAAGCCTTACTGCGATCACCAACCCGCTCACCAAGCGTGGTGATTATGGCAATTACCCCCAGGATCTACATACTAGTAGGTTCTACTGGGGAGACCCGTGCCCAGCAGTGGGCCATCATATGGGTTGATATGAATTTAGATAATAAAGGAAAAGAAAGTGATTCTTTAATTTATCGGTTACGAAACGTTAACGTTACGGTTCGAAAGCTTAGGTTTCTCTATAGAACCAAAATGTGAGAAAATTATATCGATATATGCCCAAAGTTATAAAGAATTAAAACAATGGTATAACATGCAATAATGATAATAGTTAGTTATTTGTTGCACCACATAAGACTGTAGCTACATTAGGTTGTAGAAATTAAGAACCTGTTGACTTTGGTTTAATTGATAGCGAAATAATAACAATTATAGATAGTGGTAAGTTGTATAAAGGAAATATTATACGTCAAAGCGAAACAAATGGTCTTATATGTGAGCGTAACAATTTTTTAACTGTAATCGATATAATAAACGATGATTGTTGTAGAAAAATTAAGGATAAAAATGTAACTAAAATTGAATTTATTCCTTTAAAATCTCATGATAAGCTAGATATAGATAGTTTGAATAAAGCAAGTCACAAAATTAATAAAATTGATGAAATTATATCTAAACTAAAAGATGACACAGTATGTAATAAGGTCGTGAATAATGTTTATTTCGTGTATATTTTTATGTCAATCGTTAAGGTATTGGGATGCTTTTTACTGTATCGGTTATGAAAATATATCTATGATCGTAAGTTCATTTGTACAAGTAAAATACAAATAGAAGTAGATTATTAGCTTTAGAAGATTTAAAAAATAGTTACTCATGGATAATTAATTGTATAACTCTAAAAGTAAATAATAAAAATGATATAGAATTGGAAAAAATACCTTTCCACGTGAAAGGCAATTTTCAAACGAAGAAGTTATAGTAAATCCATTACGTAGAAGCACTAAATACACCTAATTAAATATAAATTGTATTATAAAAATTACCGATAATGTTAGGTCAATGTGATTTCAAATTAGAAACGATAAAAACTCGATACAAATACCGAAAAACGAATGGTTGATCAATCTTATAAACAAGATCATAACAAAAATGTTTTAGCATAGATATACCAATGAAGAAGAAAATTGTTACTAATGAAAATTGAAACTGCTACTTTAATTAATAAATTAATTAGACTTTACTAATGAATTATAATACAACAGAAATTCGTCAACCATAAATCACAAGCTTTTAGCGTCTTTATCTTTAGACTTAACAAAAAAGTAAATTTAATTCGAAGAACACTTGAATAAGATGAAATTTCAATAACAGTAATCAAAAAAGAGAAAGTAAAAAAGAAATTTCAAAATGTAAATACTGTCAATAATTACTTCTACTGTAATTTTTGGGTAATCGGAGGGGGTCTTCAGAAATGAGACACAAAGCAATATTGTAAAACCTTATTATAATAACTACTAACTAAATCAAGTTTGAGTACAAGTAATAGGCGTTGAAAGCTTACTTGCACTCGTAGATCTACTGCAACGTCGGTCTACAGTCTGCAGTCTGGTTCGTGAGTTCACTGCATGCTGTAACTACGAAAAGGCGGTTCACCGGAAAACAGTGGCAAGCAAAGACAAGTTCTTCGTCGAGGCTGCTCGATACTTTGTCTAGCTACATAAAGAAAAAAAAAGACTTCGGGTCTTCAAGAAACTTCGGTCTCCAACGTATAAAGAAAAAGAAGTAAGTGAAACCGTATCGTAATAACTAATCGAGATGGTAAAACCAGAAGAAATAGAAACCGTAGATAAGTCAATGGCAACTTCAGGAGGAAACAAGCCCATAGATAGTTTTATCGATGTGACTTTAGCAGAACGAATGATAAATAGATACAATGGCGACAAGGCAAATTCGCACGTACTTATAGATGTAACAATGCTCATAGCTATTTAAACCCCAAATTCAGTATTACGTTTCTATCAGTTGTACTTATAATATAAATAGAAATATTAGATCAACACTTTGAAATAGTTAATTTGATTCTTGGGAAGGATTAAAAAAACTGTTTTGAGAAACGCACATTTGCACAATGGCAACTCGAGTTAAATTCGTGTAAACAAAGTAATCATGAGCCAGTACTAAATTACTTTAACCGTTTTGAAAACTGTCTAATTAAATGAATAAAATCCCTCAAACCTATCAAACCTATCAAAGAACCTAGCTCTAAATATTTTTATTAGCGACCTTACACCTCAGTTACACATTTAAAATCACAGAAACCTAGTAGTTTTGAAGAAGCCGTTTCAATAACGTTATCCGAAGAGCAAGAAATAAAATCACGTCATGAAATGAGTTTTACACAAGGGAGCCCCTTTCTCCAGAGAAAGCAGAGTCCTGCCCGATTAATCAAGCGAGTACCATCTCGGTTCGTTACTGTTAGAACACATTGTAATAGTTAGTACCTGTATAAGTAGTTATTATGTATAATAAGGTTGATGTGTGTCTCATTTTCAGAGACCCCTTCCGATCACCCTAACATTACATTTATGGTGTCAGAAGTGAGATATCACGTAAAACTGTACACTATTCATACCTCGCGGTGAATTTGAGCAGCATGATCCTGATTAAAGTAAAATAGGGTAAAAATGAGTACGCAGTAATCGATTTTGAGTACAAGTAGTAGGCACTGGAAGCTTACGAACACTTGTGGATCTACTGCAACGTCGGTCTACAGTCTTCAGTCTGGTTCGTGAGTCCACTGAGTGCTGTAACTACCACGACATAAAGGAAAAGGCGGTTCACCGGAAAACAGTGCAAGTGCAATAAGCAAGGACAAGTTCTTCATCGAGGCTGCTCGTTAGCGCTCTTCAAACTAATAAAAGACTTTGGGTCTTCAGGAAACTTCGGTCTCCAAAGTATAAAGAAAATGAAGTAAGTGAAACCGTATCGTATTAGTTAATCAAGATGATAAAACCTGAAGAAATAGAAACAGTGGATAAGTCAATGGCGACTTCGGGAGGAAACAAGTCCGTAGATAGTTTTATCGATATAACTTTAACAGAACGAATGATAAATAGATACGATGATGACGTATTTATTGATAACTGTAACAATGCTCATCGCCTTTTGAACCCCAAATGCAGTATTGCGTTTCTATCAGTTGTACTTTAAAATATAGATAGAAATATTAGATCAACACTATTAAATATACCATTTAGTTACAATTTGACACGGGAATAAACGCGTTTAATCTAGGTAAAGTTATTTACCTTATGCTTGACGTTTCGATCGGCTTGTGACCACGGTCGGTGTAACCCGATCGAAACGTCAAGCATAAGGTAAATAACTTTACCTAGATTAAACGCGTTTATTCCCGTGTCAAATTGTATTTATAATGCAACGCGTAAGTTTAAAAGTTATAATACCATTTAGTTCTTGGGAAGGATTAAAAAACAGTTTTCAGAAACACACATTCGCACAATGGCAACTCGAATTAATTTCGCGTAAGCAAAGCAATCATGAGCAAGTATTAAATTACTCGTGCCGTGTTGAAAACTGTCTAATTAAATTTATAAAATCCCTCAAAATTAAACTAGATAATAGTGCACGGGAAGCTAATGTTAACTAATATTATTAAACAACCTAGCTCTAAATATTTTTATTAGGGATCTTACACCTCAGTTACACATTTTATTAGAATCACAGAAACCTAGTAGTTTTGAAGAAGCCGTTTCAATCGCGTTATCGGAACGGCAAGAAATAAAATCGCGTCATGAAATTAATTTTAGACAAGGGAACACTAGTTTTAGCAATACGATTGTTGGAACAAAAAACCATAACGAAGCGATTAAAAAAGACTAACTATAGTAATAGGTAGCTTAATGCCTAAAGCATCCGACTCGCAATTGTGAGGTTTTAATCCTACCCATTACACTACCAACGTGGACCCACTCCTAACACAAGAGTTTGAGCTTAGCTGGAAGGGTTAACAAGAATGCTAGTAATGTGGGACCCAATCCCACATTGGAAGTTATCTTTTACGTAAAAAAAAGAATAATAATAACTTTTATAATAATTAAAAAATGGGAACTTTAACCCAGGAAACACAGAAGATAAGAAGAATTTAAACTAAACAGGTCCTAGGATGATAGCCAACCCAAGGTCTATCTATTCGATATAGGCCGAGTTAGATATGAGAATTTCCATTTACGTTAAATTGAATTTAGATAATAGAGGAAAAGAAAGTGATTCTTTAATTTATCGGTTACGTTAACGTTACGGTTCGAAAGCTTAGGTTTCTATAAAGAACCAAAATGAATAAAAAATATATGCACAGTTATAAAGAATTAAAACAATGGTATAACATGCATAATGATAATAATTAGTTATTTGTTGCACCACATAAGACTGTAGCTACATTAGGTTGTAGAAATTAAGAACCTGTTGACTTTGATTTAATTGATAGCGAAATAATAACAATTATAGATAGTGTTAAGTTGTATACAGGAAATATTATACTTCAAAGCGAAACAAATGGTCTTTTAAGTGAGTGTAACAATTTTTTACCTGTAATCGATATAATAAACGATGATTGTTGTAGAAAAAATAAGGATAAAAATGTAACTAAAATTGATTTTATTCCTTTAAAATCTCATGATAAGCTAGATATAGATAGTTTGAATATAGCAAGTCACAAAATTAATAAAATTGATGAAATTGTATCCAAACTAAAAGATGACACAGTATGTAATAAAGTCGTGAATAATGTTTATTTCGTGTATATTTTTATGTCAATCGTTAAGGTATTGGGATGCTATTTACTGTATCGTTTAGGAAAATATATCTATGATCGTAAGTTCTTTTGTACAAGTAGAATACAAACGAAGTAGATTATTGGCTTTAGAAGATTTAAAAAAAAATGTTACTCATGGATAACTAATTGTATAACTCTAAAAGTAAATAATAAAAATTATATAGAATTGGAAGAAATACCTTTCCTCGTAAAAGGTAATTTTCAAACGAAGAAGTTATAGTAAAACCATTACGTAGAAGTACTAGAGACACCTAATTAAATAAAATTGTATTATAAAAATTACCGATAGTGTTAGGGCAATGTGATTTCAAATTAGAAACGATAAAAACTCGATACAAATACCGAAAAACGAATGGTTGATCAATCTTATAAACAAGATCATAACAAAAATGTTTTAGCATAGATATACTCGTACTAATGAAAAAGAAAATTGTTACTAACGAAAATTGAAACTGCTACTTTAATTAATTAATTAATTAGACTTTACTAATTAATTATAATACGACAGAAATTCGTCAAGCATAAATACCCCATAAATCACAAGCTTTTAGCGTCTTTATCTTTAGACTTAACAAAAAAGTTAATTTAATTTGAAGGGCACTTGAATAAGATGAAATTTCAATAACAGTAATCAAAAAAGGAAAAGTAAAAAAGAAATTTTCAAAATGTAAATTCTGTCAATAATTACTTCTACTGTAATTTTTGGGTAATCGGAAGGGGTCTTCAGAAATGAGACACAGAGCAATATTGTAAGACCTTATTATAATAACTACTAACTACTACAATGTATTCTTGAGCACTTTGCTCTCTCTTGCTTCAGAGAAAGCACAGTCTTGTCGGATTAATTAAGCGAGTACCATCACCGTTCGTTACTGTTAGAAAACATTGTAATAGTTAGTACCTGTATTAATAGTTATTATATTAAGGTTGATGTGTGTCTCATTTCCGAAGACCCCTTCCGATCACCCCAACAGTCAGAAGTGGGATATCACGTAAAACTGTACACTGTGAATTTGTGCAGCGTGATCCCAATTATCGAGTAACCGAGTTTGAGTACAAGTAATAGGCGTTGAAAGCTTACGAGCACTCGTGGATCTACTGCAACGTCGGTCTACAGTCTGCAATCTGGTTCGTGAGTCCACTGCGTGCTGTAACTACGAAAAGGCGGTTCACCGGAAAACAGTGACAAGCAAAGACAAGTTCTTCGTCGAGGCTGCTCGATACTTTGTCCAGCTACATAAAGAAACAAAAGCGCTTCACAAACTAATAAAAAACTTCGGATCTTCAAGAAGCTTTGGTCTCCAACGTATAAAGAAAAAGAAGTAAGTGAAACCGTATCGTAATAATTAATCAAGATGGTAAAACCAGAAGAAATAGAAACCGTAGATAAGTCAATGGCGACTTCAGGAGGAAACACGCCCGTAGATAGTTTTATCGATGTAACTTTAGCAGAACGAATGATAAATAGATACAATGATATCAAGCCGAATTTGCACGTACTTATAGATGTAAAAATGCTCATTACCTTTTAACCCCCCCAATTCAGTATTGCATCTGTATCAGTTGTACCTTAAAAAATAGATAGAAATATTAGATCAACACTTTTAAATAGATCATTTAATTCTTGAAAAGGATTAAAAAAACAGTTTTGAGAATCATACGTTTGCACAATGGCAACTCGAGTTAAATTCGTGTAAGCAAAGCAATCATGAGCCAGTACTAAATTACTTTAACCGTGTTGAAAACTGTATAATAAAATTGATAAAATCCCTCGATATTAAACTAGATAAAAGTGCGCGAGAAGCTAATGTTAACTTATTAAAGAACCTAGCTCTAAATATTTTATTAGTGATCTTACACTACAGTTACACATTTTATTAACATCACAGAAACCTAGCAGTTTTGTAGAAGCCCTTTCAATAGCGTTATCGGAAGGGCAAGAGAAATCACATAATGCATGAGAATAGATACCAATCATCTGGTTGAATGGGCATAAATCCAAACAAACAACCTACCAACTTGTTTTAATTGTCAAAAGAAGGGGCACATTGCTAATGATTGTTGGAACAAAAAACCACAACGAAGCTATTAAAATAGACCAATTATAGTAATAGGTAGCTTAATGGCTGAAGCATCCGACTCGCAATCGTGAGGTTTGAATCCTTCCCACTATACCATCAACGTGGACCCACTCCTAACACAAGAGTATGAGCTTAGCTGGAGGGGTTACCAAGATTGCTAGTAGTATAACTAGCAATGTGGGACCTAATCCCACATTGCTAGTTATAATAAAAAAAAGAATAATAATAACTTTTATAATAATTACAAACCTCGAGATGCGCAATATAATAAAAGATATGGCAATAATAGGAATTTTAACTCCGGAAACACAGAAGATAAGAAGAATTTAAACTAAACCGATCTTAGAGTGATAGCCAACCCAAGGACTATCGATTCGATATAGGCCGAGTTAGATATGAGAACTTCCATTTTCGTTAAATGGAATTTAGGTAATAAAGGAAAAGAAAGTGATTGTTTAATTCATACAGGAGCAGAATTAACTCTAATAAAAATTGGTTCTTTTATATAAATAAGGACGCCAAATCAACCAATACAATCGATAACGAAACGTTAACGTTACGGCTGGAAAGTTTAAGTTTCTCGATAGAACCAAGGTGTGAGAAAATTATATCGATTTATGCACAAAGTGATAAAGATTTAAACAATAGTATAATATGCATAATGATAATAATTAGTTATTTGTTGTACCACATAAGACTGTAGCTACTAGGTTGTAGAAATAAAGAACCTTTTGACTCTGATTTAATTGATAGCGGAACTTTAACAATTACAGCTAGTGGTAAGTTGTATACATGAAATATTATACTTCAAAGTGAAACAAATAGTCTTACATGTGAGCGTAACAAATTTTTACCTGTAATTGATATATTAAACATTGATTGTTGTAAAAAAAATTAAGGATAAAAATGTCATTAAAATTGAATTTATTTCATTAAAATCTCATGATAAACTAGATATAGATAGTTTGAATATAGCAAGTCACAAAATTAATAAAATTGATGAAATTGTATCCAAACTAAAAGATGACACAGTATGTAATAAAGTCGTGAATAATGTTTATTTCGTGTATATTTTTATGTCAATCGTTAAGGTATTGGGATGCTATTTACTGTATCGTTTAGGAAAATATATCTATGATCGTAAGTTCTTTTGTACAAGTAGAATACAAATAGAAGTAGAATATTAGCTTTAGAAGATTTAAAAAATAGTTACTTATGGATAACTAATTGTATAACTCTAAAGGTAAATAATAAAAATGATATAGAATTAGAAGAAATACCTTTCCTAGTGAAAGGTAATTTTCAAACGAAGAAGTTATAGTAAAACCATTACGTAGAAGCACACAAGACACCTTATTAAATAAAATTGTATTAAAAAATTACCGACAATGTTAGGTCAATGTAATTAGAAATCGATATTTCAAATTAGAAACAATAAAAAATTCGATACAAATACCGAAAAACGAATGGTTGATCAATGTTATAAACAAGATCATAACAAAAATGTTTTAGCATAGATATACTAATGAAAAAGAAAATTGTTACTAACGAAAATTGTAACTGCTACTTTGATTAATTAATTATAATACGACAGAAATTCGTCAAGCATAAATACCTCATAAATCACAAGCTTTTAGCGTCTTTATATTTAGACTTAACAAAAAAGTTAATTTAATTTGAAGGGCACTTGAATAAGATGAAATTTCAATAACAGTAATCAAAAAGGGAAAGTAAAAAAGAAATTTCAAAATGTAAATTCTGACAATAATTACTTCTACTGTAATTTTTGGGTAATCGGAAGGGGTCTTCAGAAATGAGACACAGAGTAAAATTGTAAGACCTTATTATAATAACTACTAACTACTAGAATATATTCTTGAGCACTTTGCTTTCTCTTGCTTCAAAGAAAGCAGAGTCCTGTCGGATTAATGAAGCGAGTACAATCTCCGTTCGTTACTGTTAGAAAACATTGTAATAGTTAGTACCTGTAATAGTAGTTATTGCATTAAGGTTGCTGTGTGTCTCATTTCTGAAGACCCCTTCCGATCACCTCAACAGTCAGAAGTGGGATATCACGTAAAACTGTACACTGTGTATTTGTGCACCGTGATCCCAATTATCGAGTAATCGAGTTTGAGTACAAGTAATAGGCGTTGAAAGCTTACGAGCACTCGTGGATCTACTGCAACGTCGGTCTACAGTCTGCAATCTGGTTCGTGAGTCCACTGCGTGCTGTAACTACGAAAAGGCTGTTCACCGGAAAACAGTGACAAGCAAGAACAAGTTCTTCGTCGAGGCTGCTCGATACTTTGTCTAGCTACATAAAGAAAAAACAGACTTCGGGTCTTCATGAAACTTCGGTCTCCAACGTATAAAGAAAAAGAAGTAAGTGAAACCGTATCGTAATAACTAATCAAGATGGTAAAACCAGAATAAAAAGAACCCGTAAATAAGTCAATGGCGACTTCAGGAGGAAACAAGCCCATAGTTAGTTTTATCGATGGACTTTAGCAGAACGAATGATAAATAGATACATTGATGACGTATTTATAGATAACTGTAACAATGCTCATCGCCTTTTGAACCCCAAATGCAGTAGTGCGTTTCTATCAGTTGTACTTTAAAATATAGATAGAAATATTAGATCAACACTTTTAAATAGACCATTTATTTCTTGGGAAGGATTAAAAAAACAGTTTTGAGAAACACACATTCGCACAATGGCAACTCGAGTTAAATTCGCGTAAGCAAAGCAATCATGAGCAAGTATTAAATTACTCGTGCCGTGTTGAAAACTGTCTAAATACATTTATGAAATCCCTCGATATTAAACTAGATAATTGTGCACGGGAAGCTAATGTTAACCTATCAAAGAACCTAGCTCTAAATATTTTTATTAGCGACCTTACACCTCAGTTACACATTTTATTAAAATCACAGAAACCTAGTAGTTTTTAAGAAGCCGTTTCAATTACGTTATCGGAACGGCAAGAAATGAAAACGCGTCATGAAATTAATTTTAGACAAGGGAACACTAGTTTTAGCAATACTATTAAGAAGAAGCGATTAAAATAGACTAATTATAGTAATAGGTAGCTTAATGGCTAAAGCATCCGATTCGCAATCGTGAGGTTTTAATCCTACCCATTACACTACCAACGTGGACCCACTCCTGACACAAGAGTTTGAGCTTAGCTGGAAGGGTTAACAAGATTGCTAGTAATGTGGGACCCAATCCCACATTGCTAGTTATCTTTTGCTTAAAAAAAGGAACAATAATATGTTTTATAATAATTAAAAAATGGAATTTTATCCCAGGAAACACAGAAGATAAGAAGAATTTAAACTAAACAGGTCCTAGGATGATAGCCAACCCAAGGACTATCTATTGGATATAGGCCTAGGAGAATTTCCATTTACGTTAAATTGAATTTAGATAATAAAGGAAAAGAAAGTGATTCTTTAATTTATCGGTTACGAAACGTTAACGTTACGGTTCGAAAGCTTAGGTTTCTCTATAGAACCAAAATGTGAGAAAATTATATCGATATATGCCCAAAGTTATAAAGAATTAAAACAATGGTATAACATGCAATAATGATAATAATTAGTTATTTGTTGCACCACATAAGACTGTAGCTACATTAGGTTGTAGAAATTAAGAACCTGTTGACTTTGATTTAATTGATAGCGAAATAATAACAATTATAGATAGTGGTAAGTTGTATAAAGGAAATATTATACTTCTAAGCGAAACAAATGGTCTTATATGTGAGCGTAACAATTTTTTAACTGTAATCGATATAATAAACGATGATTGTTGTAGAAAAATTAAAGATAAAAATGTAACTAAAATTGATTTTATTCCTTTAAAATCTCATGATAAGCTAGATATAGATAGTTTGAATATAGCAAGTCACAAAATTAATAAAATTGATGAAATTGTATCCAAACTAAAAGATGACACAGCATGTAATAAAGTCGTGAATAATGTTTATTTCGTGTATATTTTTATGTCAATCGTTAAGGTATTGGGATGCTATTTACTGTATCATTTAGGAAAATATATATATGATCGTAAGTTCTTTTGTACAAGTAGAATACAAACGAAGTAGATTATTGGCTTTAGAAGATTTAAAAAAATAGTTACTCATGGATAACTAATTGTATAACTCTAAAGGTAAATAATAAAAATGATATAGAATTGGAAGAAATACTTTTCACTAGTTCAAACGAAGAAGTTATAGTAAAACCATTACGTAGAAGCACTAGAGCTGCACAATTGAAAACGAAATATAATGTATTCTTAAATTAAAAATATTGTATTAAAGATAAGACAATAACTATGGTATTAATAATTAATTATTGCAAGATATTTAAAATACTACCCTAGTATTTCATAATGGGTGAGGATTGTAATGTGTACCCATCATTAGTACTCATTGATACTAATGATGGGTACACATTACACTACGATAGTTATATACCAGGCGAAACATTTGTAAACTATAGAGTGCAATGTACCAAGAAGTCCTTTTACTTATTTACAGTTCTCATTGTTCTAATAGCAGTACCTGGATGACCGAGCTTCACTCGGTATTTTTTTTAACGACGATTTCTAAAAAATGAATGAAATCCTAGCTAGATTGATTTCGGCCCTGAAACACCCTGCTAAATTTCATGAAAATCGCTGGAACCGCTGCCGAGATTCTGATTATATATATATACGAGTATAGGTATAAGAATTGCTCGTTTAAAGGTATAAGATATTTGTTATTTCGATTATTACAAGTCTAAACAAACTCCTTCTTTTGACAATTAAAACAAGTTGGTATGCACCAACTCGTTTTAATTGTCAAAAGAAAGGTCACATTGCTAAAGATTGTTGGAACAAAAAACCACAACGAAGCAATTAAAATAGACCTAATTAGGTTGTGGACCTAGGTTGCGGGTTCGAATCCTACCCGTATTATTAAACTGTAGAGTGCAATGGACCAAGAAATCCTTTTACTTATTTACAGTTAATTGCTTTAATATCAGTCTTGTTATTTACTACTGTTTGTTGAGTCTCCAAGGATCGTGGAACTATCTAACCCTTTCATATATCCATAACAAATAGAACTCAAATAAAAATCAATTTCTGAATTTAGTATACGCGTCATTTAAGAACAGTTGTACCTATTTGGCTAACTACATTTTGTTGTATTTATAATATTGTTATATAGAATACAATCTATTTGAAAGAAAATGGTTTGAAAATTCGAACGGAAAAGTGTGAAACATAGGCAAAAATAAATCTTGAATAACTTTTTAACGAAATATAACAATTTTCGTTTGTTGGCAAATTTAGGTAAGATTTCAGCTTATAGACATTAGTTTTCACTTAAATGTTTCTATTGAAACACAGAATTTCGTATTCGTAAAGAGTTCATCTCCACAATGACAGGCAATCGTGGATGCCGTACAAGAAATACCCTTTTAAAAAATAGGTGCGTACTCACAGTATCTAACACTTGTGTTGGTATATCGTAGACATCACAAAGTTTTTTGACTTGTTGAGCAGAAGACTGGATGGCGTAAACGGTTGAGAGATATCCTCTAAATCTTCCAAGGTACGTCTCGTTTAATTTTGCAGGTCTTGTCGTGATGTTCCGAAGTATATACATTATCGCAGGTTTCAAAATCTCCAATGATGATCTCGTACTTTTTCTTCAACGTATTATAAGGAATCCATTCTCCAATATACATGAGTTCGTTTATGAGATTCATAACAGATTCTTCTCATGTGCTTTACATTTTGGAATTGGCGCAAACTTCATTAAAATTTTAATGACTTGTGCGAATAATTATTGAGTAAATTTTACGGAGTAGTCATTTTTAACTTTGACTTCAAAATCAGCTATCCTATTCCACTTCTGACACCAATGTGTATTGTGTATTGTCCGACCGATGCCATTAAAGATGACGTGAGCGAGACTCTTGATAATAAAGGCGCTGAAGATTACTTCGGATAACGGTAATACTATACTACAAGTATACGTAACTGTTCCAATGTTAATGCGTTAATGAACTTTACGCAGAGCAGTGGTGACTATTTATACTGACAATCATTATGGAAAGAAAAGATAGTCCCAGCACCCTTAAACACTCATTATCTTGTCAAACAATGTCCCTACCTATTAGTAATTACATCTTATCTTGCATTCAATACTCAAACAAAGTATTAAGTAATTATCTAATGACTAAACATAATTAAATTAACGCCGAAACATAACAAGGATAATAACAATGAGAATTCTAATTAAGGATTAAGTGCTGGGCTCATTACTTTTTGCCTCGAAGTATGGTCAAAAAATTAACCCAGAAAGCATAAGGGACACTTGTGTCATGATTCTACTTGATTGTAAGGGTACATGCAGGACCAGATTTCTGGACTGTGAGAGCAGGGAGATGCGACATCATTGCACCTCTTCTCAAGTATATCACGGTGGTGAGGAGTACAAATAGAAAATGGTAATCCGAAAGACGTCGCGTGCTAAAATCGAAAGGTCCCCTTAGGCGCCTAAAATAAGAAGGTAATGTCAGGGTTGCTTACAACACAACTGACATATTATAATACCACAATGTTAACCCAACAATCATGGTACCGAAATTCCTATAATTAAATCATTAAAAGTTTCGGCCGTGATCACGAGAAAGTCTTAATAAAAAGCTGGGTCGAGTACTTAGAAATAAGTAGGTACTACTGTACTATAAGTAGGGTTTTTTAGATACATACCCACTCATATAGGTATGTAATAATATATATCTTTTCTTTATACATACATCACTCTACAAGTTGAATTATAAAAACAGTAATAAAATCTGGCAACAAAAAAAAAATACTCATGATTAATATAATTAATTTTAAAAACGCCCATAATCTGTTTATTGACGTCAGAAAGTTACAGTAATTTTAATCCGCTAGAGTTTGTGAGAATTAGATAATTATGATGTCCAAGCCGAGTAGGTATTAAGATTATTGTATCTGTTATGCTAATCCAAGCTAATATTATGTCATAATCACCCCGTATCAGTCCACTGCTAGACAAGCTCTTTCTTAATTTTCACCATAACATCCGGTTCTGTGCCTTCCACATCCAGTTCATCTCAGCGACCTTCTTTAGGTCGCCGGTCCACCTGGCCGGGGCCGTTATACCTTACGTTTACCAAGTCGCGGTCTACACTCAGGACTCGTTTGCTCCATCGACTATCGGTCCTTCGGCCATTTAAGTCAGTGTATGTCTGTTACTTTATTACGCTTAAACCTCTAAACAAAAATTTTGATGAAATGGTTACTGTATGTTGATAGTTTGCGGCCCCGGAAAAGACATAGGGCAGTTTTTATCCCGATAACTTGTAATATTTATTAAAGCAAAAGTTTGATGTTTGTTACTCAATCACGCTAGGATCCTAGCGTGATTGAGTAACAAACATCAAACGCTGAACAGAACTGGATGAAATTTGACACAGAAATAAATTATAGTCTATAATAATAACTTTTTTTAAGACAAAATAAACGCCTTCAACAACGTTTTAGGCTATAGCTCTGGTGTTTTATAAGCTAGGTCTTAATTTTATGCACTTAAACCTTCCTAGAAAAATATGCAATCGAATAGTGAAAATCGCATCAATTTCGGTTCCGTAGTTTCTAAGAAAATACATACGTACGGGTCAAACTGTGAACTACCTTTTTGAAGGCGGTTAAATATGGCAAAATTCTGTGAGATAAATTTTTCATAATTTCCACACAAGCAAAGTCGCAGGCAACAGCTAATACTCCAAATCTACAGATATTGACAGGCATGTAAGTAACTCATATTGAACACGTAAAACCGCGCTTCAATGCTACTCCAAAATTAAAATAAACCTTACATCATGTTGATACACAATAGCCTGCAATAGCAGTTACAGATATGGTTGCCACATAATC
Organism: Herminia tarsipennalis; assembly: GCA_945859575.2. Lineage (NCBI taxonomy): Eukaryota > Metazoa > Arthropoda > Insecta > Lepidoptera > Erebidae > Herminia > Herminia tarsipennalis. Next base: position 21,601,206 of record OX243836.2, read on the forward strand.
TGTTACAAAACAGATTTCTTCGTTTTCCTTTTAATAATTATGTACACGTTCGAGGAAATTACAGAGCTAATATGTAGGTAAACCATTTTTAATATGGTACAGACAATGATGTTTTATGTACTTAAAATATCGTTGGGTACACACGTTTGTGTATTTACTGTCAGTGACTGATCATACGTAAAGACTGTCACACAAGTGCGGATTAACTGGCGAGTGTCAAGTAATCGAAAGAATGAATATAAAACACGTTCCTTCTTCACGTGTAGAGGAGATATCCTCATTCTTTTTCAAAACTTTATTTTACCACTTTGTTGATGTGACTTATTAGTCTACTCAGTAAAGATATAGCTTTCTAGCACTATAGGTACTGAGTAGTCTAATGAGTTACGCTGCGGACGGACAAATGGACAGACGGACATGGTAAAGTATAAAATTCCTTCTTGACTACTAACAATTCTGATGTGTAGTGTGTAGTCTGTGTGTATCCCAATATTCCACATATTGGGATACACGAGCAGTTGGCTAAATGTAAAATGTCCATCTCCTCAGTGTATAAACTTATGATAAATCATAATCTTTAACAAGCAATTTGTGTATGGCGATTCGGAAACAAAAAGATCAATTGTTCATTTTAATTTTTGATTTTTATTTTTTTATTTAATATTTTTTTATTATTATGTTGGTTACATTGAAAAATTTTATCAGTTGGTAATTTGTATCTAAATATAATTTCCAAAAAAAAACGATTTACAAAAAAAAACCGGGCAAGAGCATGTACAAATAAATCTACTACATATGAAAAAATCCGATTTGAATAATGGCACTAAGAGAATTGCATCAATTGAAAAGCGTTTGTTCATGGAACTTACGCCCTTTTGTTGAGAAACGAAGTTTTTCTGCAATAACTCAATGTCCGGTGTATCCAATCATGTCAAAATTAATTTTAATTTAAAGTATTTATTAAGCACAACCTTTGCGATTTTTAATACAATTATTGCCTTTATGAACAAAGTGATTGGCAAGAAATGCCTATAAAATAACTATATTTTTTGGTCCCACGGTTCATAAGATGGGGGGACACAATTTATGCCACTTTCGGAGCGATTATTTCCAAAAATATTTACTTAATAAAAAAAATTATTTGAAACTTTTACATATTTTTAAATGCCTGTCGAATGATGTGTCACACATTGATTTTTGGAAAAAAAACATTTTTTTCAGCTGTTGTTACATGTATGGAGTGCTCCCCTAAAAATATTTATTTTTATTATTTAGCAGTAGCGGCTACTACAAGACACCTTTTCACCAAATTTAATTAATATTCATTGAGTAATCTTTGAATCAAATTCCTGTGACATACGGACCGAAAGGCTGACACTATAAGCGTTCCGTTTTTAACATTTTGGCTACGGTACCCTAAAACTACTGAGCAAAGCTCGGTTATCCAGGTACTAGGTCATTCAGGCGAGGTACCTATGACAGTTTCGCCTCTAATGCTCGTAGTCTGAAATGATACTTTACGTAAGGACGTCCTCAATTATTTTTTTCTCAGGGTAATGTGAAAGGCCATGCACATAAAAATAAACTATTGTTGTTAGACGATGCACATTTCTGGATCTAGAATTAATGTACTTATTGTATAAATTTGAAGCATGGCCTGCTTGGCTATCCGAGCATTGTTATTCTCGTCTCCTCTAGGCTAGACCCTTTCATTACACACGGAAAATCGACTAACAGTGATAAGTTAATATTATAGAATTTTATAAGCTAAGGCTAAATACCTTTGTTTATTGCCCGACGTTTCGACCGTATTGCAACGGCCATGGTCATGGATAGACTCTATGCGTGACCACGGCCGTCTTAACGTCACACCAATTAAGACCCGTAGCTTATAAAATTCTATAATGTGTACAAATCGCGAAAGTTTACGAACATATAGTGATAAGTTAAATTAAACTGGTACAAACAATTATGTTTTAAGGAAAAAGATGTTTTACTTAAACTATCGATTGGGTACTTCAAACCTTAATTTTCTCTGATTGTCATGGCAACCAATTTCAATGAATACTACCCAACTACACCGTAGGTACATAAAAGACGAGACATCAGTCACAAATCATCAGGTCATAAATTTATGCGACAAAAAGTAACTTAAGTCTTTGTCAAGTTTTAATTTACCTACACTAAATTTTGCCAAAATTCGTTCAGCGATTTGGCCATGAAAACGTGACAAATAGACGTTAAGTACTGTCAGTAACGTTCACACTTATAATATTATCTCATGGTTAATAACCATTTAAATTGCCTATTATTTTTATATTATAATACCTGTGTGTACAAGCCTTTGAATATTTACTTCGGCTATTTAACTAGAACCAACGACGACGTACTACATAGCGAATAGTCTATAGTATTGCTCCGATTATCTCATTCTTGAACATTCTTATCGACATGTTTATTTTAAGCCAGCTATAATTAAATCATGTTTACGTTAGCTAAAATTAAATATTATATAATTGGTTTAAAACTACGCAACTAAGCACACATAACGGGTTGAGCCGGATGGTACAAAAAATGTATAAATATTATCATATTTTCATAGACGAGTTGAAGTTTGCAAAAGGCATACCGTTCCTGTTTCGTCCGATTTGTCTCCCCGTTACTATGTTTTATGTGCTGTACTGACCTTTGTTTGAACTAGAAAAGTAATTTAGCGGCAAATGTTCACGGGTCAAATAAATGCTTTGGTCTCATAACAGAGTTCTTGTTAACCACGATTATAAAGGCGTAAGTACATACCTATTCTCATTCTCTCTATCATATCCTTTCTACTTATTTTGAAGCATATCTTGCTTTTTTTTAAAGACGACTCTCTTAAAACAAGCTCTGTGTCGCGGAGGACTTTACAAACATATTTGTAGATCACACAAAGTGGTGTCCCGTGTAGGAAACCACGACCTCTTGCGTAGCAGTCGAACACACTCCCACAGACACAGAATAAACCATCGTGCTCATCACACAAAGTTTTATACTGGGTGGGGATCGGACCCACGATCTCCGGCTTAGCAGTCAGGGTCACTAACCACTAGACCAACAGGCTAGTGGACCAATGCAATATTTTCAAGGTGTGAGTTAAATTATGGGTGCATGTTTTATTTGTACATAATTTATATATTCTCTTCATTTGCATCTTTATTCTATTTATTTAGTTATTTTATCTGTTTTTTTACATTTTAATAGCAAATCCAATTTATTGATATTAGTTTTGCTCAATTTTGAAAATTTAAACCCCGCTTAGAACATATTTGTAATCTAATGTTATACCATAATGATTCAAAAGTAATAAAATTAAGTTTTTATACATTTTGACAAATAGCTCATAGAAATGTATTGAGTTAATTTTTGACGGAGAAAGGCAGATCAGCACGTTTCCAAGACCATAAGAAGTCAAGCTACACCCACTGCACTGAGAAATAACTATTAAAACAATGAAAGAAGTTGTAAGTGCAAGTCGAAGAAGTAAGTGTTTTATAAATGAAAGAAATTCATTTCTCTTTTCTTTTAAAAAAATATAAAGAAAAGAAAAATCGATCTAGTTGCTTGCTTCTTGTAACTTTATTTTGCTTAGGTAAATTTTGTTGTCACTTTGTTTTAATTGCCACATTGATTAAAAGCACTATTTGACTTTTGTAAGTAAAGATTCTGCGTAATGAATAAAGGCCATTGTTTTCTTTCTTTTGATATTAGAATTAATATTTTATAATTAATTTATTCGTTATCAGCACTATGGCCAATATTTAAGTTATAGTTTTTACCTTTGTTGTAAGTAGGCATATGCTCCTACTATGTTGTATGATTAGTAAGGCTGATTTTTTATATCCATTTTTTTATTAATATAATTCGCATCAATCCATATTACATGGCAACATGGCGTATAGTATACTCGTACACTAATATGCTATACACCTTACTATTACTAAGTATATATTAGTGGCAGCACCTTACCCCCATATCAACTTTATAAACATTCAAACATTTTAAAATTGGCGATTTGAAAAGAGTGGCCGCGAGTTTTTGTTGCCTTGTTCTTTTCTCCGGCTTTACCTACATATTGTTTTCAACACATGTAGAATCTCGACGTATCACAAGCGCTGCTTTGCATATGCATCCTCAATGAATAAAACATTTTTAATTTTAAATAGCTGAAACCACGCTTATCTCGTAAAGAAAACAAAGGTATATGGATCTGGTAAACAAAACATATAAGAATATTTTAGACACAGTTCACTTAACATTTAAGGCCAGTTATTTATGTTGAGGTAGTTTGGAAAATACCACAATATTCTTTGTTTTGTGATCTGGGGACCGGTACGACAAGTTGCCATGACGTCAAACCCACATAAAATACTGCGTAGGTACTCAATTTAAAAATACAGTTACAAGTTTAGTTAGGTACAGATTATTATCTAAATTTAGATTTGTATTTTTAGATGTAAGTAATCAATAACAAGATATTCATATTTTTAGATACATAATATTACGCGTCTCAAATATTGCTGCTCGTGGATAAGTTTGAAATGTTTTTTTTTTTAATTACAGCTCTTAACTTGTTGGGACAACTCACACACGGCCATCTGATTCCAAACTAGTCAGAGCCTATACTATTGCAACCAGATAACTGATATTTATACTTAAACTAGCTGTCGCCCGCGGCTCCGCCCGCGTGGATGTCGGTTATCGCGATAAAAACTATCCTATGTCCTTCCCCGGGACTCAAACTATGTCCATACCAAATTTCATCTAAATCGGTTTAGCTGTTTGAGCGTGAAACCGTAACAGACAGACAGACAGAGTTACTTTTACATTTATAATATTAGTATGGATATTTCTAAATACCTACATACATAATATAGATCAATTACACCAAGACACAAAATCTTGATTGGCCTGATGGTCTAGTGGTTAGTGACCCTGACTGCTAAGCCGGAGGTAATAATAATAATATTTATTGTATGTATTCTGGGTCTTGTGTGTATTCTGTATTCTTTATCTATGATATGTATGTATTTAATAATACATAAGTATGTTCGTCAGTTATCTGGTTGCCATAGTACAAGCTCTGTTAAATTTGGGATCATATGGCGTTGTGTGAGTTGTCCCAAGATATTTTTATTATAATCTGGGTTGTGTCGAATCCGCGAGGGATTCGATACGCAACAGTATTAGTCTTCGCTAGGCAGTCAGTGTCGCAAGCAGCAGTGTCAGTTCTGTGCTGGTCTATTGTTCTGAACATAACGAGTTCATAATATTTATTAATATATTTAACACTTCATGTAAAAATAGTGGCCAAGGCGGACTTAATGCTCAAAGCATTCTGTATCAGTCTACCTTTGGGTAATGTAAGAATAAGAATATGTAGGTGCAGATTGTGGAAAGCTATATAAAGATAAATAATAATAATAAAAATATATAAATAGCCGAGAAATAAAAAGAAGTATTATATAATTATATATACATAAATACCAATAAACTTTATTCGCAGTAAATAGGGTATACATAAGCAGGTGTTGAAGTATAATAATGTCAGTTCAAGCCTATTTAACCTTTGACAATAGCATGCAAATCAATTTCTCATCATAACATTACAATACATTAATATATTGATAATATTTATTAAAATTTTAATATGTTCAGTGGTAGCTGTTTTCAGGAATCTTAAAAAAAATATATATATATTATTTTTAAGATTCCTTAAAAATACATATTATGTAGCAAATTTTTTTTTTTAGCTTTTAGGGACTACATCAACTATTAATCTATTTGAGTTTCTGTTATTATTACGTATAATAACATCTTTAGTTTGTTTGAAGAGACTAGAGTTCTTCTTCCACTTCTAGTATATAAAGACAAGGCAAAGATAATACATTTAGTGCTTTCAAATAAGGGCGACAAGAGATATAAGGAGCAATACCGACTATAGATCGTATGCAGCGTTTTTGAGCTATAAATGCCTGGTGTATATTTGTTCCACTACCCCAGATAAATATGCCATATCTAAGCACTGATTCAACATAAGCATAATATGCTGTTAAAGCTGTATTATTTTTAGTAACTTGTGTCAATTTGTAGAGCGCAAAAGAAAAGCCATTAATCTTTCCACATACATGCTCAATATGTTCTTTCCAAATCCTAAGAAGGTAATATTATTTGAATTCTTCAGAGTTAGTCCATCTTAAATAGGTCAATGTTTAGATTTTTATAATTATTAAAATTCATTAAATTAGTTTTAGATAAATTATTTTTAAAATTATTTTTAAATAATTATAATTATTTAACCATTATATAATAATTGACAGATTTTTACTAATATCCAGTTTATGTTGCTCTAATGTCATGTTTTTATTCGATGATATAATCAAAATTGTTCAGTAACCTTGGGTAAGTCATTAACATATATAAGAAACAGTAATGGACCCAGTACACTACCTTGTGGTACTCCAAATACATTGCTCTTATAATTTGATTTATGAATTTGCTTTGTGTTTGAATTTAGTGTTGTAATATGCACGCACTGATATCTATTTTTTTAAAACAAATACATATTTATATACATACATACATTATAATCGAATAAGTTAATTAACATTGCGAAGATTCAGCGTAACTGTTGAAGAACAACGTATGAACTTTAATAATGAAACGGTTGGGTGTACAACAGATTGGACAAAGAGGATCCCAATCCCACGAATCCTGTAGAATGAGCGAGCATAAAAGTAACAGGTTGTTGGAAGAGCGGAAATCTCTGTTTTGGTTGGAGCACAAGAATTGAAAGCTAGAAGACAGGTAAGAGGGAGTATGAGGAGAGTTAATAAGTTGTGAATGAAATAATAGTAGTAGTAACAATAGAAACAGTGACCACACTTGGTATCAAACGAATAAATATACCTAATGTGCATGCCCGTGGCACTTGCATGCTGGTGGCGCAACCACGCGCGGCGCTGCATCGTCCTCACACAGAGGTCACGCCCCTCCATTCATCAGACACAATACTAAATGGAAGTTATACGTCGATATTGTTTGTAAATAAACTTCCTTTAATTTTGCACTTTGCTCTGACATTGGTCGTTGACTTGTTTGTACTGTTTTTGCTATCGAAATGACAAAGCTAGCTATTTACGTAGGCGATTCTATGACCATGAATCATGTGCAAGTATGTCGTCGTTTTTGCGTATGGTTCGAACCGTATATATATCGGATGCCGGAAATAAATATGCAGAGTCAGCAGTCTTAAATACTTAGGGCATTATATTTACGGCAAATGTGTAGGATAAGGTTTTATGCGGAAGTGACTCTTATACCAATATAATAAGGGACCACGCAGTTTCAAATCATGACCTTACTTTATAAAATCCAAAGTGTCATCTTCAATAATGATCAATAAAGTATTTAAAGTCACGTAAAATGGGCGCTTGAGTTAAACAACCTCATTCGTAATGGCTACTATATATGCTAATAATTGATCGTCTACGTGATAATTATGTACACTGTTAAATCCTTGGATGAGTAAGCACTATCCTCTTGTTGACACAGATGATAGGTCACTTCTCTTACGTCAAAGACTGTGTCATCTTACGCAATTCGTCATTACAACTTGCATTTTTTTTACTTTCGATGCAAAATTGGGATGTTCACTGAGAGTGATATTGTTTCTATTATACGTATGATGGCTGTCTGTCTTTGTGTCTCTCTGCTTATAGAATCATAGTTCAAGTTTCTTTTCGGCGAAAAAAAGTTTACGTATGTCTTTGGTTAAGTCGCAAGTCTATGGCTTTCTTCTTTGACGAACATTAGTTGGAAAAATGATCAGGTAGTTTTTTATTCGGCAATATGTGTTTTTCAGGATTTCTAATGTATATAGATATTTATAGTTTACCTGCTATGCCATACCTTTTAAAATATTACAGTAGCAAAATAAAATACCATGTTATCGCTGATAGATCAACGTGCAGCGACAACCACCGATCCTTCTGCAATCAAAGTATAAACAATTCATTTTATGGTTAGGTACCGTTGACATACCTATTTGTCAATCATCAGTTTAGTGTGAACCGGTCTGATTACCGGCCATGGACCTCTCGCGAGACCGTATGATGTACTAGTTTATTTCATTATTCATTTCCCGTTTGTCAAACACTAAATTTTGCAGTGCAAATCTCCAAATATGGAATCTGGTCAAACAAATACACCTCACAGTTTTATTATTCTGTAGTTAAGTATACTAATAAAGAGTTTGTTTGTACGCGCTTATTTCCGAAGAAACTGTGGAAGTGGGAAATAGGTAGCTTCAGGAAGGATACAGGCTTTTATTGTGGTCCGATCCACGGGGACGAAGCCTTTATTTTAAAAGTTGATAAACTTTCGCGATTTGTACACATTGTAAAATTATATATACTACTGGTCTTATTCGCGTGAATAATTTAAGGTAAAATACCTTGTTTATTGCCCGAGGTTTCGACCGTATTGCAACGGCCGTGGTCACGGTTAAACTCAGGAAATAAATAAGGTATTATACCTTAAATTATTTACGCGATTAAGACCCGTAGTATATACAATTTTAAAATATTTTTAACTTAAAAAAAATCAAAATATTTTTTATTAGCTTAGGATGCAAAACAACACTTGTGATACCTACATCAGGATTCTACATGTAATGCCAAGTTCGCAAACAGTAGGTAAGGCCGGAGAAAAGAACCTGGCAATAAAAGTCGCGCGAACCTGGCAATAAAAATTTTTCAAATTGCCAATTTGCAATGTTTCAATGTTTATAAACTTGATATGGGGGTAATGTTCTGCCACTAGTATATATGCACACAGCAGTCCTTTAACATTTTAAATGACTGCTGCAAATTATATTATTAAAAAGTTGAAACATGAGATAAAATTAAATCAGCCTTAGTGGGTACAACATAGTAGGAGCATCTACTTACAAGGGTAAAAACTATATGTGCTTAAATATTGACCAAAGTACTGGTAACTAATTATTATTATAAAATATTCATTCTGATATTAAAAGAAATAAAACAATGGCCTTTATTCTTCATACAGAATCTTGACTTACATAAATCACACCATGCTCTTAATGATTTCAGTTTTAAGATAGGGATGATAGGGTAGCACACATCTCATAATCGGTTCCCGTTAAATGTTCGAAAGAATGAAACATAGTTCTAGTATACAAGTAGTCTTCTAGTAGTATTCTAGTAACAAATATCACTCAGAAAGTCCATCAGCAAAAACCAAAACAAAACAAATATATACAAATCAATCTAAAACAGCCAGTTATAATCGATGCCACGAGGAGTATAAAAAGTCGATCTTGTGTAGGCACTCTAAAAAGGATTTTTCATGTTTTGATTAATATCGTATAAGTGACGCATAAATTAACTTTTATTATTTGATTTTTATAGCTCTGTGCTCTTAAATAATAACATGAATATATGTAGGTTGTAGGTACCTACTTATTTAAAAAATATGCCCAAGACCGGTTTACAAAATGCCTCTCCGTACGTTTCCATTTCTAGAACAATACTTTACGGAATCGACGTTAATATAATTATTTTTTAATGATTAGAATTACCACTAACGACTTGTGGGCAAAATATTTTTGTATATCTGTTAATTGGAACCATTATCTAATTGGTTTTATTAAATCTCAATTAGATCCCAAGGTTTCGTTTGATATAGCGGTATCAGCATCGATTGTATAAACTAATTCAGTCTGAACGAAATGAATTTAATGAAGTACCTACTTCAATAATAAAATAATATGTTTAATCTTCGCATAAATAAAGGGTCTTTCAAATAGAGCGGGTCGATATTAATAATCTGTGGCGGCCATTTTGATTTGGCGGCATCTGTCAAATCTGTTTTTTCTTATTCAGTCACTGATGCCAAATCACCATGGCAAGTTACACGGTTGAGCAGCATGTGCAAATGATAAAACTTTATTATCAAAATGAGAACAGAGAAGGACCCCGATTTTGGCCAAAAAATAATCTTTAGCGACGAGGCACATTTTTGGATGAATGGTTTGTTAATAAGCAAAATTGCCGTATATGGGATGACCACAACCCACATGAGGTTCACCAGATAGCAATGCATCCACAAAAAGTAACTGTTTGGTGCGGATTTTGGTCTGGCGGCGTCATTGGTCCGTACTTCTTCGAAAACGAAGTTGGCGAGGCCAGCACCGTCAACGGTGAGCGCTACAGATCAATGATAAACAATTTCTTTTGGCTTAAATTGAACAATATGGACGTGAATGACATGTGGTTCCAGCAAGATGGCTTACTTGCCACACAGCGAACGACACAATCGACATTCTGTATGAACGGTTTGCGGGTAGGGTTATCTCTCGCAGAGGTGACGTGAATTGGCCACCAAGATTGTGTGATTTGACTCCGCTAGACTTTTTCTTGTGGGGTTTTCTGAAGTCGCAGGTCTATGCCAATAAACCACATTCGACCGTTGCCCTGAAAGCCAACATAACGCAGGCCATCGCTCAGATTCAGCCGGATCTATGCAGCAGAGTCATTAAAAATTGGACCTCTCGGATTTGTGCCACCATGCGAAGCCGCGGCGGACATTTGAACGATGTCATATTTCATGCATAATGGCATAAACGGGCCTTTCAAATAAAAAATAAATTTCGTTAATATCTCACACACATCTAGTTTTATTCAATTTTAACATCGACCCGTCTTTGTTGAAAGACCCTTTATAATTAACCTAAGTACTTAAATAGGTACTTAGAGACTAACATATAAAATAAACATGCTGTTTTGAAACAAATGTTGTTTTGACGCTAATGACTACATTAGCTTCATTGCAAATTAAAATATGTTTATACCTACGTGTAATGCCACTATACCTATAACGTTATTCTTGATATAGTGAAACCTGAAAGTAGTTTGGGGTAGTTTTTAGACCATGTTATATTTATCAATGAATTAATTAATCAATCATTATTTAATTCATTAATAATTCTATTAGCCCAAATCCTGTTCACAATGTGATGTGAAATGTGATCATCACTTATTATTCAATAATAACCATGGATTATGTACTACGGGTCGCAATGAGCACGATAACGCGAAGAACACAAGGCAACTTGAACGGCTTATAACTCTGCAAGTTATCAATATTTTCATTTTCTTTTTTTCATGTGATTTGTTGAAGTAAAAATTTAAACAAGATTTTTACTATACTATGCACTATACCAAAAATAACCATGTATTTTATTGGAGGGTGACTGACTACCTACATAAACGCGTAGTTAGATAAATACTTATTTCTTGCATTAAATTGAGAAAAACGACTACAAAAGACAGTCTCCAAAAGAAGAATATAGTGACACGACATGTAGCAGGTATTATTGTCTTTCTTAGTTTCTACGTGTAGCTACCAAGTTACACTCGCCGGAGCTGATAAAAAAACGCTTATTATATACTACACGCTATACTAGCTGTCCCTGTAGCTTTTACCTAGATCCTTCTTCCTTAAGCTTTAATATCAAAATTGACCCCGTACATCGATTGAAGCGTTGTAACGAACAAAATAAGCACTTATAGAAGAGAAATAAACATAGAACATCTATACAAACAAGCTTTCGCATTTCTGTTAATAGTTATTAGGAAATGATTATCAGTTTTGTGCAACTCTTCACACTTCAAAGTTTAGTGAACCTACGGCGATCAAAAGAGTGTTGATAGTGTTTCATAATCAAACAGAGTGTGCTACTAACATACAAAATTTGTTTTCCCTTCGTAATATGATCGCAAATACATTATCGCTCTTACGAGTACATTCTATTATTAGTTATGTAGATGAGTTAAAATGGTTTTTGTCCGGATCATTTTTTTCGTATCTCATTACTTAAACATGCTGTGTTGAATACATAAAAACTTTAAATATAAAATGTAATAAATTAATCTACTTCAAAAGTCACAAAAAGTGATAGATCTTCAGTAAGAGTGCCAAAAATAGCTAGAACTGTCCCCAAGCATAACTAAACAATTCGCTATTGTTTTTAAGCTTTCGATAGAACCGAATAATAAATTTGAAGGTTATATAGGTTCCTTTTATTTCCCCTAGCAAAGCTTTGATCGAATTAGTCAATTATCTCCATATATATCTAATCTATCTATGTATCTCATAAAGATAATGACAGACAACAAACTTTAAAAAAAATACGTCGCAGTATAAAAACAATGACGACATCAGACATTTTTAAACAAAACATAATGGTTCTAGAAGCATCATCACACGGAAGGCTCTACGGAGTGGAGTAGGCTAGTCGGCCATGGTCACAGTATGTAAATCCACTAATTCCATGGTATTCTCGAGAATCCAAAGTCATGACTATTACGCCGGACCTCGGACAGTTTCGCACACATACTGAAAATGTTATTACTGATAATGATAATATTTCAATCTAGAAATTAGGTATAGATACAAAGCGTAATATTATCCTAAAAGTTGCAAGTCATGGTAAATTCCAATACCAACGCCATTTGGCTAAAAACAGAACCTTATACTTACCACTTTGTTGTCCATCGGTCCGTCTGTCTGTCAAGAGAGTAAAGATAAAGGGTATCTCAGGAACGTAGAGGTATCGAGTGCAAATTAAAACCATATAATCAGGTCTACAGTCACTTGAAGCTGTGAAAAAAACAAACTTCTAAGTTAGCGTAAGAAAAAGATACAGTAATTTATTTTTAAAACTGCGATACTCGAAACCTGAACTATTTTAATATGTACCTACAAATTTGTACGGAACCCACGGCGAGAACGAGTCCGACTCGCAAATGTACGGATTTTTTCGTGAGTGGACTAAGTCACGTATTAGACTAATAACAATTCTGACGAGTGAGATATGGACCTTCTCGATGCAGAGGGCATTGCCACAGTGTCATATTTTTATTTTGACAGAACCGCTACAAGCCAGAAAACAGTACAAATTCAAAATAATTGTGGAGTAGTTAAGTGAAGTTTCTGCCACAACATACTCAGCATAGCGACTATCCTAAAATACGAATGATTACTTTAAACTAGTTCTTTAACCATTGACAAAATACCGGAACAGTTTATCTGATACTGGCCAAACGATTCATTCATCGTGATATATTGACAAGTTATGGTCCGCAGAAAACCGAGAGCACAGAAGGTATGTTCCTACAGGCGGGTATCCAAGGGAGGGACGAGCAACTGAAATATATTTTTTTGGGGAATATGAAAAATTTGACACTAGTGCGGTGTGTTTTGACTGGCAATTGTGCCCCGCCAATGGCTGGTGTACCAATGTTGAATCAAATGCACCCCCCTCCCTCCTGCGATCGACTCACACTTAGCCAGTTTGCCCCCTCCTCAAAACGAAGACACAACCATCACTCACGGACTTGGCATCTCGGGAAGCCTTCCGAATAAAATAGTCTGTAGGGTTTATTCTATTTTGTTCACCTAGGTGATATCACCTATCTACAGGTATATTCTCATTTGACCCAGGCGCGGATCCAGCCCCCAAAAAACGTTATGGACACAGCGCACAGCCGCTTGCTTACAACAGGTCTAATCGCTATGCCTTTATAACGTTTTAGGTTGATCATATACTTTAGCTAAGATCCATCGCAAATTAGTCTGTCGATCCCAATTAAGGTTGTGGGTAGCCCACTGTGCCCACAATAATGGATTCGCGCCTCATTTTTCCTCGGAATCATTGCCAGGTGACAGATCCAACCATGTCCATGTGTATGATACATTGCTATACTAACATTTAAACATTCGCGTTGCATGATTATAACTATTTATTATAACTAATTTTAAGGTAAACAATGCGCGTTAATTCCCGTATAATAAATAGTTATAAGATACATTGCTCAAGCGAGGTATGTATAGGATACCTTCTGTACTCTTGGCATGTAGTGTATGATCGGTCTGGTCCGCCCGCATCATGTCGTACGATGCACGCGCACAAAGGACTAACCACATGCCACATCCCTATTAATATAGCGCTCTAATGATCACTTCCCACGGACAGAATACATGTCTCTGTGCCCTAGTTTTATTGTGATGTCTCTGGAACTTTCGATATTCTCAATTGATTTATTTGCTACACGTAAAATGTAATTTTCGATCAAGGTAGGTTAAATTAGACGTCCTAATTCTTAAACATTACGTACGAATGATTGGTACATAATAATCAGTATATACTAGGTCCGCTTTTCCAGTGTCTTCATACCTATAATAATAATAATATCTTGCGACAATTCACACAACGCTATCTGATCCCAAACTAAGCAGAGCTGGTACTATGGCAACCAGACAACTGATACATACTTATATATTTTTAAATACATACATATTATAGATAAATAACACCCAGAAACAGAATAAACCATCGTGCTCATCACACAAAGTTTTATCCTGGGTGTGGATCGAACCCACGACCTCTTTCGTAGCAGTCGGATACACTCCCACCGCGCCACAGAGGCATGCTAGAATAATGTTAAGTGTTTCAGCTTTTTAAGATATTTGTATGTTCATCCCATTCTAACCTTGTTATCGATATTGGTACATTCGTTTATCAATACTCGTAAAATAGAGGAGGCTCATTCAGTAGGTTAAGAATTGACTAAAAATAGAGACCAGTTGCATTGTTATTGCAAATTGGACACAATAAAAGTCGACAGACGCCATGATGGATATCGTCTGCGTACGGCTAGCGAACCTTCTAGACTGTTGGGCTGTTATAAGAGATCCTGTGCACTTATTGATCCGGAGCCGTCGCGTGAACTCAGTGAATTTACAGCCAACGGAGCGGACGGCCGGTGCCGGTATCGTGGGAAAAAATTAAGCTTATTGAAGTAATAATAGATAAGACCTCAGGGTCCACTTGTCGCTTGCCAAATTATCAAAGTTCAGACGTTTTTAAGTAATGAAAATAAAAAATATAAGTACGAGGTTTATGTGAAATGTATAAGTATTATGAATATATATATATATATATTACGGGTCTTAATCGCGTGAATAATTTAAGGTACCTTGTTTATTGCCCGACGTTTCGACCGTATTGCAACGGCCGTGGTAGACTAGACCCGTGACCACGGCCGTTGCAATACGACAATATTTTCATAATGTGTACAAATCGCGAAAGTTTATCAACATTTATGTACAAGTATATTACGACATCAGTCGGACTACTTTATAATAGGTATAAAAAAATCCTGATGAGCTCTAACTAGTTAGTAAATTTATTTACTCTTTGAAACACGATGGTCATACCTATGTAAGTATGATGGAGGTAAATAGGTACACTTTTTTCTCCACCAAAAATACCCAGTATTTTTTTTCTTTGAACGAAAATAAATACTGGGTATTTTCGGTATTGAATCTAAAATTAAAAGTAGTTGTACAACATTACAACCGCTCTTAAGGCGAGAAAAAGAGTAGCGAGTAGAGATTTTATCGCTCAAGATGCGTACATAGTACAAATTTATGTAGATTCCGTCTATACATAAGAGATATAGATATTAATAGTTGATCGCTGAGTGTTCACACTGCTGGCGATTACTCACTCTATACTGCATCTCTTTGGTTTATATGGACGGGATCTACAAAATACATCTGTTGTACGTTTCTTGAGCGATAAATCGCTGCTCGCTGATCGCTCATCGTCGTTGGTGGGCCAGGTGCCTACAGCAGAAACATTACATTACAACCTACAACATAGTCTTTTACTTAGTTCTTCAGTTGTTTTTTTTTATGAATCTAATAAAAGGAGGTTCAACTGGGGAGACCCGTGCCCCTCTCCCACTTTAAAATGAAATTAATGAATTTTTGTTTACTTAAATTTCTAAGGTTTACGGGAACTATTCTAATTATATTTGTGGACAAGCACAAGAAGTTCGAACCCATGGATGATTTTCTCGAACAAGTGGATTAAATAAATGTTTCTGGTTCCGTATATCACTAGCTCATTTTAGATCGATACTTCGTTTACATTGAATTAGAGTAGGCCTCCAGAAGTGGGATATCATACGGGTTGATATAGTATAGGGACAAAAGTATTATGGTCACTGGATGGAAATACCATCCATACCGCTCCACCAGAGAAGTACCATGTGCTTTGCCGGTCTTTTAGAAAAGAACAACTTCTTCTTTTTTCGAAGTTATATTGGCAGAAATCCAGCTGACAACAGTTGATTCCAAAAAGTGGTGGTGCGTGATCGAAAATGGCGTTTCAAACCCCCTGTGGTGGATTTCCAAGTAAGAACCTGAGAACTTGTTGGTTCTTGTCTGTAACAATAATAATAATGTCTTGGAACAACTCACACAACGCCATCTGATCCCAAACTAAGCAGAGCTTGTACTTTGGAAACCAGGCAACTGATAAACATACTTAAATAATAATAATAATAATAATAATAATAATATCTTGGGACAACTCACACAACGTTATCTGATCCCAAACTAAGCAGAGCTTGTACTATGGAAACCAGACAACTGATAAACATACTTATATATTTCTAAATACATACATATTATAGATAAATAACACCCAGACACAGAATAAACCATCATGCTCATCACACAAAGTTTTATCCTGGGTGGGGATCGAACCCACGACCTCTTGCGTAGCAGTCGGATACCCTCCCACCGCGCCACAGAGGCAGTATTTCTAAATACATACATTTTATAGATAAATAACACCCGGAAACAAAATAAACCATCATGCTCATCACATAAAGTTTTATCCTGAGTGGGCAACGAACCCACGACCTCCGGCTTAGCAGTCAGGGTCACTAACCACTTTACCAACAGGCCAATAACCGGAACGGTAGTGTATATTGGTCTTATTGTGAATCCAATCTATGGGACATCGTACGATCTGGCGCGATGTTACATCACATGATTCACATGTTTCCTGTTACAAAATAGCTTTGTGTATGCATTTCGCGTCCACATACTGCTTCATTGTGTTGTGACTTTGAACTTGCGATATTTATTAAATATATGAGCCTGGGCGTTGCCTTTTATCTTTGTTTTTTTATTATACCTACATCTATATTAAACACGCAATAGTTATGAACAAAAACTACCATGTATTTAAAAATTAGCTGACCCGCGCAAATTCGTCTGCGTAAATTTTCGCCGTTTTTGCAACATTTGTCATTGCTACTCCGCTGCTATTGGTCGCAGCGTGATGTTATATAGCATATAGCTTTCCTCGATAAATAGGCTATCCCACAGTAAAACAATCTTTCAATTCGGACCAGTAGTTCCTGAGATTATCGCGTTCAAGCAAACAAACAAACTCTTCAGCTTTATTATATTAGTATACTCGTAGATATAATAAAAATCTTTAACAGTGACCCATCTCCAGGATTTAGAAGTAGGTAGGTACTTATTAGGTATACTTACCAATGTTAAAGAACCAACGACAGTAATGTCAAAATTACACTTTAAGGTCGATAGATAAGGCGATGTACGATAACTTTCACATGTTCCGGCGTCCGTTCGGTCTGGTTACATTCGCGCCGTGTAGCCGGCGGCGGCGCCGGACTGGGTTGAAACCAAAACGTGTGACAAGGGTCTTAGAATTCACAAACGAAAACTTTTAAGGATCCATAATTCTATTGTTACCTACTTATCGCAGCCGCCACCAAAGTGGTAAATGCGTCAGCACGCATCGAAACCTCATTGATTATAGCTTGCTTTGCCGAAATGCATTTTATCTCTGGTGTTGTTGGACTTCAGTCTCCCTCTCTTAAAAAATAACATCTCACTTATTTTACCAAAAACAAATATGTGGGTAGGAGGTACTCTTAAATGGTCACTACACGACACACAACTGACAATCTTTTTATACATTGTTCTTATTAAACCTATTAGCTACCGATTAATGGAATACTTCGATGGAAATTTTGCATATTTATGACGACTTTATACGATAATAGGTAAATGATTGAAACAATAATTAGCGAAACCATCCGCCTTATACGTCAGTGTATCTATTAGAACTCATTTATCGAGTTCGCAGTTTTTTGTCTAAGTATTCCGATCGATGAACTAAGCTTACAGAGTGTAGACCTACAAAACAAATACTTTGAATAAAAACCGACGGCAATATAAATAGCTAATAAGCTATTTATATTTCCGTTTTTGCAACCTTATTTAATAGAGTTGAGAGAAGTAGTATCTGTCTACATATTGACTTCAATAAACTGTTACAGACAATGTCAGTTTTTATAGAAATGATAATTTCTCTAAGTAATTCGGAGTATATCTACCTACGTACAGCTGTTAAGTTAAAATACTTATAGGTAATATTTTAACATCACAATTCGCAACTTCTTGACGGCTCCAATTTTTATATCAAAAGCAACTTTATTTCTGAAAATGACAAATTAACATTGAATTAAAAACTAAAATAAGATGATTTCTATATGATTTAATAATAACTTAGTATTTGTTTTAATATTAACGTTGTTTTTTTCTGATTAGCGTCTTCCGTTGTCTTCTTGGTTGGAAACAAGCGTTCCCGCCAAGGTGACCTTGCTTGTTTCCAACAGTGTAGACGACTGTTGTAAACCAAATTACTTGGTACTTTGTTTGCAACAGCCGTCTACACTGTTGGAAACAAGCAAGGTCACCTTGGTTTGTACGTTTGTTTCCAACCGTCTGGAAGACGCCTTATTTGCCACTTCAAATTTTTTTTAACAAATTGATTAGTTATATTTTCGTACTCGCTTTTTAAAGCCATTTGATTTATTAGCCCACTCGAGGATCTAAGATTTTTTTTCTACCTGCACTTTAGCTTTTTAAATAATTTTATGTATCCAGTGACACTCACGTCATCAAGACGAATGTAATAAGGTATGGTTTATTAAAATCGATTGAGCCCTTGAGGAGTTATGAGCGGACATAGGAACATTAAAAGGATACATACGAATACATACGCGTCTAACACATAACCCTCCTCTGCAGTCGGGTAAAATTTTAAGCACTCTTACGGAAAGGTCAAAGCTAATTAACGACGGGAAATTCTTAACCACAAGCCACAAGCTTGTACTGATTATAACTTGATTCCAATCTAGATTTTAAATAATAATTTTCCATTTCATTAAACTAATGGAAAATTTCGCATGTTTACAATATCACACGGCAAAACCCGCGCATTGCCCACGTCAATGGATATATTAGGACTTATTTACACCAAAATTATATGAAACATTGACTGCTATTTGTGGTTCGGTGACGTTTTTGCTAATATTTTGAATGATTCTTATATAAATTGACTGTAATTGACTTTAAATGGCTGTAATACGCATTAAATAAATATAATTCGTTTTTATAAGAAATTACTTTTAGCGAAGGGAAACAGTTAACTAAAACAATTTATTGTAAATATGTTCAGACTGTCAACTTTAGTGCCTATAACTTCCTAATATGTGAACAGGAAAGATCCTAAACTCAACACTCGTCACATACACAGTCTAAGTGTTCGGAAATCAGTATTTTACTGAATTATTTTATTGCCGTGGTCGTTTCAAAAAATCAAAATTCTTTATTCACTTAGGATTCAAAACAACTCTTGTGATACGTCGGGATTCTACATGTACATGTAATGCCAAGTTCGCAAACAATAGGTAAAGCCGGAGAAAAGAACCTGGCTACAAAAACTCGCGGCCACTCTTTTCAAATTGCCAATTTTACAATGTTTGAATGTTTATAAACTTGGTATGGGGGTAAGGTGCTGCGACTAATATACTATACACCAGTGGTTCTCAAACTTTTTAAATGACGGAACCCTTTTGGGAAGCAAAATACTTGATGGAACCCTACAATAAAACAATTATTTTTATAAGTGTATTCTTTATTAATCAGCATAATAAAAGTACAATGTATCAGTTACTAATTATTATTTACTTCACCACTTGGTAAGGACAATAATAGAAAACATTAAAAAAGAAAAAATCTAACTAGTGGGAGGTATGAAACTGTTTTTTATTTTTCATCAATTGCTTGATATCAGGTTTGATGGAAGAAAGTTGGAGTCTCATATCAGCTTCGGCGTCCAGTCTATTGCGATATTTTGTTTTCGTGGCTGCGTAGGTAGAGAATCCTGTTTCGCACAAATATGTAGTTGGGAACGGGAGAAGAATATCCAGAGCCATTTGGCCAAACATTGCATATTCATCTTGGATTCTGCACCAAAAATCATTAAGAGGCGTCGTTTTGAACAATGACTCCATACTTGTGTCTGATGACATTTCTAAAAGAGATTCATATATCTCATTTGACATGTTTTCAGGCTTTTCCAAGTTGGGTAAAAAAGGATTATGAATCCAGGAGTTCACTTTAATTTTTGTATTGTGTTCTTCGGGAAAATACTTCTCAAAAGATGCGCGCATCGAACTGAGATATTGGACCAATTCTTCAAACACATTATCTTCAAACATTTCTGAGTCGTTTTCGCTAACAAACTCACTGAGTAACGTAAAACTTTCTATTTCTTTCTTACCAATGCAAATGATCCAAAAATCTAATTTTCTTTTAAAAGCAGTTATTTTATTATAGGCCTGAAACACTGTTGTCTGTTTACCTTGCAACGATAAATTTAATTCGTTAAGTTTTTGAAAGATATCCGCCATAAAAGACAATCGGAACAACCAAGTTTTATCATACAAACGGTCCTTCAAATTAAAAGAAGTATCTGCTGAAAGAAACATTTGTAACTCGGCTCTAAGTTCAAATAGCCTTGTTAAAGTTTTTCCGCGAGACAGCCATCGCACTTCTGTATGGAGCAGCAGTGTTTTATGTTTGCTGCCATAATCTTCACACAATAATGAGAACAATCGGGATTGTAGTGGTCGTGATTTGATAAAATTAATTATTTTTACCGCTTCATCCATAACTAATTTTAGATTAGACGGCATTTGCTTCATCGCAAGTGCTTGTCTATGCAGAATACAATGACTGGAACTACAATTAGGCGCTTTATTTTTCATTCGTGACACTGCTCCTGCTGTTTTACCTGTCATCGCCTTGGCCCCATCTGTACAAATGTCAATGCAATTGTTCCAACTGAGATTATGTTCTTCAAAAAATATATTTATTTTATTAAAAATTTCTTCCCCGGTAGTGTTTGTAAGCAGCGATGAACACATAAGCATGTCAATGCACAAAGTTCTTTTGAAGAATCAAAAGAACTTTTATATGGATATCTCACAATAACCAGCAGGATAGCCAAACCAGCGACATCAGTCGACTCGTCCATTTGCAAAGCGAATCGTGTATTTTGTAGACGTGTAACTAGTTCTTGTTTGACGTAGCTTGCCAGATCATGGATTCGTCGTGAAACAGTATCGTTTGATAGCGGAACAGTAGAAAGATGCTTTGCAGATTTTTCATCAAGCATACATTTTGTTATGTCTAATACACATGGTTTTATTAATTTTTTAGCGATAGTGTGCGCTTCACCTGCTTGTGCAATGCGATAGCTAACTAAATATGATGCCTCCGTGGCCTTTTCGTTGGTAGTTTGTGTTACATGCATCATATTTTTTTGACTTTCTAATAACTGATCTTTTTTGCGAACAAAAAATTCTTTATTCTTGTCTTTAGTCTCGGGGTGTACGGTTTCTAAATGTCGACGCAATTTGGCAGGTGCCATGGAACTATTAGGAAGCAGTTTACTACAGAGCATGCAGAGAGGTGAGCCGTTGGAATCAACAAATCCGAAACTGATATAAGATTCATCATACTTCCTTTTTTTCGTCTTTGAAACCGTCGAGCTTGACGTCGTGGCACTCGTGGCATCATCTTCTGGATCGGTGATTGCTAAATTCTCCGCGCGCATTGCTTTTGAACATTCAGCGTCATTAGAAGATGTTGTTGGAACACGCTTTAAGCCAACGTTCCATTCTTCTTTATTTATAATGTTACAAGTCAGGATAGTGGGGTTTAAATAATGCACAATCGTTACTGCGTATAAGAGACTAAATTTAGAACCTACAGGGAAGAAATGTATAAAACTGAGACAACAGAATACAGCAGGCAGTAAAACAATGAACACTAGTTTCTCGCTAGCGAGCTTGTAAGTAGGTAGTAACTTATCGCTCCGAACGCTAATCATCAACTGACGACGCCAACGCGCGATCGCCGCTTTTATACTTAGTCCTAGACTCGATCTCAAATATTCTCGAAAATACTCGAGTCGGCACCTTTGATAAACAAAAAGCAAAAATAAAAACAGAAATTTAAAAATAGCGTTGTAAACAATATCGACTTTATCCTTTGAAGTTAGAGACGAAAGTCGCTTGTTGACAACTATAGCGTCTAATTCAGAGGCGGCTTTTATCAAAGAGACTGAGCGCTTACAAGTATACTACCCGCTCGTTTTAAGTTTGCCGCTGGCGATAGGTATGAGTGTATGACGTTCGAATTTTTTTATTTAATTGTAACAATAAAAATTGTGTACGGTAGATATTTGGGTAAAACTATGACACATTATAAGTTTTGTTGTCACGTGGGGGAGGGTACGCGCATTCCACAGACCGGCAAACTTAGAGCGAACGCGTTGTACAAGTATAAAATTATTGAGACCAAACTTATAAGATATTGTACCAGCTAATGTAACACAAGCTTATACAAATACAAATAAATAAATAAATAACATTCATAGCGTTTTGTCTCCGCGCGGCCGCGGAGTCCGCACAGCCGCGGAGCGACCAGAGAGAGGTGTTTTGATTTTTTTATTTCTAAATTCTTGCGGAACCCCGACAGAGGTATCACGGAACCCTAGGGTTCCGCGGAACACACTTAGAGTATAGCTGCTATACACCATATTAAAGGACTGATGCAAATTGTATTATTAAAAAGTTGAAACATGAGATAAAGCAAAATCAGCCTTAGCGGGTCCTACTATATTAGGAGCATCTACTTACAACAAGGGTAAAAACAATTTGTGCTTAAATATTGGCCTAATAAAAAAAATTGCCAAATATTGGCCGTTAAGTACGTTTTCGTTTTGCTCTCGCTTAATTACCCGACTGCAAGAAAGTGTTGTTTTACGCGCGTATCTTGTATGCATGTATGTAATATTATTTGTTACCTCAAATCTTCCAAACCACAACATGGATTAAAACAATTAAGCGGTCGTTAGATTTGGCTTGACCGCCGAAGTGTTCTTATTAGCTATGTGACGTTTAAAAAAAAACAAACATGGCGGCTTTGCATTGACGTATAGACATGGACCGTGCCATTCAATTAAAAATTAAATATTGACTGCAAAGCGTGAAAGAGAAAAAAAACTCGCGCGGCCCTGTCTCTTTGAGAGGTATTGTCCACAAAGTAGCATTGTCTCTTTCTAGAGAATGGTCAATGCTGTGAGGTTATGGCGCAGTCATGGTCTCTACGTCAATGCGGCTGTGAGATGTCAAAAACAAATGGTGTGAAAAAAAATCGAGTACCGCAATAGAGGTATAAAATTAAAGGGCTTATTTTAAGCATTTAAAAAAAGTACAACCTTATTATGTATACTAGAAAAGTCAATTAGCAACCATCCTTTTTTCAATTTTCAATGCTTAGCAATTGCTGCGATAAAAGTTAGTTGTTACATCAGTTACATCCTACAACCACAAAAAGTATTAAATAAAAAAAATATATGAAAATAAAAAACTCCGACATGCATGTCTCCGTATGATATAACATATTTAAGGGATATTATTTGCATCTTTATTGTGCAGGCAGGTTTTATATTTTCATTTTTTTTCCTTATTAGTCCTATGATACTATG
This sequence comes from Herminia tarsipennalis, assembly GCA_945859575.2. NCBI lineage: Eukaryota > Metazoa > Arthropoda > Insecta > Lepidoptera > Erebidae > Herminia > Herminia tarsipennalis. The sequence continues at coordinate 21,625,063 of OX243836.2, forward strand.
GAGAAAATGTAAACATCCAAAGTATTTCTAATGCAGGAGAAAAGCTTGTACCTTTCACATTTGACCCAATAAACACTGACGATATTATAATGTCATCGTTACACAGAAACACCTGTCCACCATCTGTCGCAACGAATGCTCTGATGACCGCCGACGATAGCTAGGTACCTAATGCTTTCTTGTTGGGTTGTATGCCTTCTTTAGACCGTGTTTAATCTCTTTATTATTAAACAAATTAACCTTACATTTAGCTACTATTAGTTCTAAACTTAACACATCAGGAAAAGAGACTGATAGAGAGCCTGAACTGTCTGACATTTAGTAAGTGTCTGTTTGATAAATAAAATTAATAGATAATGGATTTTTTTAAGTTCCTGTTCCTGCCGTTAGTCTGCAGGGAAGCCTGGCGGACTAACGGTAGGAACGGATTACGGAATTAACGGATCTCCCGCTCTCGTTTCAGGGATGTAGTGTTCCCATTTTACACTGTTAGAAAATAAAATTAGACATAGATCACAAAACACTGAGAGTCTAGAAAGTAATCTTTACACGTACTTTGCTCGTATGTATTGTTTCGTGTATCGAATTTCTTATATTGTATTGAATTTCTTGTGTCCTCCCCCAGAAATATTTTTGGTATCGGGCACCCGCTCCCGTTGTTCGTGCAACTCTCTATTGGCTGGTGGTGGATAAAACGAATCGCAACCCCTCCTTCCGTCGTAAGCACAGTTTTTAGAACTGAAGGTGCCATTCGCCTCTTGTAAAACCGGAATAAAATCCTGGATCTACCAATTTTAGAAATTGTTCACTGACACAGAATCTTGAAACACCTTCAAAACAAAGCGATGTCTACGAGCGTATTGTTCGAGAGCCTTTGAATTATGCTTCCTGGTAGTTCGTCAGCTCACCATATTTTTTTTTCTTTTAAAAGACGAGTAGCAGTAAAGCAAACATACAAGTCACGGACACAAAGAAGCACACCCAGACTCGGAACAACAATTTGTGGATTACACAAAGTGGTGTCCCGTGTGGGCCAACCCACGACCTCTTGCCTAGCAGTAGGATACACTCCCACCGCGCCACAGAGGCAGTCAATTTAAAACCAGTAGGTATTACAAAGTGACTATGATTGAGTAAAAGAACAAGATTTTTGTCTTACATAATGTTAACTCTCAGAGTATAAAGAATAGAAACTTGACACATACCGAGTACCTACTTCATTCGGTTACCATTAGCCTACTTAATCTATTGCATTACAAGCAATCCTAGGTAACTACTAGTTGCTTGCTAAAATGATGAAAACTATTCGTTCCTACTCATTTTGTGAGGATTTCACTATTATAGCGAAGAACCAATAAAGAATGACAAGTTCTGAATGGGACTAACTTCAATAGTACGAGGGTGCATGTACCTATTAATGTCTTATTGCGCCTCCCAGCCCAATTATTCTATTTACCAGTCATATAAGACGCGTAGTTGAATGGGGTTTTTTTGGTGGGTTTTCGTTTATGGTGCACAGTCAGGTACCTACCTTGGTTAGAACAGGTATTATACACCAAAAAGGCCAAGTTAAGATCTCCATTTAATAAACACACTACAATATCTATATAAGTATACCTACTAAGTAAAAATGCAATATTGATTTAAATCTGTTTAAAACTGTCGACAGAAGAGGAAGAATAATTTGATATAATCCATACTAATAATTTTGTTACACAGGACATTGCTGTCTAAAATGTATGCTTATGTCCTTCAATAAAGTAGATATTTAAGCAAAATATTGACTAATTGTTCATATCTATCTTAAGATTTAAATTCAGGATCAGACTGTTAATTATTTTTATTTATTTATTTTAAAATATTTTTACTATAATGGAATGTATATTAATAGTATAAAATATGAGTGTGGGTAAGCTGATAAAGAGAAGAGAGTCTTGTGACCACAAATTTACCACCAGGGTCCTTATTCACTATGTTTTTTTGTTTTCGCGGCAAATCCGAGCGATTTGGCGCATGCGCGGTGCGGACAAAGATGTCCGTCCTTCCTCTCTGTAGACCATTATGACAAGATTTTGACAGTTAAAAGCGCGGGATTGACGCGAAAACGAAAAAAAGGTAGAGAATAAGGCCCCTGAACACTTGTTCTATGTTTTGACGAAGTACAAAAAAAACTTGATGTTGCTGTCAAACACCTGAATTGTAAAAAAACATTCACACATGTTTGCTTTCCATTCAAAAAATCTGTTCAACAGTATAATGCTAATTCATACGTTTACGCAAGCAAATATTTAATTTAGCACGTCATTTTGTATGTAAGTAGGTACGATAATGTTCTAAATGATTTGCTTACGAACGAAGTCCAAAGACGATGGATTTGTTTCAAAACAAATGTATTTACATACACAATAAAAAGGGTCGTTGGGGTTAGAATTACCTTAGAATGGAACTCGGTTAGTTTATAATGAACCGTAATTTCCTGGTCTAAATTGTTCAAATACTTAGTAACTATTATACATATTATTTGTAATATATGGAACTGGATTTTATTTGCCAACTCAACTCAAGACTTGGTTAGGTATTATGTTTAAAACTTGTCGACAAATATGAGTTATTTGTAGGTACTTCGTTAAGTTTAAAAATATGTGCGAATCCATCCAAAAGCGAATTAAGGTTATATACAAAAGTTCATTGACTCTACAAGCAAGAGGAATAGGTAGGTTGACAAATAAAGGCATATAATAAGTACTTATTGGGAGGTGTGTTAAATAGAGTTCTTTCAGTTATATCTACTTTGAGACGGATTTTGGAATTTTTACGGAAAATATAGGACAACCGAATTTTCCAGAATTTTAAATTACATTTCTACAACTATTTTAAGATTAGATACTGACTCTACAGGTAATTGTACATTTAGTATAATAAATATTCATAATCTAATTAAGTTAATTAGATTATGAATATTTAAAAATAAAATTATATTTAGCTGCTTAGCTAAATATAATTTACTTAATTAAAAAATACTGACATAGTCTAACTACAATTAACTGTGGCCTAGTTTAAGTTATATTTAATAACTACTAAGTAGGAATTCAATTTAAATTTAAAATATTTTATTTTAAAACTGCATACTAAATTAATATATATACTGCATACTAAGTGAACATATATTTAACTAGCTGACGCGCAACTTCGTCTGCCTAAATATTCCCCGTTTTCGCAACATTTTTCATTGCTGCTCCGCTCCTATTAGTCATAGCGTGATGCTATGCAGCCAACAGCTTTTCTCAATAAATGGGCTATCCGACAGTAAAATAATTGTTCAATTCGGAGTAGTAGTTCCTGAGATTATCGCGTTAAAACAAACAATCTCTTCAGCTTTATAATATTAGTATAGATAGGCTAGGTACCTACATAGCAACAGAAGCCCGCCAGCTTTGCGGACTGCCTTGTCTTGCCTTTTTCAAAGTTGTCCGGAACACATCAGGTCTTTAATTATATCCGCACTTCCTTACACATTAGCATACTTTTCGTAATCTATTTTTATCCGATAATTTATTTTATTATAAACCAGCTGTCCCGCGCAACTTCGTCTGCGTAATTTTTCCCCTTTTTTGCAACACTTCTTATTGCTGTTCCGCTCCTATTGGTCGTATCGTGATGTATAACATCCATAAGTTATATAGCCTATATAGCCTTCCTCGATAAATGGGCTGTCCAACAGTGAAAAAAATTTCAATTCTTATCAGTAGTTCCTGAGATTACCGCGTTCAAACAAACAAACAAACAAACTCTTCAGCTTTATAATATTAATATAGATAAATCAATGACTACTTTTTTCGAGGCTACTTACTAATAGTTTCCTGTGTGTAATTTTATTATATAAAAAAGGAGATTCATAATTACATATTACTCTTTAATATATAAATGATTTTCGTCAATCATAGGAAAAAGAGTCAGAAACACTATCGAAAAACACATTGAGGTATAGATCAGGACTGCGCCATCCCTTTGAATTAAAAAGTGAAAATTGACTGCAAAGCGTGAAAGGGAGAAAAAACTCGTGCGACCTTTGACAGATATTGTGCACAAAGTAGCGTTGTCTCTTTCTAGAGAGTGGTCAATTTTGTGAGGTTATGGCGCAGTCCTGTTCTCTACGTCAATGGAAAAACACCAAACTATAGAGCAGGCAGGATAGGAAATATCAAGAATATCACCGGCCACTCCGACTTCTGTTTATCGATTATTAAAAAGTTATCGATTCTATATGGTACCTATCTCTACTATCGCGAAATATTGAAACCATGGAGATAGAGTATTGAAACCAAATACATTATGGTTCTACAACACCAGATGTAATAAAATATCACCTCCAAAGGCTGTTTTAAATTACCTAACCATAATAACTAAGTAGGTGTCTATGATCGATCGATATTAGTACTTAGCTAGATCATGGACGTGTACAGGTTAATTTTTCGGAAGGGGGGGGGGTTCGTAATTTAAGGGGTGAGGTTTAGGTTAGGTTCACAGGCCAAATGCGAGTACTGTGTATCTACCTTTTTGCAATTTCGGGGAGGGTTTTAACCCTCAAATCCCAGCCTCTGTACGCCAATGACCTACATAACATAGTCGTTTTGAGGTTAATATTAAAAAATAAAATAATTCTAAAATATGTTGTGTGCAACCCAGCCACAGCTTGCAACCGAAACCTCAAATTATAATTATGAATAATATCTATAGATATCCTACATGCCGAATGGCATTTTATTCTGGAGAAAATAGGGGAAATCTACGTCCCGACGACGCACTTACGACGAGCCTCTGGCAGTTTCGGCCCAAGGTCTTAATTTTGGCGCATATGTCTGTCAATAATTTCACCTGAGGTGCAAATCAATTTAGCGCCCCTTGCAAATAAATGAAGCGCCCCTTGCAAATAAATGTAGCGCTTCTTGCAAATAAATCTAGCGCTCCTTGCAAATAAATTTACCGTCCCTTGCAAATCAATTTAGCCTTCTTGATAACATTTAACGCCCTAGGTTTGTTAGCCGGAGGAACGCTTTTCGCGCCCCCTGTTCTTAGGCGCCTGGAGCGGCCGCTTTGTTCACCCTATGGACGGGCCAGCCCTGGTCACGGACAACAACTGCAGTTCTAGAGCTGTGTAGGTAGGTATAATCCATTAACGTCAGTTGCAGTTCACGTGCTTTCTAGAAAGAATGTCTTGCTTAATTGCAAGTAAATGACACATTGTGTAAAGAAACCAGTTTGATTTGGATCAAAATATCGTATCGAATAATCTAATTATATAGATAATTATTATTTGATTGCGACATCTTAGTCATGAAGTCGTGTGTGCTTATATCGTTCAAAACCCTATACCTAACGTTTTTAATAAAAATACTTACCTACTTTAAAAAAAAATACATTAACAACACAAGCCACAGGTCCTATTGGGAATACTGCCTATTATATTTTTTCCCAGCAATCTTAATTTTCACACATACTAAAGTCGTATTAAAACAAAATAAAAAAGGCAAGTTGGTAGTAAACACTTGAAATGACTTACGAGTATTTGTGCGGTTTTTTTGGAGAAACCCCAACCACAATTTGCTTGCCAACAACTAGCAATGCCTACAGGTCGACTTGGATAATCTGTAGCACATAAGCGATAGCTATTGATAGCAAAATAGTGGGTTAGATGGAAGACTAAACCAAAGATGGACATTCAATTTTAAGGTATTTACCCTTGCGTTGCTGCCGCATCGGCGGAGCCTATCAAACAGCGCAAATTCAATAATCTTATCGGAGATTATGTTTTTGAGCCGTTTGAAGACGAAACAGACTAGTATCATGGGATCCGAGTGAACAATCTTTTTATAAAACTCCTGATCGACGCTTTACGTGACCAGAAGTTTTATGAAGGCTTGCCTGCACTTCGCTCAGCGAATCAGCATTGCTATACAACGCGGCAATACTGCCAGCGTTCTGGGCACAGTGCCGGTCGATAGCGATGCGGAGGAATTCTATGACGCCTGATGACTTTGTTTTGATTTTATTTTATCTACTAATTTTAACATAGGTATTTACCACCTGAAAGAATACTAGAATGTCATATTTTCCTTCCGTAGTATGTTTACGGACATTCCGTTTTGAGAACAAGCATATAATATGTACCTAGTACATATACGTATTGCTCCAAATTTCACTAAATATAGTTAACATAATACCACTACCTGTATCACGATGTTAACTTCTTTAGAAATCCCACATATGAGATCATCTGCAATTTAGCATAGGTGTAATAATAACAATATTATTATGTATCTTCTATTTGACGTTATTAGTACTTAAGCATGAATAGATTTATTCATAAATCTCTAGTATAGGTAACTGACCGAGCCGTCATACGTAGAATTAACGTCATACGCGACGTATTGTCATTCAGTGTGTTTACAGGACAAATCAAACATATATTGTTAAAGTATAGAGCAAATATTTAACTAATGATTCGACGTTTCCTTTTTTCCACGCTCGTAGCAAAAAAATTATAAGTTACGTTTTTCAATACCTATAGTTACTTAATAGAATTTTTCCACTATAAAACGTACTTACCTATTCTAAAAATCTATCATAAGCCTTTTAAATAAATCGCTTTTAAAAACATGCGGTATGATTATACCGCATGTTGTATGTAAACATTATACTTAATAAAAATGTGAAATCATTCAAAATTCTTTATTTACTTTACTATAAGTTAAAATACAATACATAGGATAAATACTTCTTCAATTCAACTTAGGTACATAAGTCAATTCTATCAAGTAATCTATCAGTTAGATTTACCATTATATATTAGGTATGCCTAGTTCACAAAGCAATGCCTGATTAAGCCAGAAAAATGAATATATGTTCGTAAACTTTCGCGATTTGTGCACATTATAGAATTTTATAAGCTACGGGTCTTAATCGCGTAAATATTTTATTTTAAGGCTAAATACCTTTGTTTATTGCCCGACGTTTCGACCGTATTGCAACGGCCGTCGTAAAGAAAAATGGATGTAATCAAAAGATCAAAGCTCCTTTTATTTAAATTCGCCAGTTCATTTTCATCATTTTCGTATATCGAAAGAAAACCATTGAAATTTGTGAACTTGCACTTTTCTTTGAATGGGTATCTACCCATTTTCAAAGTGAAACCCATTTCCGTTTCATTATCAGGTAAACAGTGAGTCGTCAAATTTCTTTAAAAATATTAGGTTACGTGTCTATCTATTAAAGTTATCTGATAATTCATGATTCATTATTAATAAATTTCGAAATATTTCTTGTTAAATATAATTACCTAATGCACATTTGAAAGATAAGTTATGTGCCCTTATCTCATAAGTAGGTATTAGTCACTTCAGGAAATAGCTATTATATCAACAAGATCACTATCTTTTTGATAAAAATAGAAAAAAACAGCTGATATTAATATTGAACATTACAATGAATGATTATGGCAGCTTACATAATATATTATGCAAACTACTATTCTTATCATGTTAGGTGATCATCTATTTTTATTTTATGTATCTAATTTTATATTAATTAAAATATATCTAACCTGACAAAAGATAGTTTATTCTGGCTAATGATTCTGACATCACAATCAGGTCATTTCATGGATGCACCAGCAATAACCTAAAAAAATCAAGTGATTTGTAATCCATAAAATGTTGTAATGTAAAAGAAAATGAATTTAAATTAGACGTAGGTGTTTTTAGATTACCAGAACTACAATTCAAAGAGTCTTTGGTTGCATTGCAGAAAACGGACAACAAAATATTAATACCTACTTACGTCTGGTCTCAATAATCTAACTATCGATGGATTTGGCTACTAGAGGTATAGATTTGACATAAGCTCCATACAAAATATGTCAAAATTCTACCTCTAGTAGCCAAATCCATCGATAGGTAAATTATTGAGACCGGCCGTTAGTAGAGCGAAGTAGTTACGCAACATAATTTTTAGAGGCCTGCTTTAATTCAACGAAAGTTAGGATTCGAACGAAAATAAAATCAATCCAGAGCAAACAATATCAGTTTAATCCATTCCTTTACGTTAATTGTTAACGGATCCAACCTGATTGTACTAAAATCTATACTAATATTATAAATCTGAAGTTTGTTTGTTTGTTTGAACGAGATTATCTCAGAAACTACTGATCCAAATTTAAATATTATTTTACTCTTGGATAGCCCATTTATCGAGGAAGGCTATAGGCTATATAACATCGCGCTACGACTAATAGAAGCGGAGCAGTAATGAAAAATGTTGCAGAAACGGGGGATATTTACGCATACAAAGTTGCGCGGGTCAGTTAGTAAATTATATTAGTCTCAGTAATCTAAAAAAATCTTAAATTACAAAAGTTTACTAAGTTTTGCGTCGGGCATAAAGAATCTATTTTGCATATTAGAACCAAATTTAAATAAAATAGTACATTCGTCACAGATAGGTGTGGTCTTTCTCAATGTTACTCTGATTACAAGTGTTTCACAAATGTTGCCTATCGGGGGTGTAACTCAGTGGTAGAGTGTCTGCTTCGCATGCTGAAAGTCCTGGGTTCAAATCCCAGCTCCTCCACATTCTGTTTTGCACCAGCATTAGATATATCTACTTATTATATTACAGTAAATATTTTCATGGACCTTAAATAAAAAAATGTTGGTAATTGCCAACCTAAAAAATAGAAATGATAAAGTTTGTTAAAAATGCAAAATTAATTATGTAGACTCGAGAAGGAAGTTTATTTTTAATGATGTTTATTATACAATTAAAAAAACAATTAGTTGTATGTTTACACAGCTGTGAAGCTTTTTTGTATTTCAAAGGCATATTCAATTGTACATCTAAAATTAAATGCAAATATTTGTACAATATACCTATTTGTACTTACCTACCTATAGGTACCAACACTTTGGGAAGTCTTTTGTATCATTAGAAGACATCGTTTTTGTTTTTGTTCATTACAGTATAAAGAGCTTATCTTAGAATTAATTTGGGAACCATGCAAAAATATATTTACACATCATTAAAATTATATTCTAAGAAGTTCGAATACCATTCATCATTTCCTCAATTATTTTCAGTTCAGTGACCTATTTTCTTCTCAACTTGTAATTTTGTCCATGATCCACCTATATACGGCATATTTCTATATTTTTCCACTAAGATGGGAATGTAACGCTTGGTCGCATATAATAATACCATAATTATCAGTTTCTTATTAGAAATTGCATCATTATAATCAACAACCTTCACAAAATGTATGTCATGTAGTAGGTAATTACTATGATTTACAAGTATCGCCATCTATAATTTTTCCTCGTAAGTTATATTTTATCTATTCTCGTCTAGATGGCGCTGAGTAGTGAATAGCTCCATCTATGTTTTAAACTCCGCGACTCATGTGAGATTTATAGATCAGTTTGTGTTGTATGTAATTAATGGAAATGAAACAACATCATTGGAATAATATTTTAATGAAAATTCAACTAAACGTATAAATCTTATTTATACTTACAATAAACAGTAAAATGGATAAATATTTACATTTAGCTGGAGGAGCAATGCACATGTAGCTCGCACCTCCAAAATTGCACTAACAAAAATATGGAAACCCACGGTGTGGACTCCCTTACCCGAATGCTGTTTGAGACTTAAATGTATAACATTTGTATTATAAAATGTATAAAATCTGGGATCAATAAAAAGGATGTCAATCACTGACATAATTTATAAACAGTAGCTCACTATGTTTAAAGAGACATATTAACATAATATGAACGCAATGCTTTTCAAGTATCTTTTTCAATGTAAAAACTATCAAAAGATTTTTTGTACTTTTTAAAATGTCATTTACCTATTTTAACCGTTAGACCACATAGGCTGAAATCTATAAAGCGTACTTATTCTTACGAATACGCGAACCTACAAATGTAGGACATCATTCCCGTATAAATATGCAAAGGTTTTCACAAATTCTCGATTTTATAAGCAGTGCCAGTTTTTCAACATTCAATAAAATGCACGAATCTTGATCGTTGTCACCCAAAAATTTGTCGATAATCTTAAAAAAGACAAAACGGAATTCGCAAATGACTATGCGTATAACATTGCATTTGATTACATCCGCTGACTAACTTTAACTTTTCGTTTTACATAAGGTAAAACTTTTCAAAACATTATGCTGATCGTTGACATTGCTGGTGTTAGCACAAGCTTAGCACATGTATTAATAATAATTATGTCCCTATAAAGTCTAAATCTAAGCTTATGATCAGCATATGCTTTGTGATTTTTTACTTACGTTAAGATTGTGCTAAGCCTAAATACCTATGCTTTATCGATCTCTGCAGCCTTAGTGCCTATTATTTATTATCAAATATCATATTTGAATGTGGCTCTTTAACCAATCGATTTTATAGTTACATTATAATAGAAACGTCACTATCGAAAAACGGGTTTGTAATATAAAATTAGCTTAATATTAGGTGCCAGTTTTTCATCAGTGATTTAAGAAAGATATGATCAATGAAAGGAAGAAAGTGAAGATTGAACTACCTAAAGCAAAATCTTACAAAATTTGAACAAATCAAGTGACAAACAGCAATCGGGCGTATACAATAACGAGTAAACATTGTATATGTTAATTACAAGATATAATAACGCAGTCTTAGTACACCATGGCCTTTGGTCGCCCTTACCCAGACCCCTAAAGAGACCGCTCGCTAGTGCTAATACTACCGCGCTACTCGATACAAATGTAACTACCAACATCTAACCTGTATGATGACTGTCGTTGTAGCAGTTACTGATAATGTATTAACTACTTTATGTAGCTCTTTGGTAATTGATCACGATTTAAAAAAAAAATGGTGTCATAATCACCATAGTATAAAATATTATCTTTGGCATTATATTAAGATAGTTATTTGCAATGAGAATAGACTATTTGTTTCTTACAACTATCTCAAATCATTTACTTTGTGTTATTTATTGAAAACACAAAAAGTAATGGAGTATATTTTTAATTCTTGAGTATTTCTTCGCTGAAACGATTGAGTAAATCAGGCCAAACTTTTATAGCTATTTTCTTTATTCTTTTGCTAGTAATCAATCTTGTGTGATAGATACAACAACTTTTAGAGCTCTTGTATTTTAATCATTTAAACAATAGCTATTGTCACTGACTCATAGATTCTTAAAATTACGTCTTTCATGAGCTCCAAAGGAGAACCAAAGAGTGTTCCTTCTTTCAGAGGACAGCAGAACTCAAATACTTCAGTATATTTATCTAAAATCAGTAGAGCTACAAATCGACGTCCATTACCATCTAATCTAACTACCACTAATAAAATGACGCTACAAGTATTATGGAAGATAATGAAAGTGGCCTCGCCTATACGGAACGATAACAAGACGCTACTAACTAACCTAACCGATGTTGCCTACACTAGAACGTATGGAGGGACTAGAGAAAAGGAGTATAATGGAAGAACTACTGCCGTTCACGCTCATGGCTAAATAATTGACAAATTATTTAAAACTAATAGAACTATGCTTGACTCTTCTACTGAAAATGATGTATGGAAACCAACATGATACTTTTACCATCAGTTATGAGCTATTTTAGTCATTTATCAGCAACTTAACAAGGTATGGGGAACAAAGATGATTGAGTTTTTTAAACAGAGATTTAAATCTTTAGCGGCTTGATTTGGAAGCCGGACGCAAAGAATACTCGAACGTTACATTGATAACTTTCATGTTGTCACTGTTACTTTAAGGTGAATTAGTGACAGAAAAACTTTTAGACATTTAAACTTTAATATCGTTTCAGAATTCGAAGATCTGGTTTCTAATTTACACTTAAACACAAAGCTTGCGTACAGTGAACCGCTAAAAGATAACAGTAACAAAAATTCTGAAACTGGTGTTGTAAGTATTATATCTGCTATAACCTTATTAGTTAACACAAACGCAGTAGACAATAATAGTCACTAAAAAGACAGACTCGCAAAAAACTATAATTAATCTATCTAGCTAAAGACAAAATACAGACTGTCAGAAACATTATTCAAATTTTAAAAGTGTCAAATCTTTAACGCTTGAATAATGAATAAAACTGACGGTAATAACGATAAAAAAGCATTGAATATCAAATTTCAACAAATATGAATAACAATCCGTCAACAGACAACGATATTCTTACCAATGATAAACAATTAGGAAAATGGCAATGCTCAAAAAAAACTTAGCGCGAACAGACAGATTGCAGCTAAGAATGTTAGTGATATCATTCTGTAAATAATTCAATTTAAAATACGATAATTTATTTTATTACATTTTTATGTAGAAATAGACATCCCCCACATCATGTTCTTAGTTAACAGTTTTACGTCAGCGTATCAGAATTCAAAGATTCACTCTTTAAAGAAAATCACACACTTGCTCGTTGTTTAAACTGAAATATTTACCGAATAATTTTACTACATACCAGTAACTTTTAAGCTACCGCTTGTGTCTGTTTGCCCTGAGTTTTTGTTCATACATTTTGAGCATGGTTCTTTGGCATTGAGTGACGTGAAACGGCACATTGACTACTTGGAATCTAAAGGAATAAACATAGAGACTGGACTGAGCAATTGCCTCACAAAATAGACCACTCTCTAGAAAGAGAGAACGCGACCGTGCGACCAACCCTTTCTCTTTTTGTAAGTGGCAGCATTAGGAACTTATAGTGAAGACTGGAGACTGAACTCAAAATAACTAGTAACTGTGCCTAGAATTATCATGTCGCCTCGCTTAGAAATAGACAAACATTCTCTTTATAAGCATAGTGTCAAATCTTGATTACCAAAGTCACAAAAGAGAAAGACACTCTCGTAAAAATTTCAAGCATCAAATAAATTCAAATTTGTTTTCTTTAGTAATAAATTTATAGTGATGACTCCTTTCTTCAGTATAACCTTCTTGGGCAGCACAATTGTTTTGTCTCTTTCGCGCTTTGCAGCCTGCATTTGATTCATTCCTAGAGGGGAACGCTCAGTCCTGTCAGTGTGTCTATGTCTAAAGGGTACTAACAACTAAGTACGGCGGGACGGGAAGGGAGACATGGCAGCGGCTATAGCGAGTCCAGTCTCGTCCGCTGTACCGCGAGCAGCGCTGACTGCTGCTGCAGGCTCTTGCGGAGACCCTCCAGGGTTTGTAGCACCTGGAGACAACAAACATACAAGAAATTCATCTCAGAATACTTGAGAACCTAAAAAAAAAAATTGTACAAAGATTACATAGCCTGACACGTGACACATTTCTACTAGATTTTTTAATACAACATTGTTATTGCAATTATAACTATGAGTATTCTTTTAAAACCATGGAGTGCGGTTACTGGCATTTTACTTCTTGTAAAATTAACCTCGCAACTCCTTTGAGCATTTTTGCCTATAATTTCACATTTGGATATCCATGTCCTATTAAAAGATTCCTAAGACCTGTTAGACCTGTATTTTAAAAATATGTACTTAAGGAGTGCCCCATACGTTTGTTGTCAAATTATTTTCCTACCAGCTCTAAATGTTGACTTTACCATAAATATAAATTTAAAGATTTGATCAGATTAAAAAAGAAAAAAATATTATAACGTACCAGAATAGATGACATTGACTAATAAGACATGCATTTATATTCATATAAATACTTTAACGGTCCTAGGGGAAAAATACAATGACAATAAGATATAAGACGCTAAGAAAACATTAACAATTTGATTAGTTTGAATACGCGATAAAATACAAATAGGCACAAGACGCTAAGAAGACACCAAATTCATGCAAGAACTAACCTCATCACGAGCATAGGCCTTCCTCTTGGGCGGTTCGGAGTGAGGCCTGTCGGTGGGGGAGGGGGGGTGGTGGTGTGCCCGCGGGGTGATGGGAGGGGGAGGCGGCGCGGCGAGGGGGGAGCGCCGCGCCACGGGGGACGGGCGCCGCGGCGGCTCCGGGGAGTTGGCGCGCATGAAGTTCGTGATATGAGTGCGCTCTGGACTCCTGCGGGGAGCTTCCACCTGATGACAATGGAGTTTTTTTTTGGATTGTTATGCCGGACGTTTCCTACTTGAAACAATCTCCAAACCTCTACAAACACCACATACCTCTTTACTACTAGTGCGCTGGACTAGCTACGCCGCCGCCGTACAAAGTGACAGCAATTTCAAATGCCGATTAGAAATACCGTCTTGTGATTTTTTTTGACACTTATGACAAATGGCTGTTGTTGTTATCCTTGTTACACACGTATAGACATATGATTTTGACATAACGTCGAAATTAAAGTCTAAATGTAAAAATTTAATGGAACTCTTTGTTGTTGTCGGCGGCGGTAGCCTGTCCAGCATACTAGTACTATAGAGGTCAGTGACAAACACACAACCGCGCGGAAGCGTCTCAAACGCCTGCTGTCTTCAATCTTTCTTTGATTTGCGTATCAAAAACCGACACCAGACAGGTTGGCGGCAAGCACTTTCAAACTTTTGCAAACCAAGCCAAACTTCCTATCTATCTGTCTGAAGGTGTTGATGCTTGACGAAGCGTGTGTGCCCGGCATTAAATTGTAGGTTTTTGGAATATGTCCTGTTTCTGGCGATGCTGAATCTAGGAGGGCAATCTGGGATTCGTGTCCCAGGCAGTCAGGGGTACCAAATGCAATTTTGAATGGGCGGTACCGATATGCGGTACCGGCGATCTCATCGTAAATACGTTCTACGAAGGGGTGAAGAGACACCATCAATATGTTTTCGAAATATCTATTACTAGATCCGGCACTGGTTTCTGGAATGTACGTTCCTGGGATTTACGTTTTTCGTGCTAACTAACTCGAGTGCGATTGAGTATATGACAAGGAGCAATCTAACTCTCACGCGAAGCATGACTCTTTGGAACATTCTGCTAGCCTAAAGTTTGTCTTGTTATTTTATCCAGTTGTCATAATGATTTAGAACGGTATATAATTTATCATTATTTGCATGAGTCGGATATTAAAGTAAGCAGAATAATGTTTTGGAGAGAATAATGTTCTTCGTAAGGCCATACACATGACGTGTTGTCTTTATTCACGTAAGCCAATCTACAAACTCTCACAGAAGACTATTCTGAGCGGTAACCAGACATAAACTATGAAAACCGTTGCACGTGTAAATAATGTAAATACGACACAAGAAGGATGAGGTACTGAAAGTTAGGTCAAAAATCTAAAGTGTTTTAATTTAAATAGATTAAAAATAACTCTAACATGCTTACATGATATTTATGTCACTACAGAATATAATATAGAACTAGATACCTACATGTACATACAAAAAAATCTCTACCAATGTATTCCGTTACTAAAACTTTATTAGATAATATTTAAATAGGTATTTTTCTAAACTTGAATAAAGAATCAGATTTGTTTTCTAAAATCATGAAAATTTGAGAAGGAGACCACACTATCATACAAAAAACCTAGACAAAAATGAATTCAGGTCAAGAAATATTAAAGAATTTTTTTGGTCTCACCTCAGTTGCCCTCAGTTCTCTAACTCTTGGATTGTGTGGAGGTTCGAGAGGTGCTCTGGACACTGTGACCAGAAGTTTCTCAGCCTCTCTGATTAGCTCCCTGTACTTCCTCTCAGCTTCCCTGTCTGCTTCTAGCAGGGGGTCCCTTTCTCTCACAGGAGGCGCAGAGGGGGCATGGTTGCGACGACGCATACGGGGAGGAGTTGCTCCTGAAGTCAACAATTAATACCAGATAAAAATATGTTTGTTTTCTACAAAAAAACTTGTTAGGTTAATAGAAAGAAAAAAAAGATAAGACTCCTAATTGTTTATATATCTTCCGTATTTAAGAGTCATTTATTATTTACCAACTTATACCCATATTTACAGTCGTCGTAAGAACTTTATGACGTTATATTATGGTTGTCATTTGAAATAGTTCAGAATTCTGAATAAAATTATTTTAGTCAATAAGATTTCAGAACCAAGAAATATTTTTTTAATTTGCTTAAAATATTGATTTTCTTACCAGCCGATCGCGGTGGTCTACGTGGAGGCCTCCTTCTTCTCGCCCTCCTTCTCCCAGGTGATGCAGTATCATCATCATCTTCATCGCCTCCATCCAATCCTGTATCACCATCTGAGTCTAAATCAGCATCAGACAAAATGGCGGTTTCTCTCCCTCGTGCACGCATACCCCGACATTCTTCGTCGCTGGATGCCCCACCACGGTAATAAGGAGATCTGTGAGGTTCTGGAGATAAGTGCGGGGAGAGATGTGGTGATCTGGAATGATAATACAATAATTTTAAGCGTTTCATAATGTAAGCGGAAAAATGTATCCTTATATTACTTCGTTTTCTGTCTAGACAGATAGAAAATGAAGTCTATCTATCAAGACTCTTTTATTCAGGGAGGTATGAAGTTATCAATTTGAAATTAATATCAAATACTCAAGTCTAAAATCCTTTACTGGAAAAATAAAAAAAAAAACCAAAGTCAAAGCCGTCAATAATACCGCCCAAATGCCAAATATTTTGACACTTGCAAGATAATTAAGACATTAGAATACTTATCTCCCTTTGATTTTTAATAATTATTAGATATATTTCGGGACTTAATCGGGTGAATTATTTAAAGGTACCTTTTATTTACCCAATGTTTCGATAGAATTGCACCGAACGTGGTCACGGGTTGACTGATGGTAGCTTAGCTATGTTTTCCTGAGGCGTGGAATTTTTCGTTGTTATTTGTTGATAACAGGGTTCCAAGATGGTGTGAGCCGGTATCCATCTTGATGGATATGGATTGATACTGGCTCTCAACAAATGCAATAGTCGCCGTAACAGCACCGGGTCTCAATGTAAAGACGTTGTAAGTGTAGTGTGAAGAAGTACCGACAGTACAAATTATCAAAATCATCAAGAGCAGGTGAGTGTAGTTAAAAAACCCGAAGTCCCGAAATATATCTAATATGTATAAAAACCGTGAATGTTTAAAAACTATGACTTTCAATAATACAATTTAGCAAGAAGTAATGTATCATGGTACAAACTGAACTGAATCATATTAAAATAGTAATTTATTACATCACATAACGATTATGTAAGTTCAAACTAAATTAAAAGCATCAGTAGATTAGAAAAATTCCATTACCAGATATACTATAATAAAACATGTCACTAAAATTCAATCCATCTCGTAACTAAAAATTCAAAATTGTAGAAAATTTAGTACACGTCCATAAAAAGAACAGGTGAAGAGGTTCTAATAAACGTAATTGAATTATCATTTAGCTTCGCTAAGCAAACGGCCCTACTGACCCACTTTAGATAAATAGGTAAAGCTTAACTCAATTAATTCTACATCAAGCAGGTAATTCGATTCAGTTTCAAACCGCGTCAGTAATAAAGCTTAAAATTTTAATAGTCCATTAAAAATCAGACCAATTTGAACAAAATGAAAAAGGGTCTTTGACAGACAGACAACAAAGGGTCCTTTGAGGATTTCCTTTTTCCTTTTGAGGTACCAAAATCCTAAATATAATCCAATAAAACTGTGATAATAATGCTGACACGTAGAGGCGTTCTATAGAATAATCCACAGGTTCAAAAGTTTCTAGCTCGATAACCTCTTAGTTTCTAGAGTAGGTGAAGCAATTAATGTTTAGTTTGTATACATGTTCCTTAAGTAGGTGCACCTACACAACCTAGCATTAAAGGACATACGCCTCACCTACTTTCTAAATGAAAACAAAACAAGGAAATTCTTTAATCGTGTTTGTTCGTCCACCGAAACTAAACCTTGTGAAAGCGTTCAAGCCTGTGGTAGTGAGGTTTGAAATCGACAAATGAGTCAAGAGAAAATTTAAGTCTATTACGTTACTCATCTACATAGTGCTTCTAAGCCTATTAAGTCCGTAATATAAGGATTTTATTACTAAATTAAGTCTCGCAAATTTGGCAGCTGACCGGGCAAAAGAAATCAGTCGACCAACCAAGAAAAGTAGTAACACGGAAGGATAAAATCTCGATAGTTACCAAGAAATCTTCCTGTAAACCTATTGTCCCTTTTTGATGTAATTGTAAGGATTTCTCACCACCGAATACTAAAACGATAGCGAACTTTGTGATGTCCTCAAAAGTTTTTGTCGCCTCAAACTGAAGGTATCAAACGGAACTGACACAACATACTTTCATACTGATACCTTATCAGCATGAAAGGACGTTGTGTGAGTTCCGTTCGAATAATCCACATTACATAAATCTGTCTGATTGTTACTTTTAGATGATTGCTCTTTTTCTTCTCAGTTTTGCTGGAAATCATTTTTTGACAATATTTTTATTGTACACCTTAACTACACAAAGGCTCAATTTTATGGATTTCACACCCCTTTCGTGTAGTTAAAAAAAAGTGAATGATCAGTAAGCCGCCATTTTCTCTATTCCAAATCCACCCTTATTAGACAACAAGTGAAAAACCTTCGTCCAAAACTCACCTGGAACCACACCTGATATGCGAATCCAACGAATACGGTGAATGATGCAACTGTGGCGGGTTTTGTGAAGGACACTGTAGCGAGTGCTGATGTACGATGTTTTGTGGCCGTCTCCTGTTCGGAGAAGTCGCTCCGAGCCAGGGGTTGGTTCGTATCCGACATCTTGGTCGAGGAGAGGGAGTTGCACAGACTACTACAGGAACGATGGGTTCTGGAGCACAGCGACGAACTCCAGCGCTTGAACGACGCTGAAAATAATAAGTGTTTTCTTTAGGATTACTAGATCTCTGGGCCATGGAAGGTTTCACGCTGAAAAATGAAGTTGTACATGGAAAATCTAACACTTACGACGACTCTTGCCATAAACGTTCATATTAACTGTCTTTATATTGTGGCTGAAATATTGTATTTCAGCCACAATATAAAGACAGTAATGGGACTGAAATATAAGTAAAGCACACAGGGCTGTCGAGAGAGGGAAAAAGTAATAGGTTGACAGAAATGTTCGTCATTTAATTTATAAGATGTTATCGTACTGATTGACTGGCTGACAGACATACGAAGAACAGTAAAGTTTGAAAGATGTTATACATTAAAAATCTTACTCTTACGACGACTCTTGCCATAAACGTTCATATTAACTATTAGAATTAAACTCTATTTGTCATTATTGAAATTTAGTATACGTAAACCTGCAAATGTATGACTACATTAGCGAATGAATGTCTTTGACACCTCCATAGTTGTGTCCATTTTTTAGGGTTCCGTAGTAAACGAGAAACCCTTATAGTTTCGCTCTATCCGTCCGTCCGTCCGTCCGTCTACCCCTAGATTAGCTCAGAGACCCTTAGTAGGACTAGAAAGCTGTAATTTGGCATGGATATACATATTAGTTACGACGACAAAGTGGCAGAATATAATCTAGTTAAAAATTAAGGGATCCGATTGTGAAATATTAAGCCTTAAGGTTAAATTTTTGTCACAGTTACGTGTACCCCATTCTCTCCACCCTGCCAGGTAAATAGTAGCTTTTAGAGATGTGAAAATATTCAGGGTAGTAGTATATATAATGAAATGAAAAGGAGAACTATCACAGCTAAGTATGCTTTATAAGTTTACGAATAACAGTCGAACAAGTGAGAATTAACAAAATTTTCGTACAAATTCCATTGAAATCACTACATAGTATAAAACAAAGTCGCTTTCTCTGTCCCTAGATCCCTATGTATGCTTAAATCTTTAAAACTACGCAACGGATTTTGATGCGGTTTTTCTAAATAGATAGAGTGATTGAAGAGGAAGGTTTATATGTATAATAACATCCATTAAATAGTGGAGAAATAAGGAGCGGAGCAGCAATAAGAAATGTTGCAAAAACGGGGAAAATTTAAACAGACGAAGTTGCGCGGGTATATATATAGTTTACATATATAACTATCTTAGTATTATGAAACAACAACAAAAGAAAACCCACTTCATATACAGCTACGGAAATCTACATTGTGCGTGGCTCGACATGCACTTGCCCGGTTTTTTAACAACCTCGAGCCTTCACGTAGTCTCCCACACTTTCGTCGGTCATCTCTAAAACAATCGAAAGCTTTGCAGATGACTACGCGAATAACATTGCATTTAATATATCCTGACCATCCTGGTAAATAGAACGATGTTTCCTCCTCGTAAGAGTAAGATTCGGCTTAGACTTTTTGAATGTCTCGTACTCATTTTGACCAAAGTATATAAGACTTCAGTTGAATTTATCCGACAATTTTATTTATGATCGCAAAGCCCTTGTCGTAAAACAACTGCTTTAGTCCAATAAATCCTCACTAAGGTGGACAAACAAAGCAAAAAAAAATGAACCAGATACCAGATTATCAGACAGAGAGATGGTTTATTGTTGACTGCAACAGATTGCCATGATGCAAATAAAAAAAAAAAAAAAAAAAAAAAAAATCTATGGCGGACAAAGTGTTAAACAAGTTAGCAATATATGTATGTTCGTAAACTTTCGCGATTTGTACACATTATAGAATTTTATAACCTACGGGTCTTAATCGCGTAATTATTTTATTTTAAGGCTAAATACCTTTGTGTAGCTTATAAAATTCTATAAAGGTTAAACAAGTTGCTTTTCGGTTTCCCTTTGAATTCTAGATACCTAGTTAATATATGTATGAGTTACCTTAGGATGATTTTAACCCTTCGCGGCTGGCCCACAACAATGACTATCTTGTTTAACTCCGCATATCGATATTAGGCTACGCTCACTTAAGCATACACTCGTGCCATTTAGATCAAAAGTAAACATACAAGTGAAGCTATATTGAAAGTTATATCGGCTAGTACTTTATATAGCCGTAGCCCGCAGGCAGGTAAAGGTACCCTCCAATTAGTACGGTCTAGTTAATTGATATAGCCAGCCGCGCATAAGTTCGCGTGGGTCAGTCGTTTTACTCTCGATACTGCTACCTTATGTTAGGGTGCTCTACATGTTATGAGGATTTTTATTTATTGAAAACGAATAGCAAAATAATTGGCTGTAATGTTTATGGGTAGATATTTATCGATGACTTCAGTGATTATATAGATAGGGACGTTCCCGCGCAACTTCGTCTGCGTAAATTTACCCGATTTTGCAACATTTCTCATTACTGCTCCGCTCCTATTGGTCGTAGAGTGATGTTATATAGCCTTCAACAGTAAAATATTTTTTCAATTCGGATCAGTTACCTGTTCCTGAGATTACCGCGTTCAAACAAACAAACCAATAAACTCTTCAGCTTTATAATATTAGTAAAGAGTTCTTCATAAATAAAAATTGACAGACAGTTTGATGAAGTATAGTTTCACTTGTAACTACATATGTAGAAAATATTGGACATTTATTTTAAGCTACTAACTTTTTCATATGCGGTAAGGCAGATCATCAAATGAAGTCAGGTATAAGAAGGTACAAAAAAAAGTAGTTTTGAGCTTTGTGGTATAGATGGAGCCACAATATTAAATCAGAAACTAAGATATATTTTCAATAAAATTTACTTACTAGTTCAGAGACCTAACCGAGAAGAAAATAAACGAATGGCCTTTTATTAAAAGCTGTTACAGTAGCTAATAAACGCCAACAAACACTATTCACACGTTGCCGAAACCAACGCCCTACTTACTCTAGGGTATAGTAAGTAATTTGTACTTCAATCCTATTTCAAACTGTTACAACTTGGAATGTTCAAATTTGAATAATTTTCAGTAGCAACTGAGCGAGACTTCAATTCTGCGGCGAGGCCGGGCAGAATTCCAAATTCTTTCTCTAGAATGACGGTCGCGTTGTAAAAGCTGTTGTACAACCTTAAACTGCAGATGTAAATTCACATGACAACATCGGCTAAAGTTGTCTCAGTTCGGGGAAGGGATTTCTTGCGTAAATATGATCACTCCACGGTCAGTCTAGTATAAATTGAATTTCGCCCAAACATGACAAGGTAAGGAATGCTTTTATAGAGGAAAACCATGCGAATTGTAAGAATGAGAGAGTTGGTAAACCGGTCGGAAATAAATCATCTTTTAAAATAAGTAGATACAATGCTCGATTCGATCCAACTTTATAGCCAAAACAGCGTCTCGCTAAATATTATATAAACTGCACCAATTCGTTCGTAATACTAGATTAGGTGTATTGTGGCCTACAAAATGTTTGTTTGATAACCTCGCCATATTTAATGTGAAGATCCCTATTCCCTATCCCCTTGTTTACCCTCGTACTCAAACTCTCATTTCTATGTACACGTCTGCTGGGTAACCGCTATCAGAAAGTACTTTATGGTAAACATACCTTGGCGGGTTCATGGTAAAGATGTGTAGTTGGCGGAGCGGGGGGCGGCGGCGGAGCGACTAGAGGAGCGGCGAGCGAAGCCGGCGGGGCCCCGGGAGACGTGCCATCGGTAGAGTACCCAGTACTGTACGCACTCTCTGGAGAGGATAAATGCGGAGGAGGCAAGGGTCCCGTCGTCGTTGTCGCAGCGGTTTGCCGCACTTGCTTCTGTTTACGCTTCTTCGCCCGCCCCAACTGCGCTTCCATCCATGACTTGAGCCGCGCGCCCAGCATGCCGGCGACGGCACCTGTGTTACATAAACGACTATCAATTCCATCCTTACACGCTCACATAAAATTTGCAAGACAAATCCATTATTTTTTAGAGATCATAGACTTGTCTTGAATACACTGGAGTCACGAACACGTCGTTTATCGAATCGTAAACAAGGTTAAATATACGGCGGTATCGATTCTCATAAAAACTAAAAAGAACTGCTTTAGTAAAATGTATAAAATAGCTATTACCATTATTATGGTAAAAATCTTATAAAGAAACATTTGGCAAGAAATTGTTCAGACATACGCAAGGTTTCCTTTTTGCTTCGATAATCACGGAGAAAATATTTTCGTTCGTGACACTTGAACAAAGGGGTTTAGGGAAATACTCCAAATGCTCGACTACGTATCGAAGGAAACAATTGTTGCCCCTATAGCGACTACTCTACATTTTCCTGTCATCAAAACCCACGCTTTGAAGTAAACAAAAGTAGTGACATAAAATGTTTTATCGTGTCGTCGCCGTTTCATTGTGGAGAAAAGGCCGTTAACGGGAACCACAATACAGTGTCTGGGGCTCACAGTGAGCCCTCGGCGTATCATATTTCAAGAAAGTCTAGCGTTGGTCGTAAAAAAGGGCGCAGTCAGCACCCTCTTCATTTCCATCAATACCGCATCTTATAAAAAAAGAAAGGTTCATATCTATTATCCATTGTCACGTCACTTTTAATCAAAACGGGTGACGATTCGTGACTTAAAATTACAGAAGCGACATCAAATATAACGAACCCAGCGTATATACTATTGATCATAACTCTGAACTGTACCTACAGAAATGTTGCTCGTAGTATCTTAATAATTGTACTCAATTAACGGTAGTATGCTAGTATAGTATCTAAAATTAGATTTATTGTACCTTTAAAAAGTTTTGCTCCAAAAATGTATAAAAACTTAATCCTTTGTAACGATGGGAGCCGTACTAACAATGTACGCGAAAATATGGCTGACCCTCCAAAACTTCGACATCAATCAATCACCAATATCCTTCATTCAAAAAGCTATTACTCTACTGCGCTTACGAAGTGTATGTACGTAGGTACGTATACGTAGGCCTTAACTAACGTTTCGACGCCCTCACCCTTCCCTGGGAACCGAATGGCCGGATAAAAGACGGATGGAATAGACTTATCCAGTTTAGTGGGGGGTGTAAACTTACGAGATTTAGCTAATATTAGCAATCCATTACAGACCGCAGTTGGAAAGTTTATTTAACTATCTGCACTTGAGTATAGGAGGTGATGGAATATTGATTGAACCTCTTTACGTTACGCGATCTCGATTATATAAGTAAGGATTTAAATTGACTTGCTTCGGAAGCCCAAATTACGAATAGAGATGAGGTTGAAATTTATATGGTGATAGTACCTACCCACCTACGCATTTTTGATGTGATTGACTGAATGTTGATTAAGCCAAACTCTTCAGAAAACGTGAAAAATACCCGTGCTTCAGCAGCAGTTATGACTCGACGGACACATGCCAGTCACATATGGAAAGCTATTGACTGAATCTGTGGCGCGGTGGGAGTATATCCGACTGCTACGCGATCGTGGATTCGATCCCCACCCAGGATAAAACTTTGTGTGATGATATCTATAATATGTAAGTATTTAGAAACATAAAAGTATGTTTATCAGTTGTCTAGTTTCCATAGTACAAGCTCTGCTTAGTTTGGGATCAGATAGCATTGTGTGAGTTGTCCCACGATATTATTATTATTATTATTTCTTCTCTATTAACAGAACCCTATTTCTGAGACAACCGTGTATAAAAGAAAACATATTTAATTAGAAACGTTAAGCGAAACACATAACAATAACTATTTATCCCCGCACTTGTCCGTTCAAATAACGCTGACAATAAAACGTCTAAATCCTTCACCAATAAGATGTTTTACGATACCCCGTCTGAGTAATGAATCGAAAGCAAACTAATAAATTGTGGCTTCAGGACAAAGTACCGAACTTTACCACAGATCCAGGCATTTTCGTATCGAAACAACTTAAACAAATGCGAAGCGCCGGCGAAGGGAATTGCCTTATCAATAAAACTGTCACCGTACATGTAAATATAGCTTAAAAGAAAACCTTTTCACTATGGTGAGACCACAAAGTTATCTTAACTAAAGTATCCTTTTTTTATCTTATTTCAGATATAGCGGCAAAGTTATTTTTTGATCAGTAGCTTGCGTTCTTTTTATGTCGTCCTTTTGGTCATAAACCTATCCTGAGGAAGGGTATCCATAGTGATAAACAGTTTTATCTATTCTACCCTCTTTCGTAGAAGGTAATTGATAGATTTTATGAATAGATTCTATTAGTTCCACTAATTCGGGCGTTACTGTAATGACGCAACAATACTTACTGAATTTTCAATAACATTCCGCCATTATTACGACACAAACAAATTGTGAACGTCATTCAGTGACTGCTACTAAATTGGAATGCCGTCAATGTCGATCAGAACATAGCTGAATGGAAGTTACATTAAAGTAACCTATAGTTATTGGAAATTGAACGAGGCTCGACATCTATTGTGGCTGAAATACAATCGTAATGGGACTGAAATATAAGTAAAGCACATCAGGGCTGTCGAGAGAGGGGAAAGTAATAGGTATATGGTGACAAAAATGTTCGTCATTTAATTTATAAGATGTTATCGTACTGATTGACTTACTGACAGACATACGAAGAACAGTAAAGTTTGAAAGATGTATGTCTTAGAAATTGTAGAACGTATATTTGTGAAGAAAGATGTCCTCGAAAATCAACCCTTCACTGAGTGACATGTTGTAGGTATAAACACTTTTATTATTATAAAATTTGTTTGAAAAGAAAGAAAGAAAATACATTTATTTCGGCAACAACACACATGACAGACAGTTTGTAAAAAAAATAGTTATAGCTTGATCTCTATTATAAATCGGGCCTACACAAACAAGAGTTCAGAACTGATCACATTATCAAAACAAACAAAAATGATAGGTATTGTGTGACTTGTAGTGTATAGTATATTGCCAACAAACATACATATATGTATGGGCTGGGCTCTAGAGATGTTAGTGTCTGTGATTTATGTATAGACACGCTCGATCCATGCAATCTTATAGCACGAATAAGATATTCATAAAGCAAACGTGAATAGCTTGATAAAGCATCTACTTATGCGTGCACGTAGAACTGATTCAGGAATATTTTGAAATAAGCGATAGGTATATTTTACCTTTATATGTTTACCCTAAAGAAGGATAAGGTTTTAGTTTATTTATGTCTAAAGATTTATTGACTCTGTTCTTGCCTACACTATTTAACACTATTCTCTAAAACATTGTAAACATTGGCAATTTGAAAAGAGTGGCCACGAGTTTTTATTGCCTGTTCTTTTCTCGGGCTTTACCTATTGTTTGCGAACAGGCATTACAAGTAAATGTACATAGAATCGACTTTTCACAAGTGTAGTATTTTGCTTCCTAAGTGAATAAATCATTTTTATTATTATTATTATTATTTTTAAAGGTAAAGTTTTTAAGTTTAGTTAATAGGATGTTATTTCCAAAATTGCTAGACCGATTTGTAAGATGTTGACTTGAAGCTTCAAAAAAGACATCTGTATAAGAAAGACCTGCACCCACGTGTCTGAGTAGAATTTATAGGTTGGTACATAAAATGAAACTCATTAGTGTTTTTATAGGAACGCGCTAATATCAGAAAATACTTAGCCAATTTTGATAATAATAGTGTGTAGGGATGTACTTTGAAACGATAGCCTATCTAACGCAATGTAACCTAGATGGTCTATATTGCATTCTCTATTTTTTTTTTTTTAAAGATAACTAGCAATGTGGGATCGAGTCCCACATTACTAGCAATCTTGTTAACCCCTCCAGCTAAGCTCAAAGGCTTGTGTTAGGAGTGGGTTCACGACGGTAGTATAATGGATAGGATTCGAACCCGCGACCTCACGATTGCGAGACCGATGCCTTAGCCATTAGGCTACCTAATCTTATTAAAACTAAAATCTATAACAAAAGCCGATTTTTCATAAAAAAAATAGCAATCAGATTTATCGTAACAGAAAACAAAGCGTAAAATAAAACAAGATTAGAAAAGATTTTGAGAAATCTTTTCTCTTGTTATAAATCAGACAATCACGTACCGGCTTTAAAGGTTAGGAAATTAAACAACAAAGCCTTGGTACCTTTTAGCCGGGATACAAAAATAATGGTGTCCTCCCTGACGAGCTTAATTAGACAATCAAATATTCATTTATTCCAAGCATCCCTCCCTAAGTAGGGGTAACAACAGCACCCGCTATTCTTGTAAGACCTTCTGCCTTACTTAAAATATTATACACTGTTTGCGTGGTAGAATTTTGTAGCAGATTTGTAATACAAGACTTTTTAGCTTACCTAACCCTGCAAAGGCTGTATAGTTTTCTCAAATCCGTTCAAGAGTATCAAGTTTTTGTATTAGGTGTGATGAACATTTACTTAAATGAAAAAAAGCTAAAAAACGAAATAAAAAGAATCTGTAATATTTTCAAACATTGTACCTACGTGGAGTTGTCATTGTCTAATCCAAACAAATGTAGATCCTAACCATAAATATAAGAATATTTTGTAATATAATTACCTTTGCCTTTGATCAGTGTAACTATGATGACAGGTTTTTAAATAATAAAAAATGACAGGTAGTGAAACAGTGGCAAAGTAGTATTAAAAAAAGAATACATTGAAAAATGGAATTATACCTTTTTTTTTAAATAAATTTGAAAATGAATGCTCTATTCGAAACCAATCTTGAATACTGAAGCACAAAACCAAAGAGGGACGATACCATAAAAAAAAATCATATGGGTAATAAACGATGACACATTTTTTCTATAATTACGTCACCAGGGTTTACTCCATTTCACCAAAACATAGGTCTCCTGAATAATTATTATCGCACGACAGGAAATGCAATTTGTTATACAGAGGCTTTTGCAAATCCACCAACATAAGCACCACTACCACCAACACCATAATACGACTACCGTCACCATCATCACAACAATCCCCACCACCATCACAAATAAAAGCTACAAATTTCAACACTAGGAATATTTTTATTTTCTGCATCGCATACAAGTTTTTGCGCAGGCCATAGTTGAGAGCCCTAGAGCGACCTCCGAGTGTAGGTATAAAAATCGTGGTACATAAATGAGTCTGATTTCTGTGCTCTCCTTATTTTGTGTTATAACTGTGGAGTAATTCCACTGACATAAATAGAGCATTTACAGTCCAAAAGAAATCTGTAAGGGCCAAGTCCACATACGGATGTGGACTTTTCACCCTCTTTCCTCATATAGACCTTTATTTAAAAAACTTTAAATATTGACAGTTACTAGTATCTGCGTATATAAGGCAGCAGGCGCGGATACAATGAGGGCAACAGAGCAATTCCCCCCCCCCCCCCCCCCCAACTCGAATGAAAGACTTTATTTTTGAGAATTAGAGAGAGAATAAGTGTTTAGGCAGGCAATTGCCCTACTCGTGGTGGTGGTGGTGGATATGGTGTAGAGCGACTCACACTTGACCAATTGAGTCATAGGCCCACACTTTCCAACTGGACTCGGCCAGAAAAATTGTTAGTATATAATATTAAAGATTTATAATAAACTATGTCAAGTATTAAGAGAGTTAAGAGAGTTATTAAAAACGTTACTTATGTGGCTTCTTGACAAAATGTTTTACAAGCTTTTGTTTTACTTGCCTCGTATGTTAGTTAGTTTGTAAATTCAAAGGTCAAATCTTGAAAGTTTAATTAGTACCACTTCCTGACGATCGATGGGGCTCTGGTACACTAGTGTATCTTTGATGACAATGCAATATTATAGTACCATAAACCTGATCTGATAATGGAGTCGGAAGGTGGCCATAGGAACTACTAAACTAAAACAATGTAACCTGGCAATTTTCGGCTCATTTGATTCGTTTTGCAAAGTACTCCGATCCTCGATAATTTCCGGGTTCTGATGATGCAGCCGGTAGGTGGAACGGTGGTACTCTACAGTCAAGTAATATACCTGCGATTCCCTCCACCCTGTGTTTTGAGTTCGGTAGATTCGTCTTGACAAGTGTTAAAGACTTGTACAGTGTTCAGGGTCTGATGATGTTGCCGGAAGATGGTCATTGGTACGTACTCAGTACTTATGTCAGTCAGTATGAATCAATGTGGTTGAATAAAATATTAAATTCAATTGAACAGACTCAGAAACATGTACAGTAAAAAGTAAATAAATAGTTATTCCAGATTGAAAATTATTATTAAGTAGGTATAACATTGTAAGTATGAAACAAAAACAACAGAAAACACACTTCATAAGCCGCATTATTCCGATGTTTTCTGTTATCTACTTAATAATAATTTTCAATCGAATTTGTACGAAAATGTTGTTACTTCTCATTTGATCCGCTGTTACTCGTAAACTTGTGAAGCCTACTTAGCTTTGATAGTTTTACTTTTAGTTTCACTATATATACGACTGCCGTGATTTTTTTACACATCCTACATCCACCATTTAGTTGCCAGGGGCTGGGGAACACTTGACTCCAACAAAAACGTCTTTTAAAGCTTAATATTTCACAAATGGATCCCTAAATCTAAAAATGGTCTTTACAACCCCTAAACGTTTTTAAAATACCTATCTAATGATATACCACACGATGGGAAGGGTGATAAAAAAATCACATCCCCACTGTAAGGTGAGGATGTGATTTTTTTTCTCACCTATCACATTTTTTTGAGCCTTTTACCCTCAAAAAAAAATTATTCAAGATTTTCTTCTTTCACTATGTCGGCGTAAGTAATATGTAGCACTAACAGTCTCTGAGCTAAGCTGCGGACGGACGGACGGACATGGCGAAACTATAAGGACTCTGTTTTGCCATTTCGTCTACGGAACCCTTAAAATGGTATAATGTAACAAACTGATGGATTTATTCTAATTTAAATAATATTTTTCTTTCAATTAGCATTTATATAAATTATTTTTTTACTATTTCCTGCCTATTGGTCTAGTGGTTAGTGACCCTGAGTGCTAAGCCTGAGGTCGTGGGATAAAACTTTAGCACGATGGTTTATTCTGTGTCTGGGTGTAATTTATCTATATTATGTATGTATTTAGAAATATTATATAAGTATGTAAATCAGTTGTCTGGTTGCTATAGTACAAGCTCTGCTTAGTTTGCGATCAGATAACGTTGTGTGAGTTGTCCCAAGATATTATTATTTGTTATCATATATTAAATGGTAATAACAATAATAAAGGATTATAATTAAATTAATTTCACGTATTATTTAGATTAAAATTAAAATATTGTATGTCGAAAATATTGCCGGCAAAATATGTGAGACCACTTATCTGACTAATATCTTTATTATGTATTCCATGTTTCAAGCTATAAAATTTCATGTCCTTTCACTAGTTTTTAGTTTTAGCGTAAAGTAATTAATGTACCTTTGTAATTTCTACTGCTACAGTTCTTGATGTGGTTTTTAATGTTTTCCTACTAATATTTCAAAACTTAACGTTGTAATATTCGCATTTTCGCTGCTAATCGCCCCAATTTAAGAAAGATGACGTTGATATAATCTCAGTTGGGTATTTGAATGTTTTTCATCATTCATCTTTTTATGAAACTTCAAAATAATTCGCGATGTAGAGATAGGTTCAATTAAACAATAAAAGATCAAAATTTTCTGGTATCATTATTTTTACTTCAGTGTTTATTTTGATGATTATACTAGCACCTTAATATTTAAAAGATGTTACAAACATTTTTTTTAAATCATTTAAAGGCGTATTATGGCATTATTACCTGAAATAAGTATTATTATCTTATATATAATAATTTATTGCCATTATTTTCAATTTATTTTTCGATTTGAGTTATATCCAATAGATAACTATTATTATTTTGAACCTAAAACGTACCTATCTTATATTATCAGAGATGAAATAATTTATTGATATTTATGAATGAATGTCGTACATTGACAACATACAACAGTCACTCACTTTCTCCCTGTTTCTTTGTGTTGCAAACATTTTAATACAAATTCTATAGACTTCTTATTGAAAGCGAGTTCGCATTAATTAATGTTCTAATATCACGCTTCTAACGTATCTATACGATGTGTGAGACGACGAAAGGTATAAAACAATAGGCACTAAATTGAACTAAGATGACACAACCGCTGCGTAATATGAGAGACAATTTCTTATAAGAATTTAATAAGACTGTTTTCCCTAGCCACCCGCTCCGGTTTTCATGGACTTTTATCAATTTGTATGATCACAAAATACGAGTATATCATACAAATCTTCCGGCAGATTTTACACAATAGTGAAAACCGTGTTTTTTTTTAAAGATAACTAGCAATGTGGGATTGAGTCCCACATTACTAGCAATCCTGTTAACCCCTCCAGCTAAGCTCAGTTGCTTGTGTTAGGAGTGGGTTCACGTCGGTAGTATAATGGGTAGGATTCGAAACCGCGACCGATTGCGAGACCGATGCCTTAGCCATTAGGCAACGCCGCTTCAAGTTATAATTGTTATAATCCGCGGCGGAATTCTGATTAGCTAACTCTAAAACTAGTCCTAAACTAACTATTTTCATATCCGCAGCACTATCTGAGTAGGGGCAGGGGAGGGGTGTCGCAGGCAACGGTCAACCCAACCACAGATAAAAAGTTTTGCCTCAGCATCCGTCAATGAAACTACACATTGCATTGTACTCGCGTGCACTCATGTCTCTGCTATTTTGTGTAGTAGAACCAGTAGAATGGGCTAGTTTCCAACTAGTCAAAACAACAACTCCTTTATGAAAATCAAAACGCAGATTTATTAAGGAAATCATATACAAATGACTATGATATCACTATTTTTTTCTAGTCAAATCACTACTTTTTGAAATGTATTATTTTGAATATGATTAATGATAAAAAAATCTATTTAATACTATTTTCTATCTATATCTATTTTATTTAGTAACTAGCTGCCCCGCGCAACTTCGTATGCATAAATTTTCCCCGTGTTTGCAACATTTCTCATCGCTGCTCCGCACCTATAAGTCGCAGCGTGATGTTATAGCCTATAGCCTACCTCGATAAATGGGCTATCCAACAAAAAAAGATTTTTTCAAATCGTACTAGTAGTTCCTGAGATTAGCGCGTTTAAACAAACAAACAAACAAACTCTTCCGCTTTATAATATTAGTATGTATAGATTAGACTTTTGGATTTTTTTGTTTACCTAGGAAACAAGCCTATTGTATAAGCTACTAAATACCTTTGTTTTATTGCACGACGTTTCGACCGTATTGCAACGGCAGTGGTCACGAGTAGACTGGCGCGATTAATACGTTTACGCGTTTAAGACGCTTATAAAATTCTATTATGTATGTGTTCAAATCGCGAAAGTTTACGAACATACTCTTATATGTGTTGATAAACTTTCGCGATTTGTACACTTTATATAATTATAATGATATACTACGGCTTAATAATTTACTGCCTGACGTTTCGGACGTATTGCAACGACCGCGGTCTCGGGTAGATTGCAATACGGTCAAAACGTCGGGGAATAAACTAGGTATTTTACCTTAAATTATTCACGCGATTAACAACCGTAGTATATAATTTTATAATGAACATGTATGTGATTGTGTAGTAGGTATAGATCGCAATCATATGCACAAAAGTCGCTCACAGAAACATGTAAGTCGAAATTTCAAATACTAGATAGGTACTATGAAAAACTGAAATAACCCATGCAAGTAGTAAGTGTACAGGTGAAAGATGTCTGCTTAGAACGATTTTTTGACAATTCTACCGGGCAAAAAAGGGTATAAAAATTAGATTTGTACTCTTAAAAATATAAAATTATAGTGTCAAATTAAAATTTCACAAAAAACATTCATAATATATTCCGTTATAATAGCTCTCCGCGATTTAGCTCGCAAGTACTCAGCCTATATTAACTGTACCGCGATGTATGACTATAGGATGGGTTTAGTATTAATTACTGATTTGTTCCGAAAACAATCATCTTATAAACTAGAGCCTCTCAAATAAGGTTATATCAATATTGAACTTAATACATTTCGACATAACATCAATAATATCGCTACGAGTACCAGCTACGCCGTAGCAGTAATTGACGTCGTCTTCTTTAAATATCTTCTCTATCTTAACCTAATTATCCTTTGAAGGATCATTTCTCCAACAAATTATACAGTTTTATGCGGGATGAAAATCTTTGTTCTCCATTTCAAAACATAATTGTGTTAATCTCAACATCCATCAAGTAATTATGACGGGAAACGTAAAACGTGATCTGTATTTATATTTTCGTGGAACAACAATGTACGGGCACAGACGTCGTGTGTTTATAACCCTATTGTTTGATACTAAGTGAAGATATTGTTCGCTGACAGTCACAATTAACTAGTAGATATTTGTAGAATACAGGCATTATGAATTGGGTTTAGAAAGATGTGGTTTAACAAAAATAGAATTAACGTTGTAGCAAATACTGGTTTTAGCAGGACTTTAGAATGCTTATTATATATCTACTAACTAAAGCAGTAGAGTAAAAGACCATATATCGCTTTAGAGCTGTTAAATACCACTTAGGTTATGTGCAAAGGTAGTCCTTTGCACATAAAGTTTACTAATATCTAGTAAAGAGAAAGATTTATTAAATAAATGTACTTTAATAACATAAAATTTGTGAAAAACTCTCGTAAGTTTTTTTGATAGCCACAGGCAAAAACTCATAACTAGGGACGCCTATGATTCAATACCTTCTAATATCAAAGCCAATCCACTAGACGTGCCTGTCTTCAAAACGAATCTAAAGATAAAAAACGTCGCAACAGCTAGCCAGTCTCGGGCTAATTGCGGGCCGCTTTCAAGCCGCGTCTCCGAGGCCTTACGGAATTGTAGACAAACTAAAAAGGAACTAAAGAGACTGAAAGGCTAGAGCGAGTCTCGGCGAGGCAAGCCAGACGACCGGCAATTGTTTCACGAATCCGACAACCAGGCTCCGCTTTAAATGAACAGTCTGACTCTGCAAGAAGACACATTTTACTCTTGCATATTACGCGCTGTTAATTACAATGTGTTACGTTTTAAATTGTTGTCTACTGTGCACTAGGAGATGTTTTGTTGTGTGACACTTTTGTATTCACGACTGGCTACTGCGTTATTGTGATTTCAGCTCGGGAAACCGTCGTCTAACTAGATGTATTTTTTATATTTGTTTTTTGGTTTTTCTCTTCCGTTTAAAGTATTCAGGATGTGTGCATAAGTTATGTGAACATGTTATTTTGCTTTTTTCTATTTAAACCACTATTTAACTCTTAATTTAACCGAATGAACTCAAAGTTTATACTTAAACGTGGAATTAATTTATTCGACAAATAATATGAATGAATATTTTTTAATGGTATTTTAATTCAAATAGAATCACAGAAGCATACAACTGCCAACCTAACCTACCATCTTCGAACAACATTAAACCTGTAATGACATGTTTGTATCTAATATTATTCCAAACACGTTTACGTCAGAGTGTAACGTAAGCAAGAACAGAAAACGTGACAAGAGAAATCTCTCTAATCGCACAGTAGATAAATCTATTCAAAATACAGACCACACAACACACACACAACCAAATAGCACGTGTAAATTCACCAAAACTACAAAATAATAACAACAAACAGTCATCAAATGCACAAGAATGAAGTGCCGTTTGAGAATCTTGTTCCACATTCAAAACAAAACGTTTTAATCAGAATTGTGAACAACCCTTGAAGAGAGGGCTTCACTTGGAAGCCTCTCACAGGGGCAGTGGGCTATCGAACGAACCGCTCATTTGTTACAGTGCGTCGGGAAGGCACTGCCGGCTGAATATGAATCCACGTGCGGAAATCATCATTTCCGCTTGACAGTTTTTGAATTAAAACACAAAGTAAACATGAAAATTGTTGTAAGAATATTGAAAATAGTGAATGTGGAGTACTTACAGGGGCGCGCGGTGGTAAATAGATGTTTGTTGGAGGTGCCGGGAGACGCCGAGACGCATGCCGGGCGTGATGCGGCGACGCGCGGCTGCCGCCGACTGACGCACGCACGCGCGCCCGCCCATCCGCTGCTACGAAGGGCGCCTTTCCACCGTTCGGGAAGCTTCACTTTAATTCGGGGGTGATTACTGTACAGTATATTAATTCCACGCGTTTGCAATGATTTCGTTGAATTTATCTGTTTTGTTAAGTAATTTTCATCGATTCGCAACGTGTTGTTGGTACTAGCAATGTTTTGTTTGATATCATTTTAAAATATGTTCGTGTTAGTGTTTGCTCGGATAAATACATCGGTGTGAAGGAAGTCAGGGGTCGTAGCTCAAATTCTCGTGGCGGCTATTACGTTAATGTTTGGGGGTAGATTTGAACAATAAAAATAAACATTTACCCGCCACCGCCCAGAGGGACGACAAAACTCCTAAACGACGCAACTTTGTTATTCATGTAACAATATTAAAAACAGCAGAATCCCCGACCTTTTCTACTTAGTCAAAGTCATAAATTACTACGGGAGTTGACGAATGTACTTACTTTTAAATTAACTTGTAAAAGACATTTAAGGAACATGGACATTATGAAACGGTGTTATCTACAGGTTTTAGGAGCACTACACTTCAAGCAATAACTCTTTTATCACATTAATAAACCTACCCTTACCTATCTATAAAAAGAAATAAAATAAAGGTGTCTGTTTGTAATGTCAATACAACAGCTTTTTAATAAATGCTTAAAGGTATACGATACCTACAGATAACAAAAATATTTTTTTTTTGTTTCTTCCGGTTAATCTCCAAAACCGATGAACCAATTTTAGCGAGACTTTTACTAGCAGTAGCTGATGTTATAAGGAGGCATTTAGGCTACTTTTATCATCACGCTAACCTTCTATAGTGAGTGAGCAGCTTTACGTCATCACGCGGGTGATAGATAAGGGATATATTAATGGCTATTTACATAGATAAATATCAATCGTAATAAATAAATTCAGGTAAATATTATACCTGTGTACTAAGGGATGAATATATTTGATGAATTTGTTTAGCCTGTCAATAAATCGTAGACATAATGACCACTTTAATAAGGAATCCTAAATATCACTGTAATGTTGTTAACTGTAGAATATGTGACAGTATTTGTACATTAGAATAACAGAATACGTTATGGCAGAGTAAATTGACATTATAGAAGTAGCTACAGGTTGTTTATATTATAACAATAGCCATGGATATGCAAGTAGCCATGTCTTTATGTCAATTGTATTTTTAGTAACCTGAACAATAATTTGTATCACGGAATAGGTTATGACAAAGTACAAGTACTTACAGTTTATGTTGTAATTAACATGTAAATTACTTAAGATGATTATAACACATTATAAAAGCACCACACAGTATTATAAATGAATTAAAACAATAAATATCCACTGGTCACAAATGTAGGTAGGTACTGCTTGAAACGTCAAATATTGTTGTTGTGATATTTCACTTCTTTTATGTGTGTTTTATCTGTGTAATAGTTTTATTGTTATTCCTTTATTTAAATAACATAGTTCTGTGTATTAAATTATTTTATGGGTTAAAGTATAATAATTAGGAATATTTGCGAAGTACCCACATGTTCTTTAATATTCAGTGTATTTGTTCTATAAAAGGACTGACAGATTGTGATCGAGGCTCAGTCTGATTGCAACATTTGTGGATACAGGTACGATCCGATTCAGATTATACTTATTGCTGGTTCTTTTGTGCTGATATCCTATTATTGTGTATTATGTATAGATATTGACTAATAACAATATATTGCAATGTGATATGATTTGATGAATATTGCCTGGTGTGATACTTATCAGCTGTTCTACAGCGACATTGCAATAATGTTGTGAATTGGTTATGTTAGAAAGTATCTGTGGTATATTGTATTTAGGATGTATGAAATGTAGTACGGTAAATGTTTATTAGGAGACTGGCTATTATGAAACCTTTGATACAACTAGACCAAACAAGGTTGAAAATATATAATACTTGTCATTTATTCCTTTGTATTATTTACCTCCCTAATTTATTCTATTCCCTATTGATACTATACTGATTGATAAGGTTAGATTGCAACTGATTGGGTATATGATCCAAATATCCTGACACAGTAGTAAGTGTAGTTCTACGATGAGTCGTAGTGGTCTACAATGAGTCGTAGTACTACTACGATGAGTCGTAGGACTTTTACAAGAAGGAGTCGTAGGACTTCTACGTAGTTCTACAATAAAAGCTTTAGTATTTTATTACAAATCGCTACGACCCCTATTTACATAGGGGTCGTAATAAGTAATCTAACACGGGCATAGCTAGTTCTGAATAAGGTGGTAAGTATATTATATGTATATCGACTAGCTTTTGCCCACGGCTGCGCCCACATCGATGTCTGTCAAAATCTATCCCATGTCACCTCCTCTTCAAGCTACCTTAGGATTGCGTGCAAATTAAATAAATAGATTGAAAACAGATTTACTTTCGCATGTATAACATTATTATTAGCTGTTGCCTACGAATTCATTCGAGCGAAAATGTTAAAAAAGAATCTATACCAAGGGAGCCTATGTGCTATTGCAGACTATACCTAATCTATATTTGTGCCAAATTTCATCGAGATCCCTTCAGCAGTTTTGAAAGAAAGAAAATAATTTTTATTTGTCACAGCAGCGCAAAAAAAAAAGAAAATCTTTTATCATACATTACATTCTTGTGAAAAAAGTGAATAGTTCAAATTGTGAACACTGCGGGATAATAGATGATGTGCACCACTTGACAGTGGAATGTGTCGAAAAACAGTAGTGAAAGAGATACTTTGGTGAGTGAGCTAAACATTAATAGATTAGAATTAGATTTGGGAGCATTTCAGGTTCTCTTATCCAACCCAGGTAGCGATGTTTGTTATAACATCTATAAGTTTATGTTTAACTCACTAACTAAAATGGGTAAAAGTTTATGTTTAATTATAGTTTATTTATTTTGTAATTGGTACGATGGGACTGACATGGTCATTTATGACTAAAAGCCCCTAAATAAATAAGATAAAAAAAAAATTACATTCTTGTGACGTGATCCATCAAAAGTTTAGCATTTATATTAGGTAGGCACTAGCCCGTGACTTCGTTCGCCCTAAAGCTATATTTAGATCCGTTAACCGATCATAGCGTAATTAAAAAACAAACATCATTCATACATTCAAACTTTCGCACTCATAATATTAGTAAGTATAGATCACGAACTTGGAAACCCGAAACACCGAACTTTAAGTAGTTCCACTTTAATAAAATCCGAAATA
The DNA here is from genome assembly GCA_945859575.2 of Herminia tarsipennalis. Classification (NCBI taxonomy): domain Eukaryota; kingdom Metazoa; phylum Arthropoda; class Insecta; order Lepidoptera; family Erebidae; genus Herminia; species Herminia tarsipennalis. Next base: position 21,663,241 of record OX243836.2, read on the forward strand.
TTATTTAGACTGGCCTGTTGGTCTAGTGGTTAGTGACCCTAACTGCTATGCCGGAGGTCATGGATTCTATCCCCACCCAGGATAAAACTTTGTGTGACGAGTACGATGGATTTTGTATCTGGTTGTTATATAACTATAATATGTATGTATTTAAAAATATTTAAGTATGTGTATCAGTTGTCTGGTTCCCTATGGAAACCAGACAAGTGATAAACATTTTTTTTTTTGTTAAAGATAACTAACAATGTGAAGCATGTGGGAACATGCGGCTTGTGTTAGGAGTGGGTTCACGTCGGTAGTATAATGGGTAGGATTCGAACCCGCGACCTCACAATTGCGAGACCGATGCCTTAGCCATTTGGCTACCACCGCTTTTAAAACATACGCTACCGCCGCAAACATAATAAGCTGAGCTTGTACTATTACAAGCTCTGCTTAGTTTGGGATCAGATGGCGTTGTGTAAGTTGTCCCAAGATATTATATTATTATAATTTTTTAACTAAGGCTGCACATAATTTAAAAAAAAAAAGTACCTACAATACAAAGCTAAGGCGTCAGGTAGGAATATTAATTTAGTGCACGCTCGCACCCTAGACAGGTAGGAGCTCGCAGAGTTGAAAGAAAGGGCTCACCCTAAGTAGCGACACGTGTATTTACACTGCTACGTACGTATGTAAACAAACGAGGCGAGATACACCTACCTAACTCTTTGACATAGCACTTTCATGGAATACATTTAGACATGTACCTTCCTAAAATATTGTTAATGAAAAAGCTAATATGTAGAAATTATAAATGTGAGATATAAAATTGATCATGATATAAAACGAGAAATTTATACTCAACGGATCATCATGAAATATGACATACAGCTTGTCAGGGATATACAGAAAGTACACAGTTATGGAATCTTTAATACTTAACAAAGCACTTTTTCAAGAGATAGAAAAAGAACCACTTAAAATAATAATAATATTTTGGGACATCTCACACAACGTCATCTGATTCCAAACTAAGCAGAGCTTGTACTATGGTAACCAGACAGCTGATAAATCTTTATATATATATTTCTTGTGTGCGTGTGTATGTCACTGAACTCCTCTTGGCGGCTGGACCGACTTTGATGATTTTTTTTGTGTGAGTTCAAGGGGATTCGAGGATGGTTTAGATTCACAATTGAACCCGATTTACAAAAAAAAAAGAGTCGAGACGAAGTTTGCCGGGACAGCTAGTATACTTATATATTTCTAAATACATACATATTATAGATAAATAACATCCAGACACAGAACAAACCATCGTGCTCATCACACAAAGTTTTATCCTGGGTGGGAATCGAACCCACGACCTCTTGCGTAACAGTCGGACACACTCCCGCCGAGCCACAGAGGCAGTAAAACTAAGTCTATTGTAGAAACAGCTAGGATAGCATAATGCCCTCTGCTCACCCGCATAAATGACCAAACTGTTTCGTCTTTGATTATGACAAGAGATAAAACTAAACTGTTCCGAGTTGGAGGCATTACCGAACATGCTATGTATACTGAGAAATAAACTATTTTATTCTAGGCACTAACTTCATTGTTAATGCCTGGAATTAATAAAGATTAGGTTATGATGAGGCTGGCATAATTAAAAGGCCTCTGAAAATAAATAAAAGACTTAAAAAAAAAAAACTTAATTGTTCTGAGCTGAGCTTGTATATTTTGTATGTATACATATTTCTTTAAAAATAAACCGCAAAGGGCGCCGTAATTTTAAATAAACAGTCTGGATTAGGTACAACAATCGTCCGGTACGAGAATCGATCGGAAAACTGGACGCACCGGGATAACATGATTACAATTGCACCATCATCTCTACTTCTATAATATCTATACTAATATTATAAAGCTCAAGAGTTTGTTTGTTTGTTTGAACGCGGCAATCTGAGGAACTACTGGTCCCAATTGAACAATTCTTTCACTGTTGGATAGCCCATTTATCGAGCAAGGCTTTAGGCTATAGGTATAACATCACGCTAAGACCAATAGGAGCGGAGCAGTAACTAAAAATGTTGCAAAAACGGGGAATATGTACGCACACGAAGTTGCGCGGGACAGCTAGTTATATTCTAAAGAGGAAAGATTTGATTGTTTGTTTGCATTGAATAGGCTCCAAAACTACTGAACCGATTTTAAAAATTCTTTCACCATAAATAGCTACATTATTGGGGAGTACCTAATATAGACTATATTTTATATTGTCAAAAAAAAATAAGATCCCTACGAAAATTACAATAATGTAACTTAAGGTATAAAAAACTACGATATGAGACCCGTACGAAGCCGGGGCAGGCAGCTAGTTCATTATAATCATATACTTATATCTACATTCGAAAATAATGTTGTCTATCTGTTATGTTAAAAGTAAGTAATACATATATTTAGAAGAATTTTTTTGTACATAAATAGGTTGGATCAAGAAAAATTACATAGAACATTTATATCGTGGTAACGGACAGGCTTTTGTCTGCGTGACCGTCTAAAGTTATAGGCGCTACGAAAAGGGTGTAGTTCAGAACTACTGATCATATTTTAATGTAACTTTGTCGTGGGATAGCTATGACACCAGAAACAAATCTTTACATAGTATTAAAAAGAGTCGCTTCGAGTTATCTGTTCCTATGCGCTTGGATCTTTAAACTACACCACAGATTTAGATGCGGATTTCACTATCATTCAGATAATTTCTATCGGATGGTTTAATGAGTTCAATTTTATGAGGACAATTTTATGATGGCGTACAGAGAACAGTCCAAAAAGGTTTTTCGGACTGTTCTCAGTGCGCAGTGAACCAACTAGTAGAATGTAGAATATATTATGTAGGTAAGTACTGAAATAAAGGGAAATGAAATATTTTTTATTTGCTTAAAATGTAGGTACGAGTACTTATCAGGTCGAGCATTGGGATTCCATTGGTTCCATATACATTTAGACGCTGGCGATGTGCAAATCTTACACAAATGTTTACAAATGTCAAAAAAAAAAGATAAGTGAAAATAGACATGACTTTATTAACCAAATCAGACAACGAGTAAAATATTTTTTCTAGTAACCATGATTTCAATTTCTTATAAAAAAAAAAAAGTACAGTCGAATTGAGAACATCCTTCTTTTTCTTTTTCTCTTTTCTCTTTTAAAAAGACGACTCCCGCAATAGGGTACAAGCCCTGTGTCGCGGTAGACTTTACAAACATACAAGTCACAAACACAAATTACACCCAGACCCGGAACAACAATTTGTGGATCACACAAAGTGATGTCCCGTGTGGGAATCGAACCTACGACCTCTTGCGTAGCAGTCGGACACATTCCCGCCGCGCCACAGAGGCAGTCAAAAGTTTTGAAGTCGGTTGATAAATGAAAGGGCAACAATTTTATTTCCTCAAGCAAAGCATTAAAGATGCGCCCACACATTGCACTAAAACTCTTAGGTATTTATTGTAGTCCTAGGTACTTTAGATAACAAAGACAACACAATGGCGTTAACCAACATTAAAACATGCCTACAAAAACCTAGTCCTATAAAGGTACATTAGGGAGTGAAACACCCAAACAAAAAATCTATAACCACGCTACCTCTCTTTACTCCATAAATAACAACAATGAACCCACTGATCGGTTGGGAGATGAGCTCTACATTACTTATGAGCAATATAGCGCCACAATAGTACTCAACAAAAGGGGTCCATCTACGGTAGAGTTGTATTACTTATTGTGTGTGATGCATCATGTTCTGTTCACTCATTTAAGTACTATTAAATTGGAATTCATCGCTCTTATATGATGATTTTTTGAAAGGTAGCTATTTATCAAACCACGGAACGGATTATGTTGAAATTCACTTGCAAAGTATATATTAGGTTCTGGCCCGCGCAACTTTCCCGATTTTTGCAACAATTTCCGCTCCTGTTGCTCGTGATGAGATATTATATAGCCTTCCTCGATAAATGGGCTATCCAACAGTTAAATAAATTTTCAATTCAGACCAGAAGTTCTTGAGATCGCGTTCAAACAAACAAACTCTTCAGCTTTATAATATAAGCGGATTATGTTGAAATTTACTTCCTAAGATTACGACGTAGGTTTTTCGGATTTTCCAAAATTCAACCCTCAAATTAATAATTAATATTTTAATAAAAATTAAACTTTATACTAGTGAAGTCGGAAGATAAAACTTGTCATTTATTATGTTTGAATCTATAAGAGGTCAATGACTTTTTCGTGGCACACTTCCCAACTACTACAGAGTTTGAGAGTGTGATAGGAAAAGCTTTCGTCGAAAGCCGTGAATTTAAACTGAATACCTACCTTTAAAGGTTATTCTTTTTTAAGGTTCCGTAGTAAACGACGACCCCCTAATAGTTTCGCTATGTCTGTTCGACAGTCTGTCCACAGATCAGCTTAGAGACCCTTAGTACTAGAAAACTGTAATTTGGCACTCATATACCTACATAGGTATTAGTTATCGACAAAGTGGTAAAATAAAATATTAAAACATTTTTTTTTTAGAGTACCTCTGCTACATTTAAAGTGGGGATGTGTTTTTTTCCTTGTGTACCCCATCGTGTACGTCGTGAATGCTTGTCAGAGTCAGAGTGAGATACAGTAAAATAATCTTTGCATAAATTATTTTGAGCCAAAAATGGAAATGGAAACGTGTGAAATCAGAATAAAATCGGTCCGGACTCGTGGTCACACCAGTGTATCAGGATTTTTTCTCTTGTTAGTCACACCGCCAGTGATACAACACCTTTTATAATCCATGCTATTTTCAAAATCCACATGTTGGACGAGTGGCGTTAGGACCGAGGTTGGGTCCCTACGTGTGGAGCCGGCGGGCGTCAAAAAATCTGCGCCAATATTCGCGATCCGACCACATGTTGGCGATTTGTCATCCTCAGCCTCAAAAATCAACATGAATTACAAATGGAAAAGTTATCGAAATTAAAACTTCTACAAGTTTTTATTGTTTTATACTTTCGCGATTTTTATACATATCTATACTAATATTATAAAGCTGAAGAGTTTGTTTGTTTGAACACGGAAATCTCAGGAACTACGGTTCCGAATTGAAAAATTCTTTCACTGTTGGATAGATTTATCGAGGAAGGCTATAAGCTACATAACATCACGCTACGACCAATAGGAGCGGAGCAGCAATGAGAAATGTTGCAAGAACGGGGAAAATTTACGCAGACAAAGTTGTGCGGGACAGCTAGTTAGATATATTTCGGGACTTAATCGCGTGAATTATTTAAAGGTACCTTTTATTTACCCGACGTTTCGGTAAATAATAGGTTCGTACCTTTAAACAATTCACGCGATTAAGTTCCGAAATATATCTAATATTTCTACAAGTTTTCCAGGCCATGAAATGCATCTCGGAAAGGCTTCAAAAATAAAAATATAATAGCGGATGCATAGCGCACCATTCAATACGAAGTAGCCTAATGAGTAAAGCATCGGACTCGCAATTGGAGGTTCGAATCCTCCCCATTATACTACAGACGTGAACCCACTCCTAACACATAGGTACACCAGCCATTAAAGCTGAGCTGGTTAACAGGATTGCTAGTGTGGGACCTAAAATCCCACATTGCAAGTTAACTTCTAAAATAATAAAATATGGGATTCAATGAAAATGATTTATTTCACTAAGTTTGTTTTAGACCAATTTCGATTTCTGTATCGGACATCTTAACGTTCTCTCTCTGGCTCTGACGGTAAAAAACTAGTAAGTATAACAGACAACGTGTGGACGCCTCACGAAATTATTCTAACAATGTTGCGATGAGCGCTGGGGCTGTTCTCTCTGTGTGTGACAGTTCCTACTATAGAGGTCAGTGCAAAGAGAATATAAAACTTCGTAGGTCGGTGTAAGAAAGTCATTTAAAAAGAATTATTTTATTCTATCTATGTAGGTGCCTGCAATGAGAATCAAATCAAACTCTCTAACCAATATTTCCACACGCAAGAACCAATAGCAACTAACATTCGGAACACCGGAAAATCAAAAAAACTATAAAAACCAACAAAACGTAAAAACACAATCTCCCCCAATCCGACTGGTCCTCGTGGGGGATGAAGACCACAACCCAATGGAAAAATTGGAGACAAGCGTCCTGGAGCGTCATTCACATACTGCAACAGAACCAGAAACAGGAACGGAGAAAAAATTATGAACTTCACACTAGAAAACAACCTTACTATTTTAAATACTATTTATAGGAAAAATAAAAAAAGAATGTGGACTTGGATCTCACCAGACGGGAACACAAAAAATGAAATTGATTTCTTCATGACTAACAATAACAGTTACTTCAACAACTTTAACGTCATTACCCAATTTAACTTCAACACTAATCATAGGCTGATCAGGGCAGAATTAAAAACAAAACAACTAAGGAAACCTAGACCAAGGCAACAACCAGTAAATGTGAAGCTCGGAAAAGACCAAATGGAACAATTAACAGCCAGCCTGAGAGACAAATTCAACAACTTTACAGAAAACACAAGGAACTTTGACATACAGGAAAAATATAACTGGATAGAGAATATTATTACAACTGAAATTAAACTCGCTGCTAGTACCAGTAGGGAACGGAAGCAATGGCTTACAAGCACCACTATAAAATTGCTAGAAGAAAGGAGCCACTTAATTAATACAAGAGACGCAAAAGGCAGAAGAAAACATCTAACAGAAATTAACAAAAAAATAAAGAAAAACATCAGATCAGATAGAAATAGAAATAGAATGGAGACTATCGAAAAACACATAATAAAAACGGGTGGTGTTAAAAAAGCATACAAGGAACTAACGAAATCTTTAGACTGGGTGGTAAAAATGAAAAGCAATAGAGGAAAATGGAACCACAACAGAAAAGACATATTGGAAATTGCAACATCCTATTACAAAGAACTGTATGAATACAACAACACCTCACGAGAAGAAATAAATTTGGTAGATACCTCAAATATTCCCAAAATCCTTCACGTGGAGATAGAGAAAGCAATAGATACACAACGGAAAGACAAAACACCAGGACCTGATGGTATAAACAACGAGATCTTAATACGAAATAAACAAGTTATCACACCGATCCTCACGGAAATGTTTAAAGACATCATAGACACAGAAATTATCCCACAGCAATGGACAGAATCAAATATTATACTTCTTTATAAAAAAGGAGACAAACACGACATCGGAAACTACCGTCCAATCAGCCTCATGTCTAACATATATAAGATATTTGCCAAAATAATTTTAAAACGAATAGAAGGAACACTAGATGAACATCAACCCATCGAGCAGGCGGGTTTTCGGAAAGGCTATTTGGTAATCGATCACATTCATGTTGTCCGCCAAGTCCTAGACAAGTATACAGCCTACCAGCGCGAATACTACATCGCTTTCATCGACTATACCAAAGCATTTGATTCCTTGTACCACGAAAAGATATGGAAGTCCCTAAAGGAACAAGGAATCGAACAAAAATATATCCGCCTAATAAAAACTGTATATAGTAATAGTACCGCGAGAATCCAACTAGAAAAAAAAGGTAAACCATTTAGAGTAGAAAGGGGTGTTAGACAAGGAGACCCTCTATCTCCAAAACTATTCTCAGCGGTTCTCGAAACAATCTTTAGGGGTCTTAACTGGGAAAACCTCGGAATCAATGTCGATGGGACCTCCCTAACACACTTGAGGTTCGCAGACGATATAGTTTTATTCGCTGAAACACCGGAAGACATACAACAAATGATACATGAACTAGCGGATGAAAGTGAGAAGATGGGTTTGAAGTTGAACCCAGAGAAAACAAAGGTTATGACAAACGGAAAGAAAACCACCATACATCTAAGAAATAATCAAATTGATTACACCGACGAATACATCTATCTGGGACAGCTAATAACACAAGAAGATCCTCCCCTAGTCTGTGTAAAAGCCGAAATTCGGTTTTGACAGTTCATCGCGCATCTGTGTAGCAACCGAATTTCGGTTGCTGTCACGCGGTATATAGTTATTGATTTCTCTATTTAACTTTATATGAAAACCATCCTATGTTTTATGCCTAAAATTTGAATTAAAGATAAAGAAAGCTAATAAAACCATATAAATATAGCTTCTAGAATAAAAAAACGGCGTAAAACGCGGGCGAAATACGATGACGGTTAGAATATTTTGATTGTGTTTTATATAAAAAGTTCAATATTTATGAAAAAGAAAATAATATGACATTATAGAATGGTTATCATAGTTTCATTTTAGATATAAATAATCTAATATAATTATATATCTTTTGTTAAAACAGTCGTTAAGTGCGACCATAACCTCAAAAAAACCATGAACGTCATTTTATATTGGTCATATCTAAATTAAATCTTTAATAGAATCTAAAGTTCTTTTTTTTAAATGAAGCCCTTACTAATAACAAGTAACTTAAAACCATTTCAAATGTGAATATTGGTTTAAATAGCCAAATATATTAATAAAACTGAGCGAGGGTACCGGCCGAACGCGCAAACGCGGAGTTTGGCGGCGCCACCGGCAACCCTACTATCATTGACATAGAGGTTACTTTTGCACGAACTTTTGTTTAAAAGCAGGTAATTATGGGTGTTCTTTGTCGGCTTATATTTCGAATATTTGTTAGAAACATTATTATTTTTTGTGTCGTAATAGGTAGGTAATATTATAAAGAAGCTAAAAATCGTATTCATTTTTTGCTAATAATTGTTTTTTTGCCTCTAAAAAATCAAAGGCTGACCGCCGGTTTAACGACCCAATTTTTTGTGCATTCTTTATTCAATTCTTACTTAAATTCCTTTGATCTCACAGGTGTGCCGCTTTTTTTTGCGTCTAGACGATAAAATGAATTTATAAAATAAAATATTCCTTTGTATAAATGAACAATAGCTTTTTTTTAAATCGACTACAAACGAGCGCCGCCTCTGACGGCACGTGGCGCCCGCACCGCGCGGTCCGCTTTGATATATTCAGGTATTGTGTAAAAAAAATGTACTAGAGCAGGTAAAGTTTCTTTTAAATCTTATTGTAATTATAATTATGTGTAAATAAAATAACAAGTAAGAGGCAAATATTGTCTTGCTTTTGAGATAAAGAGAAAAATATGATTAAAATTTAGCTCCCCTTACATTCAAACTCGTATTTTGAATATAATTTTACGAATTAAAATTTCAAAAAAAATATTAATATGTAACTGATTGTATTAACAATAAGTAGGAAAAAAAAATACACATATATCAATTAAAATCAGAGTAATTCAATTAAAACCAAACGCGCGCCGCCGAAAAACCCCTGTCTGTGTTGCAACCGATTTTCGGCTGCACAGACGCGCCATATTGTCAATATGGCGGCGCACAGACAGGGGGCAAAGAAGTTGAGAGAAGAATTACAAATGGCTGGAAGAGATACTGGAGTCTGAGAGAGGTCATGAAAGATAAAACTCTTCACATTAATGTAAAGAAAAAACTTTTCGACACCTGTGTACTACCTGTTTTAATGTATGGAAGTCAAACATGGGCTTTAACACAAAATACGACGAGAAAACTGGAAACCTGCCAACATGCAATGGAAAGAAGTATGCTGAATTTGAAAAGGTCGGACCGAATAAAAAACCATGTCATCAGGAAAAAGACGAAGGTCATAGACATAACATCCAAAATCAGAAGACTCAAATGGCAATGGGCAGGGCACATGATAAGAGGCCAAGAGAAATGGAGCAAAATTGTAACGCGATGGTACCCTAGAGAAGGGAAAAGGAAAAGAGGCAGACCACAGAAAAGGTGGGACGATGATATACGGCAAGTAGCAGGAGTAACGTGGAATAGAGTAGCCCAAGATAGACAAGAATGGAAAAGGTTGGAGGAGGCCTTTGCCGACTGGCAAACAGACCTGCAAAAAATAATTAAATATTAGAATATTTTGTACATCCATACTCATAGTTCTTAATACTTTGTAAATAGATACTAAGTTGGTCTGAATAAAGGGCTTTATTATTATTATTATTATTATTATTATTATGTAGGTGCCTACCTACTTATTTATCTTCCTACCTACATCGTAACCTAGCAAGCATAGTTTCTTCCAAAGATAATAGATCTTGTGTTCTGAGCTTTCTATGTGTGTTCTGAGGTTTCTTGATTGAACATTATTTTTATTTTACACTACCACTACTTACTCTTTACTACACTGCTTTACCTGCATATCATCAATTTTGGACGAATTATTACAATACAAAAGTAATAATTTCACGCGGAGCTGTAAAAACGATGACAGTCACGTTCAGTTTCCCGGTTTCCCGCCATTTGCGCTGCAACAAAGTTTTTAAAGGCAATTTTTAAGAAACGTCTTACCGAATAAACGAAGAAGAAAACTTTTGTCTGAGTCACATTCACTGACTTCTACACTCTTGCAGTATAAAGGTCAGTGTTCGCATTCCTTATGAAAACACCAAGGTGGGTGAGCTGCATATTTTTTTATTTTGCTGAAAATATGGGTGATCGTGTAGGTATTGAACACCATATCTAAGCGAATCTATACTAATATTATAAAGCTGAAAAGTTTGTTTGTTTGTTTGTCACTGTTGGATAGCCATTTATCGAGGAAGACTATAGGCTATATAACATCACGCTACGACTAATAGGAGCGGACCAGAAATGGTAAATGTTGCAAAAACGGGGAAAATTTACGCAGACGAAGTTGCGCGTGACAGCTAGTACCTATATTTTTCAACATGTTACTACTTATTGTTTACAATCATCGAAAGTTTGAAAATGGGTCGATTTTTGCATTTAAAAAGCATAATATTTTACCAACGTATCCCTAAATCTAAAAATCGTTTTCCCAACCCCTAAACGTTTTTAAAAGACCTATCTAATGATACCCCAAACGATGGGGTAGGTTAAAAAAAAAGTCACAGCCCCACTTATACCATAATAAAAATTTTTTTCAAGATTTCATTATTTCACTTTGTCGGCGTAAGTAATATGTGTATCCATACAATCATTACAGTCTCCTAGCACTAAGAGTCTCTGAGCAAAGCTGCGGATGGACGGACGGACGGACAAACATGGCGCAAACTATAAGGGTTTCGTTTAGCTATTTTGGCTACGGAACCCTAAAAAACTATAACCCATCAAAGCAGACAACGCAATCAACTCATTTTCAAACTTTCGATGATTGTAAACAATAAGTAACCTGTTGAAAAATATAGGTACTAGCTATCCGGCGCAACTTCGTCTGCGTAAATTTTCCCCGTTTTTACAACATTTCTCATTGCTGCTCCGCTCCTATTAGTCGTGGCGTAATGTTATATAGCCATGCTCGATTAATTGGCTCCAGATAAGTAGTTCCTGAGATTACCGCTTTAGAAACAAACAAACAAACTCTTCAGCTTTATAATATTAGGATAGACTAGGTAGGTAGTTGTCCCGAAAAACTTCGTACCTCCTAAAATTTAACTCCCGTACAAAATTAGCAATTTTAATGAAAAGAGTATAACTCTACGGCACGTAATACGTCTAACTATTTAAAGTTATGATTTTTGTAACCTATTGAATAAAGTAGATAGGTACTTTGAATTTGCTTAGTTTTTTCTATATATTGTTTTCACGTCATCACCGTATCTCCGGTCGCATAATTCAATTCCTTTTCCTCAAAAAGGCACGTTGAAAACCCGCAACCGCACTTTCAATATTTATGCCCTCGTCATTTATTTATTGTGTGTCTTCCTAACCTACCTACTGGGAGGAAATTACATTTTAGTAGGTACGTAGGTGCCTATATATTTCACAATAATTGTATAGGTGAGTATTAAAAATGCGAAGGAAAAAATATTAAGGGAAAGCTGAATTTGTTTTCAAGCAAAAGTGAAACGTCCGCAGCTGTAAAAAGGTACTCAATCTAAAAAGTTTAATTTTAAATGTTTCGAATAGGAAAGGCAAGAGCATGTCGGGCCATGCTCAGTATAGGGTTCCGCGGCTTTCACTACAAAGAAATGCACTACATATAAAAAAACGATCTAAAACAAAAAAGCGTACTTACTGCTTACGTCCTTTTGACAATAATTTAAAAATGGTATATCCGATCATGTTAAAAATAATTTCAGTTGAAAGTATTAATTATGTGTTAACTTTGTAATTTTTTTTATATTTTTTGGTCAAACAATTATCACATCTTTCGAAGCGATTATTTCCGAAAATATTTACTCAGTCAAAAAAGTTTCTCAGAAACGTTTAAATGTTTTAAAAAACCTGTCGAATAATGTGCCACATGTAGTAGTTTGCTAAAAAAAGTAATTTCACCTTCCTTTACATGTATGGATGGAAAGTATTTATTTTTATTATTTAACTATCGAACAAAGTAGTGGCTCATACAAAAAACCTATAGCTATACTCTAAATTTCACCTTTACACATACGAATAGACAGACAGACAGACAGACAGACGGACTGACAGGACGAAACTATAAGTGTGCCGTTTTTGCCATTTTGGCTACGGAACCCTAAAACTGGTTTTTCGAAAAAGTTATTATTTATTTGAATGTTTGGCAACCTAGGCGGTTTATCGGCCAATTTCTGCCAGTGGTGTCAAGTACTTGTTGTATAAACAACACTCCTATTATTTCAAATATATTTATGTGTGTTCTGAGTTTTACACTTTATAATTTAAAAAATGTGGAGCTGTGAAAAGAACCAAAAGAACAGAATTTTCGTAAAAATCGATTTAAAATTATGTCTATACAGGGTGTAACAGAAAGGCGTGGTCAAATTTCAGCAGCGGATAGGGTATGTTATCAGTATTGCACCTACCACGGTGCCATAGCTGGTTGCATTACTATTACATAGTTATAGCATATTCTTTTTGTCAAAATTCAGTAGTGAAAGGCGTATGGCGTATGGCATATATATATTTGAACGCGGTAATCTCAAGAACTACTGCTCCGAATTAAAAAAATCTTTTTGTATTGGGTAGCACATTTATCGAGAAAGCCTATAGGTTATATATAGCATCACGCTACGACCAATAGGAGCGGAGCAGCAATGAGAAATGTTGCAAAAACGGGGAAATATTACGCAGATGAAGTTGCGAGGGTCAGCTAGTTACACAATACCTGTCAATGGCCGCACGAGTTTTTTCTCTCTTTTACGCTTTGCAGTCAATATTTACTATTTAATAAAAAGGGATATATACGTCAATAGCCGGATCCACACCGGACGATCCAAAATGGATCGGCGATCCCGCGATCCGCGATGCGTGGAGCGTGGATCGTTCTAGGTCGATCCAACAGCAATCTTTTGCGTTCCTAACTGGCTGCTCCAACGCGCTCCTGCCGATCCATACTGAATCAGTTGAATTTTATCTGACTATGGAGTCACACGTGTAACGACGGCGACGAATAGCCGTAGCAGCAGCAAGCTACATTTTACTTGTATATTTATGGCAAAAATTACGAAAATGAAAAAGACAGTATTGGGTTAAAACATTTTTTTAAAAACCGGTTGGATTAAGGGGACTCGGCTTGACAAAGAGTTAATTGATGCTGAAGGATGCTGATTGGAGCTGAAGCTAATTTTGCACGAATGACTGCAAATCAATTTGACTTATTGTGTTCACTATTGGAGAACAAAATAAGAAAGAATGATACAAACTATCGTGATGCCATAACTGATAAGGAAAGACTACTAATAACATTGAGATTTTACCGATATTACCGATAATACAGTTGCCAGCTAAAGAAATTAGTTCCATTAGTTTTTTGCAAAATGGCGCGGTTTTTTATAAAGCTGGTTACGCCTTACCTTTGGTATATTATTATCCTATAAATATACCGAACAATACATCACTAGCGGATCCAGAGGAGGGGTGCAGGTGGTCTTGTAAACTACTCCCCCCCTCTCCCCATAATTTAATATCCTGGGTGAGTACAGTCTGCACCTCAACAGGTCAAGCCATCAAAATAAATTAGATACCAAAACCTAAGGAAGATGAATATTTACTAGAATATTTTGATATCTTTAGAAATTATAAAATAATTTCTAAACTATCTATGTACCAACTTAAGCCATAAATATAATATTATTATATCTAAAGCTAAGTTGGTAGATAGATAGTCTCTGAGCAAAATAGGTATATCTACCGAAAAGTCAGTAGATCTGGCAAAATTAGATAACAAAACTTAAGGAAGATGAATATTTACTAGAATATTTTGATATCTTCAGAAATTATAATATAATTTCTAGACCATCTATCTACCAACATAAGCTATAAATATAATATTATTATATTTAAAGCTTATTTTGGTAGATAGATAGTCTATGAGCAAAATAGGTATAACTAAAGAAAAGTTGGTAGATCTGGCAACGTTGGCCTTATATTTAATCTGTGACAATTAGAATGAACGAACATGAACAAGATTGAACAATTGACAGTGACTCGTAATGATTGACTATTCATTCATCGGTCGCTGCTAATGTCAAAAAAGTTGTAACTTTGTTCGCTGTTATTATGTAGTTTTTATTTTAATGTTGTATTAACTTCCCACGCTTTTACATAATTAATTAATGTAATAACAATCGAACTACTATACAAAGTACCTATCAAGGGAGCTACAGTGTTAAGTTACAAACTTTAAAGTTAAGTAGCTAATATCGACATTGGCGAATTAATCATTTGAATCACAATGAAAGCGCCTTAAAAATAACTGAAAGTAGGTGAAGTGTGAAGAATAACATTTGTTAGTGTGTCGCAGTGCGTTATTGGTGACCGAGATGACGGATAGTGCATTTGTTGCGAAACCGGCGCGAGGATGGTTGCATCCCGACTCCGTGCTCGCGAGCGATGGAATCACGTATGCAGTCAGAGTAAGCATCCTGTGTTTCGTGCATTTTTACTGGCATTACATTCGTCACGACAGGAAATTCTTAGTGATGCAAATTTATGCAGCTGTAGTGTTCTAAACAATATCACATAAAAACCTAAGACACATACATAGATTGTTAATCAAACAGCACTAAATAATCTGATGACAAACACCAACTGCATATACAGTATACACCAACTGCATATAAACAGTATTTGTTCAAATAAAAATGGTATAGCTAAAATCTATTGGAACTTATTAAGTCATTGTACCATATTGGCAATCTTGCACAACTGCATGTGTGCTACCTGCCACTTGTTAGATTCCCAAATACAAGGATAAAGTAGCATCTTAATTATTTTCAGTATATTGGCTGTATGGAAGTCCTAACATCAATGAAGAAACTTGACTTTGATACAAGATCTCAAGTAGCAAAGTAAGTATATATTTATTCAAATTCTGAATTTGCCCACTACTCGCGATGCATGATAGTAGAACATAGCATGGGTAAAACTAAAATCATTTATTGTAGGTGGTTTTAGATGATACAATTGGCTAAATACTGGCCAAATATGTACTATTGACCTTCCTTTTTACAATTTTGGGAGGAGTTTCAACCCCTAAAGGGTATGCTAATGAAATATAGTAGTTGTAGAATCTATATCTATTCTAATATTATAAATGCAAAAGTTTGAATGTTTGGATGGATGGATGTTTGTAATTCAATCACGCCACAACGGGTAAACGGATCTGGACGAAATTTGGAACAGAGATAGATTATAGTCTGGAATAGATCAGAAAAATATTTCCAGGAGAAAATTTGCATGTGAACGGAATCACAGGCAAGCTAGTACATTATGAATGTGTTATTCTGACATGTCTATTCTAATATAAGACTACTAGTTTTATTGAAATTGTTGAAGTATAACATCATACAGCTTGATCTCTATTTAAGAGTATGCAAACGCACATAAGTGATTACTCCTCTGTATATGGTAACAAGTCGAAGCTCAAAATTAATATCAATTTGTTTTATCATAACCTAGGCTTGCACTTTGCATTGGAAATTAATTCATAATTTAAATGTTAAAACGTTGGAATTTCTATAAATTGTTGTTAAAATTCTTAAAGTAGCACAAATAGTATTAAAAGTTATTTAAATTCTATAAAGTTTTAATGAGAAATAGTAACAAATGTCCTTACGTCTATCATCTATACTTAAAGCTACACATATATAATATCAGTTGTAAAGTAGCATCTGTGGAATCTATTTTCAAATGAACACAAGCAGATATATGTACATATTCAATGAAATTGCTTGATTTCCTTTTACATGTGCTTAAATTTGCCAAAATTCAGTCATTTTCGTGCTACATTTTGATAATGATTTCACAGAATTTGTTTGTTGGTTGCATATTATCTATGAATGTGGAATATTGGTAAATGTGAGACCATTTCCTTCTTTTATTTGTCATTGGTGTTATTGATGACTAAAACACATTACATATATACTTTCAGTTAAGTAAGTATTATTTATAGAGCAGGAAATCATACATGCAAAAGGGAAATTTTAATTGATTGCATTCTTAATTAATGTATTCATATAATAGGGGTTTTTACTGTGTTTAATAGTGCAGGTTCTGGCAATTCTGTAATATATTTTGTAACACTTTGTGTGTAAAATTAGTAATTATATTATTACTAGCTGCCCTCCACAACTTTGTTTGCAACAATTTTCCCAGTTTTAGCAACATTTTTCATTGATGCTGTACTCCTATTGGTTGTAGTGTGATGTTATATAGCCTATAGCCTTCCTCGCTAAATGGGCTACACAACACTGTTTTTTTTATATTTGAACCAGTAGTTAGTTGGGTAGGACTACGGGTCCGAATCGAAAAATTATTTTATTGTTAGATAGCCCATATATCGAGGAAGGTTATAACATCACGCTACGACTAATAGGAGCAGAGCAGCAAGGGAAAATGTTGCAAAAACGGGGAAAATATACGCATACGAAGTTGCGTAGGTCAGCTAGTTAGTATAGATTATTTTACCTATTATGTACAAACAACATGTCTAGTTGTGCATATATAAAACTGATTACCATCATTCACTCTTACTACCACAATAGGAGATTATAGTATCAGGAAATGCAACATGAGAACTATCATTGCTTCAATAGGGTAATTAACTATCAACTTGATTTAGTTCTTTCTTGAAGATGTCAAAACAATAGATTCTATTGAAAGAGAAAGCCAACGTTCTATAAAGTACTGTCAACTGTGCTGTTATAATTTAGAATTTCAAATTTTAGTGCCTAATCTACTATTAGCAAAATAACAGCGTGTTTATTAATGAATTTAGCTGTCCCGCGCAACTTCGTATGCGTCAATTTTCCCCGTTCTTGAAACACGTTTCGTGGCTCCTCTGCTCCTATTGATCGTAGCGTGATGTTATATAGCCAATAGCCTTCCTCGATAAATGGGCTACCTAACAGAAAAAGATTCAATTCGGACCAGTAGTTCCTGAGATTCAAACCAACTAACAAACTCTTCAGCTTTATAATATTAGTATAGATGATGCTTATTGGACCTTTTAACGGTACATATTCTCCCTACCACTTATGATTAGATAATATGTAAACATTACCACACCATTACAGATTATGATAAAAACACAACTCATCACTTTTTCAGAGAATGTATAGCTCGTGTTTGCGAAGCAGCTGGCATAAGACAAGCAGATAAAAAACGAAGAGTGTGCCAGGCAGCGGGACGGGCCCTCGCAGCTCGACCACGTATGGCACACTCAGGCGCAAACGTGGCCCTCACAATATCATCGAAAGCAATAACACTAGCAGCTCTTGAAGGTGGAGAAACAATTGTCCGTCATGACATGCCACGAGTGTCATTTGCGTCAGGCGGTGACACGGATTCCTTAGACTTTATAGCGTATGTTGCCAAATCCGCGCCCCCACCTGAGTGGAGAGCGTGCTACATTTTGGAATGCGGAGGCAGATTAGCCCAAGACGTCATAGCAACTATAGGACAGGCCTTTGAACTCCGCTTTAAGGAATTCTTAACGAGACCCTCGTCGTAAGTATTTTTATATTGTTATTAACTGTTACGTCAATTTTCCCGTTTTTGCAATATTTTTCATTGATGCTCAGCTCCGATTGGTCGTAGCGTGATGTTGTAGCCTATAGCCTTCCTCGATAAATGGGCTATCCGACACTAAAAGAATTTTTAAATTTGAACCAGTAGTTCCTGAGATTATCGCGTTCAACCGAAAAAACAAACTCTTCAGCTTTATAATATTAGTACAGATTCACAGTGGCGGATTCAGGAGTCTCGTTTAAGGGGCTTGAACCAGATAGGGCCGTTGTTGCACTACTGACACAAATCGAATGCCCTTTTTTTTATGCCCCTGGTATTTCGTTTGGACTAAACATTTAGTTTAGAAGAGCAATGGAGGACAAGTGGTGACATCAGCATGATGGTTTAAGGTTCACAACTCTGTCACGAAGAAAATATGTGTACCAGCGATAAATATTTAAAAATCTGTATATTGTGGCTGTGTGATTTCCTTATAATTATAATTTACAACATTTCAAGGCATTCATCACAAAAGTATCCTTAACCAAATATCCACTGTTTTAATTAAAAACTACTAATATGCCACAATACTTGTTTACATGTGATTCAATCGATTTTATAAGGAAATATTCCTTAAATCATGTTCTATATATAGGAATTTAATTGTCTATAAGGAAGATGATACGAGACAATATGATTCCCAAATTAATAATAATAATGTCTCTATAACTGAACAAACATTCATACCTAATTGACTCATGAAATATTGACACGAAACTTATAATACACCATTATGTGTTTAGGGTTAACAAATCAGTCATAAAAATACTATAGATAGGTACTATTGCGATCTACTACAATACTTTGATAACTGGCCGACTTGTAGATGATGGAGCCGCCCTTCTTGTAAGAGCGTGAGTCATATTGTTTATTTCAAAAAGTTACATTTCCAGGAACTTTATTAGTATTGAATCAACAATTTAACATCTCAACAGAAGATGACTCAATAATAAAAACTGTTAACTTTTAGTTCTCTCTTTGTATAAAACCCGGAACTGACTGGCTGATCGACTGGTCGACGAACATATTGAAAAATTAAACACAATAAATATAGTACCAAATTTTCTTTAATAATAATATAATTTAATATTAATGGCCCTTGGTATTTAAGAAACGAGGATCTCCATCGTGATCTGAAGAAGGACCTTGTTGTACAAATTATTTATAAGTATGCAGAAGCTTATGAACGACGACTCCTTAAACATGTGAACGTTGACATAACGGACATAGTAAGAAGACTGAAGAGAGAAATTAGTGTAATATAGCGCAGTTAGTGTTATTTACAAAGAACACAAGAACAGTGTCTTTCCATTTATCATAAACAATGAGAAAAGTGTCAATGGACACATTCTTACAGTGAAATATTGACCTTAGCAGATTAAGATATAACTAAATTACTTATTAGTCTTAGGACTAGATCGTAATTTTAATAAAGGAGCCCAATGGATCCACAAAACAAACAAAAAAGTCGTTTAATGGCTTATGTTATCACTATCAAGGGTTTTTTTTAATTATCGTCTGACAGGGTGGAAAAAAAAGGTATGAAAGTCTGTTTATAAACTACAGTCCATCAAATCTAAGAGGTACCGTTTGACGTTTCATATTTTTCAAACCGAAACAACTTTGTTCATACGTACATTATTCAGTTTCGATAACCTTTTTCATAAAACCATGAATTTAGAAAGATTTCATTATTGTATCTAAAAATGTACAATTCTTAATATCTAAATGTAATTGAAAACTTTCAAACAAAGCAAAATAACACATATTTACACAGTAAATAATTTCTAATAGTTATATTCTTGACCTCATTACAAAGTTACGTAGTTAGGTCACTGCACGTAGTGTTGCGACTCTTCGGATACACTTGTATGCAAAAAAATCGTTTACATATACGAAAAATCGAATGTATTATTTACAAATTACACTTGACAACCAAACAAATATTTTTTCATGTGAATGAGATTTATCTCACATATTACGATTACATAACTAAATAGTTATGTAATCGTAAAATATGAGATAAAACCCATTCACCAAAAATACGTATTTATAAATCAAATATATTTGCTTCTTTAAAAAGTTGTCGAAAGCGATTTGTCGATTTTTGATTTTCGCGCCCAAATAAGTCGGGGTTTCTCGCGCTAACGCTGTCGAAATAGTAAATGGAGTCAGGGATAGTGTTTTTTACATTTATTTTTGTGTATGATAGTATGGGTTTGCATATTACAGAGAAATAAACAAATTTTTAACAAGCACATCCATTGATTTTACAATTACAATTTTTTCTTCTAAGTCTTATTTCTACGTCTAAAACTAATAAAAATAAGGTATGTAGAACCCATTCACAAAAATGTTGTTGCCTGATGTTATAAATTAACGACGTTACTGCGCGACCGCATAATGCACTGAATACACAGATACCCTAAAATAAATTAATTTAATTATTTTTAGGTCAATAGGCAAAATCGCAGGTGTCCAAGTCTCTACAATTTTTTTTTTCTGGCAACACTGCCAACTACAAGCGCACGCGGTCCGCTCGGTCGGTTCGGCGTCAGCAGTCTCTCGCCATCTTGGAAGCTGACTGTGCGTGTACTTGCTTTCTCGTTTGTGTTTTACAATTTGTGACTTGGCTATTACTTTTCTGGACTGATCATTCTTTATCCGTTTACCTTGGCAATATTTATACTGGACTCCGAACTAAGCAAGTGTTTATTAATAATGTCGAAAAGAAGACGTACTTTGAACAGCCAGGCTCGTGAATTGGTGGTGAAATTACACGAGTATTTTGAGCGTGAATCTCAAAATGGTGGACTTCTACTGCCAGTTACACAAGTTCGGGATCGCGTCGGTGAAGCTCTCGGTATTGGTAGCCGCACCGTTGGCAAAATATTAAGTGAAAAATATGGGCCTTCGGGGAGTGACAGTAACGTACTTCACACACCGAAAAAACGAAAAAGAAATAAACCTGTGACAGGCATCGATGAATTCGATAGTCATGCTATTAGAAACCATATATACGGGTATTTTACAAGAGGCGAATTTCCAACATTGGCAAAGTTATGTGCAACTTTAAAAGATGCCGGGCTGTATAAGGGAAGCATAGAGTCGTTGAGAACGGTAATAACAGGAATTGGCTTCAGATACAAAAAAGTTGACAAACGAAAAATTGTTATGGAGCGACATGACATAATTATGCAGCGACTAACATTCCTGCGCGAAGTTAAACAAATTATAAACTGGGATAATGTAATATTTTTGGACGAAACCTGGCTAAATTCCAACCATTCTGTGCCGAAAACATGGACTGATGATTCTGAAGCTTCGTGCTCGAAGGTGCCGATAGGAAAAGGTGGACGCCTCATAATATGCCATGCTGGGTCAGCGTCTACAGGCTTCGTGGAAAACTCTTTATTAGCTTTCCAATCCAAAAGCACTAAAGAGTATCATGAAGAAATGGACGCAGTAAGGTTCCGAGAGTGGTTCTTAAATTTATTACAGAATATCCCTCCTAACAGCACAATTATAATGGATAATGCCCCATACCACTCTGTGCAAATTGATAAAGCACCTACGTCAGCCAATAAGAAAGCAGATTTGGTGGCATGGCTGCAAAGAAAAGGAGTGGATGCCGACATGTCACTATTAAAAGCTGAATTATTACAGTTAGTGAAATTGCATAAACCACCAAAACCGACATATGTAATTGACCAATTGGCCGAAGAGCACGGGCACAAAGTCATACGACTTCCTCCGTACCATTGCCAATATAATGCCATTGAACTGATTTGGGCCCAAGTTAAAGGTAATATTTTATAATATTATAATAATAACACGAGTACTTCTAACATTTATAATTTAAACAATGGTTTTCGTCTGCTATCAAATAGTTACATTATTGTTTTACAGGTTATGCAGCAAGACACAACACAAAACCACCCTTCAGTGTCAAGAAAATGGAAGGTTTATTAAAGGAAGCATGTGCCCAAGTTACACAGGAAGATTGGAGTAAAGTAGTACAAAAAACAAAGAAAATAATAATGGACGACTTCGAAAGAGACGTACACTTTGATAATGTAATGGACAATCAACTGGTCATTAATTTAAATGACGATGATGACGAAGACGACGATACTAGTACTAGTAGTGAATAAAAAAATATCCTAAACATTTCTTTTATTTAATTATAACAATTGATTTCTTAAAATTCGGATATTATAGTAATCGATCTCTTAAAGTTCGGATATTATAGTAATCGATTTTTTCATCCCATCCCTATCATTCAATTGTCAGAACTGTCAAACGGTACTTCTTAGATTTGACGGACTGTAAATAGTTTAAATTGCTGACTGTTGCTTTGGTATAAACCGACATACACGCGGACGAAGTCGTAGGAAACAGCACTTATTTTTATAATACTTACTAACGTCGTAAACAAATATTATGTGATGGACTGCATTGTCTTATACTTTTTTTTTTTTTTTTAAAGACGATTCCCGCAGTAGGGTACAAGCCATGTGTCGCGGGGGACTTTACAAACATACAAGTAATCGACACAAAGTACAACCAGACCCGGAACAACAGTTTGTGGATCACACAAAGTGGTGTCCCGTGTGAGAATCGAACCCACGTCCTCTTCGTAGCAGTCGGATACACTCCCACCGCGCCACAGAGGCAGTAAACTTATTAATTTGCCTAACTGTCAGTTAGCGGCGGCTGGCGGCCGGGAATTGGCAAGGAGGATCATGGCTCTTTCAGGGACTCTGTGCCTTCATGCTGTAATCCTTGCAACAGTGTCGATTGATGACATCAAAAAAGTACATTTAACTCACTGTGCAGTACCTTTTTTCCAAAATTGGTGATTAAGCAGCCGCATTCAGTTATCTAAAAACCTATGTTAATTTGTTAACTTAAAAAATCCACCGTACAAACATCTCAATATATTTGCTAGCGAGTTCAAATGGGATGAATCATCACCTTCAATAGGTATAAGATAGCTTTTCTTTGTTATTTTAAATATGAATGAATTGATCTTAGGAGGATTCTATCCTATCAAATATCAAAATATTTAGTAGAGCAAGTATGAATCATTGTTATAATATTTCTGACGTATAGTTAATTACAATGAAACTCAATTATCCTTGTCTGCCATTGTAGTCATATTGCCTGTTGTAGTCACCGTGGTGGAGGTCATCTGTGATCAGATTTTCAATTGGAAATAAAGTTAAAATTTACAGTATAGTTTATATTTATAGTATTTTTTTAAACGACTTTTTCTTATAATGAAACCTAGCTAGATCGATTTATCGCCCCCGAAACCGCCTGCATACTAAATTTCATGAAAATCGTTGGAGCTGTTTCCGAGATTCAGTTAATTATATTTTTTATTTATTAGGGAAATTTACAGCTAGCACTTACAGATTATGACACCGTGGAAAATAAATTGAAGGCCATGTAAAAAATTTCGCTGATAAATTCTAAGGAATACAAACTTCAATCGGTATAAACCGCTTAGTGAACAATACGGTAATACAATGAAATACAGAACTAATAATAATAACTATAAGCATAACAATATTTATTAGTAGTAGAATAATAAAATAGATAATTAATAGTAGAGCATCATATCAAACAATAGAGTGAATAAACACAAGAAGAAAAAATAAATAAAAAGGGGGTATAGGTACCTATAATACAAGAATCGCTCGTTTAAAGGTATTATATATGTATACTAGCTGTCCCGCGCAACTTCGTCTGCGTAAATTTTCCCTTTTTTTTTTACAACATTTTTCATTGCTGCTCCGCTCCTATTGGTCGTAGCGTGATATTATAACCTATAGCCTTCCCCGATAAATGGGCTATCCAACAATAAAATATTTTTTCAGTGCAGCCCAGTAGTTCCTGAGATTATCGCATTCAAACAAACAAACAAACTCTTAGGGGTATGAAAAATAGATGTTGGCCGATTATCATAGATACCGGATAAGCTGACTCGCGCAACTTCGTCTGCGTAAATTTTACCCGTTTTTGCAACATTGCTGCTCAGCTCCTATAGGTCTTAGCGTGATGTTATATAGCCTATAGCCTTTCTCAATAAATCGGCTATCCAACAGTAAAATATTTTTTCAGTGCAGCCCAGTAGTTCCTGAGATCATCGCGTACAAACAAACAAACAAACTCTTAGGAGGATGAAAAATAGATGTTGTCCGATTCTCAGACCTACCGAATATGCACACAAAATTTCATCAAAATCGGTCGAGCCGTTTCGGAGGAGTTCGATTACGCACCCCGTGACAGGAGAATTTTATATATATGTATATTAATAGATAGATTTATTGACCCCTCTTCTTTACTACTAAAGCTGAAAAGTTTTTAAACACGCTGATCTCCTAAAATACTGATAGGTACTTCTACTGTTACTGATACTTTAAGCTTGAGGAAGGTTATTCCGTCTTATCATGATCAATTAATCGATAACGCTCCCGTTGATTGTCATGTGAGCGAAACCGCTGGCATCAAAATATAGTTTACTAGCTGTCCGGCGCAACTTCGTATGCGTAAATTTTCCCCGTTTTTGCAACATTTCTCGTCGCTACTCCGCTCCTATTAGTCGTAGCGTGATGTTATATAGCCTATAGCCTTCCTCAATAAATGGGCTATCCAACAAAAAAAGATTTTTTTAAATCGGACCAGTAGTTCCTGAGATTAGTGCGTTTAAACAAACTCTTCCGTTTATAATATTAGTATAGATTCATATTTTAATAAAGACTTTCGCGTTGCATGTTATTAAAAAATTAAGTTTGGAATAAACGCAATCATGCGTCAACATCTAGACGCATGATAGCGTTTATTCCAGACTCAATTCAAACGTGCTAGACGTTTCGACAGAGTGGTGACCGATACCCTTTGTGACCACGCATTTTGGTAGTTGACTACAAGTAGAAATAATTATTTTACACAAATTAGACAATAGTAGGTCTTAAAATACTTTGAAAATAAGTGTTTATCCACAATTTAACCCACCTGATAAAATCAACCTATAACGCTCGCATATTGGACTGGCTTGTTGGTCTAGTGGTTAATGACCCTGACTGCAATGCTGGAGGTCGTGGGATCAATCCCCACCCAGGATAGAACTTTGTGTGATGAGCACGATGGTTTATTCTGTGTCTGGCTGTTATTAATCTATAATATGTATGTATTTAAAAATATGTAAGTATGTTTATCAGTTGTCTGGTTTCCATAGTATAAGCTCCGCTTAGTTTGGTATCAGATAGCGTTGTGTGAGTTGTCCCAAGATATTATTTAGCTATAATTTGGTGATTCCATTTTACCAAACCAAATTGAATCTGTCAACACTTCAACAGGAACTATACTCCAAAATTAAGGGTCTGTCTTACATAAATCGTTCTCTTTACAGGTTAAACCTGAACGGTTCGCGCGCTCTCTGCGAAAGCACGAGTACGCAGTCCCAAGGCCCGGACGACCGCGAGTATTATAACGACATGCCGGACAAGTCGCCGCCAGAGAACGTACACGGTTACAGACACCCGCCACCGCCGCCTCTTGGATCACTTGCACCTATATCTTCGTAAGTATAATTAAAAAAACAGAAAACAAGTTAAACTATGTACCTATGTATAATCGGACGCAGTTGGTTTGGATACCATTATTTTGCTATGTACTGTGAATTCAATTCCGACCAAATGCGTTTTTACAAATAGTACAAAAGGACAAAAAAGGACATGCGATAAAATATAATTAGTGACCAGCTGTGCCCGCAACTTCGTCCGCGTGAAGTTACAGTGCTGCTCTGTCCCTATAAACGTTAGCGTGATGATAAAAAATAGCCTAAGTTACATCCTTAGCTGTCTTACAATAAAAGTACTATCGAAATCCGTCCAGCCGTTTTGGAGGTTAGCCCGATGAAACAGACAGACAAAAAAAATAAAAATTGTGTTTTTATTATAAGTACAATTTATGCTTTTATATACATTTAGTAAAAAACTGTTATTTTTACATTACAAACAGACTCATCAATTTTATTTATTTGTATAGATTGGATCATTATACCTCAACCATTAACAAAATTAACCTCAATGAGTTACCTACGAACTGCAATTAAGTTGTTTTCATAGCAACCAAAACATTTTAATACTAAATCAACTGAACTAAATTACTATTTTCTTTAAATTGAAATTGAAAAACCTTTTGTTAATATGACAATAGTCGTAATACGTGTATTGTATACGTATTGACGTATTTCAAATGACCTTTGTTCAATGAATACTTGAATAGACGAAAATATTATTCGTGTCCAAAAATACCTGTAACTATTTGGCAGTTAGCAACTCAATATTATTCATAACTTAAATGTAATGTTAAACTACCGTTCGGCATACACGGCCACGTAATATATACAATTTTATTTATAGAGCAGTCAAAACAAAATATTCCTGTAGATATTTTGGACGTTGTTAATTTCAATCACTGTTACTACTTTTTGTAATTTTTTGCTTATTTGAATACATACATATTAGTATGGAAGAAAAATTCGTCTCAGACGGACATAACCCGCGACCGATGAATAATGCGGCTTAAGAAGTGGGTTTTTTGTTGTTTTTGTTTCATACTTACAACGTTATGTAGGTATAACATTGTTAATAATAATTTTCAATGGAATTTGTACGAAAATTTTGTTACTTCTCATTTGATCAGCTGTTACTCGTAAACTTATAAAGCGTACTTAGCTGTGAGTTTTCCCTTTAATTTCACTATTTACACTACTACCGTGATTTTTTTTACATACCCAACATCAACCATTTAGCTGGCAGGGGCAATCACATCCCCACTTTACATATTACCTCCCTTATATCCTCAAAATTTTATTCTTTCACTTAGTTGGCGTAAGTAATATGTGTATCCATGCAAAATTACAGCCTTCTAGCACCTACAGTCTCTGAGCTAAGCTGCAGATGAACAGACGGACATGGCGAAACTAAAAGGGTTCCGTTTTGCCAGCTAGGCTACGGATCCCTATAAATCCTATTTACGGCAATCATTGTTGTATATTTTCTTATATTAATTTGTGTTAGAAGTGGGTTCAAGTTGGTAGTATAATGGGTAGGATTCGAACCCGCAACCTCACGATTGCGAGACCGATGCGCTAATAATAGTCATTATATTTCAGTTGCGAGGAAAGTGTGAGGCATTACGTGAACCAAACGCCGCCACCACGCACCCCGCCCACCGCTCTATTGCCCAACCATCACACCGACATATTTGATATGCGTGAGTATACCAGGGGCGCAGGGTCCTATTAACACCATTATTTTCGGCTTCCCTTTGAATCTTAGTTATCTGACGACATATCCCTAACCTAAATATAAATATCAGAATTATTATGCAATAACAATTACACCTACACAATAACATTCATAATTCCCGCTCAAATCACGTTAAATTAAATACTCAGTGCACGCTGAGTGAGTATACAACTATACAAATTCTATATGTTGGACGGTAACCCGCGTTGTATCGGTATGTCGTTCTATGTTTCTTTTTATCTTTCTGCCTCGTTCACTCATCTCTTTCATGATTTTGAATCGTGGCTTTTAGACCTACATTTACTGATACCGATGCGGCTTACTGTAGTACATTCTGTGTTTCTGATCGGAATCTAACTTAAAATTTTCCCGAACATTGATGAAGCTTATAACTCATGAATGTTCGGGAAAATTTTAAGTTATTTTTAATAAAGTTATCACCAATTTGCTAGGAAATTGGTGATAATTTTTGGAACTAATCAGGATTAAGTATGTAAAAATATATTTTAATGATAACAACAAAAGTTCTAAGTATAAAAATTACAAATTTGCCTAGTATTTATTAACATCGATTGAATGAGTTATCAACAGCCTAGGTACTCTGCAAACATCATACTGCAGGTTGAATGACACGCAAATTGTGTGCCTAGTGTTCTACTTAGCTTAATAGATGGCGTTGCTTGATTTAAATTCGAGGTATGGTTTCGTTACCGCGAGTTGTGTAATTATGTATTTATATTCTAATTCATATAATTAATAATGTATAGTAATAGTTAGTATTCTTTGGTAGAGGTTAGAAGTGAATAATTTGAATTGATAACTATAGATCGTGCCGAGTTCCCTTGGCTAAAATTTGACGCTACGCGGCTGGTATCTGATACACCAACGACACGAAATGCGAGATGTAATCGTATCACGTTCTAATCAAAGTTTATCAAGCATTAGAATATTTACTCATTTTAGCTGTTGTTATCTCTTGCGTACTTAATACTCATTAAATTGTCCTATGGAGGGACTACCAAGGGACTCTCGACCTCTTAAAAACCTCCTAACTCCTTACATTAAGAATCTATTTTTATAAGCGTTAGGCAATGTTTTAACAAGGAACCGCTTAATGTAATACATTACATCCCAAATTGTAGGACACCACAATTTAAAATGCATACATTTCCACACATGCATGCAAGCAACAAAACGTTTAATCATTAAAATACTAAGTATTTTAATGATTAAACGTATCATTCATGATACAAGATTTTTTTATTAAATTCTTGGTGATGCAGCAAGTTAGTACAACTGTTGCAGTCGTGACGCTTTATGTGATTCACAATTAGTATTCCTGAATCTGGGTGTACTTTACATCAGTGATTTGTATATTTGTAAAGTACCCCGAGACACGGCTTGTACCCTGGACGTGTTTTTTCATTTCATTTCACCAATAGTATTTTTCATAGCTATAAATGTTCGTTTTTCCAGAGCCATTCACAGCGGCGCCTATAATCTCATCATCAGCCGCATCATCATCATCCACGACGTCGTCCTGTGAGCCGACGCACTCGCTGAGCTCGTCGGCGCAAGCGGCGCTGCTCGCCGTCGAGCCCTGGTTCCATGGACTTATATCTAGGACTACAGCTGAAAAGGTACTACCATCCGTGTGTAGTTCGTGTACTTATACCATACAACGTTTAAGCATCTCTTATTTATCTATTTCATTATTAGGCTTACAGTGTAATAATGCTATTCCACTGGTGTTTTACAAGAGTTCACGTTTCCTTAATGTCTGCAGCGGCAACGCTGTGTACGTAAACAAACGTGTAATGGACGTTAAATTTGCTTTTTTGGTAAAAATTAAAACACGTCGTCCCGCTCTGCCGTGGGGGAGCGGGTGGGGGTCACGACCGGCGACGGTAGCTGTTTTAACGTTGGATACGCAACGTTAACGTCGCGTTTGCGCAGCGTTGTCGCTTTGCAGACGTGGGAGTAACGCCAACGCTCGTAAAACGCTAGTGAGATGCCTTAATTAACTTTGCTTCACCTTTCTAAAACGTGATGAATTTTGAAATAAAGACAGATTAGATTTTAGAAAATAAATCTATTCATATGAAAGAAAGTGCAGGTAACAAGATTTGAATGTTTATAAAGTCCTCGCTGCGCCGAGAAAACGTAGCAGTATTTATCAGAAAAGACCTCCTTTATTGTCAACCAATGACGGGTAGGCCTGGACAAAAAAAAATAAAAAAAGAATAATTTTTAAAAACGGTTTAAATATTTATTAAATACTAGCGGCCCGTCCCGGCTTCGCACGGGTGGACACGGGAAACCTCATTTCTTTAGTAATTGCGACTATAAATTGAAATGTAAGCTATCCTATCTCTCAAGTTGGACCAAACTGCATATTGTGCGCAAATTTGAACGAAATCTTTTAAGCGGTTTAGGAGTCCATCGCGGACAAACATCGTGACAGGAGATTTATATATATTAAGAAGATATTAAATATGTGCCCTCACTACGCGCAGCTGGTGGTAGAAGACGGCGAGTTCCTGGTGCGCGAGTCGGCGGCGTGCGCCGGACAGTTCGTGCTCACGGGCGCACGTCGCGGCGCGCACAAGCACTTGCTGCTCGTCGACCCCAAGGGAGTCGTGAGTCTCACATCTACACATTTATTTTTAAGCTCGGGCTTTGAGCGCAGCGAACGAATCAAGAAACTCGAAAATAGAACCTAACACCCCCCCCACTCCGTCTACCATGTAGCTCGGCCGAGCGTTCGCTTAGCGTATATGTATATGGTACGACTGTACGAAGCTCGCACGGATCGAGACTAGCTGCTCCTAAATGTAATGGAAAAAAAAATGTGTGGCACTCGGGGACTGCCGCGGTAAAGCTATTGCACTTTTATCAAATTAAGCAATTAAAAAAATATATATATATATATAATATATAAAAAACAATGTTTTTAATTTTTTTTTCTTTAATTTTATATTTAAATTAAAAAAAAAAGAATTTTTTTTTTTTTTAATTATAACAAAACAATGTTTTTAATTATTTTTTTTTTTATTTATAAAAAAATCATTAAAAGTTCTGCTATTCATCGATAGATGGCAAAACTAAAAAGTATCACCGCTGTGCCCGTCGGAGTGGGAAGCGTGAGGTTTTTTCGTTACGGAATTTCTGGATTCGGTCCCCGCGCTCAAGGCCCGCGATAGAAGCTATGCAATAGCTTAAAAAACACCTTTTTTATACATTTTTTTTTATTTAATTTAAAACAAAATATATATAACTTTTAAACTTACGCGTTGCATTATAAATACAATTTGACACGGGAATAAACGCGTTTAATCTAGGTAAAGTTATTTACCTTATGCTTGACGTTTCGATCGGGTTACACCGACCGTGGTCACAAGCTGACTGAGTCAGCTTGTGACCACGGTCGGTTTATTCCCGTGTCAAATTGTATTTAAAATATATATATTTTTTTATTTTTTTTTTTTTTTTTTAATTTTATAAGTTGATAAAAATACTATGCTAAATAGCTTTACCGCGGCAGTCCCCGTGTGCCACACATTTTTTCTTTTATTTTTTCCTCTTCCCATCGATATTACTCGGTAAGGATTATGCTTCTCACATTCTGTGCATTCGTCAGTTTCAAGTATAAATTCTTTCAATTATTTGAATCACCAATTAGATATTTGAATGATCAATAACAATAAATTATTTTACATTTACAATTAACTTTGATTTTACACGTACCAAGTATATATCTTTAAAAAATAATATGCTTTTAAATTATCTTAAAAATATATATTCGTGCATAATTTAATATGTTTTTGTATTTATAATCATCAAAATAAATACTAAGAGTAAATAATGACGTCACAATGTAAAATTGCATACAAATCTGTACAGAACGAATCGTTTTGACATTTTATAAAAAAGATACTGATTTGACATTCAAACACCCAATTGTCATCCATATCCAGTTATCGCGTATTTCAGTATACTCTGCACTCGTAGAGTATATTTTTTCGGTAATTTTACACGTTAAACGCGGTGCTGTAAAAATAGCGACATGTTAGTTTGCCGCCATTTTTACAACTCTCATATACAGTTGTTTTAATGTAACTCAGCCGGATTAAAGTTTTAAGGCACCTGTTCCACCAACGGCGAGAAAGCGAGTAGCGATTTTTTCGCGCAAGAAACGTACATACGATATTAATAGTTGATCGCTGACCGTTCACACTGCCGGCAAGTACTCGCTCTATACTGCATCTCTTTTGTTTACACCATTGACGTATAGACCAGGACTGCGCCGTCCCTTTCAATTAAAATGTAAAAATTGACTGCAACGCGTGAAAAAGAGAAAAAACTCGTGCGGCCTTTGACATGTACTGTCCACAAAGTAGCTTCGTCTCTTTCTGGTTATGGCGCAGTTCTGTCTCTGTCTCTGTCTCTACGTCAATGGTTTACACGGGCGGGATCTACAAAATACATCTATTGTACGTTTCTTGAGCGAATCGATAAAAAATTCTAACATTTAATTTTAATTCAACATAATAAAAACACTACTTAAACGAGTTCATAAAAGTTTTAATTTAAAACAGTTACAGTAAATATTAAAGAAGGTTTGAAACACAATATTATTAATGACTGCCTCTGTGGCGCGGTGGGAGTGTGTCCGACTGCTACGCAAGGGTTCGATTAAAAATAAAATTGCTTTACGAAAATAATCACAAAAAAAACTTTATGGTAAACTTAATTCATTTGATCTTAAGATTTCAAAACTCTTCTCTCTTATTTTTATATTAATACAAACTCAATCTTTAAACTTTTTGGTAGGTTGGGATTTGTCCACAAGTCTGTCTAAAATCTAAATCAACTACAATTCGGTCTAAAATCTACTGAACCTTAAAATATTTACGCAATTATTAAGGCTCAATAGATTTTCTTATACCCCAAGGTATCGATTAAAATACGTAGTAACGAGGTCACCTACGCAATTCACCGATAAATTAAGTAATGTAATATATATTTTAAATTTATTGTGTACAAGCTAGGTACGTTATACATTCCTTCTAGAGATCCCATTTATTAACTTTGATGACATCACCAGGTTCGAACGAAGGACCGCGTGTTCGAGAGTGTACCACACCTAATCAAATACCACTGCAGCAACGAGTTACCTATAGTATCGGCTGACTCAGCGCTGTTACTGCGAAAGCCCGTGTTACGGAGTGACGCGTCCTGAGGCGACAACACGACAGTTCAGTACTCCAGCTTATGTTCGTGAATGATACGCAATGGGCCCCATTTCTTTGTAAACGAATATTTTGTTTGCTTCACTTATTTATCTATTAGGTCTATTCCACATGTCCGGCAGATGTCTACAGGCAATGCTTTTTATACTTTGATCAGCCGCAAAAATGATTTCGATGTTCGTACGAACATCAGGTGGAATGATGTCATTTGCTTAATTATAAATTTAAAAAAAAAAGTGACTATATTCAAATGATTATTTTCATATCTTGCAAACACCGTTTTTATTTTTTATTAACTTGTAATTAATTCAATACTCGATATCTACAGGGTGTTTTCCAATATACTAATAACCTCCCGCTTTTGGCTTCTCTACATTACAGCAAATAACTTCGTAATAAAATATTAAAAAAAAAAAATACTAACTAACCCTTCACCACCTACCACGTAGTTTTGTCACATAACCATTTACCACACATGTGAGAAACCCCGGAGTTAAATCGATTATTCTTTGTCAGGTTTAGGGCCTAAACCTCACAATAAACAATGATCTTACCATTATATATATCCATATTTTATCCAGTAAAATAGTATTTAGGTGGCTATGATCATAACCCCAAAAACAAGTGGTAGGTGGGGATAATATATTACATATTTTCTAAAATTGATATTACAAAGTTATTTTGTGTTATTCAAGAAGTCACCAGCGGGTTATTAGTATATTACAAATCAACCTGTATATTGGTCCAATGCAGATACTCAAGAATTCATATCATTATATTATTTATACTAATTTGTAAAAAAAGTAAAAGTAAAATTCATTCGAAGGTAAATTTATATGATCAGTAATTTTATTCGCAGTTGATCAAATTACACTAAAGTACCGCCTGTGATATTGCTTAAGCGAACATAGTGGAATAGACTATCTAATAAGGCCTAAGGCTACAATAAAAAAATGTACTTCTATCAATTCACGATTGGTCAAACGCGTTACTGTTGTAGTCAAGTATAAAATAATTCAGTGTGCATGAGAATATAATTCAAGGAATTACACTTGAGTTAAAGTACATAAAGGCAGTGTATAAAGGCACGCAAAATCATGAATTGTTAGAATTATAATCTGTTATTCAAATACTTTCCGAATATGCATTTAGTTTTATTCCGAATATATTGTTATATGAAATAGCGTAAGGATTGAAAGTGTATTCGTACCAAAGGCTTGCTGTATCGATTTGGTTGGAATTCTTTAGCAAAATTAATGCGAATTTTGAGATAATCTCTAAACATATTGAATTTTGTGTAATACTAGTCTTCACCAAATCTTTATATAAGCGTGAAGGCTTCCATCATGTTATAACGTGTGTAGGCATGATATTAGTTAATATTGTAACAAGAATAACGTTGCTGTGCAATTGACAATGCCAAACAGTAGTCGTGACACTGGAGTCTTATTTTTATATTAAATGTATTTTGCTAAAAAAACATACATATTTATTAATACGTACATGCCGCCATGTCACTCTCATAGCGCACAAATCATGGAGAATAAAGACCTGGACGACAATCTAGATAAATTTGAAAGTGTCCAGGTGTAAACTGTAAATAACAGTTTAGGGATGACAAAGTCGGCTCTGAATTTTGTCGAGAATCAAAAATAATCGACTTTTGGAAATGACTTCAGTGGCCTCGACTTGATGAGAGATTGAAGACAGTGTTGAAAGAAGTTAAAGGAAACCCTTTAGTAAGCTCGTATTTAATCGACTTCGCAATTGTAGAATGTAAAAGTTGATTCCTAAATCAAAAAATATTTTCGCGCCTTTTATATAAAAGTGCATAAAAAGTGGCGCATAACGACAATCGAGATAAATTGAAAGTGTCCAGGTGTAAGCTGTAAATAACAGTTTAGGGATGGAAAAGGCTCTGACTTTAGTCGAGAATCAAAAATAATCGACTTTTCGAAATTACTTCAGTGGCCTCGACTTGATGAGAGATTCACGCTTGGCCAGTGTTGAAAGAAGTTAAAGGAACCCCTGTAGTAAGCTCGTAATTAATCGACTTCGCAATCGATGAATGTAAAAGTTGATTCCAAAATCAATAAATATTTTCGCGCCTTTTATATAAAAGTGTATAAAAAGTGGCGCATAGGTAAGGTATAGAGATGTAGACGGATTGGAGTACAACGATTAGAGAATTGAATGATTGGTATGATGAATGTAGACGGATTGTGCAGATTGAAGGATTTTTTACCTGTTGCAACGTAGGTACACTTTTCATATCATATCGTCTTCCTGGTCTTTATTTTTCAGCACAGATCTATAAAAAGCTCTCTGCATCATAGTTTAAATTTATATGTTTACAAAATATATTACATAGGTGCTATAATGGCTTACTTAAATAATTTTAACGATGAAAGCAGCAGTGTAACATTATAATGTAAATAATACCATCACAAGATCATTGTATATGAATCGTAGAATACTTTTAAGACTGTTTTTTTAGACTCGAATCCTTTACAGAGTTTAGTGATAAAATTATGACGCTTTAAAAATTATTCTCTCAGTAGTGGGAGTTTATTTGTAGTGACACAATACCACGGAGGAAATCAAGGTTTGCACTAATAAGGCTGGGACAATAAAGGTGGGACGCACTTACGTAGTGTTTCGCATTACTCAGCGCTTCTAAACTATCTAATGCACTATATAGATGTTAGTGTAAATGCAATAATTCATTGACATGTAAATCAATGTTATACATCATCATGAAATATAGTTTATGGAAATATGTTTATCGAACTATCAATATTATTAAAATGATGTATTTAAAGTATAAATGTGATTTAAATAAACTATTTTGCAAAATCAATTGTGTTTTTTTATGTTTTACTAGCGGCACGCCCGGCTTCACACGAAACTATTTATACACATTATGTGCATGTGTTATGCATATAAAACATCCCAAAAAAAACTGAATGATAGTGAAAAACCGCTTAGTAGATTTTGAGGTTATCGCGAACATATAGACAGACTATAAAAAAAAGTCTCAGTCAGACAGAGACTGACTGAGACTTTGTTTTATAATGTGTATAATCTCAGAACACACATAGTAGTTATACTGGCCTGTTGGTAGTATCCGACCGAAGGTCGATTTCTGGTGGAAGCCGAAACCGATTAATCGGCTATGGTCACCACTTTCGGCCGAAGCTGGAGGTTAAAAATCTCTAATAAATTTAGTTCAAGATTGACTAGAATTCTAATTCAGTATTGCGCATTTAATTCTTATTATACGTGAATTTTCTCATGAAAATTCTGAAAACATGCAGCAGGTAAGTATTTATTTATTTGAGATGTTAATTTATGTAAAACACATTTTTTAAGGAAGTAGTATATTATACAGAATCCACATATGAGTATTTGTACCAACTAAAGCCAATTCCATCGTTATTCTTACTAGCACGAACAAGCTAAAAAATACTCTTTCATTTAAGAAAAGAGTATTTCTAGTAGTATTATTATACATATTCGTATCACCGGTGCCTGACGGTTACCGGCCGGGTCCGACTGGTCAGTGACTGGTGTAATTATATAATTTATTTTTTAATAATACTACGCAATTCTTCCTTACAGTTTTACTGAACTCTCAACAAATCTTATTTTTTCGAATTAAACAAGCAATCGGGTATCTATCGAAATCGATAATGTAATTCAAAATTCAATGTGTCCTGCACTGGTCGAGTAGCAATATATATAGACCTATGAAACGATTGTCTACCTTATGCTTAAAGAAATTAAATTCATAATTGCTTCGACTAGGAATACTGCCATCTATGGTCGAGTTGCGGATTTAATTTGTCAATCGAATCTAGTTTGACTTATGATTACAAAACGTTGTAAATACTTTAGTATGAAGGTTTATTTCCAGATGTAGGATTCGTGAGTTATGCTAGTTATGAGTAAAATTAAAACGACAAATCAAATTAATTGTTTATTTGTAGTTCATTATATGAATATCACCCTAATATTATAAAGGCGAAAGTTTGTGAGTATGTGAGTGTGTATGTTTGTTACTTCTTCACGTCTAAACGGCTGGAGCGATTTTAATAAAATTTGGTATGGAGTTAGCTGTCACCCTGGATTAACACATAGGCTAATAAACCGCGGGTAACACCGCGGGGCATGGCTAGTCGGTTTATATGTATGAGTTTGGAGACAACGGTTCCTATAGTAATTTTGTTGCATAGCACTTCCACCTGTTTTTTCTGTTCCGTGGCGTAAATCCATAGATTCGTGGCCAGACAAATTAGGCCTGCATAAAGGCGAAAGGTCGCCATTTTGAACAGAATATTGTTTTTATTTTTTGCTTTGTACATACAGGGTGAATTTAAAATCAGTCGACAAATTCATAGGGGAGTTTCAGCACCGTTAGTACTTACATTATGCATTGACAAATTGCGAATTTAAGTTGTAAAAAAACATCCGATTTTATTGTTTAAAACGATGGTGACAGATCTATTAAGGTTTAGTAAACTAAAAGAATCAGTACATTATCATTATTTCCATATGTCTAAACCTTAAACAAATAAATAAAATGATCAAAGTTTCAAAATCGTGCGACGCGCTTTAGAAATCATATGATCATAATTTCGTAAACACGTAGTTCATTCAAAGGGTCATTGGTCATAAACACAAAATAAAGAAAGTGCAGAAGGTAACCTTCAAACAACGCGCGCAATAACAACGGACACTTACACCGTTCACGGACATGAAATCTCGCGTCGCCTTCCGAACAACGTGGTCTAAAGTGATCTTTAATACCCTGTTCCAAGTGAACGATGTGTATGTGTGCGTGGCTACGTATCAAGGTTACCTTCTGTACTCTCATTATTTTGTGTAATGCACTCCCGGCCGGGCCGGCAGGTGTAAAGCGGGTTGTGCCGCAGACGGGAATGAAGCATACCGATATCGATACTTTTACTCGAAATCGTAATGAATTGATTTTTACAAGTGTTAATAGTTATTTAGAAATAAACTGATTTAAAATTTCTAGAACGTTTTCATACTCTATCCAGTATCCTAATAAACTGAGGATTAAAGGTTGTTGTTGAGTACATTTTTAACAAACTTCATTTATTTATAAAAAAAAGTAATTGAAAACACAAATCATACTAAGAGAACTATACATTAATACCAATACAGTATGCGAGTCACTTCAGTCCTCGTAAGTACAAGTACGAGTAAATATGTAAGTACCAGTATGTAAATAAAATAAGTAATGATCATTATCTACGGAAATATCGATAAATTTTATTTGCTCGCATAGTATCATCCCTAGCCGGCGCGGGCGCGAGCCGATCGGTCACAATAAACAATTTCACCAGTCGGACGAAAGCTTGATGAGGTGACGGTTATGTGCGCTAAAAGTGTAATCGATTGTGTAGCTATCGAAGTTGTGTACTGTTAAGTGATGAGTTTTCGAAGATGCCTGTGGGGACGAGAAGAAACAGTGAACTTTTTGATAACCAACCAATTTTAAATGTGGTGATTTGGTATAGCCAAACTAACATTTTATGGGAAACGCAGCGAAGATGGTGAGAAAATTATCCACACCAAAACCAACCGTCCTTAGAGAGAATACTAAGTGCCACTCGAAACCTTTTGGACTTCGGTAAGTAGTCTTCATGTTCCCACCCATACCCAAGCAAGAGGAAAAAAGTCCTAAGTCGGGAAAAGTATGAAGGAAAAATTGGATTTACATTGTTTTGTTTCGCGGCATGATAGATAGGTTAGGTACAGATAGTTCGTCGACTCGTCGTCATAATATTATAATGGATAACAAAGAATCGTACAACTGTTAGTCGCGGTACTTAAATATGAGGACAAATAAATTGATACAAATATAAGGTTCGCGAGCGCGGTTGTGCGTTGAATACATGCGCTGCGATGCGGCGGCGGGCGCGTCGACCGGGGAGTCCCGCTCCCGCACCCGCCGTACCCTGTGCGCCGCCTGAGCGCGGCACTGTGTTAGTGAATGACTCAACACTCTGTCTGTATTCATTCATGCTCACGGAAACAAAAAATGGCGGCGCATGGAGTTACTTACTAGATACTAATGTATTTTTTTTGTATTTTAAAGTATCATAGAACATTAATATTTTCTTCTAATAATATGTCCTAAAAATTCTTGGATACACGCAGGTTTACTCATTGAAGTTTGTCGACTCAATTCAAATTCATCCTGTATAAGTACTAGTACCTACTTAATATTACATGACTTCATTTAAAAAAATGCATTTTCATTTGTAACAGAACGTATGGCCGGACTAGGTAGTAATTTTTTGTCGTCTCTCCATACAAAATGTTCTAGTGCTACGGCAGCCCATTTTTATTCGCATCTGACCCCCGACAAGTACGGTGGAACGGGCTCTTAGTGTATTTTTCACTAGCTACTCCTTTTCAATCATAACTGTCACAATGAAATTAAGCCAAAACAAATACAAATCACTAAACAACTAAACACATGGACTTGCGCGGCCGGGCCACGCACATCCTGACCGTCGCGTTCTCGTTCGTTCGTAAGTTCCTTCTATTTCGATATTTACTAGGAGCCTTCGGCGCGACCTTCGGCTTCGGCCGGCCGGTTTTGGGCCCAAAGTCGAAGATTTCATCGATCTAACACAACCTGTTGGTCATGTGGTCCTGTAGTAGTATCCTGGCTGCTAAGATAGAAGACGTGGGTTTAATTCCCACCAAGGAGAAATCTTTGTTTAATGAGCACGATTGTTTGGCCTGTCTATGCGTGTTCTTCATCTATAATATATTTAGAAATATGCAAGTACCTATGTATATCAGTTGTCCAACTGCCATAGTACAGGCTCTCCCTAGTTTGGGATCAGATGGCCATGTGTGAGTTGTCCCATGTTATTATTAGGTATTTAATATTATTATATAATAGTTGCTATTTCCCACCAGGCATGCCAAGGCTTGAAAGCTTTTTATAGCTATTCTCATTACCATGAAATTAAACAACTAAGTTCCATTTCTGACGAGGTTATTGTAGTGGAGGTTATTAGAACTTCATAATGATGAGAAAGGTTTAAAATACAAAAACATGAATTACATTCTTAAATTTCTTTATTAAAATTGTAATTTACAGTATAAACAGTAAGGTCATACATGGCAGTGGTGTTATTATTTATTACTTATAAATATTTCGACATTCGCTATACATAATCCGAACAACACTTCCATATCGGCACCATCCTACCCGCCTTTGACACTTAAAAATAATACATTCAACATTAAAATGTTACAACACATCATTAAAACTCCAAGAGAATCAACAAACAGACAAGTGTCAAAGCCGAGTTGCCCTTCAATACTGCCAACCCTGAGCTTACTTGCCTAATCCATCTTAATTTTACATCAATCCAAGAAACAATTTTATTTACGCCTAATTTAAAATACAGTCAATTCAAACAATAATTCAACTCATTTTAATAAATTTAATTTAAATGTCAGATCCCAAATTCGTCAAACAATCAAGTTTTAAAGTGTCAAAATAATTAATTAGTATTCAATCGCACAATTTCCAGTTGCCTACACAAGTACATTATAACATTCTTTGGGACATTGCAGCACTATTCGCCAGACCCTGCTAAAACGTAGGGCCTCTTTCCGTGCAATTACACTTACAACTACTATTTGCTAAGACTGTCTAGAAAATCAAACTAAGGTCACAGTACAATAAAAATAAATAAATATGCCTCTATACAAAAATAACACATTTATATCATGGTGAACACGTGAGCACTAGAGACCCTGCGGGCCGACCTCGCTCGTGGAACGCTCTACCTCTCCTACACCCCCCGCTCTACGCATCTACCCCGCGCACTACGCGTACTCCGCGTACTACGCGCCTCGAGGCCGCCCGCTCCCGACACATACACTCGGTAGCCACTCGCACACTCTACAACGTCGGCGAACGCGCCTACAATTGACTTCTTATATCAAAATCTCTCACAATTACAAAAGTGATCGAGGAGCGTGTAAACTGTAAAGTTTCCGTATTACAAAATTACATTTTATCACCAAAAATATTTCGAGTCGTCGCTCCATATTTTTGTACACGGGCGTACTCTAATAAAAATAGATGACGATCGAGCGCTACAACTTTACTTGGTCGAAACGACGGCGCCGTCACCGCTACCTACGATCGGGGAACTATCTAGCTTCTAATACTGCGTACTCGCCGAAGGGCGCGAGGCACCCGGGCGCGGGGCGCCCGCTCGCACCGAACGACGAACCGCGACTGGGGAAACGGTCAACCTCGTCGGAAACGGAAATGATACACTCGCACACAACATAAATACAGAGAGTCGCGGAGCTCAGTCCGGCAGCGGCGCGTGCAGCGCGGCCAGCGACGGCACCGGCGGCGCGCCCGGCGCCGGCGCGGGCCGGTGCAGCGTGAAGGCGTCGTACACCTGCGCCAGCTCGTCCATGTGGTGCTCCTCCAGGCACAGGAAGCCGGCCAGCGTGGGCGCGGCGCGGCGCGCGCACGCCAGGCAGTGCACCACGTGGCGCCGCTCGTGCTCGCGCACCAGCAGCGCGTGCCACACCTCGCGCTCGCACGCGCCGCAGTAGTGCGACGCCTCGCCGCGCGCGCGCCCGTGGAAGCGCACGGGCACGCCGCGCGCGCGCACGGCGCCCAGCGCGCCCGCCGCGCCGCGCAGCGTCTGCAGCAGGCACGTGCGCATGGCGCGGTGCAGGCGCGGGTCCGACACGCGGATGTTGCGCGCCAGGTTCCACGTCAGGTGCACCATCGGCACGATCGACTTGAAGTTCTGCACCTTGTTCCACTCGTAGCGGTCGAGCGCCAGCGAGTACTGCCGCGCGGTCAGCGGCCCCACGTTCCACGCGATGTTGTTGCACCAGCCGGTCGCCTGCACCCAGTGCACGCAGCCCGCGTTGACCCACACCAGGTCGCCGGGGCGC
Organism: Herminia tarsipennalis; assembly: GCA_945859575.2. Classification (NCBI taxonomy): domain Eukaryota; kingdom Metazoa; phylum Arthropoda; class Insecta; order Lepidoptera; family Erebidae; genus Herminia; species Herminia tarsipennalis. The sequence continues at coordinate 21,704,894 of OX243836.2, forward strand.
TGCGTGAAGCGGTACACGGGCACGCCGTGGGCGCGCAGCTCTTCGGGGTCGGGCCACCACGAACCGTGCAGGTAGGACAGCCCGTGGCGCTCGCACAGCTCCCGCACGCCGCCCCAGTACGCGTCCGGCACGCCGAACCACTCGCAGTCGCCCGGCCCTATGTTGATATTGATGGAGCAAAAGTTGTTGTTCTCCTGGTGACCCGGCGTGCGACTTCCCGGAACCTTCATGTACAGCTGCACAGTGTTCATACCGAGAATGACGTGGCCGACGTGCGAGAGCATGTTGGCGGCCGACGCCACCCGCGCGAAGGCAGGCAGCTTCTGCAGCTCGGTGAGCTGCGGACGCCACTTACGTTCGTCCGACAGGTCTACGTTAGTTCCGAAACGAAGCATGCGTGCGGCCCGGCGGCGTTTGACCGGCCCGGAGCCGGACTCGCGGCCGTCGGAGTCCGACAAGGCCCCGCCGCCGGCCGTGGCCGCCGCGCCGCCCCTCTCTCGTTCCTCGCGCAACGACTCCTGGAACGATCCGGCCTGGTACTGCGCATACTTGCGCACGGTGGTGTGCGAGCGGTGCGACGCACAGGCCCACACGCGACGCCGACCTGTTGGATCCCAGTTCTCGTCTGCCGACTGCATTAGCTGAGTACGAACCTCGACCGCGTGGTCGGGCCAGGCCTCCACGAGAGTCTTCGTGGAGAAGAGGCCGAGGTCGAGCTTGAGCGCGGCGGTGAGGCCTCGGACGACGGCGATGGGATGCTTCAGACAGAAGTCCTGTAACTGTGGAGAGAAGGCGTCGCGCTTTGATTCTACGTAGACGTAGGGTGCGGGCGGCGCGAGTTGCTCGGGCGAGAGGCGCGGCGGCGGCACCGAGGGCGGGGAGGGGGGCCCGACGCCGTCGCCCAGCACCGACCACGCAGTAGGCGGCCCAGCATTCTCTCTGAAAGTACCATTAATTCTTTATACCGAGCTGAATACATAAATTGAGCATAGTAAATTTATACAATAAAAATCAAATAGACAAATCGAAATAAAAAAACAATACAAACTTGCAAGTATCCAGTATCTGCTTGGAGCTCATGCCGATGTGGAAGGTCACGGGCTTCAGCGGGTCCGTCTTGAGCGGCTCCAGCTTGACGACGGGTTGCCGGCCCCCTAGGACTGCCTCGTTACTGCTCGGCGTATTACTCGGAATTTCAGCTGAAATTCAAACACAACAACTTACATGAGAAACTCACCATCATACTCAAATATTTATGTGGTTTTGATTTGCATTGGCTTGGGGAGATTGTACTGTAAGATTCCAATAAAATTAAAATATATCGAGACAAATGCGCGTTTAATACAACCCACCTATAATGCCAGGAGTACGGAGTGGAAAACATAAACAATAATATAGTATTTATAGTTTAGATTTATATCACAAACGTAAATCACTTTGCAAATATTTTAAAATACTGAACAAAATATTTTATGATCGTCCGATTTCGTATTTTATATAACTGACAGTGACATCAAAAATAGTTTTAATAACGTGACACTTGGCAGGTAATTTAACGAAACCTCAAACCAACAATGCTTGAGTTTCTATATTATTATAACAAGCAATAACTCTTAGAGCATGTATAGACGAGGCATACCTATATAATACCTAGATGCTTCTTAGTTATCCATCACAAAACTTTGAATTTCTAATCTTACTTAAAACAAAAATCTAAGCCTAAAGAAGGACGCGTACAAAAGGCATTAAAGCTATCAAAGCTCAACTTATTATTCTCATCATCATTATTTATTTCAAGGAATAATACCGTATAAAATAAAATGTTGGTGCACAATACAAAAGCTGGCATATTTTCAAACGTCGACAAAAGCGCTCAATCACTCTATGGGACCTGTTCCTTTTGTGTCATTATGAGCATTTGCACGTAGCTTTGTCCGCTATAAACTTTTAGACAGACCGTCATTCTCCCTCGCGTAATAACTGACATATTTATGTTTATGATGGTGCATATATTGCGCGGTTTCGCACAAAGCTTTCAAGATTGATGTGTGAAAACTAAAGGATTTATGCGTTCTTTATCCAGTATATTTAGACGTATACTGGCGGAAATACGCTTCCAAAGCTCGCGACTCGATATGGTGCTCAAATTTCATGAACACAAAACAGCTAAAATAAAGTATACCATACAAGTTTATTAGTTGCACTCTGGTGGAAAAATTCAAAGGGGTAGATGGTACTTTAATTTTAATTAGCCAACCCGCATAATTATATTAACACTGTTATAAATTAATACATGCATCGCAGCCTACAGAAGTCGTAAGTCGCCGCACCATTGCGGAGTTACAAATTAATTAATTTTCAAAAGTGGGTTTTACGTCGCCTATGGAAAGCGTCGACTCATTCGTAACCTTACCACATGATCCAAATCACGGGATCGTGTTAGATCATGTGTGGCAACATAAGATTTTATGACAACTAAGTTGAAATCAAACTGAAGAAGAAATATAGAAATACTTTCACACAGTGTGAGGACAAAATTCTGAGAGTACCGGAAGTAACTCTCATAGGTCTATTATTCTCTCAAGCAACGCATCCTTTTCAGGCATAATTCACAGAAAGGAATCTTAGACCACTTGTTCGGAATGTGTCCAAACTTCTGTGTTCGTGAATGATGTCATGTATGCGTGCGCCGAGCGCATAATTAATGAAGGTAGTCTTCTGTTCTATCTATATATTTGTGAGGCCCTTTTATATGCTAATCAATATGTTAATTGAAAGTACCACCGAGATAAAGTCATCGCTTCTTTATTATAATACTGATAAAGTGATAAACATATTCAGTTCTTCATCATTTTTTTTATTGATGATAATGGATGTTGAATTGTTTCAATATCAGATGAGTCCTTCAACGGTGGCCGTGTTTGGTAACCTGCTAAGGCTGTCACTAAGTTTATCTTATTCTAAAAATTAATTGATGACTTTAGTCTTGCTAAAACTCAAGAAGTTACAACGGCCTAACCCATTTCAACACTTTTTTGTTCGCTCCAATTACAGAGTTTATAAATAAAAGAAAAAAAGGAAAAATACCCAATGAAGCGTCAAAAAATCGAAAAGGCTATTTGTGTGCCTACTGGAATAGCCACTTCGGATAAAGGTTACTCAATTTTAGGTGTACGAAGTTCACCGGATCAATTAGTTAATTTTAACTTCAGTTCCAAGCGGCCGAAAACTAATCCTACCTAACTTACGTAGACAATAATTTTATTGGTGACACCTATACATCATTGAAATTTACTACCGGGTCAATAAATGGATATCGCAATGTCCAGTACGCGATACGAATATAAAGTATATATCCTAATTAATAAATTACGACAACGACCTCCACATAGCAGAATCATAATGTATTGAAATTGCATCGGCAACATACTCAAACAATGCTTGACTTTGTTTTAGATGGTTCGAATAAGTTTTTAGTCCAAATCCGAAATGTTGTGAGGATGATTCTTGCTCTTTTACGAAAAAACTACGGGAAGTTTAGCTGGGCAAGTTGCCTTCTCCTTGATATTTAAAATCATTGAAGCTACAAGCCTCGCAGAGCTCATATGCTGCTGAAGCTAGAAATATATATTCATCTTGTGACATATACACACACTAGGGAAGATTTTTTTAATATTTTACACCTAAGGAGGTGTTTTGAGTTTATATCTATAAACAAGAACAATAACTCAAGATCTCGACAATCAATAGGAAATATACACGTATATATTTTTTACAGAAAGTAACTACAAGATACAATAAGTAATAGAAAGTTACTAAAAGTCAAAATGGAAAATAAGCTTGTAATTGGCATGTGATCGACTTTGTCTATAAACTGTATATTTTTTTTGTAGCTGCAACCCCAAGAAAATAAAATAAATAAAAAACATCTCCACAAAAAGTTACTTCGACATTGATGCAGTTGTACATCACAAAAAAACTTACCACTAATAGGTTCCTTTTTCACATCTGGTTGCGTATCAGAGAACCTCTTCAAAAGGTCTTCGGCGAGCGACTCCGCACTGTCGCCGCCGGTCGCGTTACTACCTTCGCTTTTGGTCACCTGCAAAACAAAATATATACATTAATACACATATTTTTGTTGTATATGGTTCCTATGTTATTGCCTAAGACCTGCCGCCGTGTATATACGCAATGGGGTATATAAAAATGTATACAAACCGCACGCGATCTAGCCCCTTGAGTGAGACGGTACTGCGATAATAGCTGCTGCATTAAACTCTGGAAAAGAAAAATGTAAAACACTTTAATTTTTTTTTTATTGCCAACAAAAATATCTAAGGCAGCACGCGAAAACAGAAAATCACAATGGCTGAAGTTACTACAAATCTTTTTTTTTTAATAAAACCTCGAAACAATAGATTCTGCAGCCAAGAATGACAAGACTGACGTCATACTATTGTCACATTTAAGTACTGATGCAAATTAAAAAATGTTAATTTAAACTATAAAAATGTTTATCCATTTTAATGTTATTTTTACAGAGTTTTGAATTTTAATACATTTTAATATACTCTGACTATAGTCCCAGAATATAAGCATATAAATAATAGATTAATGTACTTGTTGCTGTGGCGAGAGGTTATGCGTGTTCTTTTGTAGATACTGTAAAGTTTGTAGCTGATGGTGAGTCAACGGTGGTGGATCTTCCGGCCTCTTGCCAGGGTACGGAGGTGGGGCTGACTTGGGAGCTCGACTTGACATCTCAGCTGATATAGGAAGGTTCCACGCCTCCTCGATAGCTGGCAGTTGACGACGCCTGGTGAAAATAGATGAGCAATGTTTGGTATCAACTTTTTAGTGCCAATAAAATCTTCAATGTTTGGTATTAATATACCATATCCGAATGTTTGATAATTAATTGATGTTTATTGCTCTTTGATCCAAAAACTACTAAACGGATTTTTAAACTTTATAGTCATGTAGATTATACATCAGAATAAGACATGTATACGGGAACTTACTTTCCAGTTACTGAGGGCATGGGTGCATGTGCTAAATGAGCCCTCAAGAACTCTAGTCTTTGCCGTAGTGACCAAGCAGTCGCAGCCGCTCCACCATTGGTATAGCAAGCGAAAGCATCCTTGGGCATCTGACAGCTCTCGTAAAGACTACCCAAGTTCGTCCACGCTGCGGAATGACCCTTATCCAATTGTACTGCACATATGTACGCTTGCAATGCATCCATTGGCTGGTTTTGTTGTTGATATAGTACACTGTAAAACAATAAACAACGTTTAGAAAAAAAAAGAAAATATACGAGTAAATAATTCAAGAAATAATTATGATTTTCTTACCCTATTGAGCACCAAGTATCAGCATTTCCTTCAGACTTTTCAACGGAGTTTCTATAAGCTATGAAGGCGTCATGTACTTTGCCCTGAGCAGCGAAGCATCTTCCTAGAAGATATAATCCCGCGCCGGATTCAGGTTCTGCAGCCACAGCGCGTTGAAGGCACCAGATGGCGGCCCGTGCACGAGCGGCCGGCTCGCCCAATGAAACGCACCGATGATACAGCCAACCTAGAACAACGGTAATGTTTTTTAACACAATAATTAACGAGATTGTTGGTACCAGTATAATCGCGAAAGTGAAACAGTTCCCACATTATATATACAGTGCCGGATCACGCAACGATATTATTATGATGATAATAGTTAATAAATTAACCACCAGTCAAGAAATTTTAGTAGACTAAAAATAATGTTACGAAAGTTGTAAAACGTTATATTATCTCACCTAACTGTCTGCAAACATCAGCTTTCAATGTAGAAGACAACTGTGGCTCCTTCAGCAGTCTTTCGTAAGCGTCCCTGGCAGCTTTCCTTAGTCCTCTCGCTTCAAGGAGGTGCGCGGCGTGGAAGCTGAGCTCCAGGCGAGTGAAGGTGGCATCCTGATTGGGCGCGAGTCTTGCTCGCCTGAAGTGCACCGCGGCGATGGTCCAGTGCCTTCGCGCCTTGAACATGAGCGCCAGTCGCAGGTGCGCATCCGCCGCCCGAGAGAACCCGGGTGACACGTACAACGCCATTTGTAACGCCTTTGTCGCCCTGCCATTAAAAATGTTAACGAAACACCCGCCATAAACATTGTGAAATTGGACAACACTTTTATTGCGAGTATTGTTTGCCAGTATCCTGTAGAAACAAAAGATTGCTAGCAATAAACCGAACACTTTACATTTAAAAAGTCTTACAAAGGACTTTGTTTTCTGCCGACGTACTAGAAAACAATGTCAAAGTTACAGACTGAACTTGACTGCTGTACAAGGTCAGACAATTTGTAAATAATAGCATAGAGAATGAATACAGTTATCATAACAACAACAGTTCTGTGCGCACATGTACCTACGAAATTCAACCAGAAAAAATGAAATGGCAGCTTCAAATTTCACTTTTTTTGTGAAAGAAACATTCAAAAGATCTATAGAAGAATTTGGAGTGAACGGATGGAGCCGTAAGCGATTTTTTTCCTAAATCTATCCGTCCAAATATAAAGCTGTTGTAAAGTTGGTCCTGATAAAAATAAAACGCATTATGAACTTTGTGAAAAGATCCTATTTTTGGAAATACAGCCGTGTACTTCAATTCAAAGAAGAGGTAGGTGCTACGTTCCTTCCTTTGTACAATAATACAACTTTACGTCTTTCACCTTAATATTGAACAAAGACAAATGTAGTCTATGTATCTACCTATTAACTTTTTTAACTAGGTACATTGGTACTTCATACTTATTAAAAACGATAAATAAAAAGCGTAAAATGTGTTTCGATCAAGGTAACAATCGTAAGAATCCGAGGAAGAAATGTTGGAGCGTAAGTATTACAAAACACGGAATTGAAGTATAATATCCGTAAGGTTATTGAGGAGCGCATCACCGGAGCGTAACGTCACCGATGCGCCCGCGGGGTCGATGACCGTCTGAGGCTCGGTCGTGCAATCGATCGGACGATGCAACGCAACGTCTAGACAGCGATCGCCGTCCGAATCCGATGCCTATAACGCCTTTATTTAGATGACCTCCGCTGACATTTGTGAGCCGAAACAAAGGAGCGAGACAGGTGCCGTCCGTGTTCACCCCGATGCCGCTGACTAAAATTAAATGATGATTATACACGCACACGCGTACATCCGTCAGTGTGTGGGCCATAGAGAGCTTTCACCGGCCGTGTCGCCGACGGCGATGCTCGACATACATAATAAAAATACATATTATACACGATTTCTTATTCATACTCATTGTTCCTCGACATGAGCTATGATTACTAGTTGTCACGCAGCGATCATGTATGAAAAAGATACCTTACAGCTAAAATTGCTTAAATGGTGTTTAAAACTGTAACATTTTCCTCAAGAAAATTAAAGACCCACAACAACATTGTTTACGAAGTTTCGTCAAATCATAACAGCTACGACATTCAGGATTCTAATTTTACGCAACGTTACCATGGAATCGTAATTTCATTACCTAACTCTAGATTACTCAACGCATCGACCTTGACTGTCTAAACTTAGTCGTCGGAAATGATAAAAATGTTAATTATACGTCATTTACAAAATTAACTACGCTTTATGTATATTTATTTATTTATACAATTTCACTGAACAATAGGTATGCAGAACGTAGTATTTTAAGTCAAGATAAAATATTTACGTCGTAAACTCGTAACGCAGTGTGCTGTGTGCCCTTATACGAAGATAACTTTTGGTCTTTGTGCGATATCGTTTATGGTTCACTACGTCACACACACTCACCCACGCGCACCCTGATAATATGGGTATACCTACGGCTACCAACGATAACATCGATCAAATACTATGTGTTTAACTTTGCCCATTAATGTATATTGCATCTGTTCACGTTGCCTGACGTTATTTTATATTTATAGATACTCATTAAACAAGAAAACGGGGAGTGTTTACTTGCTTATCAAGTCTATTAAATCGTAAAGGCAGTAACAAAATGTCAGACGTTTGTTAAATATAATTCCCAGTCAAGTAATCTTGACTTTAGTTCGGATTTTTCTCAATATTCAAATTAAACTTGAGCGAGATACCCAGGAGAAATATCCTAAGTAAACGACTGGATCGATTATAATCTGGTTTGCTACCTGCGCGGACCCAACCATGGCTATTATCAGTTCACTCAGGTAAGGAGATTGTGTAAAACCCTACATATACATACGAATCTCTCTTGCATCTATTCAAATGGATATTTTCGTTCATTCATTCAATACTGTACCGAATCAACGAACACCTGGCACATGTACCTATGTCGAATTCCAAGATTGCAAAGGGAACAAAGCAAATATTTCTACGACTCAGTAGCTTTCATTTATGAAATGACAAGTTTCGCTCTGGAATTAAAAGTGGAGCAGGTAAAGAGTGTTATCCAGTGACGTAAGATATTTTTTCCGCAATAAACTGTAGAATAAACCAGGAAGTTTATGCGGAATGTGGGTATGTGTCCAGCTGTATGTAGATACGTCGCAGCGAGCGATGGTCACGCGGGTACGGGTGTGATGGTGGGCGCGGGGAGAACACACTGGCATGAGGCAGCTTGGCTTGACCTAGTTCTGCACACTCGCGCGGCTCAAGGACGGATCGACCGCTATTTATAGAGTTCATTCGTCGGTCGTCATAGTACTCACTTTACATAACTGAAGTAAGCATTCGCTAGGTGCGGCGCACCCGCGACACGTGATCCCTCACATAATGGACTCACGATACTTTCCCACGGACCACGGAGCCAGCGAGTCGAGCACTACACAACACAATACAGCGAGCAATGCTGATATTATTATCAACAGGGATGTCAACATTGAAAGCGGTACACACACGTGGTATCGAATTTGGGTCAATGTTAATGCGTCTGGATTACTGTACTGCTTCTTAGAAATTTTAATTATGCCTGTCACTGTTTTATTCGAAAGATACGAAACTAAAGCAATTTGGGTCGCGAAAGTTTATATCAAAATAAATTTGTATTTATAATGTCGTAAACTATTTATAAAATATTACCAGTATCTTGTTGGTACGTCTGATTTGTTAGGCCAAAGCTGAACCAAACGTTATTAGAAATAATGAGGCTACAAGGAAGAAGTACTTGAATATTTTCCATAATGAACTCGTGACCAAGAGACGCAATCATGCGATGCATTCTACATAAAACGTACAATTCACCTGACTGTACTTTATTGCATCACGGCCTTGGCTCCACGGCAACTGAATGCAATACAAACTGCAATTGTACACACTATAATACTAACTGCTAGTACGTAGTAGTTTGTATGCCATTGAATGTGTGTATCAATATCAATAACATACGATTTTATAGCTTCCTTTATCGCAGATATCAAGTATTGAATGATCAATATACATACCAACATTAAATAAGTTTTACAATAAATACTGTGCAATATGCAGTCGCCGTTGTAGTATTTATTTTGAAAAGAGGTCGCAATTGCAAATAAATTTTGACTGTTAAGGAGCGCAACTCAACCTAGACTAGACCTAAGTAAGTTTCGCAAGCCAGCTGCCAATGCCAAACAGTTAGGACACGGATTAAGTTGAGCTAGTTTGGGAAAGGAACGTGCCGCCGTGCACATAAATGATAATGAACGAGGGCTCGTTTATCGCCAGCGTCATGCCAGTTGACCTAGTTTAGTCCCATTCGATACCACTTATACACATTCAGTAACCTACTCACAAAATGATCTCATGAACGCGATATTTCAGATATGTGCCGGCTATTTTCAGTACCGGCGCAATTCACTACACAGAATTGAAATTGAGTGCTCATAAAGTTAAAGCAATTCATTTCCAATTCTATTTTATTCTAAGGCCAAAGTGAAAATGTGGACCAGCTATGTTTATAGTTGCGTAGTTCATGTTCTATTCAAACAAAATTACTTATACTTTGAGTAATGCACAAATTTATTACAATATTGCCATCTATATGTATTAAATTCGTTCTTGTTGAACAATTTGTTTGTATGGAGGTACATCAAAGTGAACCTTCGTAATCGAACATTGAGCAATGAAATAAGGTTACTCGTCGATAACAGCAGCATAGTACGATATTAAAAACTGCTGGTAGGTATTATCGTTTCAATGCTAAACTAGAATTAATATAGTTAAGATTATATTGTAAGTATAGATAAGCCTGTTATACTGCATCGTACTGTAAGTACTGGTATATTTATGAAGAAGGTTGCTATAGGCTATCCGTACGGTACTTGGAACCTAGTCCAGCGGTTATAGGTAATATTGTTACATTATCTTAGCAATTTATATTCTTATGACCACATGATTATTGTATGTATGCTAACGAGTATGAAGGCTCTCGTGGGAATAACGTAATACCGTATATTGCCTACCCTACATCATCAAGGATTACATTACTATGTATATTACCCAATCAAACTTTGATGCTGTTATCGCGCTACATAACAAATCATCAGGGACTTTTGAAGCGACAAAAGGACATACAAAATCTGTGATGAGTTTTTCTGTAATCTTAAATAAATATAAATCAAAACGTTACATCATGTGTCATCCTTCACATATTTATAGCTTAAGCATAAATAAAATGTAAACATACAAAGGAATATCAATGCGGAAGTGAGCCGACCGACACAGCTGCAAGACGATGCACTCACACTAACGAGAGCGACTCGTGTGCATCGCGCACGTCCATAAAATCAGATGTTCTTGCTTCAGCAAAATAATACGACTTGTCAACTTCATTATCGAACAGGTTTGCCTCGACTACTTGTTTCAATATGTTTTATTTGCACATGTTGTATTACTTGATGAAATACGTCAGCTGTTTCTATTTAATTCAAGCATTATCATATACTTAGCTTTGTATGGTTGCTGGAAATACTTTATAAATGTTAATTAGCACGCATGACCGCATACTAATACTGTAATGACAATGTGACATCGAAGTATCCTATCTAAATGCACAAAGGACTACGAATTAAATGTATCTAACATTTTAAATAACGAGCAGAGTTTAAATTTAAAGCCCAGTGACGATGAGCACTTATAAACATGCAAGCCGAACTTCCCCCAACATGAAAAGGACAGACTTTTGGGCTATTATTACATTACAAACAGCAGAGTGCCCTTGATAACTACCCCATACGAATCCCGGTTCACAAGTGTTCTAACAAGTACAATACTTATTTACATGCAGGAGTATTAAAAATGTGCCCCATCCCTAACATTACGATTTAAAAAGGGTTGAACCCTTTGAGAAAGAATTTTTAGGCTTTATCGGCGACGTCATAGATTGTTCGTCGGACAAAAGCGAGGGCAGTAGCGCATACATGCGATGTGGAATCGGTGCGACACGCACGAAGCACATTACCAGTCGATAGCGAGGCGATGCCTCCCCGCGGCATTAAAGCAGGGGGACCATGGATCGTTCAATAGTGACGTAATACAATCTCGCAAGCACCGAGCCCTTTCGAATGCTACCTTTTTGCGGTCACCGGACGCTTTCTAATTCTAATGCTCATTGTAAGTACAGAGTGACGGCAAAATTGTAAGTACAGATCGACATCCGTGAGAATAAGACGGTTTCTTGATAATTATGCGTGCCTGCCTCTGTGGCGCGGTGGGAGTGTATCCGACTGCTACGCAAGAGGTCTTGGGTTCGATTCTCACACGGGACACTACTTCGTGTGATCCACAAATTTTTGTTCCTAGTCTGGATATACTTTGTGTCGTGACTTGTATGTTTGTAAAGTCCTCCGCGACACAGGGCTTAACCCTACTGGAGGAGACGTATTTTATAAAAAAAAAAAATATGCGTGCTGGCATGCACGTGAGCAAAATGTTGCAAGTAGGGCACAATAATACAAAGCATAGAGAAAATAATGTTACTAAGACAAGAAATCCTCAATTGCGACCAGCCAAGGACGTCAAGACAAGACTTCTGATTGGAATGCAATTTATTGAGAAACCCAGTAGGTGAGTATTTACTATGATCTGCATTTTGTTCTCAAATAAGACCAATGGGTCATTTAGGATTTCCTGCGTTACTAGAAAAGGATGCTATAAATACAAATTGATTTCGGATATAAAGTTATGGCTATAGGATAAGTTTACAAACGAAACTTAAAAATATAAGAATCAAGCCAGTTTAGAAATCTACTCTCCTGCTGTACACAGGATAGGGTGTGTTCATTTACTTTGACCTCGTGTAGGGACAAATAACTAGTAAACTAGAAAGTGGAATAATATCCGCAGAATAAGTTTGCATCCGTTCAGACATGCGTAATGGCTCGGTGTAAGTGTTGCTACAATAAAAAATCAATGGTGTATCATACGATCGGGATTCAAAACTGTATAAAATAATGTTTTGACGCATGCTTATGCATATTTTAACAGCTGAGTAGCATGCCAACATGCGAAAGGGTGAGGCAATATTTAATTTTGTAGTTATTACGCAGTACAATAATTTATTTAATCAAATGCAAAGCTTAATTGATGCGTATTTAAATTATACGGGACAAGTTTCTCTATAAAGAATACAACAGATATTTTAAAAATTATGAAAAATTGTAAGACAGACACGATATGATTAGCGTTTTCTTTTTTGTATCTTATTAACTTGTATAACATTTATAAATAAATACTCTTTACAATTAAAAATATATACAAACGAGTAAATTTCGTATAAACTGATTAAAAGTCCCGGTGCGTCAGGCAGACGTTATTATCTGATGGTTTATGCGAACTAAAAGTAATATCCTTTGTTCAGAGTTTGGTTAAATAATAATAAATCGGAATACATTATAATTATTTATTAAAATAAAATGGATCATCTGATTCATCAAGTCCATGCGTATGTAATTAGCGTAGACCGGATGTACATATCAGTACTTCGGACAAGTACGTATTACAATACGATATACGACATGCGCGCATGTTGACGTTAATAAACCCAATTCACAGCCGTTATCTCTTCACAATATACCAAGTGTGAAGTATGTAGTAATTTACGTAATGTACGATAGTTCACGAATAAACATTTACTATGAACGTGATCGACATATCTAAGCAGACGTACACGGAAAAGCCATAATATCGAGAATTCCCAACTAAATTTATGTGAGGGACAGTAGAACGTTTTTAGAATATTTTTGATAACATCTTTTTAAACAACGTGCATGTGATTATGGAATGTTGTTGATACAATCAGAGCTTCAACGGCTATAGTGTTACATTAAAACCGGTAAACTAAATCAGATTAACAGATTGTATACGTTGAAAAAGCGCAGTCGGCGATAATGAACGAATGTTCTATATTTAAACTGTATCAAGTATTATATCATTCGAGCCTATATTAGTCAGTAGCCTCAATAGTGTTGTAAACAAAAGCTTACAGTCGTGCTTACTCAGCCGCGGCCTTGCAGGCGTGACGTTACGCCGCGCCGCCCGCCCCACTGCTGTGACGTATCGTGACGTATGACTTTTTTCGCGGAAATTCCATTGCGGACATCGCTCGCGGATCAACGCCGCGGCTCCGTTCTCTCAGACCTAGCAACAACTGCTCAACTAAACTAAATAATTGTACCGTATTTACTTTGTATACGTAACTACATATTTTGGTAATGTTTAAAGAATTTCTTCCTCGAATAGGTTCCTCTTACATCGGAAAAGTACTTCGAGTTTTCATATACATACATACTAACAAACATGTAACTTAAACTATAGAGTAGATTATGAAGCAATGATAATTTGATAATCTATACTAAAGAGGAAAGATTTGATTATTTGTTTACATTGAATAGGCTCCAAAACTACTGGGCCAATTTTAAACATTATTTCACCATTAGAAAGCTACATTATCGGGGAGTAACATAGGCCATATTTTACTGTTAAAAAATTAGAGATCCCTACGAAAATTACAATATGTAACTCAGAGTATAAAAAACGACGTACTAAAACTACTACTACTAAATATAATAGGTACTTCTGTGAAAAAAGGAGTAAATTCAATACCAAAAGTACTTGTCTTTTCTTTATTTCGAAACAACAAGTCGCAATTTTCCTATCCTTTCCTATTCAGGCATTACTCGATAGTTAAACTCGTTTTAACACAAATCTTTCTAGTTTGTGCGAACTTTACGTCCAGTATTCCCTATTCCTATATTTGCCTTTCAACAACTAAACAAGTCAAAATGTTCAATATTTTGATAAGATTTTTTTAAAGCAACCCCAGTCCATAAAAAATGTGTTTGATAAACAGCATAAGTCGGTCGATGTAAGTCATCACCAGTGAAAAGCGCTCATAATATTCCGTACCTTTGCCCGAGTAAACATAAAAACTGTAGTGAAGGTGGAAACTAGGACAGGCTGCTTGACATAGTTCATGCCCTGTGTGGGTGATTTGCCCTACAGATGTGGGCGGGTTTACTTACGTAACTAAACAAAGCCGAAGGGCACCCGCTTGCCACACAGCCTTTCGCAACGCAAGCCCTACCACTATTGTATCAGCAGAGAATTACGAACATTTTGACATCTAACTGACGTGACTAACGATCTACTTTGCCTGTTTTGGGTAAGAGTTTATGGCGTTTGGGGCAAAGTAAGCGTTCATTTGTGATAGAGGTAACAAATGTTGGTGACGGGGTCATTGACAGGGCGGAGGCGGGTGGCGCGGATGCAGCGAATGCACCGAGCGAGTTCCGGTGCACTACGCAGCAGGTATAAATAGCGATCCGTTAGTGTCGACGACCGCGCGCCGTCATCACTACATTCACCCTGCTCTTAACTCTGAGCCGTGACCTAGATTAAAAAAAATATATAAACCTAATTGTTACGTCACGGTAGAAGGGCGTCTCGGTTAAATCACAAAGTCCTCTCCGGCCTCTAGCCGTCCCCAGACAGGGGTACAGGGGGTGAGGGCCGGGTGTAAAGGCGTTAGCTATGTGAAACGGGCCGGGCGGACGGAATGGGCCCGTTCGGAGATGGGGTGTAGGGGGAGAGCTAATAATGCATACGGTTTCGGCGACTCGATAGAGGCAGCTCAGCGATGTCGGTGCGCGCGCGGCCCCTCGCTCGAGTTTCCCTCCCTGCCGGTGCGTAAAAGGGCCCGTGCGTACGTGCCGCGGCGCAAGGAGATATAAGGGCGAAGAGGTTGCGCCCCGCCCGCACATCTACACAGCCTAGATGCACTCTCGTGCTAGGGTCGGGGACCGCGTATTCTATACTGCGCAACTAATACTAGTCGGTCTTGTTCCTACTTCATTTACATAGATAAAATTATGTGCATGTACCGCTATGTTCTTTGGCAGTAACTTCACATAATATACCAAGATAGCATGAGAAACGCCGTCGAATTCCGGTTTCTCCGCTATACTGTTACTATGCGGCGAACAAATCACGCGACTAGTCTCGCATCAAATGTTAAAAATAATAATATTATTGTGATGTAATCATTTTCACGTGGCATACAATTTATTACTTTAAAGAATCTATCTTTAAATAAAATATATATTTAGACATCTTTATGACACTAAAAATATAAATTAAAAACAGATCCCACTTTTTGAACGAATCTATGATTTTTGAATTTTCCCCGTTTTTGCAACATTTTTCATTGCTGCTCCGCTCCTATTGGTCGTAGCGTGATGTTATATAGCCTTCCTCGATAAATGGGCTACCCAACAGAAAAATATGTTTTCAATTCGGACCAGTAAGTAGTTGCTGAGATTACCGCGTTCAAACAAACAAACTCTTCAGCTTTATCATATTAGTATATATTAAAAATTTAAACCCTATATAAAAGGTAACGATATTACGTATTTGTGAGCGACCAATCTAAAGTGGTCATACAAAATACATGTATAAGTATACACACAAGTACTCCCGTACACTCAAACTGTACACAATGTGCGGCCAACTGGCCCTAATAAAACTTCCGCTCAGTTACGTACGGTTAACATAATACACATTAACTATTGAAATAATCCTTCAAAGCAAGCATTTTGGAGAAAACATACAGAACAAAATTATATAGGTAGGTAGGTACTATGCCCAGAACGCCGGAAGCCGCAATTCTGCCGGTGAAGTTGTCGGCAATGGTGAAATTAACTACCGAATGCAATTACACTGCAAAACTAGCGAGTGAACAAACATGTCGGGAAATTTTATCGCTTTCTACGCACCGCAGTCTGTTTATTTACTACGAAATGTGTAGTAAAGCGCATAACAATATTTATCAGTGCACCAAGTTACTGCGAGCTAGCAACAAGATTGTATTGATCGGTAATTCACCACTATTGCAACGATTGTTCGTACGGAGTACTACAAATCATTTAGAAAATCCCCCTGAATAATTATATAACAACATGTCGTGTATGGCTTTTATAGTTAAATAAATGTACGTCATGCTTTCCCAATCTGACTGTAAAACCCCCAGAACAACGCTTATTCATTATTAGTGATTTATTGAGTAAACTAAACTTATTCATAATTAGTTAGTTATTTTAAGTCCTTTTTCATAATTAATGCGCTTATTACACTACACTAAATCAGGGACCCTAAATCCTTAAAAAGAGTGGTGTAATAAGAGTTAGGGCCCTAATTCTGTAACAAATTTTCAATTTAGTGCCCTGATTTAGGGCAATGTAATACCCTGCCGTTTATACCCTGGATAACTTTATATTGAAAAAAAAAAGAAATGGTTGTAAGATAACATAAGACCTTTTACTTCTCTAGGTCTCTTTATACATAATGCGCAAGTAAGATGTGTATCTTAAACTTCCCACATTAACTCAAGCTCCGGACAGTAATTCAAAGTACAATAACATGACATGAACTCACAATGTTTTTATAAAGACCGGTGTAATTAAAAAAATATGTTTGACGCCAATTACAAGCTGCAGCTTCTACTAATTCGTAATCGTATGTAGTGCGTGTGGCTATGCAGTGGATATTTATTGGTCATGACATGAGTAGGAAAGACTTATAATAACTAGCTTAAGGAGCAGCTGATGTGACAGGTGTGGTTGGTAGCAGCCGGCAGGCACCTGCCCTCGGCACGCGCCACCGCAAGCTGCTCTAACAATTACATAGCATTCATTACTACATCACTATCGGCGCTGAACGACCTGACATTACCTAGCCACATAACTTACTACCTAGCAGCTGACTGCACTTACATAATATAAAAGAAACAACTGCCTGACAACCTTACGAGAATAATGTGAAGGGGAAGCAGACGCGATATAATTCGAGACCGCAATTATTATAAATGTAAATCATCAATGTAGTCCGATACTCAGAAATCTGGACGTGTAGCCTCTATTACTGGGGTATTCTAAATGTTGAGTATGAATAAATAAATATAAATGCTTCAATAAAAAAACAATGGTGTATTAAATCTGTTTAGATATAGCAGTGGATCGCAATGCGGTTCACGATTGCTAGATTCTTCGAAAAGACACTTCCGCCTGAGTTATACAAAGAGTACTAGGCAAGCATATAGATGAACAAGTTTGCGAAACGGGCCTAGCAAGTCTAGGACTCCAGAGAGTGGAATACCGTTACTGGAAGCGGTTGGCGGCGTTGCGTAGATAATGCGCAGACCGGTCCCCGACCGATAGCCAATATGATTCGTGATAACTATTACGATACCGCTGATGAATGAGATAAAAACATAGCAACTAGATATCGCGGATATGCATGTAAAATGTTAGACTATCTAGCATACGAAGATAGTGCTCACAGAGTACAACTTGAGGGTTTATAATACATGTTTTGGTACACTCAAGATAATTTCGAGACTACACTCCAATGGTAATTTTACTATTGACAAACCAATTAACATTGCTTCAGTAAAGAGGTACATTTAAAGTTCCCCAAGCGGAACAAATGCTAGTTACGGTTTTTCCTTAGCGTGGAAGTGTAATACCCAATTCGGTATCTTTACCTCATTCAATTTCCGACAAGTTATCAGCACTACCGGTCCAATGACCAATGACGTAATTACAAAAGTGCGCGAATTCCACCTGTTAACATTTTAAAGCTATCAGTCAACTTATTCTAGTCATGTCATAACTTCATGTCATGACTCACAGATTTTCCTGTGTAAATCATTCTAATTGTATATCCATGGTCTTACTCATCGTCATCGGTGAGGTCTCAACATCCTTTCGTGACGTCAAGGATACGGTAACTAGGCTATAACAATAACTAAATAATTCCTATAATAATTGAAATCTGTAGGTTTCAATTAAATTTTAATGGTAGGATTCTTAGCCGAACGTCCAATAAAAAAAGGTTCTTCACAATGCCATCGTGTCAATTAGATGGTGGGCATCAATTACGCTAATTAAATTAATAGCGAGTACCCACATCCCGTACTACATGGGAATATTTAGTGCTATTAACAGTAAACAAAAATAGCGCAGTTTTAATGAATGATATTGACGATGCAAACAATGGTTAGCAATGGCCTGGCAGCGTAGGGAGAGGCTCGGTACAACATCGCGTGCGGCAGTGTTGCGGCCGCACTCCACCGACCTACATTTTATGCGACGGCACACTCATTATTTACTAGCCATAACGACGCACGCAGAAGTCACCCTCACAATTTAATTTACCCTCCCTCATGTTCATAATATCACTCTCTTCAACTAACATTCTCCGATGAATGAGCTTAATTTTCGTGCCGAACAGCTACCTGCGAAAACACTACAAAAAACATGCAAAAACCATTGAAACGAACAAAAACGCGACCTCTCGACGCGACGGGACCTGGTCCGGAGCCGTCGACGTTGGTGTCTGCATTTCGGAAACAAAACACAATAGAAAGAGTCGCGTGCGAACGCGACGCAGGGATACGGGCGGCAGGTAGAGAGAGAGAGCCGACACGAGGGTCGACGTAAACAAACCGCGAGCGGGAGCTTCGACCGCACTCACCATTTCGGGGATCTTCGGATCCGTGGAGATCCGGTGCGGCCACAGCGGCCCACGTAGTGAAGAGCGGAGACGTCGTCAGCGAAACAGCACAAGCACACGTTCACACAAGATGGTTCAGCGCACGCACACGGTACATTCGTACACGATACTATACGTCCCGTCCTACACTACGGTCGCGCCCCGCGCCGATGCAGTTTACGTCACCGCATCCCGCTCCCGACTGGCAATACGCGGCGCGAGCGTGCGACGACCTCGCGCTGCAGCGTGCACCGTCCCGCGTCCCGCGCCGCGCGCCGCCACGCCGACGCGCCCTGCGCTCCCCCCCTCACCCCACCCCGCCCCGCGCCGGCCCTAGCGCGAGCCCCTCCGCGCCGCGCTCGTCCTACGTCCGGTGAATCACGGATCACGATGTCGACATGACGAAGGCAGCTTGCAGTGCTTTCGGTCCACGTCCGACCAAAATTATTGTTCAAGAGTAGAATAGATGATATGCCCGAAGCCACTCGTTCCGTCCGGTCGGTGTAGTGACGAAACGAGACACGAAAAAGCTCGTTAACATTCCTATTTACATAACACACTACGTTTTATAGGTTTAGATGTGTTTTTATTTTAAGGCTGAGGCTTAATGTGATACGTTCTTTTGACGCACACTGAATGGGTTTATTGACATAATATAATAATAATTGACAAAGGATTTTTTTTGAAACTTGTTTGAAATAAGTAGGTAGGTATAGATATATGTATTCAGTTTGCAACCCACGCACACATTTAGGCCATTTAAAAAAATTATGTGCGCGTACAAAAATATCTACTAATTTCTGGGCAATTAAAACAAACCGGTCAAGTATAAATCGAATTGGTTGTACACGTTGAGGGTTCAGTGACATTAATATCTTAAACAATCCAGCATTTGATTGGTTAATGAAGTTTTTAAAATTAATCAATATTTTTATATCAAGTTCTATGAACCAGGCTTGGCTCACTTGGCACGTAGGTATTAGATTAGTAGAATAAATGTTGAGATTATCTGAAGGCCAATTAAAACATTTATAATAGGTAGGTAAGTACTTTTGATCAAATCTCAATTATATAAACGTTTCAGTAAATAATTCACAAATTATAATTACTCGACCACCGGAATAAGAATTTATGAAAAAAAGTTATTCGATTTGTAAATAAAAACTCCAAAATTGACATCAAGTATGCCATGCCATACCTATAGCAATTTGTTCGCAAACTTAAGTGCTATAAAAACAAATATTAAAAATATCAGAAAATCCGATAGTGTTTTAAAGACACCATGTTTAAATTATATGTCACTCTTACAATTAAGATAATTGTAATAACACCATAAAGTTAGGTACGAGTATGTTAAAGTCAGCTACGTAGCCAATTGCCATAATAACATACATACACACCAAAAACATTCCTAACTAACATCCTACAGCACTCGGGTAAAAAGAAAACAAAATAAAATAACAATAGTTCCATTTTTTTATCAAAAACAAAAGACTTGGCGGTACAAGTACATTTTTGTATCATCCTAATCGTAAACGCCACGGAAGGACATCACATATCAGTCATTGAAACTTCATATCTTTCCTGATAATATTAAGCACTACACTATTGTTAATATAAACCGCTTGGTAATATAATCTACAATAACACCAATACTCATATCAATGGGTATTTAACAAAATATGATCGTTTAACTGTAAACGTTATCACTTCGTTTGTAATAACACTTCTACGTAATTATATAGGAAATAATTGATAAAGGTATTAGCACCTATTTCCCTGATTTCAGTAATTGAGGACACGGAGGAGGTTCTTTACATGCTGACCCGCTGCTGAGGGAAGAACCGTATACAAGGCGCGACTGTTTATTTAGGTCTTGGCCATAATTGGTGACAGCCTAGCAAAAAAGTTAAGCAAAAAGGGTTTAGTGTCGCTTGTGACGCTGGCTGGATAGAATAGAATGGGAGCCTCGCACCGTATTTCTTTTAAAAAGTATTATTTACTTTTTAAAAGAAAAAAAAACCTTCGGCCATCTAAGGCCAAACATCGACTGTGGTTTTGTCTAAAATATAACTTTCGGTCGGATATTAGTTGCGACGACTATATCGCTAGGAAGAAATCTTAAAAAATTAAATGACTTTTACTGACTATTTTCGACCACCACATAGGTCTCTGGCTGAATCAGACCCCAAAAGCTGACCTTTAATGGGAAGAAAATAAAAATCAGGACGAAAGTTGCTCTGACTAAAAGAAATCCAAACATATTCAGAAGTGCTTGACGCATTTATATACATAATCACTATCTATACTATTATTATAAACTACAATACACAGATTGTTTGTTTGTTTGAACGCGATAATCTTAGGAACAAATCGTCCAATTTGAAATATTGTTTTACTGTTGTATAGCCCATTTATCGAGGAAGGTTATAGGTTATATAACATCACAGAGCAGGAATGAAAAATGTTGCAAAAACGGGGAAATTTTACGCAGACGAAGTTGTGACGAAGGGTCAGCTAGTAATAAATAAACTAGCTGGAATAGACATACAATAAACTAATACATACTACATTTTTAGGCGTACCTACATATCGACTAAAATTTAAATTGGAAATTGCACATTGTAAAAAAAAGTATGCTTAGAGGTGAATCAATTCTCATACGCATTATATAAGCTTTCAAGAACTAATAATATAGCAAAAATTGTAACAGCGTATCATGGATATGTTACGCCTATTCTGAGATATGGAATTATCTTATGGGGTCATTCCACAAATAAAGACGAAGCATTTAAGGCCCAAAAAAGTGTATAAGGGCTGTCTAATTTAAAACAAATGGAAAGCTATAAACCAAACCATATATCATAAACCTTAAAATCTGTCATCATCATGTTTATACAAACATTTTAGAAATTATTTTATTTGTCAATAAGTTACGCATTCCGCCTAATTCTACAGCCTTATTCAACATGATTATTCTATGCACGGATCCAAGAATATACATATAATAGAAAATCTAAATATATTTAAGAGAAAAAATATTTGTTGAAAATGCATACCATTCCGTAGATGAATATATTTGTTATAGTTCGTAAGACTTTTAATTTCAAATATTTTGTAATATAATTTGTATCTCAATCAGGTAATTTTTTTAAATAATGTATTACATAGCATGCCGTGAGGTACAGTACAGTGATTAATGTACCTGTATTTACCTGTAGTTATGCTATTACAAATAAATAAATACATATTTGGATACATTGTATCGCAATAATAGCTCATTATTGCTAATTTCTGCTTGTCAAATCTAGCATTTTGTTGAACATTATTTTCACCACTCTCTACCAAACTGGCGGCGGCCTCTGTGGCGCGGTGGGAGTGTGTCCGACTGCTATGCAAGAGGTCGTGGGTTCGATTCCCACACGGGACACCACTTTGTGTGATCCACAAATTGTTGTATCGATACTGGGTGTATTTTGTGTTCAAAAATTGAAAGTTTGTAAAGTCCCCCGCGACACACGGCCACGTTTTTAAAAACGACGATACCTCTAATTGGAGATCGTCGTTTTTAAAAAGAAAAAAAAAATAAAGACGTAGTATATTGGGAGAAAGATAAACTCCTATCTACGAGGATTTTAAGACGAATTCTGTGTTTTCTGGACCTAAACCGTCTCAGATATAGAATTATTTTCCAAAATATTAAGGAAACTAAGGCCTCATTAGCACGAGCATATTTTTAATGCGCGTAAAAAATAGCTCGTGTGATTAAAGGCTAATACTAAAATATATGCCTTGCATTATACATCAAAAATATAGTATGAGAAAGTAAGGAAAAGTTTCATGCTTAATTATGAAATTTTTCCCTACTTCCTTTTATTTTCGAACATGGAGTTTTCCTAGAACCATAAGGTAAAAGCCAATTTGCCTTGCTTTGTCACGTAATAACTCAATTTATATTGTAAAATAAATTCAATAATATTATTACTCACCATTCAAAAGCGTTGTAATGATAGTAACAGAGGCCTAGTCCATACAAAAACAGAGGGTCCTTCCAATTATCGGGCTCCAATGCGTAAAATTTTTGGTATGCTGACATTGCTGCAACAAAAAAAAAAACAATGTCCAATCTCTTCACTTCAATTAATTCGTGCGATGATAATATAAAAAGTAATTTAAAAAAAATAAACAGGGCCTCAAAATTAACTATGATAATAATACTATTATTTTCATAGTAAATTTTTGAATACACGAAATTAATCTACATTTTTTGAGCAAAAATAATGTAGGTTAATTTCGTGTTTATGTATAATAGTATTATTCAATTATTTTTAGTTCATTTTTGAACTCATCAATATTATTTGATAATTTTTAGTTTTACAATAAAATATTTATTTTTTTAGGTAGGGGCAAAAGTATTAACTGGCTGGTGAAGATGCAATAAATAAACAAAAAAAACTCGTTCCCGCCATTTTTTAATTCCTTTTCAAGCAAGCAAAATGAACATATGTGACGAAGAAATTTGGTAAGTACATTTTAAAGTTTTATTACAAAAAAGGTAAAAAAGCGACAGACGCCGAATAAAATTTGTGCGATTTACGGACCTGATGCGATATCAATACGAGTAGCACAAATGTGGTTCAAGCGTTTCAAGTCTGGAAGTTTTAGTGTTAAGAATTGGGCTCGCTCTGGACACGGATAAAATCAATGCCATATTTGAAAAAGTGGAGTTATGTTATTGCTGAAGAACTGGATGTTGATCACTAAACAGTTTTACGTCATTTAAAAAGTCTGGGTACAAGAAAAAAATAATGGGTACCACATGATCTCATTGAGAGAAACTTAATGCAAAGTATTTCCATTTGCGATTCTTTGTTGAAGCGTAACAATTCCGTCCCATTTCTTAAACGGTTGGTTACGGGTGATGAAAAATGGGTGGATTGGAAAGCCGCGTAAAAAATTGTGAGAGCTTGGCTGGGATGTGTTGATGCATCCTACGCATAGCCCTAATCCTGCTCCATCAGATTTCCACCTGTTTCAGTCACTTCAGAACTCATGGGATCATGGCACTACCCACAAGATGGCAACAATTCATCGATCAAAACGGCACATACATATTATAAATGTAAATAAAAATTATACCTATTTTTTTTTTCTTTAAATTAAAAATACGAAAATACTTTTGCCTTACCTTGCAAGTACTATTTAACCAAGCTTTTGAGATGTTTTGCCTTTGACATCAGACTGATAGTTCATAACAACGTAAGCCCGGGTATCAAATCTTTTTAGTTCATTTATCCACACTACTGAACCAATTTCGATGAAACTTGCACTGTTCCCTAATATGTTTCCCAACAATCATGATCGCAATCTGACCGTAGTGGTCAGATTGTGATCATGATTTTGGATTTTGGGGAAATACGTAGACAAAGATAAAAACATACATACATATTTTTTAATTCGTCAATTTGATTAGAAAGTTACTAAACTACGCACATTGTGAAACATGCATAATTCAAAATAGAACAAATAGACCGGTACAGAAAATTATTTACAAGTTAAAGAAGACCTTGAACACTGCAATTCGATATTAATTTACACTAACTGAATCATGGACCCTAAATGCTTAGAAAGAGCGGTGTAATAAGAGTTAGGGCCCTAATTCTCTAACAAATTTTCAAGGCCACCTCGATTTAGGGCCCCGATTCAGGGTAGTGTAATAGCCGTTTGAGGGATGCAAAAATGATACACTTTGGTCTGGTTCTTTTTCTTAATATTTATTTAAAACAGAGTCAGAAAGTAGTACCAATAAAATTTAAACTTACATAATTGTAATTAGAACGTTTAATTTAAAACAAAAGCTCGAATTTATGAAAATACATATATTACGGGTCTTAATCGCGTGAATAATTTAAGGTAAAATACCTTGTTTATTGCCCGACGTTTCTAATAAACAAGGTATTTTACCTTAAATTATTCACGCGATTAAGACCCGTAATATATATATTTTCATAATGTGTACAAATCGCGAAAGTTTATCAGCATTTAAAAGCTCGAAAGCCAATTTAAATGTACATAATTATTTGAGTTTAAATTCGATTGTTAATGAGAATGGCACGATAGTTTGTTTTTTACAAAAGTAAAATATTTACTGTAGTTACGAAGATGAAAATAATAATAAATATAAATAACAATAGAAAGCTGTTAATTAAAATATTTCTTCCGTAGCGGGCACCCCATCTGCTCATATTAGGTATTACTAAAGCAGTCTATAAACGGATCAGCACCTGTCTAACCAGTCTACTTCCCCTTACACATTGCACACTCATTCAAATATATAATTTAAATAACAATAACCTTTCATTGACATCATCTAAAAATATAAGTATTATTATTATTAGCTGTTATGTAACATTTGAGAAATAAGTATAACCTTGACCTTTATTTCATCGAACAGCGTCCTTACATTGTGTTCATTCCCGAAATAACGTAGTACATTTCTAAGAAAAAATCGTAACTGAAGCCTCTTAAAATAACGCCTCCTTGCCTCCATAATATTCATGTTTACTAACTTTGAACAACTAGCGCCATCTATCCATGGATGTAGTAAATTTTGGCGAAAAATTATAATACACAATTTAGTGCGATTTAGCAATGAAATTTAAGTTTGAATTAGAAGATTTAACATCTAATTTATGTTTGAAATTGAAATATATCGTCTGTTTGTGTAGTCACTATAAAAAGGACCGGCTATGAAAAATGAACTACATGACGAGCATAACGTTAACCAATTTCGTCAATCTATACTAATATTATAAAGCTGAAGAGTTTGTTTGTTTGAACGCGGTAATCTCAGGAACTACTGATCCGAATTGAAAAATTATTTCACTGTAAGATAGCCCATTTATCGAGGAAGGCTATAGGCTACATAACATCACCCTACGACCAATAGGAGCGGAGCAGCAATGAGAAATGTTGCAAAAACGGGGAAAAATAACGCATAGGAATATATTCCAAGACTAGTACACTAACAAGTGAAGCTAATATAAACGTGTTAAAAAGGAATAAGTTTTTGCAGTCTTGACGGGATCCATTTATATCTTTACATAGTGGCAAACGCACTCATCACTTCTATATGCTTGCAAACTACTACTAGATGAGAAAACCCATTAAATAACATATATTTTTTTTAAAGATAACTAGCAACGTGGATTGTGTCCCACATTACTAGCAATCTTGTTAACCCCTCCAACTAAGCTCAAAGACTTGTGTTAGGAGTGGGTTTACGTCGGTAGTTTAATGAGTAGGATTCGAAAAAACTGGTGGGGAAAATGGTAAGGTTTTCCACCAATGTGGAAAGCTCCATCATGTCTAGAGTTCTATCATGTCTAGATTAGAACCTAAAAAGTCTTTATAAGGTATTGAAGGAAAATAACATTTTATCCTTTCAGTCTTAACATAGCTCTTTTAGTAATTCTTGATTACCTCTTAAGGGTACCGTTTTAGTCATATTCGCCATAAGTGTGTCTTATAGAGTCTGTCAGTTCAGGTTCTGCTCATATGAACGCTGGTTCTTCTTATAAGAACACGATTTTTATTGTTGTATCGCTATGTAATACGGAGAACAGAGCCAGGCATAGGAAATATTAGGACTAAGCTGGATTTTTGTATAAATCGTTATTTTTGTTTAGTTCTACACGAAATACGAATAATCGCCATAGATGTGTCATTATAAAATATAAATCTCGCTAACGGTCACGGTCATACTTTACATTTTAATGTTGAATATAGATTGTACCAAAAACACGTTACATAGGGTAAACCACCTAATCGTGGGCACTAGTCCAATTATTGGCACTTTAGATTTGTCTGCACTTGATCATGACATTGACCGGTCAGCGAATGGCAGACCCGACTTTTTGGCTTTTCGGTTACTTAACTCCTGTTAGCCAGGGGGTAATGTTATTTTGGGTGATTTTTCAAAATTTTTAATTTTCTTGTTTGTTTTAAACTTTTTTTTTTTTTACAAAATATGCAACCTGGACTCATACTTGTTGAGAGTAAACATTTAATTGCAATATACGATTTAATAAATTAAAAAAAAAAATCGCCATTTTGTGGTGGCGGCCATCTTGGATTTGAAATTTGTCATGTCATAGTATTACAACACTTTACCAATAACCAATATAGGAATTTAGAGCTAACAGCTGACCTTTGACCTTAAGTGTCATTAATTGGGTGGTTTACCCTATACCTAATCGGTTCATAAGTTTTGTCAAAACCTTATTATTTTAATTTTCGAATGTTGGGCAAAAAGACTAATTTTAAAAAAAGAACATTCGCGCTTGAGGAAGAAGAAATTCATCTAGGGCTTCCAAAATTACGGAAATGTCAATTACGTAACTAATTACGCAACTTTTTTCTCCAATTCCGTAATTACGTAATTACGTCATTTTTCCTATTTTTTTTAATCGACTATGAATTTTTGTAAATATTGTAGATCTACAATTTTTACAATTATCTTTTACTATCTCAAATTCAAGGAATTATCAAAATGAACACAATATTTAAACAAAAAATATTTATTCAAGAACTTACCATCGTATTCGTATGTACATCGTTTAAGTTAAACCATTTTGTTTCGTCCCGAATATAATTTTTCTTCCTGGAAGTGTGCTCTCATAAATGACAAGGCATTTAAGGTTTTGTCACTCAAGGAACTTCTTAATTTACTACAAAAATATCCGGCGGATGAAAAGGCTCGCTCGGCTTCAACACTTGTAGGCGTTATCGAAAGCAAATAATTATACGCTGCAGTCAAAAAAACTTCGCGACCGCCGCCAGCGCTGTCGTAAATGCACATTTCCACCCTAATAATGGAATGGAGATCTGTGTTTACTGTTGAAATTGGTTTATTTATAGTAACTTTGTTTATTTCTTTCTCTAACTGTTGTGCGATTGTCAACTCCTCGTCATCATCGTCACTGGTGGCTATTGCGTCCGATGCACTCGGTTGTGGTTGTGAATTTGTACATTTTTCTGTAGAATTATATTTCAACCGTTCGAACAGTTCCACTATATACATTCGTATATCATCCGACGAAGGTTTCATGAAATATTCTGTGGCAGCAGTTTTAAAAAATTCCTCATTGTTATGCAAATATTGCAAAACACCGAATACGTTAGTTCGCCTTTCCTTTATTCTCTTTCTAAGAGATGTGGCTAGTTTTCCACTGAGATCGTTGGGCTGAAGATCAAGTTTCTCTAGCATAAATCGAAGCGCAGCGTCGGCCGTCAATAAGTTTTAATCACGGCGACATAATGACAAAACTGTAGTTTTTATTACATCCAAGCTGTAATGAATGTCGTGAAAGTCTTGGATCTCTTCGTCTGTAAATTGTACATTTGATTTCAAATCTAATAACGCCTTAAAAACGCATGATTTTAATTTGAGAAATCGGCCTACCATATCCGACAAACTATTCCAGCGCGTTTTACAGTCTAGTATCAGGTCAATATTTTTACCATGTTCTTCTAAAATGTACTTTTGCAACAAGTCGTTTTTCAATGGGGAGTTTTTAAAAGATTTTATTAGATCTCTTAATTTTTTTATAGTACCTTTGTATAAAAACTCCGATTCTGGAACTCTGGCAGATTCTACAATAAACGCACCCTCATCTTCTTCAATTTCCTCTGCTTCTTCAGCGCCGGTATTTGAGACATCCTCCTGCACTTCAGGTACTGGAGATTTTTGTGTTTTATATAAAACTTCCAGGACTGCTAATTGTATTCCATGAGCCAAACACAATTGGTGGTGGCCGTCAAAATTTCTGCCCATTTTGAACATTACACTTGCTCCATCTGTTGTGAAAGCAATTATGTCGTCTTCCAGACTTAAACCGAAGTCACTCAAATGCTGCTGTAATAATTGAGTGCCTACTTCAGCTGGCATTGATCCCTGTATCCGTACAAGTCCCAATTTTTTATATTTGGCCATATCAAAGTCTTTATTGTGGATATTTATATTCATATACCTTTTATTACGGGTAGACGTCCACTCATCAAAAGTGATTGTTAATCTTTTATTTTCAGACTTCATAATTTTCAATTCATTTTTCAATTTGTTTTTTGTGTTATAACTCTGTTTTAGAATTATCTGTGTTATAGTTGTAGAAGATTTTGGCACATCGTAGCCAGAGTTTTTAAAAAGGTATCTCAGATCTTCTGAAGTACAAAATGTGCTCAATGGTATCCCATCCAATGCAGCCATTCTGGTCACTCGAACTTCCATATTTGAAAAATAATCAGTGAGTTTAATTTTCTTTTGTGAAGGTTCATTCGTACGTTTTCGTGTTTGAATTAGACCACTATTAGACGTTGATGTACTCGGCCTTTGCGACTCCTGTTCTTGCGGCATCTCTCCGATATGCTTGGCACGCATGTGAGTGTGTAACGCTCCAGTTGCGCCACCAGGAGTTTTCAATATTTTTTTGCAATGTTTACATTCAACACTCTGTCCATTATCAGCTCTCAAGAAATGTTCCCAGATAGAGCTTTGTGTGCGTTTGTTCAAAAACTCTTTATATACAGTCTTATTTGAAGAAGACCTGAAAAAAAATAAAAGGAAGTTAGGTTAATAATCATGATATTGTTAAACATAGTTGCCCACTCATTACAAATATACTTTATTTTTATTTTTATAATTACGTTTACAAACACAGAAACACACAAACACCCAGATCCGGAACAACTACTTCCAGATCATACAAATATGTATTTGTTTCGTGCGGGGATCAAACCCGCGATACGCTGCGCAACAGTCGATCACTCAGCCATTACGCCAACCGTGTCGTCAAACGTATTACGTATTTTATAGCCAAACGACAGAGCATGCTTAGTTCATTCATTCCTGATTTAAAGACGAGCTATATCATTTAATTTTTTTGATAAATAACTTATTTTTCTTATAGGTATTTTATGTTTTAATCAGTGTTCTTAATTAATATATATTTGGGAACCTAGATATTCTATAATCTAATCGGAATAAATACACCTTAAGAAAATGTTTGATTTACAAATTATTTTGTATGAACTATGCATGCTCTACGGGGTTTTTAATGCCCTTTTAATACTAAATAGACTTATTAAGGCTTTGGTATAAGTACTTACATCTTTCAAGAGATAATCCACACCTTCAAAGTCACTCACGATAAAGATACAACTGCTATAAATTGTTAATATTTGCACGCATTTAGCACCAACTTTTAATTAGGTAATTTGATCAAATTTCAACTGTGAGAATCTAGCGATGTGAACTGAATAACCGACAATTGAGCAATGAAACTACACTTTCATTTTAGCTAAGAAAGTGAAGAGCATAGTAGTTCCCCGTGGTCGTAGGGGCTTTTCGCCAGGGACTCCCCGGCCCTACCGACTCGCCAAGTTAATATATTTGAACTCTATTCTGTACGTCTTAGAACAATTTTTTGAAAGATTTAACAAACGATAAAATAAACTGCGGGGAATCCCCTGTTTGTATAGTTTCGAAGTAGTTATAACGTAGTGTTGCCACATTATAACTGGTATGTATAATCCTTTTTTTATTGGTTGACTATTTTGATTAATTTATTATACCAATAATTACGTAAGTACGGAATTGACATCTTCAGTTACGGAATTAAAAATACTTTAAAATAAGTTCGTAATTACGTAATTGCGTAATTACGTAATTACGTAATGGAAGCCCTAAATTCATCGTTATTCATTTATATGGAGTGGTCGAAGAAGAAAGATAGAGAAGCGGTTATAGCGTTGCACCGCTGTGGTTACGCGCCAACAGAGATTTTCAATATTTTGCTTAAATTGAAAATAACACTGCCCTGTTTATCGCACTATCAAACGATACACTGAAGATTCAAGCTTCGAAGATTGTAAGAGGAGCGGCTGACCTCGCGCAGTTAGAACACCAGCGGTCATCAAAGCAGTGAAGGCGCGAATCCAACGAAACAAAAAATAGTACCTCTTCAGGTGGGGTTAGGCAGGACCACGGTCAGATGAGTGTTGAAGATCTGAGACTACGAGCTTATTGTAAAAAGGCCAGACGTTTTTTGAATGAACGTTAGAAAAAAATAGGCTGAATAGATCTCTCTCGCGCTTTGTTACACAGGTACCTACGCGGAAAATATCGGGAAATTTTGTTTCCAGATGTTTTTTTTTTTACCGTCGAAGAAAGTTTTAACAAGCAGTGCTAAGGTGTATGTCCACAGCAGTGAAGAAACAAGCACGTGTGATACGAGGGTCCATTGAGGGCATTCATGGTTTGATTTAACTGAGGTGTATTTCTGTAAAAAAGGTGCATAAATCAATATACTGTTCTAACGAACATAGTGAAACCTCTTTCTCAAAGAATGTTCAAATACTGACATTGGATATTTAAATAGAACTCTGCACCAGCCCATAAGGCACGAAGCACGCAAAACTGGTTGACCGCCCGTGGAATTGACTGCATCGAGCATGAATACTGGCTCTCTTCTAGTCCAGATTGAAACCCGCTGAACTACGAGATATCGCAATGACAACATTTGGAGGAGAATGTATGCGCTAAACCTTGATACGATTGTGTAATGTAATTTGTAATTCAATTTAATAATATAATTTTTAAATAATTATCAAGATGTGTATCATTAATTACATTAAAAGTTTTAAACACATTTTTTGTAATTGCACCAATTTGTGGTGTGACACTTAATGGTGCATTTACAAAACATGTGTGGATTAGATTGCTTAAATACATATATCACGGGATTCGTACAATAATTTCCGTATTAGTTTGTTATTCAAATTAAAAAAAAGGATAATTTATTTATTTATATTTACTTCGTAACCTAACTTTAATGATATTAAGTTTGTATTTATTATACTTAGACAAAAGTATTGGTAAAGATTAAATTTCCCTGGCGGCCATTTGCGGAACTAACGTAAGTGAGATGTTTATTCTCTTAAAGAGATTCCAAATTACCGAATAACCTGGCGGTGGATTGTTACACTAGTCTGGACGATGCCACCTCGTGTCATGGACCGGACTTTTTGGTGTAAACTACTCAATTGTTGACTATATAAAACATTATCCGGCAATTTTAGGCAAATATAATCCACGACGTCTGTACCTATCTATACATCTTTTGCACTAGTTTCCTTGTTAAATTATAATAATGTCTGTGTCTTCTAGAAAAAGAGTACACGAAAAATGTATTTATCATAGTTAATGACTTCATGGTGTTTGCCATAGAAATATGTGATGGTTGCTACGTCAATGATATTCTCTACTAAAGCTTTATAATATATCTATACTAATATTATAAAGCTAAAGACTTTGTTTGAACGCGACGATCTCAGGAACTACGAGTCCGAATTGAAAAAATGTTTTACTGTTGGATAGCCCATTTATTAAGGAACGATATAGGCTATATAACATTGCGACCAATAGGAGCGGAGCAGCAATGAAAAATGTTAAAAAATCGGGAAAAACTTACGGAGACGAAGTTGCGCGGGTTAGTTAGTTTTTTATTAACCATTTGTTATTATGGTTTTCTTTTCCATATCTCAGGACTGTGGAGTTCTGAGCCTCTAGGCAAGTAGGTAGCTTAAACTCTAATCAAATAGAATGAAGTCACAATTACGTCGTTGTGCGCACAAAACTGCGCAACTCATAATAAAAAAAATCGTATTGACGGTTTTGTGCCCGCAACGACGTCATTCTATTCGATTAGAGGTTATTGTCATCATATGATTGAGCTACGTATTCATTAGTCATTGGCAGGCAGGCAGGCACTTGCGATATAGTGTGACAGAAATACATATTTTTACTTTAAATTATATATTTACGATGTTAAAACAACGCGACAGTATGAAATAATGATTAATGCTTTTGATGCGTAGCAAAGAGTATCTTCTTGTATTACGGACAATAAGTAGTAGTTGCTTGATAGTCGGCCAAGTCGATATTTGTTAGTCTGGAACGGCTCTAATCTTTTTCATCCATACTAATCCATACTAATATTATAATAGTGAAAGTAACTCTGTCTGTCTGTCTGTCTGTTACGCTTTCACGCTCAAACAGCTAAACCGATTTAGATGAAATTTTGTATGGAGATACGAGGGTGGATCGAAATATTCGCGGCCTACCACATAAATACTTGACTTATTTTAATGTAACTGACCTCATTCGATTTGTTTACTCTCTGGTTGTCACATTGTAAAATTCTGTCACAATAGCATTATCTGTTTTTAAATTAGACTGAATTTTGTGAGCCTAAGTGCAGCGTTTTTAAAGAATGGAGAAAATTGAGCAACGTGCGAATATTTTCCATGAGGTTGTTTTTTTAACATAGCAACAATTCCCTCAGTAGTATATAGCCGTGATATGTATATATGTGGCAATTTTTGAAAGGGCTATAAAGTAAAGGAGAATAAAATTAATAAATGCATCTGACGGGGCATGGTACAGGTCGCGATAGCTAAACTATTTACTAAAGCCGAAATGGATGTGAAATGTTTTTTTTTAGCTTAATTTTTGGCAAACTAGCCTATGTAAAGACTAAATTCTCAGGGTCAAGTATTCAATGCAAAAACACTATAACTGCATGTACAAAGTATTTTTACATGTTAAACTTGGAGCTGCAAAAATAACGACAGGTGAGTCTGCCGCCATTTTTACAAGTCTGAAATTTTACTAACATTGTCGCCTAGCGATCCTTGTCAAAAGTGTCAAAGTTAGGGTTGTCATTTGTATAATCGAAGTAGAAAATTGCTAAACTAACTATTCTGGGCAAATTATAAGCTATTTATATGTTCCGTACTTGCTGTCTTCAAAATAAACAGAATAGCGAAATGTTGTAATTTCATATTTAACTAGCTGAACTCAGCCACGCTTCGCTGTGGCTTTTAAAGCCAGGAACACTCGCCGGCCTTCCCATCACAATCCGATGGTTTTGGAATGCATAGAGGACATAAAGACACATTGATTTTATATATATATATAGATTTACGAAAATTAGAGTGACGTGACAACCCTACAATTTGGATTGTTTGTAAACATTTCACATCGTGGGCATCTTTAGTAGGTATAGTAGTGAGACAGACTTATGTGCGACCTACACCCGCGCAGCGCTCATGCTTTTTTACGGCAAGTCATTCATTTAGTGGGGGGGGGGCACGAGAGGTAAATGGCAGTGAAATGCTAACATGCTTACGAGGGGGGGGGAGTTGGGCATTTCATATCGCCCGACACCGAGTGTGAGTCGTACGCACGAGACGGGGTGTGGCAACTCCAAAACAACTGTCTGGGGAGGTGGGAGGAGGGTGCACGTGCCCCCTCCCTATGGGTCTCAATATTTACCATTAATTGTCTGTGAGTTTCGCGTGCTCAAATATCAGTTTCGCTACTAGTCTTAGGGTTTCCTATTTGTACCCGTAACGCACACGAAGACGGTATGCATTTGGGGTAAGAGGTATTTGTCTGTCTGTTACCATTTTTCTCGGAAACTATTTTTTGCGTTGTACAAATCTTATTCCCGAGCATGTTCTTACGAGGGTGGATCGAAATATTCGCGGCCTACCACATAAATACTTGACTTATTTTAATGTAACTGACCTCATTCGATTTGTTTACTCTCTGGTTGTCACATTGTAAAATTCTGTCACAATAGCATTATCTGTTTTTAAATTAGACTGAATTTTGTGAGCCTAAGTGCAGCGTTTTTAAAGAATTGAGAAAATTGAGCAACGTGCGGTCATCAAATACCTGTTTAAAAAAAAACTGACTCCAAAAGAGATTCACGAAGATATGTCAACAACATTGGGGGAATCTGCTCCATCGTATACGACTGTGAAAAAGTGGGTTGCAGAATTTAAACGCGGACGAGAGAGTATTGAAGATGACCCTCGCTCCGGCCGGCCTACGACGTCTACGACTGAAGAAAACATTGGGAAAATCTGTGATCTGATATTGGCAGATCGGAGATTGACCATCAGGGAGATTGCTGACACTATTGGCATCTCATATGAACGAACACAAAACATCATAGTCAATGAACTTGGATTTTCTAAGGTTTCTGCGCGGTGGGTCCCCAGATTGCTTTCAGTTGAACAAAAACGAATACGGCTCACGATTTCTCGCGACAGTTTGGAAATGTTTGAGACTGATCCACAAGATTTTTTGGACAGATTTGTTACAATGGATGAAACCTGGGTACACCACTACACCCCAGAGTCAAAACAGCAATCCAAGCAGTGAAAAAAAACCTGATGAACCGACTCCAAAAAAAGCCAAAACAATTTTGTCAGCTGGCAAGGTGATGGCGTCAGTTTTTTGGGATGCTAAGGGTGTCATCATGGTGGACTACCTTGCAAAAGGTGAGACTATAAACTCTGCTTATTACTGCACCCTTTTACGTCATTTGCGTGAAACGATCAAAGAGAAAAGGCCAGGACTACTCAGCAAGAAAGTGTTGTTCCATCAGGATAATGCACGTCTGTTGAATCAATGGCTCAAATTCGTGATTGTGGCTTTGAATTACTGCCCCATCCCGCCTATTCCCCTGATTTGGCACCTTCGGACTTTCATTTATTCCCAAATCTTAAAAAACACCTTGGAGGTCAAAAATTTTCATCAAATGAGGAGGTTGAAACCGCGGTGGGTGACTTTTTTGAAGGCCTTGAAGAAACTTTTTTTATGACCGGCATACAGGCGTTGGAAACCAGATGGAAGAAGTGCATTGAGTTAAGTGGAGATTACGTGGAAAAATAAAATTACTTTTGTTTATATTTTATATTGTTTTCTTGCTGAGGCCGCGAACTTTTCAATCCACCCTCGTAGTTTGAGTCCCGAGGAAGGACATAGGATAGTTTTTATCGCGATAACCGACATCCACGCGGGCGGAGCCGCGGGCGAAAGCTAGTGTTTCTATATATCCGTCTTTTTCATGTTTCAATAAAAAAATATATAAGTACCTAGGTATTTTGTATTTTATGTTTTATTTTGGCGACAAGCTTCTATGTCATTTATATGATATAATGTAGAAATTGATGGGTTTTTGCTTTAATTGAAAAAATAATATTTTAATTAAGTATTTATTCATTTTTAAAAGTATCAGTATTTATAATAGGGCTGACATAGGGCAGTTTACCCTTATAAAATACATGACAGTTTACAAATGTCTATCGCAATGTTATCCATTCACTGACTGTACTCCGTACAAACAAGCGACTGCACAGAAACCGCGTGGAATCGCCCGAGCTAGTTCCACGCCGCGGACACATCATACCCGCTCGCTTTTTGTTTTGTTTATTTTTAAAATGGCCGAGAAGTTTATACCGACTGCTGCAGCAGCAAGCAGGCATTAATGGCAGCTTTAAGCGGTCGAATTTGACTGTACGAGCAGTCCATGTGTGTTGATCACTAGCAGGCTGCTCGAGCAGTTCGTGAATGGCCAGCTTTATATATAACATTGATAGTTCTATAAAAGTTTTCCAATTTGAATGGAACGGCTTGTCGCACCGAACATTTACCCGTATCATTACAAAAATGACCGTCCACCCTTGTGTCATGACACGCCGCGTAACAGACCCCTGTGTCTCGGTGTTCGTTTGTCCGGGGCTAGAGGTAAATCATATCGGAAACCACGACGTAACTGGTTTTTACTGGTAATGACACGTCACTTTGTTACGGACACGGAGTCCAGACACGGTGAAAAGTCCGTATTTGGACGCGTCTTTAAATGTCGATTAAAAAGAACTGCTAATCCGCTATACTTTATCTACCTACCTTACGTTAGTTCCGCAACTTGCCGCTAGGGAATGTACTCGTCACCAAAACTAATATTTTAAATGCGAATGTTTGGATGAATGTAAAATGGATGTTTGTTACTTAATCACGCCAAAACGGCTGAATGAATCTAGGTGAAAGGTACAGAGATTTTACTTAACTATTTATTCCGGAAAAATGTACGGTTCTGGTGGGATAGACTTGTTCTCAAAATTAACTGAGACTAATTTTTACAAGCTTTTATTTATTAATATTTGATTTTTTAAGAAATATTAAATGTATACTTACGAATACATGACACACAACTTTAGAATAAAATTATCTATCTTTTCGTAGGCAATTTTCTGAGCTACACATTTGGTATGATATGAAACTACATACTATTTTTTTATAACAGTGACCATAACGAAATACGTATTTTGTGACCTTTAATTTATTTTAGCAGCACACATATTTTGTAAATATGGACTTTTGAGATTTTGTTTCGAACTAACTACATAGAGAAGGTTCATGCAAAAATCCAGCTTTTCTAATCCTTCTTCGTCAAAAAATTTTACCCGTGTACCATTCTATTTACAAAATTCAATGCTCAGGTTCAGCATGAGAACAGAACAACTTTACTACAATGGTATCAGGCTCCAGCTAGTGGCCTGCTGGTTTCCCGAGGTACTGCTTCGATTTAAGCAGAGTTTGATTTTGTGTGTATTTATAATGAAAAAAAGTCCATGCGAAGCCAAAGCGCAAGTTTTATAATATTCAAATTCAAAACATGAATGAGCAAGAATGTCCATAAAAATACAAAACTTATCTCACCTTTCGCATAATCCTCCAGCAGAAGATGAAAATGTCCTAATTTGCAGTATGTCTTTGGGTCTATGCAGATGTCTCTTCTAGCTCCCGGTGAGCACGCTCTTTCTTCCTCCTGATAACATAAATAATCTATATAAATAAAGATCAAATGTATGTAAAATTATAACTTGAAAATAGCTCAACCAATATCAGGTCCGAATCAGGTGTTGCGGCGCATATTAGGACATTATTTGAATATAATAACTGTCTTCTAGAATAATCATAACACAAAAGAGTATCGAAAAAAGGAATGAATTATAGAAAATATGTTATATTTGTAATTGTTCTGTTTTCTTTACAACTTAGCTTAGATGTAATAATCAAAGGTGACAAGTTTCCAACTAGTCATAATAACATGTCTAAGAAATGTCAAAACGCAGATTTTATAAGGAAATTTCATACGAGTACCGGACTATGACGTCACTATTCTTTATAGCTTCTTTGTATGATATGATCAATGATAAAGTCTTATTTAAGACAAAATGTAATAAGGTAATAAGAAATTAATCGTTGGTAGTTTAAATGCTAGATTTATTTAATAATTAGTCTTTTAGATTTTTTTATTTACCTAGGAAACAAGCCTATTCTGGTATTCTTGTCAGAAGCTCTATGTAAATAGCAGAAGGTAAATAATTAACATTTGACTGCCTCTGTGGCGCGGTGGGAGTGAGTCCGACTGCTACGCAAGAGGTCGTGCGTTCGATTCCCACACGGGACACCACTTTGTGTGATTCGCAAATTGTTGTTCTGAGTCTGAGTGTACTTTGTGTCCGTGACTTGTATGTTTGTAAAGCACCCCGCGACACAGGGCTTGTACCATAATGCGGGAGTCGTCGTTAAAAGAAAAAAACACTAATATAGGGTCTTCAAAAAAAAGAAATGTATTCAATAGAGGCAAATCGGGACAACACAACAGTTTTAACATTTAATTTTTTAACAAATCGATAGTAGAAGATTTGGCAATGGTTAAAATGATTTTCAATTTTCAATCCAAAAAAACGCATTAAAATACGAAATAGAATCCACTAAGAAAGTGGTGAAACTGTACAAGTAACATTTCGTAAAAATTGCGATATTTTATTCATCCCTCTGAGACCGCAATTAAGAATTTGTACGATAAATTTGAGTCGATAGGCTCGGTACATAATGTGCCAACACCAAGGCTGTTCGACCGTGAGCTACAGTGTTAAAGAAGATCCGAATTTGGAAAACGGTCAATGAGTTACGCTACCGAAGTTCCGGGAGTTGTTAACCACTCAATTTTGGCCAATTTTATGCCGATATATTTACTCACTAAATAAAATCCTCGAAAATGAAAAAGGATTTCTGATACATTTAGTACCGCATGGATGCGTATTCATGCAGTTTCGCAGCAATCAATAGATTATATGGATATCTATGGCAAGGCATACAGCCACGGAAACAATGAATTTATTGCAAACCAAATTTCCCGACCGCATAATTTAATGTAAAGTGGTCGGTCCGATCATGTGATTTTACACCGCTGCATTGTTTTTTGTGGGGCTATGATACAGTCATACATTATATCAAATCAATTGCTTATTACAATTACAAATTCAAAATTCGTCACGTGATAAACGAAATAAACCCGTCATTTTGCCAAAAGGTGATTGAAAGTTTTGATGAAGGAATCAACATCTGTAAACGTGGACATTTTTTTAGAATGACTCCCGCAGTAGGTTACAAGCCCTGTGTCGCGGGGGACTTTACAAATATACAAGTCACGGACACAAAGTACACACAGACTCGGAACAACAATTTATGGTTTACACAAAGTGGTGTCCCGTGTGGGAATCGAACCTACGACCTATTGTGTAGCAGTTATACACCCCCCCCCACGCCACAGAGTCAGTTACTCTAATATCTTTTTTCATTAATATCATGTCATCTGATCCTAAACTAAGCAGAACTTGCAGTATGGAAACCAGACAACTGATAAACATTCTTATATATTTCTAAATACATACATATTGTAGATAAATAACACCCAGACACAGAAAAAAACCATTGTACTCATCACACCATTTTTTATCCTGGATGGGGATTGAACCCACAGCCTACGGCTTAGCAGTCAGGGTCACTAACCACTAGACCAATATGCCAGTCAAATTTATAATTGCCAAACTACTTAACACTGGCAACTCTATTTCTAATATAATAAAAATTGGAATCATTTCTTTGTTTTATTTTAAAAAACAAAGTTCTTGTTGATGAATCATCTTTATAACATATGAACATTAGATATGTCGCGCGGTGGTTGTAACATATAGGGTCTTTCAACAAAGACGGGTCGATGTTAAAATTGAATAAAACTAGATGTGTGTGAGATATTAACGAAATTTATTTTTTATTTGAAAGGCCCGTTTATGCCATTATGCATGAAATATGACATCGTTCAAATGTCCGCCGCGGCTTCGCATGGTGGCACAAATCCGAGAGGTCCAATTTTTAATGACTCTGCTGCATAGATCCGGCTGAATCTGAGCGATGGCCTGCGTTATGTTGGCTTTCAGGGCAACGGTCGAATGTGGTTTATTGGCATAGACCTGCGACTTCAGAAAACCCCACAAGAAAAAGTCTAGCGGAGTCAAATCACACGATCTTTTGCTTATTAACAAAACCATTCATCCAAAAATGTGCCTCGTCGCTAAAGATTATTTTTTGGCCAAAATCGGGGTCCTCTTCCAAGCGTTCCGACGCCCATTCAGCGAACACACGGCGTTGTCTATGGTCATTAACTTTGAGCTCCTGGGTCAGTTGGATCTTGTATGGATGCAGACCCAAGTCCCGACGCAAAATTCTCCAAGTTGAAGTCTGCGAAAGGCCGAGTTCTTGTGCACGGCGAGAAATCGACTGCTTCGGAGTCTCCTGAACACTCTCACGTACAGCGGCGATGTTCTCGGCCGATCTGGCGTTCCTTTGACGTAAAGGTGTTGGTTGGTTGTTTACCGAACCGGTCGTCTCGAATTTAGTCACCAATCGTTGGAGAGTAGACTTTGAAGGGCCACCGCGTCTGCCGTAAAATGGGCGCAATGCGCGCAACGTTTTCACTAACGAACACTCATTTTGATAATAAAGTTTTATCATTTGCACATGCTGCTCAACCGTGTAACTTGCCATGGTGATTTGGCATCAGTGACTGAATAAGAAAAAACAGATTTGACAGATGCCGGCAAATCAAAATGGCCGCCACAGATTATTAATATCGACCCGCTCTATTTGAAAGACCCTTTAGATATAAGTACTAACATTAGTTATTTAAAACCATGTATACTAACAAAATGGACTGTGTCTGAAATAAAAAAAGTTATTATTATTATTAATTAACATAAACGACAATTTCTGCCGCGACTTAATGTATGTGAAAGATATGAACAAAAAGCATTTCAACTGCATTATTATACCTGTATATTATTCCAGGCTCAAAAGTAGCCTATGTCCTATTCCAGACTACAATCTATCTCTGTGCTAAATTTCTTTTAGATCCGCTCAGCCATGATTTAATAACAAACACCCATCCTTCTAATCCTTCACATTTATAACATTACTAGCTGATTCGCACAACTTCATATGCATCAATTTTCCCAGTTTTTACAACATTATTAATTGCTGCTCCGCTCCTATTGGTCGTAGCGTGATGTTATAAAGCCTATAGCCTTCCTCGATAAATGGGCTACCCAATAGAAAAATATTTGTATGTGTTTGGACGAGTAGTTACTGAGATTACCGTGTTCAAACAAACAAACTAACTCTTAAGCTTTATAATATTAGTT
The DNA here is from genome assembly GCA_945859575.2 of Herminia tarsipennalis. NCBI lineage: Eukaryota > Metazoa > Arthropoda > Insecta > Lepidoptera > Erebidae > Herminia > Herminia tarsipennalis. The sequence continues at coordinate 21,746,378 of OX243836.2, forward strand.
TAGATTTTATAGACATGTTTAAATTATCTATAGTATACATAGATGAGCAACCTTGTGGATGGGTTTTATTTTGAAAATTACTTAAATTTAACCCTAACAGTATTATTAAAGGAGTAATGTTCCTGCTGCTGGTTATTTTCAATTTCAAAATAATTTAAAATATCGGTAACAGGTTTTAGACTTTTATTTTGACAATCACTAAAAAATACAGAATAAACACATCATACAGAATGGAGGGACTAATTCTGGTTTGCACTGTTCTTTTATATTTATAAAAAAATAATTTAGATTTATTATAACAAAAGTATGTATTTTTTCTGCATATATGGTATAGATGAAAACTCAAGACTTTTTATTTATAAAAAAAATTGAGTCATTTTCACTCAACTCTAACAGCAGGAAAACAATATCAACAGTATCAATTTAATATCAAGCCAATTGATTCTGACCCCATTAGTGCAGGTCAATTACACAATATATATCCTTTAAAATGATTTACCTTGACTTGTACCAGCATGCCTTCAAGATATTTTACTGCTTTGAGGATGAGCGCCCGAGTTCTGCCATGTTCTGTACCACGCAGCTTCAGGAAACCAAACTGCCGGCTGTAATCAATATGATGATAGCATTATTTATGACAGTCTTATTTTAAAATTGCTAGTTATCTTTAAAAAAAAAAAGTGGATTTGAGTCCCACATTACTAGCAATCTTGTTAAGCCCAAGATCAATGGCTTGTGTTAGGAGTTGGTTCACATTGGTAGTATAATGGGTAAGATTCAAACCCGCAACCTAACGATTGCAAGACAACTCAAACACAGAGACAGCAGACACTTCAAAGGTTACAACTGCTAATCTCATCAGACTGGCCAACTACGCAGAAGATTATTATAGTTCACGTGTGTGTGTGTGTGTGTGTGTGTAAGCGCGTGTGTGTGCGTGTGTGTAATATACACCAGTGGCCTGTTTATACCTTCACTAATAGTTTGATAGTGAACAAAATTAAAAAAACGGTCTTTAAAATTATATTATGTGCACAAATCATGGAAGTTTAAGAACATATACAATAGGATCAATGTAACTTGATCGGAATGCATTTTTTTGTAAATGATGACAGGAAGCGCGGGCAAAGAAGAAATTTTTCAAACTTTCTTTAGTATTTACTGTAACTGTTCTAAATTTAAACTTTTATGAACTCATATATTTAGTATTTTTATATTGTTGAATTAAAATTTTGTTAGTATTTTTAAACTATTAAACAAAATAAATCATTTTCATAAGTAATTTAGGGTTGCATCTTTATGACATGCGCAAAAGTGATAAGAACCTAACTTCAATCCGGTCAAGTTATGTTTATCCAACTGTACTACTGATATTGTAGTATATGAAGACATATAGTACATATATAGTTTAGTTCAAAACATCCCTTTTAATGAGAGCAACTAAGCTTAATCCAGGTCCTAGGTAATGTTTAATTGATCATGTGCACATGAAATCAGACAAAAGTTAGCATAAATAATATAACATTAGAAAAAAACCATTTTATTAAGAAAACAACATCAATATAATGAAAAATAGATGATCCTCTCATCTATTTTTCATTATATTGATGTTGTTTTCTTAATAAAACGGTTTTTTTCTGTTTTTAACTGATTTGTCATGTGGAAAAAATGCTATGTACTAAAAGTGTGTGTATTTCCTTATGCACACAGGATATAAACTATTCTATATTGTATATATCACTAAATAGTGAGTTGTATGAAATGGTGGTTTGAAATTTAGATAGGTATTATTTAGTACACAGACAGCCAAGAGGCTTCTAAAAATATTGTGATGTTATCAGTACTCTCAATCAATCCATTCGTTATGTTTGTGCTTTGCCTGCACTTCTCCCAAAAGTAAAATTGTATGTATTCTTTAAAATACTGTAAAATTTTATAAAGAAAGCATATTTTCATTAAGTTTTTAATACTGTGTTGAGTTCAAGAAGTTTATGGAATAGCGATGCATTAATCTCCATCATTGTATTTTGAGCCTGTTCTGATCACCAGAAACAACAATTAAATTGTAAGGTGAATAACGTAAACACTTTGTGAGTCTAATAAAATTAATAAACGTAGTTAACTAATAATTGTTGTAGTTGTGTACCTGTCAAGTTCTGACAAAACTTGCAACTCCGGAGAGGTTAGATGCAATTCCTCTTTTTCATCCATTTTCTCAAATAATCTTGCCGGAATGGGTGCTAATGTATCACTCTCAAAGTTTTAACATATTTTTTTTATAAAATCTGTATTTTTTTTAACTATTATCACGCAAACAAGGCGCGGTTTCAGTCAGTACACAGAACTAGTGACGTAACTTGACGTGAGTCGTCGTGAGTGAGCCGTCAATTTCAGGGAGTGAAGTGAATTTCGCTCCAAATACCAATAAATAAAAAATACCGTATTTATATATATTTTAATCAATATTTTAAAATACAGATCAAAATTACCGGTAATTTTATCGATACTCAATACCGATACTCATGCGACGTTGCTAGCTTAAGCGGCACATGAAGGAATTGTATGGTATTTCAGTATTTCAATTTTTTTGCCACTAGTTATTTTCAGTGTGTCCCACAAGTTTAACATAAAGGGGCGTCTAAATTTTTACGGCATATAGTGGCGGCACTATTGGCAACTAATTGCTCGGCCAATAATGGCAATATGTCTGCAATTGTATAGCGCATGATTCAGTCTCCTAAACTGAGAGCGACTGAAACAATAACAAAGATTGGCCATTCAAAATTGTGGAAAATCGATCGCTCAGCGATCGTCTGGCAACCATCATAATATTGGTGAGTACTGCCATGTTGCCGGCCGCAGCATTGCCGCCACAAATTGCCGTAAAAAATCTCCCGTTTAGACGCCCCATAAAACTTCTGTGTGAATGTACAGAGATTTGTAAAAATGGCGGCAAACTGACATGTCGCTATTTTTACAGCTCTGCGTTTAACGTGAAAACAGTGTAAAATATACTTGAAATACGTGTTAACTGGACAAGTACGAGACTTTTTGATTCGAAGAAGAAAACTAGAGAAAAAAAACTTGAAACTGGCATATGTATAGAATACGCAAGCCATAATCCCAGATTTCAACAAGGAAATGAAAACGGACTCTTCGCCGGGACCAGATGGTATCCCTGAATCAATGTTAAAAAACTGCCATCTAACAGAAAGCCTCGCAATACTTATGCAAACTTTCTATGATACTGGAATCTTGCCTGACTTATGGAAGACAGCTAATGTGACCCATAAGTTTGACGAGTGTCGTATCCAAAGTTACGGAAAAGATTATAGTCAAACACATCAGACACTTCCTTTCAAATCGTCGAGTTATTGCCGAACAGCAACATGGTTTTTGCCAGCACCGATCAATAAGGTCGAATTTATTGTCATGTTTATCATCATGGACAACGCATTTTAATGACAGGGAACCAATTGATGTAATTTATCAGGATTATGAAAAAGCTTTTGTTATGGTTCCTACGAAAAGACTATTACGAAAATTGTAATTTGTGCATACGTGGCAAACTGCTGACTTGGATTGAAGCATTCCTTCAAGCCATCATTTCTCGACCTTATCTTAACAAATGATGACTTACTAATATCAAGCGTAAATCACCAAGCTCCAATTGGTGAAAGTAACCACACCTGCCTAGTAACAAGCATTCAACTCCAAGTACAAAAATATAATAAGGATCAGAGGTTAAAACTTAATTTCAACAAAGCCGACTACCAAAATATTTGTAAAAAATTACAAACATCATTACCAGAATGTTTACGAAATACAAACTGCGTAAAAACTCTATTCGAGAATTTGCTCAATGCGCTTAGAGAAGCAATCCAACTATACGTACCTAAGGTGAGAATCAGCCATAATACCTCGAACAAGTCATGGATATCAAATGACACCAAAAAGTTGATAAACCAAATTGAGACATATAAGATCCTAATCGGACATTACAATCTGCAAGACTTTGATAAAATATTCAGTAATCAAACTAAATTAGATTCCAAAGATAAAGGGCCTTATAGAGTAGTCGAGCTGTTAGATGGCGACAGGTATTTGCTGAAGGCTCTCAATTCGAATAGAACGTTTATGTATGCGCATGATTGTGTGCGCGCTATGCCTGAATGCTGCGTTCCATTGGAATGGAGTGCTGGACTAGAAATTCCTACTAATGAAATAGAGTCAGAATATGCCGATGACTGCGCAAGTAAGTAATTAAACTTTTTCGTGTTAATTTACAACAACCCCAACATTATACCACAACCCCAATATTATCTTAGCCTGTGTGGCAATGACCAGCCTGTGTGGTAATGACTAGCCTGTGTGGCAATGATAAGCCTGTGCGGCAATGACAAGCCTGTGTGGCAATGACTAGCCTGTTTGGAATGGCTAGACTGTGTGGCAATGACAAGCCTGTGTGGCAATGACTAGCCTGTGTGGCAATGACAAGCCTGTGTGGTAATGACTAGCCTGTGTGGCAATGACTGACCTGTGTGGCAACTACTGGCCAGTAAGGCGTTGAATTTCCTGTGTGGCATTGACCAGCCTGTGTGGCACCTTTAGTACTATGTAACATTTGGTAATTACCTGAGATAGTTATCACTAGTATTTAAAATAATGAACAAAACCGATTCGTGTGAATCATTAGAGTAAACGACATTGTTAATCATTTTTGTGTGTCCGTAGACACTGAAAACGAGAACAGATCACACGAGGACGTGTGAATATGTAGGACGGCCGTTACGGCGCGCGGCTAAGTTACATCAATAATAATTAACAAATTTAGAAGTAAAAATTAATCGTTTATTTTGTAATCAAGAAAGGCCTGTTTATTCGTTTTTGACAGACAGCCAATTAACCGGCGGGTGAGGGGAGGGGTTGGGGAACTCTTGACTCTAACAAAAATTATCACTTTAAAACATTGAAGTAATTTTTATAGGCATTTCTTGCCAATAACTTTCCAAATACAATAAATGCATTTTTGAATGATAGATAATTTTGAAATCCAGACTCAGGAATCGAACCCGAGACTTCCGTAGCCAAATCGGGGCCAGAAGCAAACCACCTATCTGGACTATGTTATTAGATTTCGAATTTTTCTATCTCTTGTTGCCCGCGAAACATACCCGCAATATTTTTAAAAGACCTATCCAACGACGTCCCTCACGACGAAGTAGACGAGAAGTTTTTCTCGTTTACTCCATCGTGTGGGACGTTGTAGATTTGCGACCGACAAATACTTGTGATTTTATATTCAGGCATTCTATGATGCATTTAGTTTAAATTTAATTGTATAATGAATTCTCATTCTGATGTGTAATCTGGATTACGTGTTTTACAACTAACAATACTTCATGACAAATGCAGTTTATAATGTAATTAGAAAAGTTTAGGAATAATTAATAACTAAAAACAGCTTACTAAAGTCAAACTCCTCTCTTTTTAAAGTCGGTTAAAACACGGCTTTATAATTTCCATTTTGAAACCTAAATTTTCTGGACATACGTTATTGGTTCACTTATCTATACTTACATTATACAGCTGAAGAGTTTGTTTGAACGCCGTACTTTCAGGAAGTACTGTTTCGAATTGATTTTTTTTTTACTGTTGGATAGCCCATTTATCGATTGCAATGAGAAATGTAACAAAAACTGGAAAAATTTACGCAGACGAAGTTGCGCGGGATAGCTAATACGTATATATAAAGGGGTGGAAGGGTGGCCGTCGGATGGATCCGATAGATGGTTTTATTATAATGTACTTAAACTCAAAATACACTTCTATGCAGAAGGTTACACACGTAAGAGCCAATAGGTTAGCACGCGTGCGCCAAAAGGAATATAAAAGTTGCTTGCTTCTCTGTCACTATTGTGTAAAAAAGTAATGGTAGTAAAACATTAAAAGGAAAATACATAAGTAGGCTGTACAATTTTAGAATAAGTGAAAAGTAACAATAATTATCGTTAGCCATTTAAGTTATCTAGTTATCTTCGCGCTGTAGTGCTCATTGCGTCGCGTAGTACGTAACTAATCCATGGTTATATTGTAATATACATACACATTGTAAACAGGATTTGGACTGTTAATATTATAATTAATCAATCAATAATGATTAATTAAATAATTAATGATTGATTAATTAATTAATCCAAAAACTACCCTCATTGGATTGTGCATACATCATAAAACGAACTTGGTGTCGTAATACCAATACACAAAACGACTAATGACGCGTTAGACGAAGGTGACGCCGGCCGTAGATATGAATGAAAATATCGATATCAAATATCGATTATTATACAAATCAAATGAAATTAAAGTATCGATAAAGGGGGAGCGAAATAAAAACCGAGACAAACTATAGGTAGTCGATATTATACCGGTATTTCGATATCGATATTCAATTTATACTGATATTACAGTCTCGGCATTGACGCAAGGACTGTATTAAAAATGCTTGACAATCACTGATCTGTCAAATCTCCTTGACGTATAGACCTGGACTGCGCCATATCCAGAGTAATACTACGGAAAGCCTAAAACTTATCCTCACAAAATTGACCACTCTTTAGAAAGAGATAACGCTTCTTTGCGGACAATAACTGTCAAAGGCCGCACGAGATTTTTTCCTCTTTCCCGCTTTGCAGTAAATTTTTGCTTTATAATTATAAGGGATGGCGCAGGCCTGGTCTATAAGCAATGGCTATTCTTGTATAAATGAATAAATCTACTAAAAGTTTCTACCATAGACATTTTTATCTCTAGTTCATAAACTACTCTATGCTCTAGCCTCTAGTTTGTTTCTGGTCAGTAGTTCTGTCATGGCGCGCTGCGCGCAGTTGATAAATTTCATTGTTTTGGGAGCACAGTGTTTACGCAAATAAAATTAGAAAAAATACAAGTTTTTAATGTCCTATTAATTAATTACTATAATACGTAACACAAAATATCCAAGATGAGTTACAGGGATTCGGTGAGTATTTATTATTATGCCGCAAATAATGCATAATTTTATAAATATATATTCAAATTAAAGGTGTTTAAATAGTTTCATATTTGTGATCTTTTTACTAGAAAATAAAATAATTTTCTTTCTATGTAGACAGAAATAGATTTGAACATTACCCTGTTCTATTTTTACACAATTATTAGTCACAGATTCAAGGTCGCCGTAGTCCATCGGTACCTACTAAGAAAGGGATATCAGCTTACTTATTGTGTAATATGTACAATGATTTTGTGATGATATGTATGTTTTTCATAAAGATAATAATTTCACGACATAACGTTATTACTTCATAATTCTAAAAATAGTGAAAGTATAAAGCTAATTAATTTTTCCGCAGCTTTTATACCCCCGGTATTCCCGAAGACACGTTTCGTATTGCGATGTATGTACTTTGATCAAATTAATGTTGTTTTTGTAGTGATTTTGCTGTAAAAAAATATTGTGAACAAAATGGATGGAAAAAATATAGAAATGTCCATCCATCCTGTAACAATAGTCTTTTGTGTTTTGTTTCAGGCAGATTTTAATTTAATGCTTTTTAATTTTCTTAATCTAAGAACTAACATTTATCAGATACATACATAAAGTTGCATCATATTAAATTACCCATTTTCAAATGGATAATACCAATAATCACTTCGATTTTTTAAAAATTGAAATTAATAAAATCAATTTATGTCCTAATTTAATAAAATACAGGATGTATTTTTATAGTTTGTTATGTTGTTTTTAAGTAGGTGTAAATTGTAGGCAACAATGAAAAGTTCTTAAAATAATCGTAGAACCATGAGTGAGTCCACACTATAAATATGTACGTATTTGAAGAAATATTTGATAACATACAAATATTTCTTCAAATACATGCATCCAGATACTCCTGGGCGTACCGTACCCAAGATTATTTTTCGGGAATGGTTATTGTTATTTCGGAGAGGGGGTTTCCAAATCCCAAGTCGCCAAGTCCATGCAAATACTGTAATCAAGCTCAGAACCGATTTTAATAAAAACGTAAAGATATAGCACTGATGGATTAAAAAAAACTTACGATAAAAAAAATATATATCGTGCGAGATACTGACATTATGCTCAATTCATTACATAATTACATTTTTTTATGGATATAGGTATTCCGCCTCACTTTAATAGGTATTTGACAGTTTTTACAATATTTTAAAATGTCAATTTGATTATAAATAGTAAAGTATGGGTAATAGGGTATTTGACTGAAGCCAAATCAGTATCTTTTTAGGAAACGTCAAAAACGACCCGCTCCGTATAAATTTGTATGGAATGCTAGCATATGACGTCACGTTTTCTATAGTCAAATCATTTACTTTTAGTGTTTCTCTTTAAGATTACAAATTAATAAACACGTTAAATTATTAAGTGAACATATTTTTCAGAACACTTTATGACATATTTTTACCTGATTATTTTAAAATATTTTATTTTGATAGTAGTCAAATACCCAATTATATTTTTTGTGTGTCTGACTTACACTTTATTTGGGCAGATTTTTATTACTAGTAAGTTCAAAAGATGGTCGATATATTATAAACTGCCCGAGTGTGTATCGGATTCGAAGTGTTTAATTTAAACTACAATACTTATTTATTTGACACTAGGTACACATTATTTTTTTTCTTATAGATAGAGATAGTAGTTAGTTAAATAAGATAGCATGTGTTTTACACTTAAGTGAAAATTTTAAGTGTCGTTCTATTGCCATTATTAATATTGTGTAACAAATGCCGAAAAATATCAACGACCGACCTCCTTTAATTTTTTATATAATTTAATATTCGATAATTGATGTTATACACTTTTTCAAAAACGTTGGTCGTAATGTATTGTTTATTTTAAAGTTGTCCGTCGTCGATTAGGTACCATTTTTTAAAAATCAAATGCAGTTTTAATTTTACTAGAACATTTCCTACTCTCTTGATCAGATTTGCTATTGCGTATAATTTATTTGTCTACAAATATTAAAAAAAAACTGTGTTCCATATTATATCAATACAATGCTAGGATACTTCATTTTTAATTCTCAATTAAGTTGCTTATTGTTTTATAAATTACTAAGAATAATACCAAAGTTCGTAGAAATTCCGAAGAGCAATATTTAAGAATTTTTAGTGGCCAGAAAATGTCTTACACTCTTTTGCGTTTATTAGGTACGATAAATAATGTAGATAGGTATACATTATCACGCTTACTTATTATTAATATATATATATATATATAATGCTTTTTAATGTCATAATAATATATGTTCCGTTATTGACAGTATTCACTATTTCCAAGAACTCATTCATACTGTGCAGCTAAAGAACAACGTGTAGGATCCTACTTAAGGACCTTAATGGTATTTATCATCGGTCTATGTTTGTGTGACCTGTATACGAATTGTTCACCGCTGACCTGTGCTTGTTTTTATTCAACTACACAGTTAAAACACGGTAATAGTTGCGTTATAATTTCAATGAAATTCTGCTTTATTAGTAAAAATATCTCTGATCCTAAAATTTCGCAGCTCAATTTGACCTTTGTGTTTTAAAATATATTGTCAGTCACAAGTATTTTAAATTTCATTGGAGTTATAAGTAGGTGTATAGAAACAAGCTTGCATGCTTTGCTTTTTCGGGCCACAGACATGAGTACAAAACCTATAAATACCCGGTTTAATGGCCTTGACTGGTTTGAATAAATATTTCGGTTGACCTCTTTTTCTAAGTAGTACATCTTTAATGTGATGGCTGCTTTACCTTTCAGTTAACTATTAATGTGTAGCATTTATAGTTTTTATTACCAAAGCAATCTATTATTTAGATAGATAGAATTAAATTAAATATTCTGTTACATTATTTAAAATTTTAAAAGCCTGTAGCGCCAAATTGCTACTACATAAAAAATGCGGAAGCACTTTAAACGTCCAATAAATACTTTATACCTACATAAAATTTCTAACGAAATTTGGCAAGTAAAAGTATTTTTTTTGTAGTTTTAAATGTATTACACAGTTTTGTTATTACCAAATATTCCCATTAATTACATACCTACGTGATTTCAAGACTGTTTTAAAGCAAGAATTGCAAGAATTTGCTTTCAGAATTTTATAATTATATTCTCCGACCATTCCCACTAACATGATGCATTTCATCTTTCATCCTTATCATACATTGACATTTATGTGACATTAATTACTAGTTGTTTATAAATATTTGCATCTAAATCACATTATTACTTTAAGTACTGTAACGCTCTTCACATGACGTGCAAGCGCTTTTGTTGTTTTAATTTTTGTATAGTAAATAACGTACTTGAATATACAAAAATATGGGTCAATCGCTGTGTAAATGTTTAACGCGTAAATTCCACATACAGAGTTTTGGAGGGCCGTCCTCAGTGCTGAGTTCGTTATCGTCGCTTCGCTCTCCACCATTCGCAGATATTTCATATAATAATTCACCGGATGTAAATGAAGTATACCCAGGATTGTATGTAGGAGATGCGTAAGTACTTTGATTTAAAAAGCAATTTATGTTTAACAGTAGATATAACCCAAATTTCGATATTTTACACAACATTCAGTATTTGTTACGTTTTGATTTGGTTTATGTGTCATTCGATTCGATAAACATAAATTAACTATAAACAAAGATATGATATCATCTGATTAAAGTTTTATGATAAGTATGCATGATTGCTTAATTAATATCGAACCTAACTTACATATTTTGTCAAATTAATGGAACTTTTTTTTAAATACAGAGTTGCTGCGAAAGACAAACAATTTTTAAAGCGAATGGGCATTAACTATGTGCTCAACACAGCTGAAGGCAAGCGGTTTACACAGGTGGATACGGACCACCTTTACTACCGTGATTGCCCTGGACTGCGTTATAAAGGCTTCCAACTAATGGACTTGCCATCGACTGATATATCGAAGTACTTCCACATAGCTGCTAACTTCATTGATGAAGGCGTTTCTAGCGGAGGTATTTATATAATTGCGCACCGTTTTTTAGGGTTCCGTAGCCAAAATGCATAGTGCGTGGCCCGACATGCACTTGCCTGATTTTTTAATACAGGGTAATCGTTAAAGTGTCCACTTTAACGGTTACCCTATACTCTATTTTAGGCATTTGTCTAAATTTTCGTAGCTATTTTCGATTTCAAGTTAAAGATTTATGGTGTTATGTTTAATATTTGCCGAATAAGAACATGCATGGTCATACTTAACGATCATATCTACTACTTATTTGTTGTTTGTTTTTCAAAAATGTGTACAATTTTTATTATTATACCTACGACTTTATCACCCATTAGGATAAATTGCTCGAATTGCGTAATGATTTGTTGTTCTGTAAGTGCGCCGTTATTTTGTTCTTGAGTCCTTGAGTGGAATGAGTGTTGCGTGTGAGTCACTATTATTTCAAATCTAAACGTATTAGGTGTACATCTTTATTTTATACAAAAATAATCACTTGTTACTTCTATGTTTGTTAACCCGAGTGTCTTTTTTAAACAATAAATAAATTATTTTTCCAGGCCGCGTTTTGGTACATTGCATGATGGGGGTTTCCCGTTCAGCCACATGCGCGCTAGCTTTCCTCATGATCAAACGAGGTATGAGCCTCTCTGAAGCGATAGGCACTGTCCGTGCTCGTCGCGATATCCATCCCAATGAGGGCTTTATTCGCCAACTGCAACAACTAGAGCGGGAGTTGCGCCTTAATCGGATCCGCTGACCCTACAGTTTACACCATTCCCTTCTTTCATTGGAAACAACATCCGCCCGACGAAGCCGTGTACGAAGTCTCGACCGAGCTTACCCATACAATTACTGAACATACTTCGCGTTTGTATTTTGAACCTTATCATTTCGCGGTAAGGTCCAAATGCCCATTTATTATACCTACCAGAATACTACAGAACTGTATCCTATTAACAAAAGAGAAGGGAAAAGTAGCACTGACATAATTTACACTAATTTTAGACTAACTTTTATATAGGACAGTTTCAAAATATATTGGCGTTAAAATTTGGCCTAGGGCCTTATACATTATGTATCTTGGATCTTTATATGCCTGCGTGTTGCCAAATAATGAAATGTAGCAGGCATTAGTTTGTGATCTTGTCTATAATACCGTGAAGAATTAAGTTGTTAAAGAATTTAAAAGAACATTTTAACTAGATGTTTTCAAATTTAAAATCCAAAGTTACATGTAATGTACATAAGATTAATTAAATGTATTAATATATACATAAGTTAAATCTTCTTTGAACACTAGACAAAAGTACCTTTAATAAAACTATTTCATGGAAGTTGTTAATATTATATTTTGTTTTATGTTATACTCGTTTTAAAAGGTATAGTAGTAGGAATTATATTTAAAAATAATTAATGCAATTATGCAACTTTCTTATAACACATACATTTTTTTAATATTTTGAAAGTTTTTTGGTTATATTCTCATGTGCCATTTCGTTTCGTATTGATAGATAAATATGGCTGTTATTTTGGTAGTAAAAAGAGAAATAACTTTTAACATTATTAAGTAGTATAAGAACGATACTATGTCCAGTTTATAAAATGTTAAATCTTCTATAATTAATTATACATGTCTGTACAAACGTTTTGGTGAACAATAATTAATTATCTATCTAAATAATTATAGTAAGTATATAATTTATAATTATTGGTATATTGACACTATAGTACAATGAATAGCCTTACACTGTCATAAAATGACATTATTTTGAATGTATATTGTCGATATTCCGAATATATTATTTATTAAGGTTAAGTTTTCTTTCAAGACTGGCAATAATGGCATGTTGAGTGATGAATGACTCGTAGTCGTAGTGGTATGTACTATGAATCTTAGCATGTATGTCATTGGCTCTCGACTCGCGGCTTGCGGCCCGGGGGCAGATGTCACACGCGATGAGCACTCATTGTTCGAGGACTCGCACTACTTGCCAAGTAACATTTGGCTGCACATATGTGTCACTATTAAATTCTATCTAATTTTAAATCCAATATTTCATCACAATGTGCAATAAATCAAGAGACCTATTTTTGTAATGACGCTTTTATTTATTTTAGTTTTATTACTTATTAATAGATTTATGAGAAAATAATATAATAATAGATTTAAATATTATTTATTTCTATTTCAAAGGTATATAGAGATTGCATGATAAAGAAGTGGTATGTGACTGATTACGATCTAGTCGATGTTTATAAGTGCAATATTTAGTAATAAAGGGCACCAAAGGAAACAAACATTGTGATATTGAATGTGAAGGAAACGTAATTTGCTTTAGAAAGAAAAGTTATTTTATTGTAGTACATAAATAAACATAATAGTTTCTATATAGTAGCATTATAGTAATATAATCTATTTAACATTGTGGTTAATACTAAATCTTACTAGTTTACCTTTTGTAGTTGAGACATGTTATCCTTTTAATATATTGTATGGTTATTAATAATATAAATATTATTTTTCGATATTATTATAATTTAACATAAATAATTAAGTATATTAATCTTATAAACATTTATGTACCTGTAAAATGTAACAGTTCAAAATAATAGGAACACTAGGCTATGTCATGGATTGTATAATTAATTTATGAAATGAATATACACTGTATTTATTGAAAATAAAGTTATTTAACGAAAATTGATGTTGTCTTGTCTTTTAAATAAGGATACCGTAATAATCTGATATTTATATATATTGAGACATTTAGAAGACTCTTTATTTGAAAGCTATTACTATAAACATAGTAAGCTTTCAAATAAATATTTATTTGTTTAACTATGATGTATATATATCATAATTAAACGAATAAATATTTATTTGCGAGAAATGTAGAGGACCTAATTTGCTTCCCTGAGGTAAACCTAAACTTTTTTGACAAAGATGGACTGAGCCTTAAACGATTCAAATCATTTATTGTCTAAAAAGGAGTTACAAGAGATATTAAGTTTTCAATCAAGGTTTTATAACCAATATTTTAAGTTGGTTAATGACAACATCCTGTATATGTTAGTACAAGCAGTAAGTTGTTGATAGTGCCTATTGTTACCTTGAGTCAACAAATGTTACCGTAATGTGCACGTTATGATGACTAAATTCAAATAACTTTCACACAAAAAATCATTGCTGTGTTGTTACTTACCTTCTTAACAAATTTGATAAATCAAAAATTCTTTACTTGCATAAAAGTTAGTACATCAGTGGTCTTAAAAACTATTAAACTCTCACAACTTTAGTCAACAGTGACATGCAAATGTTATTGGTTATTTCGTATAAATAAGATACCTGCTGAATTTGTTTCATAATACCATACGCAAAACACGAAAAAAAAAACATTTTTTTAAATTATTTATACGAATATAAATAATTGTTCTAGTTTACCAAATTAAATAATATACAATAAAATTACAAATTGGTAGGTCCATTTATAACATTTATGTCAAGAATTAAAAAATATTATAATACAAAAAAAATAAAAAAATAATAAAAAACATATCAAAAGTTATAATTTTGTTGCATTACATATCATTTAGAAAATCATTTATCGAATAAAATGATTTAATTATTAGCCATTGCTTATATTTCGCGATGAATATTTTTGATGGCTGATCTATGATAATAATATAGGTGGATAATATGAGCTTTGAATTCTTTGACTGCCTATTGAATCATTCTGTTCCTGCTTTTAGCAGCATTGACCTATAACAAGAAAATAGTTTGCTCAGAATCAGTAACGCAAGCCATTGGGGTAGTTTTTGAACCATGTTATATTTTACAATTAATTCATAAACCATTCGTAACAGTCCAAATCCTGTTTACAATTTGATGTTTTCAATAATAACCATGGATTACGTACTACGGGACGCAATGAGCACGCCGCCGCCGATAGCGCGAAGAACACAAGGCAATTTAAATGGCCTAATATATCTTTTGTCGTGTTTAATAATGACATAAAATACATAAATGTTTGACATTTATGCACTTTAAGCGAATACTTTTACAGTTTATTTTCGAGTGATATGAAAATGTGTGTGTCGTGATTGGGTCTAGTACAAATTTCAATTTATTTTTTTCTAATTTCAATTTGCACTAAATCAATTCGGTTTGAACTGTGACTACGTCAGAAACAAATTTTATGTTCCTTTTCACCTTTTAACTCCCCCGCAACCCCTCAACACCTACAAAATCCATTTTATTGTCATTTTGTTTTTGAAACCTATGTTTTTCGATATTTTGAGAAAAGAATAATATTTTTTAGTGCGTACTCGGTCAAGGTTTAACGTAAGCGGTTTTAGTATACCTAATAATTAAAGCCAGATGACATCTAATACCTGTCCATTTGATTCAATACCGATACACCAGCCAGTCACACTGGTAGTGGTAAAATTCTGCAAAAAAAGGTCTTTCAGTCGTGTCAGCGGGGGAAAGGGGGAGGGGAGCAATCTGTTCTGTTGCCTGCCTTGGATCCACGCCTGAACCGAGGTCTGAGATTTTAAATTTCGTTTGTCGGAGGTAGTGAGAAAACAAGTTGAGGTAAGACTTTTAATATGTATGAATTAGCTTCGACCTCTCATTTAAAAGCGTCGGGACGTGAAGTTGTGACCTCTAGGAGTCGAAGACTTGAAGCTCAGTAGCATCCCTGATGTACTTAGGTAAACAGATTTAGGATATCTTTACAGATGAAGAAGTTTGATTTTAAGCTCTACAAATTATACAAGCAATTTAGTGTCTGAATTTTATTTGTCCTGTAAAGTTACATTTTTAGGGTTATACTTCTTTTCACTAGAGACCAAGACAAAGAATGGTTTTATTTTATTAGTAATAGTATAAGTATGATGGGATAGCCAGTACCAACTTATATAGTAAAACAAAATGAATTGAATTAAAAACTTTTTTATTAAACTACACAACCTACATCAGCAAAATGTTTACAAATAAGGGCGATTCATTTCAGTTTTCTTCGCCTTCTTGTCCCTAGCTCTAGGCCACCATCTATGTTCAGTGGTTAGAGTTAGAGACGATAATTGTTTTCTTGCATATTCTGGTTTCATATCTTTAAATACTCTGTAGACTTCTTCTGGATTGGTCATTCTTAACACTGACTTATCCACTTGTGTGTCATCAGGAATCGGTTTAGAAAATTCGTAGGGAAATTCTTGATCCTTATGAAGTGCCACTATTGTAGAGCCATTATCGGTAATAACAATCTTATTGTAGCATCGACAGATGATTTCTTTTGGTCTAAATGCTATGGCACGAATGAAATATGCCATTTTAAAGGATAATATGAATTTTATTAAAATTAACTAAACATAACCTCACATTTGTGTTCAAAGAATAAATTTGTGACATTTCCATAATATTTGACATTGACATATGACGTTAAAGGTAGTACACTAGAAAGTCAATTAAAAAATAACTAAAATCGACTAAAGAATATAAACTGTCAGAATCATAGACTAAATTTGTACTATGGAGAGTAGAGAAAAGGAGTAATATTTCTGTGTATGAACAGTGTTGGTCAAAATCAGGGACTGATATCCACATTATACCGATACTTCTAGATACATGTCGATAACAGTATCAATAAAATCAGTATATTTAATCGCAGTGCGTGGATATCGTTTTATAAATTTATATACTCGTTACTGTAGATTTAATTGTTTACTGAATTATAATACATCTAACCAATTAAACAAGATATTTACAGAATTAAAATTAAATAAAAAAAGGAGGGCAGAACCGTTTAGGCGTCAAAGAATTCCTCCCCATCGATGACAACAGGTAACGTTCCCAGAAGGCTGGCAGCATTGCCACGTTGGATGGCAATGCTAATTCTTTGTGCAAAGAAAAGGCCAGCCTTCTGGTCACGGGAGGCACTGATAAGACGTCGGGAAATTTCCTTATATAATAGGCGCGCACTTGGGCCCCACGGCCCTAGAGTCTCAACCCCAAACGGCTCAAATACATAATCCCCAACCAGATTACTGTATTTACGCTGTTTGAGGTTCTCAGCGGATGCAGCAGCAGCGCAGGCGTAATTCGCCGTGCTTCGGAGATGGGTAGGCGCCAAGATATCGACGCAAGTTGCATCCGATACCAAGGGCCGACTCATCCTCCAAGGCAACAAAGACATACCGTCCGGCCTCTTACCATCACTGCGCGTCAAAACATTTGGTTCGATCACAGCTGGCACGCCAGCGGTGACCAGAGCCCGTCGGATTATGTCATTGATGCTTGGGTGGCGGGATATACGACCTGCGCTCCTGCTGCACGACAGACCATGGTATCCGAGGCCGCACACGTCTTCTCCACAGTTTATTGAACTGCAGAGCGGCCAATCCCACTGCCTCTGGGAGGACAGGTTGGAGGGAAAATCAACATTTGGGCAAGCCATTTTCCAAGCGTTCAAGGCTTCAGACTTGCACCTCACTTCGGAATCAACCAGTGTAGGAGTTCAATAAATAGTTTAATCTTTTATCGGTATCATAAATAGCGAAATAAAGTATCGCGAATTTTGTCGATATATCGATACCGGTGCGACGTTACCAGGTTGTACAGCAAGTGAATGAACGAAAGTGTTGGCAGATGGATTTTGAACAAATATGAAGAAAATTAAAGTGTATATTTTACATAACAAAGTTGCATACGTTGTTACCAAAAATCGATGGTTTAAACATTGCAAAATTACAACCTTACAACTGTCGGTCCACAGATATAAATGTAGAAAGTCTAAAAAGGATTAGGTGGCCTACCTAATCCTTTTATTTATTACGTAAGACGATTTTAGCTAATTTTTGACCGCCTCCCTCCCTTATGTAAGTAAAATTAAGAATCAGCTGACCCCCTCCTCCTTTGTGTCATATTATTTATAAACGAACAATATTTAGAAACGTTTTTTTTAAATAATTAATCGACTTTGGTTTTATATTAAGGATTTTTTCCTCGTACCTGCGTACTGGCGCGATTTCGCACATATTGCGCGCTTGTTCAAAGTATAATTTGTACTCTGCGCATTTTTTTAAAAACTGTCAATACCTCCTCCCACCCCTTGTAAGAAAAATATGCATAGTCGGCCCGCCGCCCCCCCTAAATCTTCTTACTTTAATTTTTAAAATCAATGGTGCTTAAGCATGAGAGTAAGATAAACAAAGCAAAGATTTTTTTTGTATAAATGAGTTTTGTATAAAAATCAGGTTGATCTACTGCTAAATCTGTAGATTAGGTAACACTGGGGTAAAGACGAAGAAGTGACAATGAAGGGGTAGAGACAATGAAGTGACGTGATGAAGGTGACTTCAGCTGAAAATATGAATAAAAGTGCAGGGTTTTTAGTATCAGCAATCAAACAGATACAAGACTAATGTCTTGTATCTGTTATCGTATAAGTAGGTAGATAAATAAAATATTTGATACTAAATAATTATAACAAAACACAATTTAGGTATTATTGTTTTTAAACTTTCGCGATTTTTATACATACTAGATATATTTCGGGACTTAAACGCGTGAATTATTCAAAGGTACGAACGAAGCACCGGTGATGGCCAACATCTGGATGAAGCATAAAGAAGAAGTTGTCGACCTGCACGCGTTTCACGTCAAGCTCTGGAAGAGATACGTCGATGACGTATTCTGTATCATGAAGGGCGACAGTGGCATAGTAGAACAATTTGTAAAACATGTAAACTCGATCCACCGTAATATTAAATTCACATTTGAAATGGAGGCAGGTAGGTCGTTGCCTTTTCTTGATGTGAAGGTATCGGCGAGGCAAAATGGTACCCTCGGACACACAGTATACCGGAAATCTACACGAACGGATAGGTATTTACATGCTTTATCGCATTATCATCCATGCCACTTACAGTCCGTTGTAGCTTTTTTAACAAACAGATCATATGACCTTTGCAACCTCAAGAAGTACAAAAATTTCAACCGAGAAGATGGATACCGGCTTTCACTATCTTGAAACCCTGTTATCAGCAAATGCAATCGTAGCCGTAACGACACCGCGCCTCAGTGTAAAGACGTTGTTAGTTTAGTATGTAGAAGTACCGACAGTACAAATTATCAAAATTATCAAGACCAGGCGTGGGTAGTTAAAAAACCCCGCGCCTCACGGAGTCATCGCCATCAGCCAACCCGTGATCGGTGCAATTCGATCGAAACGTCGGGTAAATAACATGTTCGTACAGGTATTTTATCGGTTTTCCGATATCGATAGCAAATTTATATCGGTATCTCAGTGCCTGGTCTAAATATGTTTAGATAAGGGTAAGGGCAGGTAAGGGTGGCGCTACTCGGCACGCTTCATTCCGTCTACAATTTATTAGCTATTTAATTTAAAAACTAAAATATATACTCTCGTAGTAGGGTACAAGCCCTGTGTCGCGGTGGACTTTACAAACGTACAAGTCACAGTCATAAAGAACAGCAATTTGTGGATCACACAAAGTGGTGTCCCGTGTGGGAATCGAATCCACGACCTCTTGCGTAGCAGTCGGACACACTCCCACAGCCCCACCGTGGCATTCAAGAAGAAGCTAGAAGATAGATACTAATAATTCTCCGATCGGCACATTTAAATTCGTGTACGCCGCATTTGTACTTTAACCATACACATAATTTACGCTTATCGGCAATTTGGTGGATTTTTATACTGATAATTACATCTCTAATCACACTCTAATACACAATTCAGGGTTGGACACTTTCTCAACATTTTCTTGTTTCTTTCCTCCATGTCCTGTCCTCTGTTGTCGATGGTTAAAATTGACGTTGATGACAGATGGGAATTTTATTATTGCGACTGCGAGATTGTTGACGATTGAGCAAAAATTGTATTTTAATTGAATGATTAATGCTATGTGTGTTTTCTAAATAAATAAATAAATATGGATTTTCCAGCTACACCATCAAATGCATCAGATAGTAATGAATATCCGAGCATCACGCGTTCGCCATTTCATAACGCCCCGGACGACAACAAAAGACGAAGGTATTTCGTAAATAACATACTTTTTTTAAATATGTTACATACGAAACAAAACTGGACTGGTTTTTATCATTGGCTTTTGACTAATTTCTATGTTTCAGTTCATCACGGTCTATAAAACGAAGACGATTTGACGATGAATTGGTTGAATATAGTTTGGGTTTGCCTGGTGCTTCACTCGGTAAAGGAGACAAAAGAATGCGCACTCAATCCTATACGAGTCAGGTGGCAGACTTTCCTGCGACTAGTGCTCCAGTGACACCTGCACATCCGCCTCAGGAGCGTCGAAGAGCTTCAAGTAAAGTGTCCGGTGGAGGAAGTGTAGCTCGCAAGGCTCGTCGTAAAGGACAACTTAGTCATTTGTCTACCAAAGATTTGGGGCGTTGGAAGCCCACAGATGATCTTGCCTTGATATTGGGAGTACAACAGGTGATAGCATTCAAAACATATGTTATAATTTCCAACAAAGTGTGAAAATACATCTGACTGTCAATAGAAGCCAGTGTTAGCTGTGTGGCTTTGCTCAAACTTAGTTCAATTTGTTCTGTAATAATTTCATCAAAATCCATGCAGTATTTTTGCATGAAGGAGTAATAGACATCATTCCATCCTTACTAAAGATGTGCTAAATAGTTGACCATAATGATAGTCAGCCAGCCCATTTATGAAATTATGGTACAAGATATAAACCACCATACTTTTCAAATAAAGTACTGCAAGAGGTATTGTCATAATCCTTATGAAGTTTCACATTTATAATATTAATATGATATGTATAGGAATTCAAAATGCGTGGAAGTTTATATTATTATAATACATGTACACATTTTTAATAATAGTTGAATTAATTATAGTTAGTCAGTTTTATCTGGGCTATTGTGCCTGTTTGTTGAATTAATCATTTGATGTACCTACTTAAACATGCATTCTTTAAAATACTATATTCTGCACATTTTCAGACTAATGATCTACGCATTGTGCACCGTGGCATAAAGTTCTCATGCCGATTTACGGTTAGCGAGCTACAATCCCGTTGGTATGCTCTACTGTATAATGCAGAGATTTCACGAGTTGCTATTGCTGCTATGCGTAACCTACATCCAGATTTGGTGGCCGCTGTGCAACAACAAGCATTGTATTCTAATGCTGAAGAAGAATTACTTGGGACTTTGTTAAGTGTAAGTTAAAATTGTATTAAATGGATTGATAATAATATCTTGGGACAACTCACACAACGCCATCTGATCCCAAACTAAGCAGAGCTTGTACTATGGCAATCAGACAACTGATAATCATACTTAAATATTTCAAAATACATGCATATCATAGAAAAATTACACCTGTACAGAATAAACCATCATGCTTATCACAAGTTTTATCCTGGGTAGGGATTGAACCCACAACCTCAGGCTTAGCAGTTAGGGCCCCTAACCACTAGGCCAACAGGCCAGTCAATAGATCAGAAATTATTTATAATGGCTAAAAAAAAAATGAACTGACTACAAATAAAACTAAAAATGAATATAAGGGGAAAATAGATGACCATGTAAATAACCAATTAAATCGAAATTTAACTGACTCAAGTTTTAATAACAATAATAATATTTTAATCTAAAGCTCTTTAGTCTATAGTTCTAGTGTAATGGTTCCTAATCAGTAGTCCACACAAATTAAAAAAATGGTCTGCAAAAGTATACATAATATTAATGTAGCAAGCAAGTTACATTGAGTTATTGGTTAAAGTTTATATTTACAGAATCTCTCCAAATATTAAAGGTACATATTTATCCTACTTTATACCTTTTATAGATGTCCCTGAAAACAACAAAGAACTAAAAGTGATCCCTGTTCAAGAAAAGGTTGGGAACCATTACTTTAGTGTTGTGTCCTATGCTCTAGAATACCGGAAGTATATGCCGAAGCAAATTAGTGTCGCTGGCCGTAGATAGGCTTACCCTAAATCTTCAGAGAAAAACATGCAAATAAATATCAAAAATCCCATTGAAATTATAAGAGTAAACTTGAATAAATAACAAACATTCATACATATGGGGCAAAGAGACACCTTTTTTGAAGCTGGTTAAAAATGCAATTGCAGAATAGATTTTGATTTTTTTTTTAATAAATTACTGTTTTACTTGTTTCAACACAATGTCACTAGCTTTGCCTGTAGAATGTACAATCCTAACTGCAATCTTAGTCATTAATGAATAAATTTTGTAATCATGAGACATATGTAGTATTTATCTTATTAATTTGCATTTAAGAGTGCATCTCTTTGTTCAACAATCACATTTGGCGAGTACGAATGTAATGAAAATAAGTTTGTAAAATAATTAACCAATAAGTAAAATAAAAAAATCTACTACAAACAGCTACTAGATTTGTATGGAAAAGGAATCCCAGAAAAGTTAACTACTTGTCTTGTTAATTTGTTTATTAGATGTTTATGTAGGTATTGTTTGAATTGAAAAAATATATAACTGTTGAATAGCTCATTTATCGAGGAAGGCTATAGGCTATATAACATCACGCTGCGACCAATAGAAGCGTAGCAGCAATGAAAAATGTTGCAAAAACGGGGAAAAATTACGCAGACGAATTTGTCAGCTAGTATTTAATATGTATGTTTTATCTTCGTCAGCGTCAATTTTCTCCGTTTTTGCTACATTTTTCATTGATGCTCCACTCCTATTGGTCATAGCGTGAATGTTATTTAACCTATAGCCTTTCTCGATAAATGAGCTATTCAAGCCTAAAATATTTTTTCAGAAGAAGTTCCTGATATTACGCATTCAAACAAACAAATAAACAATCAAACTAACTCTTCAGCTTTATTATATTAGTATAGATGTATATATAACTCTATACATTATCTTTTCCTATTACAGACATCCCATCCAACAGAAGATAAATTCCAGGAGTTGTTAGAGCAGAACCCTCACGTCTTCTATCCCTCTCGAACACCAAAGACATTAATGGCACATTGGCAACAACTGAAACAATACCAACTATTACCTGATCAGAGTGTGCAGCCATTGCCTAAAAGTAAGTAATCTACAGTTAACTGTTGTTATCGATCTATAGATACACTAGCTTTCCCCACCTGCTCCGTCCGGCTGGATGTTGGTTATTGCGATAAAAACGATCCTATGTCCATTCCTAGGACTCGAACTATCTCCATATCAAATTTAAATTATTATTTATATTTAAAAAAAAGTAAAAGTAAAAGTAAAAAAAAATAAAAAATAGGTTCAGCGGTTTAAGTGTGGAAACAACAGACAGACAGTTACTGTCACATTGTAATACTTGTTTGTATTATGTTTATAAGTTCTAGCTGTTTATACATAATATACAATATTAACTAGAAATGGTATAAATTGCCTAAGAAAAAAGGTATTATGCCTTCACATCTCGAAAAACTACTTTGACCTATCTCTTTTTTTATTTATTTAGGATTCCTTACCTCAAAAGGGAAAATAATGGAACCCTTGTAGGATCATTTTGTTGTCTATTTAGGATTCCTTACCTCAAAAGGGAAAATAATGGAACCCTTGTAGGATCATTTTGTTGTCTATTTAGGATTCCTTACCTTAAAAGGTAAAATAATGGAACCCTTGTAGGATCATCTTGTTGTCTATTTAGGATTCCTTACCTCAAAAGGGAAAATAATGGAACCCTTGTAGGATCATTTTGTTGTCTATTTAGGATTCCTTACCTCAAAAGGGAAAATAATGGAACCCTTGTAGGATCATTTTGTTGTCCATTTAGGATTCCTTACCTCAAAAGGGAAAATAATGGAACCCTTGTAGGATCATTTTGTTGTCTATTTAGGATTCCTTACCTCAAAAGGGAAAATAATGGAACCCTTGTAGGATCATTTTGTTGTCCATTTAGGATTCCTTACCTCAAAAGGGAAAATAATGGAACCCTTGTAGGATCATTTTGTTGTCCGTCTATCTGTCTGTCAATACCCTCTAGTCAATAATCTCGGGAACACGTGGAGGTATCGAAAAAGCTGTGAAAAAATCAAACTAAAGATACGACTGTTTATTATTTTAAAAACTGTGAGACTATATTCCTAAACTATTTATAAGATGTACCTACAAATTTTACGGAAGTCTTGGTGGGCAAGTCTGAGTCGCACATGTCCCGTTTTTTTTTTAAAGATAACTAATAATGTGGGATTGTGAATCCCATATTATTAGCATCCTGTTTACCCCTCCAGCTAAGCTAAGTGCTTGTGTTAGGATTGGGACGTCGGTAGTATAAATACTATGGGTAGGATTGGAATCCGAGACCTCACTATTGCATTGTCTAATTTGTACAATGTCTACATTGAAGATCGTTTTCATTTATAAGAGGGCATTCATTAATTACATAAAGTGATTTTTGCGATATTTCGACCTCTCCCTACCTTCCTGACGATCTCGCATTTCTAATATTAGCAATCTTTTCTCATTTCAGATCCAAATGACAAGGTACTGTCATTTTCTGATGCAGAAGACACACTCAATGATTCAGAATTACCAGATTACAAAGAAGATGGTATGGATGTTGAAATGCAGATAGCTGACAGGTATTAATTAACAAACATTTCTAAATAATATTGTGTGGACTTTCTATATGACTGTAGTTGCACCATTATGGCAAAAGGAAATGCACTGAAATTAAATACTGCTGCTATTTCATACCTTAAGTAGGTCTAGTCGGCTCGTAGTAGGCCTAATGGCTAAGGCATCGGACACGCAATCGTGAAGTCGTGGGTTCGAATCCTACCGATTATATTCCTACCTATCTCACCTATTTATAGTATTGATGTGAACCCACTCCTAACTCAAGCCTTTGAGCTTAGCTGGAAGCGTTAACAATATTGCTAGTAATGTGGGACCCAATACCAGATTGCTGATAGCTTACCAGGTCTTTATTAAAAGATATATGTATATAAAAAATTGTTAGGTATGATAATAGCCTGCAAAATTACGATAAAATAAAAAATAAAAAATGATTTATTCACTTAGGAAGCAAAATACTACACTTGTGAAAAGTCGATTCTACATTTACTTGTAATGCCTGTTCGCAAACAATAGGTAAAGCCCGAGAAAAGAACAGGCAATAAAAACTCGTGGCCACTATTTTCAAATTGCCAATGTTTACAATGTTTCTCTGTTTATAAACTGTATATGCAGGTAAGGTGCTGCCACCATTATATTATATACCATATTAGAGTACTGATGCAAAAAAAGAGGTCAATAATATTAAAAGAGTACACGAGATCGGATACATCAGCCTCAATATATAAGGATATTATGAAGGCGTGTTCACTGGAGCCTCTTCACCAATGCGGTAGAGCAGTATGAGTGAAATAATTGCCGTACAAAAAAATTACAAATTATATTATTGTTCGGAGACTGGGTGTGCTTTGTGTCCGTTCATTGTATGTTCGTAACGAGCCTCGCGACAAAGGGCTTGTATCCTAGTGTGGGAGTCTACTTTTTATACAAGAAAAAAATGAACTAAAACTATTAGCACAATATAAGATCATTTGTGATATTGTCAATTGGGGATGTTACGGAGGTGGTTTTGGCTTATCGAAGTCGGAGTCGAAGTTTAAGGTGGCGAGAAAACAAATATGTTGAGAAAGGCTTAAATAATTAAGATAAAGTAGTAAAAAACCAATATTCAGTCACATTAAATGTATGAAAAAAAACCTCGGACTCGAAATCGCGAATATAAGGGATCCGATGACTTTTTCTATGAGACATTTAATAGTATAAATTAGCATAATAGCTTCGACCTCCCATTTATAACTGCCGTAACCGAAGTCAGAGTTGGAGGTGAAAAATCAATCGTAAGTTCCAATCTTTCGGAGTCGGAGTCGAGGCTCCGTAATATCCCTGTTGTCAATACAGATATGGCCTGGATCCTAAATCCTCCCACAGCACAGGATCGTGAATAATCCTTACGAGGGAGTGTAAGGGTGTGTTTCCACTAACGCGAAGCAGGGCAGAGTGGAGCCTAGCAGACCGTGATTTGGCAAATGACAGTGCTCGAAATAATCTTCGGTCCGATTTCGAGCATTCTTCTATTTCGATGTTTTGATCTTCGCAATTTTACTTAACACCGACCAAGGGTGTCTAGATTGCGCGAGGGGAGGGGAGGGGCATTTGATCGCCACCCAAACGGCAAGTGTAAGTAGTTCACAGGCCGAGGATGGGGCGAAACGGCAGTACCACAAATTGAATGAGTCTGGGGGTGGGAGGAATAGCCTCTGTTGCCCCCCCCACCCGCATCACATGGCATCATAGACCGAGGTGTTTAGGGCAATCTGCTCTTGTAATCGCAATAGACGAATTTGCTCAGCTAGAATAGGTTCGTTAGTTAGGTGTTCTTTCCAATGAATCCAAGCATCTTTCTCCAACACCACATTTCAAGCACTGTGCTGTGATTGGCCAATTGACAGTCCGCTCCGCCCCGCTTCGCGTCAGTGGATACACCCTTAAGATTTGAGATTTTTTTATGTAATCTATAAACACTCAACCTAGAAGAAGAGAGAATCACACCTCTTTACACCTTCTTTAACATTTGTTCATGCCCACACTGGTCAAATCATTAGATTTGGTAATACTCATTTTTTTTTTTAAAAAGATTACGAGCATTGTAGGTCGAAAGGCTAGCGCCGCTCCAATTCTTCTTCTTTTTCTCTTAGGATCGACAAAAAGGATGTTCGTCTGCTTGAGACTTCACTGTCCCGATGGCAAGTACTAGTGCAGTCTGTAGCCGGTGGCAACACTGAGTTAGACAAGAATACACTCGCAGTACTTCGTGGAAGACTCGTTCGCTACCTGATGCGTTCCAGAGAGGTAAGGTTTTATGATATCATTTTGTTAAGCGCCGACCACACTGCCAGCGGTCTAGAGTTCTCTCTAGACCGCTTGCTGGAAAGATTACAGCGACCGCGGAAAGCAGAAGCGTTCCGCGGTCTCTAGACCGCTGGCTTCTGTGGCTTAGAATCCAACACACACATATCGTGGTGGTCAAAGTGAATGCACGTTCTGTCTGTTCAGGACTCTAACCGCGAACTCTAGACTGCTGGCAGTGTGCACGGCACCTAGTAGTGTCTTCACCCAAAAAATATATAAGTGGTCAATGTTGGCAGCCGAACGTTGGCGTTTGCCTACCAACATTGACCAGTAAGAAACCTGAAGGCGCCGTGCGTGCATAAAGTTTAGTTCTATCCTCGATAGATGGCGGGGTATGGTACCACGCCATCTATCGACGCTAGAAATAAACTTTTAACTTGTTTTTACACACGTCCATGGAGAACATCTTATATGGTAGTAACACACGCCTCGGATAGATAGATAGCTAGCGTAGATGAAAGGCATGGTTGCAGCATTTTAAAGCATTGCACCCGACACCGTTCATACATAAAATATTTGTCCTTATTTTTATTCTAGACAATATAGCTAATAGCTAAGGCGTCGGTCTCGCAACCGTGAGGTCGCGGGTTCTAATCCTACCCGTTATACTACCGACGTGAACCCACTCCTAGCACAAAGCCTTTGGGCTTAGCTGGAGGGGTTAACAAGATTGCTAGTAATGTGGGACTCAATCCCACATTGCTAGTTATCTTTAAAAAAAAAACCTTATTTCGAACTCGTTACTTGCAACGTGCGATATTTCAGCTATTGTTTATCTCAAACTAAATGTTTTCAAACATATTACTACAGGTAGCCATTACTCTGTGTTTATGTTATGTTAGACCATACGTCAGAAACTTGTCAATGAAATTCTATACAAATTCGTCGAGCCATTACTATAGTTTAGCTGGATCAAACAGACCGAAAGACAATAATTTTAAAAACGTAGATTTATGTATTTTATAAATAATTGTAATTGACTGCCTGTGTGGCGCGGTGGGAGTGTATCCGACTGCTACGCAAGAGACCATGGGTTCGATCCCCACCCAAGATAAAACATTATGTGATGAGCACGATGGTTTATTCTGTGTCTGGGTGTTATTTATCTATAATATGTATTTAGAAATATATAAGTATGTTTATCGGTTGTCTGGTATCCATAATACAAGCTCTGCTTAGTTTGGGATCTAATAGCTTTGTGTGAGTTGTCCCAAGATATTATTATTATTAAATAACTATTGAGCGCCCTGATTCATTGGCGACCGAGGAGTTTGAGATATCTGCGAGGTTAAGCAACGTTACCAATGCCCGTCCATAGATGGGTGACCGTGTTCTAAATTTGTCCCATCCCTCCGTGCCTTGGAGAGCATGTTAAGCCGTCATTCCTGCGCCCTATCTATCTCCGGTCGTGTCGGATTTCCACCACATCGGACTATGAGAGTGAAGGAATAGATAGTGCATTTGTATCTTGTACTCGATGTCCCGCGCAACTTCGTCTGCGTAAATTTTCCTCGTTTTTGCAACATTTATCATTGCTGCTCCGCTCCTGTTGGTCGTAGCGTGATGTTATATAGCCTATAGCTTTCCTCGATAAATGGGCTATCCAACAGTGAAAGAATTTTTTAATTCGGACAGTAGTTCCGGAGATTACCGCGTTCAAACAAACAAACAAAATCTTCAGGTTTATAATATTAGTATAGATTATGCGCATACACTTGTCCAATATCTCCTGCGTAGTTTGCTAGTCTCTGATGAGATTGGCCGCCGTAATCGACATCGATTAGGAGACTTATTAAATCTATACTAATATTATAAAGCGGAAGATTTTGTTTGTTTGTTTGAACGCGGTAATCTCCGGAACTACTGTCCGAATTGAAAAATTCTTTCACTGTTGGATAGCCCATTTATCGAGGTGAAAGAGTTTGTTTGTTTGTTTAAACGCGCTAATCTCAGGAACTACTGGTCCGATTTAAAAAAAACTTTTTTTGTTGGATAGCCCATTTATCGAGGAAGGCTATAGGCTATATAACATCGCGCTGCGACTTATAGGAGCGGAGCAGCGATGAGAAATGTTGCAAAAACGGGGAAAATTTATGCATTCGAAGTTGCGCGGGACGGCTAGTAACTAGATATTCTGAAGATAATGTGTGCCCATTAACAAACCTCCGACACGTTAAACAAATAAGTCAATCATCTTAATTTTGACTGAACGAATTATCAACAAACAAAGCGAAAAACCACCCCGATTAAAGCTTTCTAATAACACTCTCCTTTTGCATGAGGGTAAAAAAAAAAAGCCCGTTATTTACAAAGAGACACTTCAAGTTTATTTATAAGTATATATTGATTATCAGGCGGCAGTTAGTCGCAGCGCTTTTAATAGTTAATATATGCTTTTAAAATAGAATCATAATTAATTATTTGATCTATAGGTAGCTTGTAGATCAAATAATTAATTATGATTCTATTTTCATTAACCTTAGCACTCCTCAATAGGTACCTTTAATTTTCATATTAATTTATATTCTAGTTTTAATATACTTAGTTGTTTCTATTTGCTTCGTTTATTATTGTTAACGCTTACTGCTAGCATTTAATCAATTATATTTCTTTAGGCTAAAAATAAATTATAATGAATATTGATGCAACATATCGAGGACTTTCTGGTTATATGAAAGAAAGTGACTATTTTTTTTTACATTTAGGTGATCAATATTTTGCTACTAAGTACGTTATAGTAAATTTTATGGTAGATTGATGCTATATAGCCTTTATTAATAGTAATAATCTATTCTAAAACTTAACAATGTTCAGTTATGGCGGATATTTAACTTTTAGTAATAATAATTTATTCTGATCGATTTCGGTGACAGCGGCCAATGTCATCAGAAAGTCTGGGGAGGGCACGACGAGAGGCAAATTCCAGTGAGTGCCGGATGTTTACGAGGAGGGTGCATTTGGTTTCACCCGACATTCAAAAATAATTTCTTCTGAGGGATTTACAAGAGGCAAATCACAAAACAAAAGTCTGGGGGGTACAGGTGCTGATCCGGAACACTTTGTTCCGGGGGTCGGGAGAGTACCATTTAACTCAACCGGTCAAGTGTGAGTCGCTTGAAATCATTCAGTGGAGTCCAAACGGGGAGCAATTGTCTCTGTTGCACCTCCTTGTATCTGCGCCTTCACGTTCCCCCCTGCTGGAATCGTCTATGCATGTGTACAGCCGATACAATCTCTATTCCTTTACCTACTATTAAAATCCGATTTAGCTTAACCGGACTCTTTTAAAATGGACTTCGGTCTCTAGTATTGGAAGTGTAGTTATAAAATCGGCCGTATTACTTCTCCACGCTTTTCTCTGAGAGAGTACCTAGTGGACGTAATCCATAAATCCACCTCTCCTTCAACGCTTTTGACACGTGGCGAAGGTTTCTTCACCAGTGTTCAAAAGTCCTCCGCGTCAAACGCTATACAATCCAGCTGACTGACGGCAAGCTATTTCATATTCTACCAATGTGACGTAATATTAAAAAAAATCGCATTATCATATTCTTGCAAATTTGGTCGCTCTCCCTGCTTTTGCTGGAGGGCATGAATAAACAATATAGTTATAAAAAAAAAAAACATAATTTTGTTATGAATACTTTTTATAAAGGTACAGCCCTTGCCTCATTAATAAATAAATAAAAAGTATTTATTGACACAATGGTTACAATTACGCTTTATCTTAGGTGCTAGCTTACGTATAAATGTATTGTACAAAAGTTACAGTTACTGTTTTCCAAACTAAGTAAAAACTTGTATCTTGGAAAACAGTGGTTTGGTGGTGGTTAATATTACATTACATTTATGTAATCATGTTACATTGATCGGTAGTGAGTGAAAAGTGCCGCTGAAAGTATCTAATTATTTATGTGAATGTGTGTGTGTGTGTGTGTGTGTGTGTGTGTGTGTGTGTGTGTGTGTGTGTGTGTGTGTGTGTGTGTGTGTGTGTGTGTGTGTGTGTGTGTGTGTGTGTGTGTGTGTGTGTGTGTGTGTGTGTGTGTGTGTGTGTGTGTGTGTGTGTGTGTGTGTGTGTGTGTGTGTGTGTGTGTGTGTGTGTGTGTGTGTGTGTGTGTGTGTGTGTGTGTGTGTGTGTGTGTGTGTGTGTGTGTGTGTGTGTGTGTGTGTGTGTGTGTGTGTGTGTGTGTGTGTGTGTGTGTGTGTGTGTGTGTGTGTGTGTGTGTGTGTGTGTGTGTGTGTGTGTGTGTGTGTGTGTGTGTGTGTGTGTGTGTGTGTGTGTGTGTGTGTGTGTGTGTGTGTGTGTGTGTGTGTGTGTGTGTGTGTGTGTGTGTGTGTGTGTGTGTGTGTGTGTGTGTGTGTGTGTGTGTGTGTGTGTGTGTGTGTGTGTGTGTGTGTGTGTGTGTGTGTGTGTGTGTGTGTGTGTGTGTGTGTGTGTGTGTGTGTGTGTGTGTGTGTGTGTGTGTGTGTGTGTGTGTGTGTTGCATAAGAGCCGTCGATATGTACTTAAGAGTTTACGTACCACTTTCTATGTTTTAAAATACAGTTCCCATGGTAATGCAGTTACCTACTGCGTAGTATATAGCCATTAATCTTACATAGTGTCAATACTTGACTATAGAAAGATAAGATCATAATATTCTCTATAAATTATATTATTAGACTTAATGACTTTTTCTGGGTTTGGGAAGTAAGGTAGCAACTTTTTGGACTGTATTATTATTATTTGAAACGGCGATGAACATATTATTATTTGAATGTGACGTGAACCTCTTGCTGGCTTTGGGGTGCGCAGCCGGGATTATTGCTCTCGAGGATGAGGAATCAAACAACTTCTTAAGCCCAGAACGATATTATATATTGAATAACTTGTAATATGATTACTTTACATATTAATTCTTTCCCTTGACCATTCGTCTTGACGCTTGGTCCAATTCTCCCAATTGTCTCTTTCGTTTTCTTCTTCGTCATTATTTCAAAGTTTTGGAACGTCAAGACAAACAGTTCACAATTAATGAGGCTTTATGCGAGTGGCCGGTCAAGTTTCCGACGCACCTGCCACACGCCGCCGCCTTATGAAAAAAAAAAAAATTTTTTACATTTGAGTACTAAGTCAAAATTTTTTTTTTTTTTTTTTTTTTATATAATATAAAACAACAAATATAACCTAGCTGTGCATTTACCTATCATGGCGATATAGATTTTTTTTTTTTTTTTTAATACCCCCCTTGATCTGTCTCTATGCAAAAGACAACGTGTAACTGTTATACCTAATCCAACCAAATTTATGTCAACAAACACTTTACATAACAGTTATACGATGATGCTGGGCAAAAAACGCCATTAAAATAAGCACCAGTATCAGATTCGTTACCTAGCTAAACTTATGTATAACTAAATTAAATCAATCATTAAACACCAATTGACCCCAGGCAACAAATTGGGTGAAAGTCCTGCTTTGTTGTAACTGGAAGAAAATTCATCTTTAAGTATTAATCTTATATCAGTTAAATAATTGGTCAATCAAGCTATCGGTGACCATCTGATCACATCTATTGATTATTTAGATAAAATAATCACAAACGAACTTCCCAAGTTCGATTGAACCAAATGCCAAACTGTCTGCTTAATCACAGAGTTATATTTATAATTCAAAACAATAATACACCCGTTTTTGTTTGCCTAGTGCTCTATGGCATCAACATTGTAGGACATTTCTTCGCCGTGTGGTTGTACATGCAAAGACAAACAACATTTTAGAATCAGATCTAAAACCATTAACCATCCCTAAATATACAACTGTTTACACGTCAGACTATTAACAACGTCGCCACTTCTTTTCTGGCATCACCTACTCCTAAAAAAAATAATTCTCATCAACTACTCATGTTTATCATGACTTAATTATAACATATGTTCATATAATAAAAATTCTCAACTACATAAAATTAAATACTAAGATATCGATATCTATTCGTCCATCCTTATAATAAACGGTTTCAATCTATTCGCATGAACAATCTGCCTCTGTCTTGAACCCACTTTCTTTATAATGAAGTTATTGTTATTCAACCTATTTTCAATTCGAAATGGCCCTAAAAACTTTCTACATAACTTCTTCGATATCCCCGACCTTCTCTTTGGATTAAAAAGTAAAACTTTCTGACCTATGTCATACGATACTTCAGTTGCTTTTTTGTCAAATAATAGTTTTTGTTTCGCTCGCGACTTGTCCAAATTTACTCTAACCCTTGTAAAAATGTTTTCTCTATTCTCTATTCTACTCGCGGTATTCTCATTCACTTTAATATTTAAATTAATTCCCGTATCCGATGGCAATTCTGGTTGTCTTGCAAAGACCAGAAAGTACGGTGACACCCGTGTCGATTCTTGTTTACTAATATTATATGCAAACGTAATTTGAGGTAAATATACCGACCAATCTGACCTATCATCTCGACCGTACTTGGCCATCATGCGCGACATAGTTGCATTTAATCGTTCTACCAACCCTAATGTCTGATGATGCATCGAAGTTGCAACTTTATGCACCGCCCCGAAGTTTGTAATCGTTTCTTGAACTAACGCCGACGTAAAAATTGACCCTTTATCCGTTATAATTTCTTTTACGGCCCCATGTATTGAAAAAATATTATTAATAAGGAAGTTCTTTATTTCAATCGCTGTGGCCTGTTTTACTGCCTTACTAATCGCATATTTTGAAAAACAATCTATTGCCAATATAATATATCTACTTCCATCCGTCGCATTATTTAACGGGCCTATCGTATCCACTTCTACCTTTTCAAATAACCTGTTTGTAACAATCGGTTGCAACGGCGCCACCCTATTTGACGTGCGCACTTCTTGACATACTTTACATGCTTTGATATAATTCTCTATTTTCTTATATGACTTTGGACAGCAGAATCTTGAATTAAATTTTTCTACTGTCTTCATCAAACCTAAATGACCTCCATATAATGGATCATCATGAATCTCACGCATAATTACTGGAAACAGTTCATCCGGAACTACCAGCAATCTTTTTATAACATTATTTTTTGTATTTAATTTATATAACATGCCGTTGTGTATAAAGAATCCTTTATATCTTTGTAAGTTTTCATCTATGATTTTATTTCTTAAAGATGAACAAAAATTATCGTTCATTTGAGCCCTTATTACTGGGTCTATTTCTAATTTGCAGATTTGCTCATTATTCTCTGTACATCTCATCCTAAATATTTGTAACCCGTCAGTGACTACGTGATCATCTTGACTTATTAACGGATTTCGACTCACGAACTCCGCATCCGAATCCGAATCCTGTTCTACAACTACTGAAGAGGATCTATCATTACAGGAAGGACGAATGCTACCAATATTCACTAACTCACTCACTTGTTGACGACTGATCTCACTCTGTTTAAGTGAGACCCGATATGAAGGTTTTTTCACAGGAACCTCGTTCGAAGTTTTTATTTTAATTGGGTTATTTCGGCACCCGCCTGGCCTAACCTTACCAAATGAGAATTGTGGCTTGTATTCTTCCACTAAGTCATGTAATTTATTATTATCACCTGTACTCAGATTTTTATTAATATTCATTTTATCTTTTGACACATTTAAATCAGGAAGAATACAAGTGTCCTTCTTATTTGACTCACAAATATTACTAACAAATAAATGATTATGTTTAAAAATATTAACAGACATTATTTCCTGTGTATCGATAACAGAAACTTTGCCTGGTCTAGCAACAAAACATATTTCATTGTAGTTTCTCAATGTTATTTTATTATTCACAAAATCTAGGGATGCCCCATTTTTGATTAAGAAATCTTGACCCAAAATCACTGGCCAACTGACATCTATTACCACATAAAAAAGTGTGTTATACACCACATTATTAATTATAACGTTGATATATGTTTTGCCTGCGACTGGTATAATCTTACCATCGGCCGTTTTTAAATTAATATTATCACATATATCTAAGGTTACTTTGTTCATTAATGCTACTTTCTTCGATAGCAAGGACACTGAAGCCCCACTATCTAATAAAGCAGGAATAGCACCCGAACTTAATTCTACTAAAATGACTGGTTCGGACTGACCATAATTATTCTTCTTGACGTCTTCTATGTTTGAGCGCCGCTGCGTACTCATTGCTGCGACGTGATGCTCGCCTACTCTCGTTGTCGACGACGCTGCATCACCAGCTGATTGAACCGGCATCGGCAGAGGTTCTCTGCTCCTTAAAAAGTACTGGCGGGGATTTGACTCCCGCCTTGGTGTTAACGAACCGCTTGGTGAATCATTGGGTGGAACCCGAGACACCGGGGATCGGTATTTACTATACGGAGTCGATTGATTGCTCCGAAATGGACTATTGGTCGGTCTGTTGGAGTCTCCTTGCTGCCCAGACCTCACTGCTACCGCATTCTCAACCTTAACCTTAAGATTGACTTCCCTTTCAATTTCTTTATCATATACTGATTGTAATTGTAAAACTGTGGCCTTTAATATATTTTTATCAGCACATACAACTGCAGCGAGCTTTGATTTGTAGAAACTATTACATTTCTTTGGAAAGCTCCTTACGAACGTATTGTCGTCAATTTTTCCCTTTTTGGCTATATTTGAAAGCTCGTAGTAAAATGAAACAATATTCTCCTCTGGCGCCTGTATCCTTTCATAGAATTTTTCCGTATAATTAGTACGGTTTGGGAATTCTGCTTTTAATGCAGTGATGAAGCTCTCGAAGCTATCACAATCTTCTATGATTGCTTTGTATAGGTGTAGCGCTGGTCCAGCCAGATACGCCGCCACAAATAATTTTTTTTCCTCATCCGAAGTGATTTTATTAATCACACAGATGATCTGGAATTGGTTGACAAAATCATCTACGGACTCATGCAATCCCGTGAATGCACTCATTTTTAATTAACTTTACATAGAAATACGACTTAGCTCTTTAAATGACTTCCTCTGAAGAGTTCGGCGCCTCCACCATGTGACGTGAGCCTCTTGCTGGCTTTGGGGTGCGCAGCCGGGATTATTGCTCTCGAGGATGAGGAATCAAACAACTTCTTAAGCCCAGAACGATATTATATATTGAATAACTTGTAATATGATTACTTTACATATTAATTCTTTCCCTTGACCATTCGTCTTGACGCTTGGTCCAATTCTCCCAATTGTCTCTTTCGTTTTCTTCTTCGTCATTATTTCAAAGTTTTGGAACGTCAAGACAAACAGTTCACAATTAATGAGGCTTTATGCGAGTGGCCGGTCAAGTTTCCGACGCACCTGCCACAGTAGCAACTTTTTGGACTGTATTATTATTATTTGAAACGGCGATGAAGGCATCGATCTCGCAATGGTGAGGTTGCGGGTTCGAATCCTACCCATTATACTACCGACGTGAACCCCCTTCCAACACAAGTATTTGAGCTTAGTTGGAGGGGTTAACAAGATTACTAGTAATGTGGGACCCAATCCCACATTGCTAGTTATCTTTTTATAAAAAAAAAGTAAATATGCCAGTAGATTGCATTACCTATTTTATACTAATCAGGTTATAGTAGGTGTTAAAATGTTTATAAGTTTGTACGCATTTTAACGTGTCTTTGAATGTATAATCATCAAAACGAATAGTAAAAGAACTTAAATGATTTGACTGGTAGTGGATACCGGCTACCAGACGGGGTAGTGACCCTGTCTGGTAAGCCGGAGGTCGTGGGTTCGATTCCCACCCAGGATAAAACTTTGTGTCTGGGTGTTATTTATCTATAACTAGCTGTCCCGCGCAACTTCGTATGCGTAAATTTTCCCCGTTTTTGCAACATTTCTCGTAGCTGCTCCGCTCCTATTAGTCGTAGCGCGATGTTATATAGCCTATAGCCTTCCTCGATAAATGGGCTATCCAACAAAAAAAGATTTTTTAAAATCGGAACAGCAGTTCCTGAGATTAGCGCGTTTAAACAAACAAACAAACTCTTCCGCTTTATAATATTAGTATAGATATGTATGTATTTAGAAATATATAAGTATGTTTATCAGGTGTCTGGGTTCCATAGTACAAGCTCTGCTTAGTTTGGGGGGATCAGATAGCGTTGCGTTAACTTGTGTGAGTTGTCCCAAGATATTATTATTATTTTAAGCGAACGTTATGACGTTCGCTTAAAATAATAATAATATCTTGCGATCATAATAATATAATCCTATGGGATTATATTATTATGATGGCAACAGTATTTATAATATGTCGTGTTATTAAGACTGCCAACCCCCCCCCCCCATAGGCAGCCTTAAAAATCTGTCAAAAGTGCGCGCGACTTACACTTGACCGCTTTCCCTGTCGTTATTTATCCTGGAATTCGCACATGGCCGGTGTTTTTTTTAAATATAAAATGACGATACCGGCGACTTTACAGACAAGTCACGGACACAAAGTACACCCAGACTCGGGACAACAATTTGTGAATCACACAAAGTGGTGTCTCGTTTGGGAATCGAACCCATGACCTCTTGCGTAGCAGTCGGACACACCCACCGCGCCGCCGAGGCATTTATTCTGTAGATGTTTGACGTCGATCTGTATTCTCCTGTAAAGATTTCGTTTGGATCGCCTCGTGTAATCTTTACTAATATTATAAAGCTGAAGAGTTTGTTTGTTTGTCTCGTCATCTCAGCAACTCGTCTCGTCCTGAAAAAAATATTTTTCTGTTGGGTAGCCCATTTATCGCGGAAGGCTAAATATCATCACGCTACGATCAATTGGAGCGGAGCAGCAATGAAAAATATTGCAAAAACGGGGGAAATTTGCTCATACGAAGTTGCGCGGGTCAGCTAGTTTATTATAAACTCTTCAGCTTTATAATAATAGTATAGATATTTTTATTTTATGCCCATATAACCCGTAACCACTTACTTTAATTATTAATATCTGCATTCTGTTTGTGAGACTGCATTCCATTTTTAGTGGGATAGGTGCATTCTTTGCATTTTTTTATGTAACATGAAGCTGAAGGATTTGTTTGTTTGTTTGTTTATTTGAATCAGCTAATCTTTGAAATTACTTGGCCTATTGTTATGAAATTTGGCATGGAGGTAGCTGAAAATTTACGAGAAAACAAATGCTAAAGAGTTTTAGATGCTATAACAGTACGCGGACAGATCAGCGAGGAACAGCTAGTCAATACTATCCATACTAATATTATAAATGTTTAACGCTCAAACAGCTAAACCGATTTAGATGAAATTTGGTATGGAGATAGTTTGGGTCCCGGGGAAGGACATAGGATAGTTTTTATCGCGATAACCGACAACCACGCGGGCGGAGACGCGGGCGAAAGCTAGTGTTCAATAAAACATGTTATGCCACAGTAGTCATCTATCGAACGTGATGCTACAGGTGGTATTTAGCAATGCAAACCTTGCCCTACTTTCAAACTACAAATCGTTTTATGAACTAGTTATTGTTGATTACTGCTGAAATTTTCACGTTGCGTAGCATACCGGCGTGCCATCAATCCTATACCGGAAAAACTTCTTACGTTCATATTTATTAGCTTGGTGACTCAACTACGAAAATTTACGAGGTGGCGTATAAGAAAACGTTTATTTTTGTAAATTAGCTGTTTTTTCAGTAAAAACAAAAGTGTAGAAATTCTTATAAAGCACACAGCATCATACATAATGGAATCAAAATTGTTAGAACCATTTTTGAGTCGTTTAAATTAAGCATTCCTGTTGATGTTATGGTTAGTCACCCTGACTGCTAATCCGGAGGTCGTGGGTTCGATCCCTACCCAGGATAAAACTTTGTGTGATGAGCACGATGGTTTATTCTGTCTGGGTGTAATTTATCTATAATATGTATGTAACGAAATAAATCAGTATTATATGGTTGCCACAGTACAAGCTCGGCCTAGTATGGTATCAAATGGCGCTGTGTGAGTTGTCCTAAGATATTATTAAATTATATTAGATTGTAGCTCCCGATTGTCTTTAGTATTAACACCATTTTTAGGGGATTACAGCACTGCTCCGAATTCTTAAAGTTTTCTTCTCTTTCGAAAGAAATTTTCCAAAGAATACTTTAAACAATTCAAAATCTGTTGCGTTGTTTAGAGATGAATTAAACACAAAAACACTCGCATGTGAGTTCAGGACGTCGATAGACTCTCCTAAAGACTAATCTTCTATATATATAAATTAATGTTTGTCTGTGTGTCCTCTATGCTTTTCGAGACCATTGATCAGATTGTGATGAAACTTTAGCAGAATGTTTTGGGAAGGCTGGCGAGTGTTCCTGGCTTTAAAAACCAGCGAAGCGTGGCCGAGTTCATCGTTTTAATAAATAAAAATAGCAGTTAAACTACCGACGATTAAATCCCGATTAAATTTAGTATATTGTTTATCGTTAATCATTATCGAATAGAAAAAAATGTGACGTCATATTTG
Source organism: Herminia tarsipennalis (assembly GCA_945859575.2). Classification (NCBI taxonomy): domain Eukaryota; kingdom Metazoa; phylum Arthropoda; class Insecta; order Lepidoptera; family Erebidae; genus Herminia; species Herminia tarsipennalis. Next base: position 21,785,885 of record OX243836.2, read on the forward strand.
TATGGGATCGTTATATAAAATCTGCGTTTTTACATTTCTTAAAGAGTTGTTGTTTTGATAAGTTGGAAACTAGCGTATTACCTAAAGCGAGATACGACTAGGTACGCTGTAACAACTTCGATGACTTAATCTTCATCATCAGCCTGTATTGGTCCATTGCTGGACACACCCGGGTATCGTTACCTAAGGTTGCAATCGACAATTCAACTCCATCTTGCAATTTTCTAGAGCAATATTTACAGGATTTAATGTTGTTGTGGCAGTGTTAAGATAGCCATAGTTCATCAGTGATGGGTTCAAGGAAGGGTGGGAGGAAACTTCGTGAAGGGTCTCCCTTTTCAAGCCTTTCGCCTTCAGCCTGTTCAGACTCAAATCAAACTCTGGTAATTAAAGTAATTAACACTGGTATTAGCACCAAACCTATATTTAAAGTACACTAAAATTCGAGTTAAATGTTTAACCCCGTACAAGGGCTTATCCAAAATTACAATACAATAGGTACCTATTTGATTAAAATAATAACCAGAGATTAAACTACTAAGGTTATGACTTTGTAGCTTGTTCGTCATAAAAGTTAAACAACAAGGTTTTATCATAAAATTATATCGCGACAAAAATATAAATAAAAAGCAATATGTAATAAAAAACCATTTATTTTTGATCCATATCAAAGTAATGTGTGGGTAATATTAAAAATTGTAATGCATGTACATTAGGTTTTAAAATATAGGAGACAGTACGCTATCGACTATCCATATCTGACCGCGGTATTTGCATGTCGATATATTCAGGGGCCCAGTGTTGGGCCCTGACACCGCATTCAAGGACACCGCCCACCCCTAATGACTTGTCCACCACAAGCGGTCGCTGTACAGAAAAAATATCTATTCATTTCCACTATCTAGCTCATACATCGACATATATCGATTGCCCTCGTTCCGATAACTTTGATGTTAACTATTTTAAAACAATTTTAATGTTCTATCTTGTCTTTGGAAGAGAAGTGGGATTTTGCATCCTGGGCTGGGTCTTAATAAACTTGGTACACGTTTGAACAGATTCAATCATCATGATTACTTCCATCCTAGCTTAATTATTTTGTGTTTACAACCAGTTTCGTCATGGTATTTGACCTTTATTGGTAAGTACTGTCTATGGAATTGGATACTAGCAACACTAGTACTAATTTCGTGTACCCTGCTTTTAAGGACAAGTTACTATATAGGCAGAACACGTACCTATCTCAGTTGACACCCTTAGGAGCTAAGACACCTTATCTCTTAAAGAAATACTAGATTACGTAGTTTTACTGCAGATTGATAGAAACATTTCTTCGCACCTTCTTGATTTTTTATCCTGATTTTATTCTTTATGCTTCAAGTCATAATCATACAAAGTACTGACACTAATAAAGCTTTGGTTTATTTTTTAATATTAGAATAGTTGATCAAACAATTTAACATAGTTATTTACCTACCCACAGTATCCTGTATCGATTAGATCTTTGTTTTCATTGAGTTCGGTTAAGGGACTTCCCAGTATAATTATGTAGGTCACAAGGTACTTCGGTCAGGTCACGCATCCATAACAAAAACGTCGATTTTATTGAGAATGTCACTTACAAATGCATTTATGAGACGATTTTATACGTCGACGTAATGCGTCAGTACCTACCTAATTAAAGTTACTTATGCAAATTTGATTAATTTTACGCATATTAAACTACATGTCGGCGTGTAACTTTGTAATGTAGTATTTAAGAATTCCAACACTACAAAACTGAGGCACAATGAATTATAAACTTAATTCTCACCGTATAATTACACTTATTGTCTATATTAGCGATCAAGAAAAACGTATCTAAATGATTAAAATTATAATTAAATTATATTAATTTTCATAACATTTTATTGTATTAAACTTCAGCCATTTAGCAATTCACTTCTCTGTTTGTAATAAGTACGTAGCAAATGAAAGACCTATTGTGGAACGTGTTTTGAGAAATGGTCAGTGTTCGCTGACGACGACGGTATGTTTACATAACATTCTTTTATAACAACGCAATTGTTTGGGCATTACCAGCGAATTGGATATTCATAACAACAAGTGTCAATAGAGAATTGTATGGTAAACCTGTGGAAGTAGCCAATGTCCGGTGAATCCATTCGTCGAAGTTTCTGATACTTGCTAATCTTGCTTGTACCTACACTATAATCATTTTAGTGAATAATTTATATTTACGTATACATTCGTAGTTGTGGCTGTGAAGGACTCGTGCAAGATTCAATTTTCTTTTTACTCGTTAGTCAGTGCTATAAACTTTATAAGAGAGATCAGCGATAACGCTGTCGGGAAACAGCAGCGGATTAAAACACAAAGGATTTTTTGACCGTCGCATCCGTTCCGTTTGCGTCACACGTACCTAGTTTGGGTTTCGTGTATAACTAGACTATATACATATATAGGTATCTCTCTCTCTTTCTTGTAACATGCAACATCCTAGAGTTTTTATGTATAAGAATACAATATTAGGACATCGTCTACGAAATTTAGGCGTGCAATGTTAACAATTGCCTACTTAGGCAACAGAAAACGCACAATATAACGACACTAAACGTGAACGTTTACACAAAATAAACGCCTGTTTTCTCGTGCGTATATGTGGCATAAAGACCATCGTTTTTGAATTGTCGTGTTACTACAGCAGCTCTAATCATGACAAAATCGTTTGCGAAAAGACTGAGGCACCGCGGAAAAAATCCTTTGAGAATATTGCCCAAATCAAACAACACATTTTTTTAACTTTGGCTTGTCAAGTCGTAATGTACCTTGTTCCATTTATAACTATAATATGTTAGCACCCATGTATATTGAATATGTTCACAATAAACCGGATCTAAATATTCAGGTTAAAGTCGCGGTTCGATGCGTTGTCTTCTCGGCTCGCGCTGTTTGAGTTCAACTGTAACCGCTAACCGTTTGCGCGAGAACTGAGACACTATAATTTGACTTACGACAGTATTGAAGGTCTTACTAAACTATGCTGCGGTTCTTCAAGAAAATTGTTAACGGCACTGCCACAGAATACCATTACCATTTGTATTAAAGCTTCAGTTGAGGATAGTAATATAGTTTCTAATAACCGTTGTAGAGAATGACGAGAATACATTGACAGACCAATTAGCACGCTTCGTAGACTAAAAAGGTTGTGTTGACAGTTGGAGTATTCTGTAGGGGAGGTTACAACATTCCAAGATCAAACTTACTAAAATATGAACGAGCTGTCTGTCAGTCGCAAGTTTAGAACCTAGGCAGTCGAACGAGCATTTTATATGATTCGTTTCATCACCACTGTTTGCAATTGGTAAAGCAAAAAAACGGGCTTGTTTTGAAGACTTGTGACTATCTCCAATCCGCTCAGAGTCCACGTGGTAGATGATGGCTTTACCTGAGGCTATGAATCTGATTATGAAAATGATCATCTAATTATTTATGTGCTTTTGTTCTACTTCCACTAACTTCACCTAAAAATAATTGGTTTTCTGCTGTTAGCGAACGGTAAAACTACTACTATTTCGATGTGGTATTTAATTTACTACTCAATACTTAGACCTTAAAGTTAACTTAATGATAATAAATAATTACATTGAGGATGTATCTTGTGCCACTGTTGGTAATAAACACAAAATTGTTATAGTTAAAAATGTGAGAGTTATGACTAAATTATTTTCAAAACGGCCGAACTTCCAATCACCTTCCATCTGGCCGAACTGCCATCTCCATTAATCCAGCTTCAAAAAGAAATGCATCCAAATCCATATATTTAGGGGTTACGATATTGCAGACAGATACACAGGTGAGCATTATAACATCCCTCTTTTTAGAGTTGAGGATTAATAACCCTTCTTTACAGTCGGATAAAAAGAAAGCACCGTTCCTTATCAAATATTCTAACGCGGTCATCAGATCCTTGCTTCTGACGTCAATTATGTCAGAACTAAGAAACAATTCCAAACTCCAGTTTTACAACCAATTTAAGAGTTCCACTTTCCACCTTCAAATTGGTTGTTACACACAGAATCCCATTACCATTTTGTATTAAAGCTTTAGTTTAGGATTGTAATGTAGTTTCTAATAACCGTTGTAGAGAATGACGGGGTTCGTCGACCAGAGTAAGTTAATTCTAATACATTGACAGACTAATTGGCACGCTTAGTAGACTAAATAGTCTTTTAAGATAGGTTGTGTTGACAGTTGGAGTTAAGCTCAATATTCAAATTAGGATGTAGAAGTAAAGTATTCTGCAACCAATTTAAGAGTTCCACTTTCCATCTTCATGCGCTGATCTTATTTAGGTACTTATCTGATCAGCTCGACGGCATCATCGTTATTTATTTTATGTTCCTATACATAGTTCTTAAACTCTATATTTATCGGTGACTGTTTTTCTTGGTGGCGGTGGTTCGTTTAAAACTTTTATAAAAATTGGTTCTGCCGTTTAAAGAGCATCGGAGATCAGGTCGGGGTTTTATATGTCAACCCATTATGCTTTATTACTTACTCGTATAAGTACCTATTTAGCATGATTACCTTGTTATTATATATTGATTTCGATCTGGTTCAGTTCATGATCTCCAAAAATCATTTGTTATGCGGGTATTTATTTTAATACGTATTTAAATATGGGTATAAATAATTGATGTAACATCCAATATTTGCGGTCGGTGTAGTTAAAATAACTATTTACTTTAATTGATGACGGAAAACGCCGTTTCTGTAAACATGTCTGACATTTATTTGATAGCCAAGTGGAATAATAAGGATAATTACTTATATATTATATTCCATATTTATGTGAAATATGTTTATTGATATTGGAGCTCGTCAAGGTTCTAAATTTATTGTGTTTGATGGAAAATATTGCCGTGTAATTATACCAGCCATGTTTTTGAATTGCACTATGTTAGTCCGTACGTTAAGGTGACATAATGCTGATGGTATTCAAATCAAAATTTAAAAAAATACGGGTAAAGTGATGTTGACATCATTCATATTTTTTTATACCACCCGTCAAAGTGAATATTTATGGTTCACTTAATGATACGGTATGAATGCCGGTCTTATGTTTAAATAATCTTGTTAATAGAATCCAAAATCTGCAAATCCGTATTCATCCATATTAATGTGAGTCTTTTTGTTACCTTTTCACAACTAAACGGATCTTCATGAAATTTGGTTGGGAGATAAATGATATCTTGGGTCCTAAAGGACATAGAACATTTTTTTATGTCCATAGCTATATATGCGAAAAATACTAAAAGTATTTCGACATTATACAGTGTATTATCATCGCACGACCATACAATAAAACTACAAAACTCCGAAAGTACAGAAACAAGGCTTCATACAAACCATCTCAGACCACTTTGTTCCGAGATTTTGAGTCCGTCAACAATGTGTATGTGTGTGTGTTGATCTAGCGATACACGTATTTAACTTTTCTTCTGTAGGTAGGTACTATCAATGTCTAGTTTTAGTCATAAACAGACAGGTCAAATAGACAAAAATATATAAAATAGAAACAAAAGAAGTAGGTATGTTAGTCTTAACGTCTCACTGTAAAGCTTTAATGTTTAATATTTAATATACAGGGGGATTTTTAATATAGGTACTAATTACCTCCCGCTCTTGGCTTCTTTACATTACAACAAATAACTTTGTAATATATTTTTTGAAAAAAAAAAAAAATTACAAATCAACCCTTCACTACCGGTAGGGTAATTTGTATTTTCTTCGTAAACGTTTGTGTGACAAAATTAGGTATTACTTTTATCACACAACTATTTGCTACACATCTGAGAGACCACGGAGTAAAATCGATGTTTCTTTGTTAGGTTTAGGGCCTAAACCTCACATTAAACACGATTTTACTCCAGTAAAATAGTCTCTAGGTGGCAAAGGTCATAACTCCAAAAACAAATTCGAGGTGATTAAAGGTTAATGTATTAAATATTTTCCAAAACGGATATTACAAAGTTGTTTAGTGTTATGTAAAAAAGCCACGATAGGGAGGTTATTAGTAAGTAGGTATACCTATTACAAACCATCCTGTATTATCACATCACACAACGTAAACAACTTATTCATTCGTCATAATTTACTGACGTCATAACCTCAATCTAGAATTTTCAGATTTGATCAAATGTTAATTTCGTAATTTTTATATAAATTAGCTTCTTATCTGATCTATTATTGTAATTTAAGATATGTAATGATAAGATTAGATTCGTAAGTCGTCCCTTCCGTAAAGTAAATGTAAATTTATATACAAAATATAAGTAGATATAACAAAGCATAGAACTATTTCCTGGTCAAAATTTACTATGAAAAATATAAACGCAATAATCGAGATTGCCCAGAAATTAGTTTTTGTGTCTGAGGTTTTATGCCTTTTCTCCCTTAGCCAAATCTCAATCTCAATGTGTCATGTCCAAACTAACCCGCCTGTTCCTTTTTAAAATTAACGGCAAATTACTTTTAAAAAAATATTAGCGGCCAGCACACGCGTTTGTTTCAAGTGGTTCAAGGAGTTATCGCTCATAGACCGCTGACGCAAAATACTGTTTTGCCTTTAATGACAGTGATACCAAACTTAATTTTGCGTATTAGCATACTCGTTGCTGTTCTTTATCAATTTGTTTAAAAATTTTAAACTGGTTTTGATACCTAAATGAACACAAATTGGATAAATTAGACATGTTACAATGTATTTTTATTTTGTTCTAAAATGTCATTTAGAAGTTCTGTTGAACTCAACATCACGTAAAGGCACGTCACCTTTATCTAGACTTAAAATAGGCAAGTCATTTGTATAGTAATTAAATAATAGGGTAGTTGATTGTGAGGTGAGTTAACTCTGTTTTAGTAAATGTCAAAATGACAAGCTCTGGAAATTGGTATCGAATAATACACTATGACGTCATAATATAAGTTGCTATCGTCAAATCATTTATTTGTAGTATTCGTTTTGATGATGATACCTAATTCAAAAACTTGTTATATAGCGAACGAACAGTAATCTTTAAAGTATTTTAAGATCTTCTATTGCTTGATTATTATAAAAAATATTTTTACTTAGGTACTGTAAGTAGTCCAAATTGTAGTAGGTAACTATTAAACGGTCGTAATCATATATGTTCGGTTGAGGAACATCATATCTGTTTAAGTCACAAAGGTCACATCATTTGCGATTGTAAAGAGAATTACACGTCAAATAAAATGGTTATCAGATGTAAAAATGCACGATCGTATTGGTGATAATAGCTATTATTTATACATAAGCTGGCTCGCAATCTATCCTGTCATTAGTACCCAAACTACCCATAAAGGTATAATATATGTAGGTTTTTGTCCCTGATTGTTATCTACATCGACATTGGTAATGATTTTGAAACTTATGCCATCATTATAATATTTTGCTTCACTGTTTTTTTTTCGCATTTTCGTTTTAGACGACACATAATATTTAAAAGTAGTCTATTTTGCAACATAATAATACTTGTAATTCAAGTTGATTTTAGCTCGAATTGAGTAAATAAAGGCATCCATTTTGATGACCTTACCTTGCATCGTATTCACATTATTGCTCCTGTCTATATATATTATGTAAATAAATATTAATTCACAAACAAACACATAGCTACCTATATAGTTGTATTTATGATGTGACTTTATAGCTCACAATGTAATAGTCAATTACTTAATATGTACTAACTAAATATGTATACTCACATACGAGTAGATAGTAATTACAAAATCTTTTGCAAATATGTAACGTTGGAAATATATAATTAAATTAAACGCGTCAAACTGTGACAATATTTGTTATGTTTCAAGGTAACACAAACATTTGTCAGCCGTAGAGCTCACCTGCCGTTCTTGAAGGATATGTATATTCATCGATTTTGGTGTCCAAAACTGTCGTAGTTCGTTACCCCGTTTTACATGAACTTTCTAACTTGTAAATAAGTAAGTAGTCACCTCGTAACGGGTACTGCACTTAATATAATTTAAAATACAAACGAGAGCGTTGCGGTTAGCTACTAGTCGCTAAATGATGCTAATGTTCTAATGGGTTCCGTAAACAAATGCAGGAGTAAAAACCGTTGACATCACGTGACACAGGATGCTCTAACACGAGCATACGACTGAACCATGTTTCTTTCTATTCGTTAAAGTTAATGAATGTGCGCAAGATTATAATTTATGTCCATATTCGTCAATTGTTTACCAGAGTTGAGCGTAGCTAGTCTCGAGGACAGGTCATATGTCAAGTTGCATGAATTATTAAGTTTAAAGTTTCGCAGTAAGTAATTGTTCGCGGGCGTCGTAGCTGATTTTCATTTTCTTTTTGAAAAGAAGTATAATAAGCGACCGTCAGTAAAACACTTGTCTTTATACCAGTTTGCGATATCCTTTGAATGGTATCTACATGTAGCAACGTTTATCGCATACGACTGTTTACATATTTTCAAAGTAACTATATTTATTTGATAAGTAAGCGTTTAATTACCTCAGTTTATTGATAAGGACACGCCGAGTGTTGAGTCGTAATCGTGTATTGCGCAGAAAACTCAGTAGGTAAATAAGTAAATTTGATTGAACACCTCATAATGTTTTATTCGGCTGGTAATATTCAATTTCCAACGCTGTTATGTAGTAGGTAAGTAGCAATATGTAACTGAATTACTTAGTACATAGTACCTATTGTGTAGAGGTGGATACTGTTTACATCTGTACAAATATTGGACTATTACAATCATTGGAGTTATTTGTATTCGTCATTATAATGTACCTAATTTTTCTGTGATTAATAATCTTCCTAATTAGGTAGGTTTGGACTTACCTTACTATTTGATTCTGCTGTTTTACTCCTAGAATTATCGTCATATTTTTTCAGCGAGGGTCACTGTTTTATAACCATTATTAAAATATATAGGTAATAAAGATAAAAAATATTTAAGTAGCCATAATCTTAGATAATAAATTTATCGTGATCGATCCACGCCTATCGTATTTAAATTATCATTTTAAAATATTGATAATGAATAATCCTTTCTTTATATCAAATGCAAATTTTCCGCGCCATCATTATTTGTCTTTCGCAAAAAGAAAAGGTGTGTATTATACAGAAAGTAGTACTGTATTTGTGTCCTTTTGTTACTACCACTGCTGTAAACTATCATCAATAAGGAATTCTTGCTCGTGATGAATCCTAGTTCGTCCGATAGAAATAATTTTCTTTGTGATTCTGATTTCTTGTGACGGTGACTCTGGTTTATCCAAAAGGAATATATTTCGAGAAAAAAAATTGTTAACAATATCAACAGAGCTTTTTGCTAGCACAATAAATTCTTCTAAAGCATTTTGCCAAATGTTTATTGAACAGGCTAATTTGACTCTATCTCTCTATATCATATTATTGTATTAGACGGTGATGAGGTGGAGTTGAACAAACAAATAATATAGATTTAATCTGTCCCATTAGTCCTTAGTACCAGGTGACCGAGCTTCGCCCGGTTTTTTTTAAACGAATCTTTCTAAAAATGAAACCTAGCTAAATCGATTTATCACCCCCGAAACACTGCTTACCAAATTTCATGAAAATCGCTGAAGCCGTAGCCGAGATTCAGATTATATATTTAGGTATATATATACAATAATTGCTCATTTAAAGGTAAGAGATAGGATATCCCGTAGTAGTATTGTCCCATAATGGTAGGTACAACAAAGTATTGGTATATGGAAAACAATGTTCTATCCAAAAAATAACGCTAACAATTCCCATCAGCTAAAAATTACTCCTATGGGATAAACGACAAGAAAAGAAGAATCTAAAATTAAAAGTATGAATGAAACTCGATGTTTCTTCGTACAAAAACGCAGATATGTGCGAAATTAATCAATTCCACGCTGATCAATATGAGTTTCAAGGGCTTATGGCGAAACAATTATTGTTCAGTTTCATGACTAGGGTTTTATTATTCAGTTCCATTTAAAAAGTTTTCTGTGTTCCTGATCAGCTTGAACTTTATCGATATTTCGTTTTATTGCACACAGTTGCTTAATCTATGCCTTATCTTAGGGTAGTCTGATAGAAGAATTTCCAGAAATCTAGATGTTATCCACATTGAGGGCGGCAACTTGGTGGTCACTGTGACATTAATAAAATTTATTTCTTGGATTCATATTTCACCCCAGAAAAAAGAGCACCCTGATTTCCTGAAAGAGTGGGGCCGGTTTATTGTAATTTTTCACTTGACAATTGATGAGTATGACATGTGATTGACATGTAGTGCAATATTGTAGGGTAGCCGGAAATATTGCTAAATTTACGACTACCTTCTAACTTATCACAATCGTATGTAATGATTGTAATAGTAGTTTCATTGTTAATATACCGTTTTTTGTTTAGAAGGTAGTCGCAAAATTTGTTATGTTATTAAATATACAAGAGGGATGCAAGATTCAATGACAATTAAGTACTTAAATCGAGAGATCAGCGAGGTTATTTTGAACAAATGAACTTAAATTTCTGTTTTTCATATGAATAAGTAAAACCGTTAAAATTAGGTGCAAATTCTGAAATTAATATTTTGAAAATTTGAACATACGTCTTTTTTACAATAGATAGGTATAGGTGTACCACGATCTGATGAAAAATGTGGAAGTTATAATTTAGAAATGGTTTAGGTCGAGACCTAATTGAACGAAAAAGTCTTGATAGTTGTATATTTTAATTCACACAACGGTTTATTATCAATTTTTGACTCAGTATAGCTAAAGATCCTTATTCTTCGAACAAAATAAATATTTTGCTCCGGCCACGTGAATGCCAGTTTTCGCATTGAATAATAACAATTCAAAACACACAAACATCAGTACTTTATTTTTTTCTTCTCGTTCCTCTCATCGACTGGCGGTTAGGAATCAGTTTGACATACTACCTACCGCTTTTTATTAAGTAATGTATTTACGTTTCAACAAAAAATCATCAAAGATCAAAAGAAGGAATCGGTCGTACTTTGACAACTGTCAGTTAACATTTCCAATGGTTTTTTTTTGACAACTTTAATACAAAATCGTTTCATAATATTCCGGTACATCTATACTAAGTACGCGTCCATTAAAATTGAATTTAAATAAGTAATAATACTTTTACCTACCTAATTAATTGAAAACAAATTAGCATAAGCTTAAATAAGTAAGTAATTAGTTACTGTTCTCAAGTTAGTGACATTGTTATGTTTTTATTGGGAATAAATAAATATCGTTAAACTTAATTGACTGTGGGCCAGTCTCAACGGATAAATGAACTTTAATGTTGTTTTTATTTGCTGTCTGTCGATCAAATCTGATCTGTCCTCCTGAAGGTTCAAGATCGACAACTCCTACAATTACATTGAAGTAGTAATATCGTGTCAGAGTTTAACGAGTGTACACATTAGCATATTATATCATAGAACTCATAGAATAACTTATACATTGTAATAATTAAGTGGTACGTACATATTATAGTCTGTACATATCTAAGTGCGCCACAATCTTATTGAACAGGATTGCGCCATAACCTCACAAAATTGACCACTCTCTAGAAAGAAACAACGCTACTTTGTGGACAATACCTGTCAAAGGCCGCACGTTTTTTTCTCTCTTTCACGCTTTGCAGACAATTTTTACTTTTTAATTGAAAGGGATGGCGCGGTCCAGGTCTATACGTCATTGGTACGCCAAGCATATCGAAATGTGACAGAAAATGAATGAAACCTACAATTACCTGGCCTTCAGAAGTTAAATTACACTATTCAAGTTTGCATACCTCAAAATTTGACGAATTACTTCTTATACACTAGGCAAGTGTTGCCTCTTTGTGTAGTTAACTATAGAACGTATAGTAATACGTGTCCTTGTAGGAAATTTGAATATAAACTTTAAAATATTTATTACGCAAATACAGGAATTTAAGAATAAGTAAATATAGAGATATTTGTATCTGACAGATGTATATCAAGATGATGTCGTATTGTTTTATTTTAGTCATTTTTTTTTTTAAACTGGTTTGACTGGACAAATATAAACTAGTATAGGTACTTAGATAAGTTTATACTAAGGAGGATATGTAATGTTCTAAAATTATTCAACATACAAAAATAACCCGTTCTAACAGGAAAACAATTTAAACTAAGTATAAACGATACAAGGTACAGCAATTTAACTATAGCGTATTTAGTATATACACAAAGTATCTATATAATAAGAATCATTAGCATCATTGTACTACAGTTTAGTCGCGCTTATGTGCTATGATCAAATGACAAAACAGAAATAGACAAAAACATTCCACAACGCACGAAACCATATAAAATGTTTATTACCATAAGTTTATTATTATATTTAAAAATAAAAGTACCTACTAAAGCAATAAGTAAGCAAAAATAATACACACACCAACAGTGTCGCAGCAAGACTTACACTCTATAAGTAGCTTTACGAATAACTAGTCACTTGATAACACTATCTGTTCAATTAGTATGTCAACAACTCTATCTGGCTTGTTATTAACAATACCTACTAATGAACATAATTATTAGTACAGTCAACTACAAAAATACAAATACACCAGAATAGAACGACTTTACTCATTGCTTTATTCATACTAAATGATTTAACGAATCATTTGTTTCTTTAAATTTATTCAAAGACTTTAAATTCCTAATTCGATATTTTCAACAATAATGGGAATGTACTGTAGTCACGCGGCATAAGATAGGTGACTATAAAAATAAATTATTTTGTGTGTTGACGGTTTTCTATATCATAAATTATTTTAACCAGCTATTGTTTTATACTGCTATTATCAGAGCCATTCGTTTCAGAATGCCTACGATAATTAGTTTCCGATTTCGATTGTGTTTTAATTGCTTGCGTGCGTGTTTAATAAATGTTGTTTTTACGCAAAGCTTGTACTGTGGTTTCAGTTGTTTGATAGCTTCTGTCCGAGGCATGTGAAGTAAGATACCTTACACATTATTACGACACGCGGGTAACTATGTGAACAGGTACGGCTTTATGAGAAAAACGTGAATTTTATTCGATGTACTCATGGAGTTATTGCAATTTTTAAATGTTATTGGTTTTTGTGAATTTTAATTTAAAATTGTCCAGTTATTGCTTAGATAGTTGATTTTTTTATGAGAAAGTGTTCGGTTGATCTGTTCAATTTTAATTAAGCATGTCAATTAGCAAATGCATTATGGCTTACGGCAATAATTAGTTATAATGCAAATGGCAATATTAGTTTACGGCATTAATCGTGCGAGTTGGCATTGTAGGCACGTACGGTCCCATAAAACTTGCTGCGACGTTATTTTTGTTATGCAAACAATGATAATGTCATATGCAAAATATGTTTTTTATTTGAAACATAAATGAAATTGGTATAGTTATTATTTATTTTGTCATAGATTGCAGTCGGCCGCAGTACTAGAGATCATGCTATCGACGTGGATCTTAGCCTTGAGGGGCCTGCAGCGAAGGTGTCCAGAAAGCAAGCGACCATTCGGCTGAGAAATAGTGGGGACTTCTTCATGTCGTCTGAAGGAAAAAGACCGATATTTGTAGACGGGAGGCCAGTGCTTCAGGGAAACAAAGTTAAATTAAATCACAACACTATCATTGAGGTAAATATTACTCGTGTCATTTGTTTTATTTGATATTATCGTGCCCACTGTTTAGTGCAAACTTGGTTTTTATTGCTCCATATTATTATTGTACCACATATAATGTTTGACTTTTAAAATTGTTGTACTAATGTTGTAATGAGCTACTATGGTTGGATAGCTAAGCTAATAGGGTAAATCTGAATCATTGTTTTGTCCCCTTTTTTCTTACAAAATAACTAAATCCTCCTATTAACCGTTTATGAATTAGGCGGTAAATGGATTTCAGTCGTAACATTTTATTACCCATAGAATTGTGATGTAGGCATGTAAGGTTTATCGATATGTGTATTTTGAATGTATTTTTATTTTATACAGATTGCCGGACTTCGTTTCATATTTCTGGTGAATCAAGACCTGATAAGCGCCATCCGCCAAGAAGCAGTGAAAGTGAACATACCTGTATAAATGATTATAATTCAATAATAAACGTATTTTACTGAGAACACATTTATTTGGTCAATTATAGAACAATTTTCAAAACTAGTTACCACTCGAAAATGTAATACATAATTACTTCCCATTAATTAACAATATAATTGTGTCACACTTAAGTTAACAAACACTCAATTTTAGAGCAAGTGTGTCCAATATTACTTCTATCACCATACATTATCACGTGCGTTACTGGCATATGAAGATATGCATTTAAATTTAAAAGATAAAACAAATATCTAATATTTTAAATCAGTTATAACTAATCCATAACCCTTAATTAAATAATTTAACCACAATAGAATATACTTATATACTATTAACTTAAAGTTATAACAATGGCCAACAAGTGCAGGAAAATAAAACAACAATCCACTCAAAAGTGCGTAACAAACATACAAGTATTGGAATTACGATGCGAGTTAAACTATGTATGGATAAATAAACGTGAAGTAATCAGTCATCAGTCATCGAGAGGAAGCGAAGACGGCAGATCCCCAGCACCATAGTGCAAACTTCGCGACCTCGTCTTCGCTTTCGCTCGCTATCGTCACATACACGTGGCTATATAAATCATAAATTTGGTAAATATTCAGCCTCAACATAACAATTTGAGGTTCCATGTCCAATCATCCTCACTGAACATAACTAATTAACGCGTCTTAACTTTACCTTTGTACATTTATTATCCATAAAACGTAAATTATAACTTACGATTAGTTTTCCATAATATATAAATTATGATCTACAAATAAATTAAACAGTTCAAACGATCACACAAAATTCATAACGCGTATTTAAAATATTTTCAGTACACTATTTTATTTAACCTACATTATAATATTTTTTCTACGAAGGCAACATTTTGCAAATACATGTATGCAGGACTTAAAAGCACGTATTTGGTATATTTATTGAACACCCTGTACATGATATCAAAATAGTGTATTTAATAATAAAATATATTTATAGGCACAATAAGGCAAAATATGAAAAGGTGAGCCTTGTTTATGAGATCAACAGATACTTCCGAAATGTTTATCGAATGGCCAAAAATGTATGAAGATATAACTGTATACCTAAATATTATACTTGATATTATATTATAATATCAATCAATACGACGCTAAAGGCACTGACTTTCTTTATAACATTGGTACCCTATTGAAAGACACTATAATTCTATAACTTCGCAACTTAGGTACGTATATGAAAATATACCAGACATACATTCTGGATGCAATATGAAGATAATCATTATTAAATTGGACATATTCATTACGACAGTCAACCTGTCCAATACCGTACCTATATCGGTAGCAATATGTTTCTGAGTAGGTATAAATTCAAAGTACCTATGTACACTTACTCAACATCTATTATTTCTGAGTATTGGCTTTGGTTATTTCACGCTTTAATTTTATTACCTACCTATGCTATGTTGTTTCACTGCAACATCATTACAAACAAAATTATTGAATGATATTGAACGAACATTTGCTTAAAAAATACATGTTAATATTACATGGTATTAATTATTAAAGTGTGCATATTTGTACTTTAACTAAACAATAGCTTAAACACATGCCACAGTCAAATCAATACACAGATATGATTTTAAACATGTGCTTACAATTTATGTGAGCAATATTGTTGACCGTACCTGTAACGGTATCAGTCGTTCTAACACTATATCAAATATCTTTGTCAAAACTACACAAAGTGATTATAGCTGCCTAGCTAAATATCATAAGTACATCAACTTTGTACCTGATGCTGGCGCAGCGCTCTTTGGACAAATGCTTGATCTTTGGCTTGCTGCTTATTGAACAAAAGATACAAAGATAATGCACCTCCACTCTCCACGCAACTCTTAAAGCACCTCAACGCGACACTACTCTCATCTTTTGGCGACGGAAGACAAAAGGAGGAATACAAAGTGTATTTATGGAATTGGAACGATTTCTTACTATGATATAAATAAAACTCTGATTAAATATACATGAAAATCTGATATAGAATATAGATAGCTTCTCTGTGAAATATAAAATATTTTATATATTATGTCTATATATTCCTTTTATTACTTCCGTTTCCGCACGAGTATTTACAAATGTAAAATCCGCCGCCAAAACACAAACGATAATAATTGCTAACTTACAAACAAATACATCCTGTAAATTTTTAAAAACATGTAATTACATCAAAATATCAGTATTACTTGAAAATAACAACAAGATAATACTCATCAATTATGGCTACCTAAAATGAAGGTGCATTTACATGTAATAAATAAGTATTCATTCTAATAAAACTAACAAAAATGGAATGACAGCAGGTAAAACGATATTATAAACTTTCAAACATATTAACAAAATACAGATCAGATCAAATTGCACTATCAAAACATTGTTTTATATCAATGTCTTTTTTATTTTCCATATCACACTTAGTACAGAATTTGGCTTCATTATACAAACTATACGGTAAATTAACATGGGTAACTTCTAAAATAAAATCTACAATGGAATCGTAGGAATGATAATACGAGACCTAAAATAGGGTGGGATCTATATCCATAACACGATAGCCAATATGGCTGTTTAACAAGATAGGTAAATCCAAGGAACCGAAACAAATAACCTACCTCAGTAGCTATGTTTCAATCTTATAGTATATTTGAGTCCTGTAGGTGGACAATCTGATATCGGTGGTGATATCACAAATTTAGCGCTGTTTGCAGACCTATATTTATAAAACTTTTCAGCTAAAACGTAAGTTCTTTTTCTGTGGCTATAAACAGCTTTAGTCTTATTTTTGATCGCCATTTTATCAATGAAATGGTTTTTTTCTATAAACACCCATGGTTGCCATTTTCTACCTGTTAGGTCTGGGTTAAATTCGTCTTTATTAGAAGTGCTAGCATAGTGAGAACCATTTTCGTTTTTCTTAATCACTACCTTAGGAATAGATTTTTTAGATTTCTTTGTCTTTTCTTTATGCTTTTTAAAATGGATTTCGTCTATGCTTTTGAGGACGTCTTCAAATTTGGGTTTTGGTTTTTTTGAAATCCTAGGAACTGGAATGTTTTGTTTACATACTTTTGGTTTATCTTTGGATTTTTTTAGTTGTTTTAGTTTCATAAGACTGTGCTGAGGCAATGAAAGTTTAACTTTGAGGTCGCGCATAGATTCTTTGAGCGGTGGAATATATTTTTGCGCCGCCTTTGTTAATAAAGGACGATGCGTAGGAAAATTAGAATGGGATTGTACATAATGTTTATCTTCAGTAAACTTACAACTTGATCTTGTAGTATCCCTACTAATATCGTTAATTTGTGATATTCTAGAACCCTTGTAATTTGTTATCTTCAATAATATGGAAGAGTTTTTCTCCTCGGATGTTGTTGATGACACTTCAGGTGAACTAGACGTATAGCTTGTATTGTCATCGTTCTCTTTATAAGTAAAAACATTATCTACGCTAGATTCGCAAGAATGTACGATACTTTCTTGGGGTTTTTTCAATAATTTCCCCATTGTCACATTTTCGTGTTTCTCGATTACTGTGTCTACAATATCTAAAGGGTTAGCGTTACTTAATAGTGGAGATTTGCTTACCACGTCCATATTTTCTTTGTTATCTATGGTTTCTTTAACGTTTATGATTCTAGGTGAAAATACGGGTTCTATATAATCAGGCACATATGGCGAAACGTATGGGGGCTCCCGGTCATTGGATTCTGATAGAATTTTTTCTAAAGAATCGTTATCATAATATTCGCCAGAAATTAGAGATTCCCTTTGTACTAAAGTTTTGTTAACATCCATTTGTGGAGTGTTGTAAAGGGTTTCTACAAATTGGGCATCATCATTGCACATTTTATCACCGTATATATATTTAACTTTATCAGTATGCTCACTGCTGCTAAAAACACCAGATTCATCATTGTCTGATAATTCATCATCTTTAGGCGATGACGACCCACTTATTTCAATGTCTTCTGCTATATCATCACTAATAACTGTTTCAACACATGCCACGTCTTCTACCCAAGACTCTTCAACTTTATCGTCTTCATCTTGCATTACATAAGAATCTGAATATTCTTCACACTGATCTGGTTCTTCAGTTGTTATGACTTCTGTCATTAACTCGGAGTTATCTTCGTGTTTTGTGCAGTCATTGTGAATCTCTGCCAGACATTCTTCAGGCAGTTCTGTGTAACATATTTTTTCTTGGTCATCATTTTCTTCTTCTGCTATAATACAGCTATTGTCTATCAATATACAAAACGATACATTTTCTTCATTATAAATCGAAGAGATAGAATTACGTCGATTACTTTGTATGATATTACACAGATTTTGAGCCAACGTGTCATTATCTAAATTATTCATTTTTCTGCGTTTAAATGGCCAAATAAAATGAACACTTTCTTCATTTTCTTGAGGCTGTTGATGTTTATCACTATTATAGATACTGAGCGCGGAATCAGACAACGATCTTTTTAGGAGCTGGCGATTTTTATTGAAAAAAATAGGATCACTAGTTTGAAGGTTTGTACTAGAAATTTCATTAAGCTCTGCAGTAGCCGACGGTTCTAACTCTGAATTGTTGCAGTCTGGTCGTTTATCGGGTTCTTCAAATACTTCGACTTCATCCAACTGTCCAGGTACTTCATCTTCGTTAGATTGTTTATGACTTTTTTGATGATGGACTGAATCTTTGTACGCATCATCATTGCAATCAGAAGTATTATCCCATGGCCCAAGTATGTTATCATTAAAATTTGACTGTCTATCCCATTGCTCAAGAATTTCAGCATCCGAATCATATTCCTTGTCCCATTGCTCAGCTATTTCGTCATTACCGTGAGACTGTTGGTCCATATGTCCCGGTATTTCATCACCGCAAATAGACTTCTTATCCCAATCCTTTTTAATTGGTTGTGGCGAATAACATGAATCCCGTTGAAGATTAGAAAGGGAATCGATCAATTTGTCAGAATTATTTGTTAAATTGTGGGTAGTGTCATTTAAAATAGTAGGCCCCATCAAAGATATGCAAATGTTTTTATTAATATCTTCAGCGTTATTCATACCTTCTACCTGAGAGTCAGGTTCTTCTTTTTCGTGGAATGGGCTTGGTTCATTATGTTTATTACGTTCAATAATATTTTTATCTTTAGTGATACATGTATCATCATGAACATTATCATGATCGGTTTTTGAATCATTTTCTCTGGCCAAGCCATCACTTGGATTCAAGTTTGGGGTTTCAACCAAGCATTTTTCAATATTCGGCAAGATGCAATTATCCGCTTCATCATCGATTTTTGAAACATTTTCTATGGCCAAGCCATCACTTGGATTCAACTTTGGAGTTTCAATCAAGCAATTTTCAATATTCGGCAAGATGCAATTATCCGCTCCATCATCGATTCTTGAAACATTTTCTATGGTCAAGCCATCACTTGGATTCAAGTTTGGAGTCTCAACCAAGCAATTTTCAATATTCGGCAAGACGCAATTATCCGCTCCATCATCGATTCTTGAAACATTTTCTATGGTCAAGCCATCACTTGGATTCAAGTTTGGAGTCTCAACCAAGCAATTTTCAATATTCGGCAAGATGCAATTATCCGCATTATGTGCTTCACTGTTACTTTGATGCATTTCACTATTATCAAAACCACAAGAATCTTCGATTTCAGGTAATCCATAATGATTACTATTTTTATCCTCGACATTTGACTTTTCGATACCAATATTACCTTCGCAAAACATTATTAGCTTTTGTATCCAAGGCGAATACATTTCCTTACTACCATACGTCAAATATCTAATGCGCCGGTGAACAACGCTTAACTCTTCTGTAATCGATTTTTCGGAGCAAGTTGTCTCAACTGACGTTACTTTATCATTTGTAAGGAATATATGTTTAGGGTTATTATCATCAATATTGATATTATCTTTTGGCTCATCTGATATGTCTTCAAGAAAATCTAACGAGTCATTTTCTTTTTCGACGTCACAGTTAGTCTTGTTCGTGACGATATCATTTAAAGGCAAATAAGTTTCTTGAAGGGTAGTCAGTGATTGATTCTTATTATTTGGAGATGGTAAATTAAAACTGGATTCAGTTGGTGTTTCGTTAGAGTATAAGTCATTATCTTGACCACGCGCCTCTATGTTATTGGGAACAGATAAATTAAAATTAGAATCATTTTCTACTTTGGTATGCTTTGGCATATCTTGGGTAAGTGTTACTATATTATTTGGAGAATGTGCTTTCAAATTAGAATCATCTGCTTTTTCTTCTATCGTAGTAACCTTAGATGGATCATTATCTCTATTATTAGTAAATTCTATATTATTTGAAGATATATCAAAGCTAGCATAATTTTCTTCGTTATTTGCTTTTAATGCACAATCATCTCTGTTATCCGTTGCAACATTGTTTGGAGATTTATCAAAATTTGAACCAATGTCACATTCAGTAGCGTCTATTAATGCATCAGTAGGGCTATGTACTGGGATATTATTCGAGGAAGGAAAATTAAGAGCGTCTGATATTCGCTCAGTGTCTGATATTCGATCTGTGTCTGAATGATAATCATCTCCGATGGGGCTACCAATACTGCTTAGAGGTGATAAAACTAAATTAATATCATTTTTTTGTAAGATATTTTCCGATTGATAAAAATTATTATTTAACATTTCTTGATTTGGTAGCTCACAGTCTATTTTTTCAGTGACTTCAAATATAGGTGACTCTTTTGCATGACTACACTGACTGTCTTTGGGAGTAACAGTATCTGTTTTAGATTCAACGTCCTCATTCACCGTTTCACACCCTGCGTCATTTTCTTTGAACTCTTCATTACTGGTTGTATCATTATTGACCCCACATTTTTGGTTTATTTTCTTATGGCCATTAACAGCTTGATTTTTTTCATCGTTTACTTCGCCTTCTGTAAGATTACTCTTGTTTTCTTCCAAACATATTCTTAAAGTGTCATTGTTTTTGGTAAAATAATTGTCGCTTTCAGCAGTGCGCTCAAGTTCTGCGGGAGGTGTCACAAACTCTACAGGTAACAAGGAATTGGTACTAATATCATTAAATTCTTTCACAGGTGCTACGGATGACATATAATCATCTTCATTATTTATCTCATTAACGTTAGGTGTAGGCAAATATTCGCTCTTTTCGAAAATATGATCGGGTCGCAGGGTATCAATTGAATTTACAATTTCTATGTCATTTGAATTACTGAAAGATTTTGGTGACTTGGCCTCCGTATGTATGTCACCTGTAGGGCTTGAAATAATATTTTCATCTAGTTTATCATGATCAATGTAAGCATGTTGAGTATTTTGATCACTATCAGAAAATAAAGGTAGTTGAGTTAATTGTTTATCTGTAGATTGATTTACATTGCTACTGTTATTTTTTAAGATATCTATTTCGTGGCTATTTTTTATCCCAAGACACTCAACATTATCATTAGAAGTATTTTTATTTAGACTAAAGTCTATAGCGATTTCAATGGATGAATTTAATTCTTTATCTACAACTAGTTGTTTATTGGTTTTATCTATGTTTTCTGTAATATTTACTTGTGAAGTTAAATTCATTGGAGTTTGTTGAACGTCACACATCTGTTTATTTAAGCAATGCGGCGAAAAAACGGAATGTTCTTCATAATTTTTAGAATTTTCTGGATTTTTTATGATTACACTGTCAGTTCTCACAGCATTGAGATTATCCTTGGAACCTGATAAATGCGCTTTAGACTTACGATATTTACTTAATTTCGAAAATTCTTTTTCTGAATCTATTGGAGATTTTATAAAATCATTTTCCCGCGTTAATGAATTCATATCATTAAGCTTGTCTTTGTTTTGTCTATCAGAATTATCTAATACTTCTAAGGAAGGTAAATCCTTCAAAGAAGATGATAAAACAGTAGAATCTCTTTTATTTGCATTTATAAATTGTTGGTTAACCTCAGGGAAATTTAACTCAATATCATTATCAAGTCTGGGTAGAGAAGCAAGACATAAACCTGAATTACTCTCTAAATCTTGTAAACTGTAACTATTTTTAATTGAATCTATACCATTACTATCAGAAAACTGAGTATTAATCATTTTACAACTTGGTATTCTACCAGGCTCATTGTTAATATTCATTCTGTGATCTTTCCTTTTCATAATGTTACAATCCATGTTTTCATCTATACTATTAAGCCTAGGTGATTTTAACATAACAGGATTTGTTACTTTCTCTATGGCTCTTTCTGCTAATATATTTTGAACAGGAGTAGCAACTTCCACATTTAACATTTTAGGGCTACAAGGTTTTATTTCAAAGTTGCAACCCACTTCTTTGTGAATAACAGACTGACTGATTTTAGCTTCAACATCTAAAGGCGATAAAGGTCTTGGTGGCACTACACCAGTTGCCTGCTTTATGGGAATTTTAGGGCCTTTAGGTGGCATTTTGAAATCTTTATGATTAGAAGGAGAGATCTTATAGTTAGGCATATTGGAAGATTCAATTGCTTCTTCAAACTGGTTCAGAAGCTCGAGGTGGTTGTAACCTTTGATATTCTCAGGCAACTTGGAAACTTTTTGAATATGTTCATATTTACCAAGTTCCTCACTTGGGACATTTACCAAACCAAGGACATAAAGTTGTTCTTGGTTTTGTTGGCTAATGCCTTCATGTGATTTACTAAAGCTATTACCACCTTTAGGGCCAGTCTGGACAATAATTTCTTTTGCAATATTTTCCTCTGTTTCTTCATCCCCTTCATTCCACATTTGCAAAAATTGTCTAACATCTATATTCTTTTTCTCTTTCGAATTATGACTTGAGCTTAAATCAGATTTTGACATCATTGATGAAGTTCTAATTATTGGTCCAAATCTATTATCATAATATTTTCGAATATAGTCATTTGGTATTCTGTTAATGCTAGAATCCATACTTCGGACACTTGCACTAGATGACTGGCTCACATAACCACAGTCTTCTTGAGAAGTTCCAATAGTTTGTGAGGTGTCATTGCTAGCAGTAGAATCAGTAGGTGAAATAGCTAATGTGTTAGGTGAAAACACTGATGGGTGTCTAACCATTGGATTATGCATGTTTATATTAGGATCCATGCCTCTATAATGAGCCTGCAAATATTCATAGTTTTTCATTTGTTGACTATCTTTTTTGTAATATGGATTTTGGGGAATATTATGCATATTTATTGAAGGATAGTTAGGCATTATTACTTGACTCTTCATTGGGTGCATTCTTCCCATTTCATTGATAAGATAGCTTTCTGACGGAGGATACATTTTAGGTCGACCATTTTCATATTCAATGTAAGCTTTTGCATTATCATAAGGTAGTTTATTGGGAGGCATATTTTTAATATGACCATCAGGTGGGTATGAATGTATTTTATTTTGAGGACAATTTCCAAGAACTGATCCATAATTTGGATGAATTATTTGGTTGCGATAAGGTTGCATGTTATACACACCCTGTTGATTTCTTTGATAACCTTCCATAACAGGTTCAGAAACTCTATCTAGATATTTAATTTGAGGATATGGAGCATATGGATGAGGAGGTACACTTTTTTGCAAGTCATATTTATGAGAAGGGAATGCAGGCGGTGGATGGAATGAATTTGCATAGTTACTAATATAATCATACCTTTGTTGAGGAACTCGTTCCTTTACAGTTGGGTAGGGCTTGAAACGAATATTTCCTTCTTGGTGATAAAAAGGATCAGCATAAACATAACTTGGTTCTTCAGGAACTGTTCTATTAGGTCGCTGTGCCACTGGCCGCGGACCAGCACAGCTGGAGTAATCTTGATACTGATATAGTTCAGGAGCACCATATGCCCTTGACGGACGTATATTAACACTACCAGGAGGCCACCCATGAGGAGCTGTTCGTGTAAGAGTTGGATTCACACTAGGTAAACACATCTCTGGGTTTCTAACATTTTTTTGTTCAGTACTAGTTGGATAAACACTATAAGGCACTTCACAAAACTTTGCCTCTGGGGGCACATTTAATTTAATATTTTTAGGTAATATGTTGCTTCTCTCCGACATTGGAGCATAGTTGGTGTCATCACTGATTTTCACTGAGTTGTATGATGGTGGCACCATAATACGTTGCATGTTTTCTTGGTATGTTTGCCTTGGAGATATATTTCTTGTTGGATTTTGAAAATTGGCCAACTTATGGGGGTATTCTGGTGGTCGACGTGTGTGATATGTATTTTCCATGCATGGCCATGTTTCAGTCGGACCTTTTTTTAAATACGCTTCGTTGGATGCGGACGGAGGCACAACTCTATCCGGACCTATGACGGCGCACGGTCGCGCGCTTTGTACATCCACTTTGCCCAATGAGTTAGATCCGATATCTTGATATGGTTTATTTCTGTCACACTGAAGTGCGATGCCGCCGCTCTGAGAGTACTTGCTGCCATCATTGTTGCGTTCACTCAGAGCAGACTCTGTCCTCAAGTCTTTAGCATCCATGGCCATGGTAACCTGGATACATGATCGCATGCGGCGTAAACATTTTTCAGTGGTGGGCCAATACCAACTTCTTGGAATAACTCAAAATGCAGAGGTTGCGAAAAACCTTATCCATTCTGAAATATAAACAAAATAATAATTATTTGCAATGACAACTGTCAAAACAATATGCCACATAGGCCCCACAAATTTAGTGAAGAAAACTAAACACATGGAGTATTAATAAGAAATATAATATGTACCTTTTAGATTTCATAAAATTTTACGAAACATCAATAATATTTCCAAGGAAACACCGATTTATTACGTTTTGATGTCGCCCATGAAGTATAGTGTTGCCATACTGTATAAAAATAACAGTGTTGTTGCTCAACTGAAACTGTTCATAGAGAATTAAAACAAATTAGTCGATTAATTGGTATATTTAGTAGCAGAGGTTAATGATTTTATGAATGAATGTTAAATCTAAACAATGTTATTGAATAGTAACTTAAAAAGTGTGTGTTACCGTGTCGCCCAGCAGAATGTTGTCTCCTTTCAAGATTTGAATGATATATATCAATTTTTATTTATTTATTTTTACAATGGAACGCCTCAGAGCGAGGTGGTAACGCCTCATTTTTTTCGTGCGTTCAGCCGGCTCAATCGAATTCTAAGACGTTGTCACGTCAAAAAAATAAGTACTATAAAGAGCACAAATTACCATTTAATCATGTTAAAAAATATATAATATTTCACTAAGTATATTGCGAGATTTAACCATCAGCAAAACGTTACTCCAGCAAAAACTTAAATGACATGAGAACTATACGATGCACAAATAAAGCTTTTGAATGCCAATTTTGCACAAATTAAAAGCTATCTTCCTATCTATTTTATATTCCGAAAGGTCCGTAGCGAAAAAATAATTTTGTTAAAGTAACATTACTCGAGCAGAATTTATTTTTCTTTGATAACACAAAAACGACTGAATGCACAAATTTAAAAAGTTATGCACATTTCAACGACATGTTGCACTGAAATTCTGTATCATTCATATTCTGAAAGGAAACAACATTCTGCGGGGGTAACGGACAACTCTTCTGCCTTCTCGAACGCTGCTAGTGCGTCTTTCGGTGATGAATGCCATTACTACCAGTACACTTTGTTCCTTGACAGCCGTCGTCGGACTCCTCTGTTCATTTTCCAAAGTAAGGTGGCCGCGCTTGAACTCGCTTTGCCAACGGTAAGGTCCTTCATCCATAAAAACCATCAGGATTTGACTCATCAGGATTTGGCCAACGTGAATGTGAACAACATGAGATACGATGATTTAATTTAGCTCTCGAAAAAATGTAGTGGGAAATTCAATTGAAGAATGGTATTTTTTATCTATAAATAACCAAATTTTTCAAAATAATATAAGTGGCCAGTGCCTTACTCATGAAACATTCTAAGTGGCCTGGTAAAGATAAATGTCAGTATTCATTCCTGTAGTTTTTTTGTTACAAAATTTAGCTCTAAAATCTATTTGACCAATGTAGGTTCAGGTTCCCTACCTGAACCTACATTATGGTCAAAACGACTTTTGCAAAATTGTATAAAGGATTAAAAAAGACATTACTATTACTCGATATATTACTACTATAGAATAGAATAGAAAGATTTTTATTTAGTACACAGAATACACAAAGACATTATTTTAATATAACAGGGAAAGTTAAGCAGAAGATAAACAAAAACAAACAAAAATAAAACAGGAAAATAATATATATAAAAATAACACAATAGACAAAAAGAAAACAGACACAAATAGTACAAATGAATAACAGGGAACAGAAGAAATAAAAAACAGAAGCAATACACAGTCAAACATATCAATTTAACATTAGCCGCGTACCACGTGTCACAAAGTTTACCAAATAAGATAAGATAGATAAAATTATTATTACGAAAATATTTTTTACAAAAACATATACATAAAATTAGGTAGCAGATACATATTAACGTCAATTAATAATATCTTAGAACAACACACACGGTCATCTGATCCCAAACTAGGCAGAGCCTGTACTATGGCAACCAGACAACTGATAAACATACCTACATTTTAATAACTAAAAATGTTTAAAGTTCATAAAAAGTAACTAATATAGGGATAACAACAGGGTGCCTGTACTAGGGTAAACCTGTGACACAGGCGTAGGGGGCTTGTAGTAAACTATTAGAACCTATTTAAATATATATCTATAAATAAAATATGTACTTAGGTTAGTACTTATAGGTATATTTAGGTAACAAATAAAATATAATTAATTAGCCATGTTTATATCATATTATGACGCATTTAGGTGTCCTCATTATAGTCTATGCTATATAAATAATTAGATTCAGCAATCTTTTTCGCCGGACATTCTGAGTCACCTGTTTTGTGATCGCTTAGTTTTTTAAAACGTACGCAAGTTGCACATTTTGGCGAGTCATTTTTCTTCACTCATTTGCCTGGTGACCTAGTTCACCGCACTGTCCGCACGTGTATGTTGCTTCGCGACAAGTTCGAGCTGCGTGTCCATATTGTTGGCATTTGAAGCATCTGGTCACTAACGTGAAGTCCCGAACTGGGCAGGACGTCCAATTGATAAATACACGATCTTGATTTATAAGGGCCTTTCTTAAGCTAGCCGACACTACCAGTACAAAATTGCATGTAGGTGCGTCTTTTCTTCCCGATTTGTGACTTAACTTCATAGAGGACATGTACGATTCACGCGTTAGGTTTGGTATCTTGTCAGTTAGGTTGTGCTCAAATATGCAGTCAAACACTTCCTGGTCACGTAGAGGAGCTGGAACTCCGATGACTGTGATTCTAGGTCTTCTTTTATGCGGCTCTTCCACCTTCAGCCCGGAACTGGTTAGCTGGGTCGACTTACGAAGTTTCTCTATATCGTCCTTTGTTTCAGTGCTGATAATTACGCCGCCGTTCTTGGTCCTACGTAGTCCTCTTACATGCAATTTTAGTTGCTCTGGGCAGATAATTTTTTGGACTAGAGATTTAGTGTCGTCACTGGATTTTTGTCCATCTTTTGGGTATATTGCTATTGAGCTGAAACTTTTAGGCCGCAGAATATTATTATTACGGGTCTTGACCATTTCGGCAAAGGACAGCTTGTCTTGACTTACTGGTTTATTGCAGGTTTCTTCCATGGTCTGCTTGATAGATTTTTTGAAATCATTAAGGCATCCAGCTAGGTCCTGGTTTTCCTTCAAGGCTTCTAGTGAAGTATGAATTAAAATAGCTTTTTCCTTTAATGATTGATAGTGCACAGCCATTTGAGAGACTCCATTTCCCACCTTTCGCGCAATAGTATTTATCCTTAGCTTTTGCTCTGAGTTCAGTTTCCCGTCTGCAGCAATCTGACATACCTCATTCAGACATTGTTCAATTGATGTCATCCAGTGCTTGATATCGCTGGTCCTCAAGGCTTCAACGGTGAGATTTTGGTCTGTTGAGACTGAGGTGTGCTGGGAGGGCTGCGAGGGCTACTTTCCATAGTAGCCATAGTTTGATTTACTCGATTGTCATACTAAAATTTACTTATTCACTATAAATTGCAAGTGTGTAGTAATCTAGGTCACTGATTTTAATAAACATGTATAAATAATGCTAATATTAAAACGCACGTCTGTTCACTACAAAACTCGGCAAAAATTCTCCAACCAGCCAACCCAACTCAGCTTCCGTCAGACACCGAAAAAGGTCTGACACTGATATTCTGCTGGGCCCTTTGCCACGTTTCGGACGCCCAGTAAGTCTGTGTGCCTATGTATGTGTGTGTGGTTAGGTGCGTGTGTGTATGCTCTTTAATCCCTTGTGTGCTTTACCCCAGCATAATGTTGTCTCCTTTCAGCATATGAATGATACAGATTTCCAGTAAAAAATGCCGTTGAAATGTGCGCAACTTTTTAAATTTGTGCATCTAGTCGTTTCTGAGTTATTCAAGAAAAATAAAATCTGCTGAAGTAACGTTACCCTAGCAGATGATTTTTTGGATATAAAATAGTTTGGAAGATAGCTATTAATTTGCGCGAAATGGTTTTCATGATAATTGAGTTTTTGCAGGCGTAATGTTTTGCTGATGGCTAGATCTCGCAAACTGCTTAGTTTACTAGTTATGAGACACATTTTTGAAAAGGAAATTAGCTGCTAGTTTCCAAACTATAAGACCTAGAAATCCAATGATGGTTTTTGTTTATACATCTCATTTATTCTCATAATCCTACAAAACTTCAAAAACCTGCTTCAACCTATTTATGATTCATAACGAATATTATGTTACAACCGATAAAGTTATTGAGATCTCGCAGATCTAGCCATCAGCATAACGTAACTCTAGCAAAAACTCAAATAACATGAAAACCATACGATGCACAAATTAAGCTTTTGCATGTACATTTCGCACAAATTAAAGGCTGTCTTTCTATTTATTTTATACCCAGATAAGTCCTTTACGAAAAAAAAGTAATGAATCATTAAAGGATCTATTTTTCTTGAATAACTGAAAAATGACTGGAAAAACGAATTTAAAAAGTTGCGCACATTTCAACGGTATGTTGCACTGAAAATATGTATCATTCTTATCCTGAAAGAAGATAACATTCTGCTGGGGTAACTATTATATAAATTCGAAATTATAAGAAACTAAACTTGTAACTAGCGAATGCACAGAATAGCCAAATCATTGACCGCACGAGTTTTTCTCTCTTTCACGCTTTGCAGTCAATATTTACTTTTTATTTGAAAAGGATGCCCTACCCAGTATTATCCGCGGAAAAAAAACCTCTGTGACTCTGTGACTGTCTTGTCAATTGTCAAACTGACATTGACATGGTTGATTGATTTGATGACAGATAGAAGAATTCAATTTTCAGTTGATTGCGTTTGCGTGCCAGAATAAAAATAATTTGATTCTGCTAATCGTTTTGTCTGCAACGGGAAGACCGCAATGAAATTTCTATCTGTTAGTTTTCTGCTAACAATAATTTTTGCAGTTTATGTTATCAATACAATATGGACTTTAGCTGAAATATTTATACCGCCGGAATGCACTCGTGGCGCGAGCTGTTTTGCATCTTATTTAACTTCTAATCCAGTGCAGAACTTAGTTCTCTTTACTTCTGTATACGAGCATCCAAATTTACAAGCAGGTTCAGCAGGGAGCGTGACTAAAGTGCATATATCCCAAAATTTTGACTACCGAAAACCGGCGACTTTGTAAGTATGAGACTTATTTTATTATATGAAAAAATGAATTAAAGAGATATCCTTTACACTAATTTAAAACTTTATATGTTCTAGTGATATAAAACTGAAAGTACCTCGCAAAACAAGGAATAATGGAACATTGTACATGCACGCAGTTTTACTGGATGACAGACATCTGTACAAAGATTTTGATGAAATTATACGTTCTGAAGCAATTCATACTTTACCGTTAGTAACATATACAGAGCCACAAGCAGCAACATTCAACCTTCTTCAACAAAATGTGAGTCAATTAATGAAATGTGGATTAACAGGATTGCTAGTCATGTGGGACCTACACTCTCACATTGCTAGTTATATTTTTTTATTAAATGGAAGCTTATAAAATACCATTTAATTACATAAATACTTTTATGGTTTTCAGAGCAATGATAAGAAAGATAAAACAACAAAAGGTGTTCGTCCTTACTCCCATATAACTACAGTAGCTCCACTAGCTATTCTTACAGATGATTTGAAATTGCCTGCAAATAAAATACCTGGAGAACTCTATCCTTATATTAGGTAAGATCAATATCATTTTTAGGGTTCCATACCACAAAAGGAAAAAATGGAACCCTTATAGTCACTGTGCTGTCCATCTGTCTGTCTGTCAAGACCCTTTATCTCTAGACTGCATAGAAGTATTGAGTTAAATAAAAACCATATTCTCAGCTCTAGAGTTCCTTAAAGCTGTGAAAACAAATTTATACAGAAACTCTCTGTGGGCAAGTCATACAGTCAGTGTGATTTTTCTTATATTTTAGGACATGGCATTTACTTCCTGTGGCATCTCATGTCAGTCTGGGCTTTGAACTAACAGCCAAAATGGCAAAAAAGATTGTCAGATGCATATCATAATACTTTAAGTGAGTGATTAGATAATTATGTATATAAATTATTTATACAAAAATTTCATTAGAATTCCTCAGAAATAATAATCGTAGCAACCATCAATTAACAGATTGGTTTTTTAGAGCTAATTTAAAGGATGCCCAGAATAATATTACTACACATTAAAAATTGGCTTAAAGCCTTGTTTATTGAACTGTTATATTATTTAACAGTAAATCCTTGAATGAAAAAATAATAATGTAATAATTTGAGGACAACATTGTTTATCATTTTTTGTATTTAATGCTTTGCTGAAAAACTGGAGTCACAACATTAAATCCTGATACTAAACACAGCTAACTGTATTACAGTAATTTACTTTTATAATTGGGTATTCATGGGGAATACCCTAATCATAAACAGGTTATTACTCTGATAGTATCATTTTGTTGTAATCAAGTAAATTCCCCGTTGGCCTGCTTCAGCTCTTATCTATTATTGATAGTAAAAGGTATTTTTTTAGTATTTTGTTCTTAATTTTTGAGGTTGCCTGTATTGGCTTGGTAATTTTACTACAAAATATGACTCTTTAAGGCTTTCACACTCATTGCCATAACTGATGGTAAACATTGTAATACATATTTAAGGCTTCTAATTTGGAATGTTTAGTATAAGGGCACTGTTTAATTTAACAACAAATTAGTGTTAAAGATCTTCTATACATATAATATAACTGTAAATTTCATGTGTCTGTACATGGCCGAACTTAGTGAAAATAAATATTAGGAAATGTACGAAAAGAGTATTTAAACACTTTGCTGCATTTTTAGAAATGTCTGTCTGTCTGTTTGTTTGAACACGTATCACGCAAAAACTACCGGACAGATTCGGTTGAAATTTTGCATGTGCTATCTAATAGACACGGATTAACATTTAGGCTATAAATTATCACGCTTTTTCCCATAGGAGCTAAGCAGTAAGGAATAATGTCTGAAGCTATTTTTCGTTATAAAACGAAAAGTAACTACTTGATGGATCTTTATTAAAATTTGCAGTTTTATAGTAAATACTTTAAGACATTATTTACACTATGAATCATTACGCTAACGTCTATGGGGAACGAGCAGCTACGTATTTTTTGTCGCATCATAATGGATTATCCCAAAATTTTCCACAACTAGACATTATCTATAATTGTAACCCATGGAATACATAACTTCACGCTAAAACTACAAGAAGCTAAACGACATTTTTAAGTTTTATAAGAACAGTTGTTTTGACTTGAGGAGTAGCGAATAGTATAGCCTCGAAGCTATGCTAGCGGTCTTTGAAGACGAAGTCCCAAGTTTTTTAAATTATCTTTTTCCCTTTTTTATATTTTTCTCAATGTTATAGTTATTTTTTCGACCTTAAGCCTTAACCTTAGTAGGTAACTAATTCACTGTGGTTATTTTTTTTTTATATTAAAAATCAAGTGAAAAATGCACCTATATAGGTAAGATATTTATATGTATTGCAAGCACTGCTGAGTAATGAATTAATCGTAGTAGAAACTTAAAACAATATTAGATCACAATTATAAAGTATTCTACATTTTCCAGAATTGATGTGCTCATTGTTAAAAAAAAGACATTACATACGTAAAAAAAAAACATGTAGCACCATCTATGTAATCAAATTTTTCACCGTGATATAATTCCTTAATTGTGAAAACATTTATTAGGGCTGCTTGCGATCACGTATTCGTTTCTTGCTGAGTGGCAACATTGTCCTATTTATTTAATTATGGTTTTATTGTACTAAAACCATCTTGCGTATATTAATAAAAAAACATTAAGTATTAGAAGAAACTTCACTGGTTTTGAAAGTAGATGGCGTTGTATTCAATAATGTTCTATACTTAGTGAAAGAAGTTTTAAAATAGTATTTAAAAGCAACACATTGCTATCATTTTTAGAAATGTTTGTCTGTCTGTCCGTTTGTTTGACCACGCAACACACAGGTTCATCGAGGATCATGTTCTGAGGTTATGGTTGGAGATCAAGTGTTCATCAATTCAACGATAATGAATGATTCAACACCGGCTAGGTGTGAGTAGTTCGGGCGACGGGAAGAGGGGGGTGGGGGGTCATTGTCTGTCAACGCGGACCAACTGAATGGCGAAGGCTTGAAAACTCATGAGCCTGGGGGAGGGGTTGCATGTCTTTTTTTTGTTACTTACATCATTGTAACGTAAGAAAACACTCCGCAGAGTACAAATTAATGTTTAAAAAAATATTAAAAACATCGCTAATATTTGACCTATTTCAACGCTACCCATAGATTAGTATGTACCTATATAGATATCCGACGCTGCCATATTCGCGTTTACTAAAGTGTTACAGCAGTTTTATAAGCATTTCAGTTGTATTTCTTTGCAGACAAAGGAAAATCTTGAAAAAACATTTTATAAGTATTGCGTTGTACACCCCATTTTTGGCCAAAATGGCAAAACGGAACCCTTATGTCCGTCCGTCCGCAGCTTAGCTCAAAGACTATTAGTGCTAGAAGGCAGCAACTTTGCATGAATACACATATTACTTACGTCGATAAAGTGAAGGAATAAAATCGTTTTTTTATGGGTACATAGGATATGTAAAGTGGGGATGTGATTTTTTTTCTCACCTACATCGTGTGGGGTATCATTAGATAGATCTTTTAAAAAGCGTGTACAAATTCTATTGAAAATTATTAGGTATTATGTAGGTGTAACGTTGAAAGAATGAAATAAAAACAACAGAAAACCCACTTCTTAAGCCGCACACCAAACTATCTAAAAGAAGAGAATAGAAAGATTTTTATTTAGTACACAGACGACATGTGTCTTCTGTGTACTAAATAAAAATCAAGACATTATTATAATTTAACAGGAAAAGTCATGAAAAAGATAAAAAAAACAAAAAAAAAACAGTAAAATAATATTAATAGCAATAGACAGAAAAGAAAACAGACAAAAATTATTAACAGAAAAACACAGTAAACGAATACCTAAAGAGTCTGTATTTGGTATTTATTTATTTTCACAAAGCTTTTGGTTGTTGAAGCTATCAATAGATGCTTCAACAACCATTTGTATATGACGATTCTCCGCTGCTGAATCATATCGCGGTTCATCCGACAGGACTGATTCCAACATATTATTTCGTAACATAAACTTCCTTAATTTAAACCTGACTTTCACGCGAACGAAGTCGCGGGCACAGCTAGTCTCTAATAAAAATATCTTGGTAAAAACCAGCTGGGTGCCCATTAATGTGTGAGACTTGCACTCCATTTAACATTTAACTACTTCTAACAACACGACTTTAATTGGATTTTTTTATTACAAATCTTAAATTATTATTAAAAATCAAACTACAGACATAACATTTATATATAACTTTGTACAGTATTATAATTAACTAGCTGACTTGCACAACTTCGTATGCGTAAAATTTTCCCCGTTTTTCTAACATTTTTTATTGCTGCTCCACTCCTATTGATCTAAGCCTGGTGTTATATAGCCTATAGCCTTCCTCGCTAAATGGGCTACCCATTATTACTACCAAATATTTTTTCAATTCGTAGTTCCTGAGATTGCCACGTTCAAACAAACAAACTCTTCAGCTTTATAATATTATTATAGAATAAAATAACAAGATATCAATTGTCAACTGTTTAATATCTGTAATATGCATGTAAGAATATGGATGTACTTGTTTGAGTACAGTGACTTGTAATGGATTAATTTTCTTATTTATTACAGGATCAGAGATGGAAAATACTTACCGATAATACAGCACAATGTTTTAAAGTCAAGATTATCACATTACCAATTGCTAAATACTAGTTCATATGAAGCAACAGTCTCTGTCAACGTATCACCAACATCTTATGGTTCCTTAAGACTGTCTCTCCATGTACGTCTAGCTTTGGAACAACTTTTCTCACTTGGTTTTAGTGAAAAAGATGTTGATGATGTCAAAGGAATATTTGCTGATACAAACTTGTATTTATTGTCTGCTACGGTTATGATTGCCAGTTGCCATGTAAGCTATTTTTAAATAATTTTCTTTACTATAACAATACATTAATATACTAGGCTATTACATTATTAAGTAAGAAGCTGTGTGGTACCACTTTCCGTGGGTGTCGTCAAGGTGACTAAAGGATTTCACGCCAGAGGACAGGCAGTAGCATTCAACCCGCTCGCCAAGCGTGGCGATTATGGCAATTACCCCAGGATCTATAATGGGTAGGATCTACTAGGAGGGAGACCCATGCCCAGCAGTGGGACATCATATGGGTTGATATGTAAGAAAGACATGATTAATTTCTATACAACTGTTTTGAATAGATCATTAATAAGGGAATACAACACTCACTTTTAATCTGGACTAAGTTAATCTTTTTTCTAATAATCGCAACAGGTTCCCTCCTTAATAATCAATTTAAGTAGGTTCTCAGTCACAAGACATCTGATTTAGAAGGTATATCACGCCAAACGAAAAATATGAAATAAAAATCACATTTGTGTTGTCATTCCAGTTATTATTTGACTTCCTGGCGTTCAAGAACGACGTGTCATTTTGGCGGCGTAAGCGCTCCTTAGCTGGACTCTCAGCGCGCACGGTGTTCTGGCGAGCATTCTCTCAAATTATTATATTCTTCTACCTTGTGGATGAAAGGACTTCCATGTTAGTTCTCATTCCAGCCGGCATCAGTTCCTTTATTGAGGTAAGTTTTATTGATCATTCATTAGTGTCTGAAGTAGAATGTTGCAAAGGGTACAATTGGCTGTGAATGTTCTTAAAGATCGAAAGAATCGCCGCCGGCCCCATAGGTTTTTCTACGGTTTTTGTAAATAAGTATGTATACATATAAACCCTCCAGAAAGAATGCAAAAGTTGATTCTACTTTATACTATCACTACATAGTATATAACAAAGTCGCTTTCTCTGTCCCTATATCCCTATGTACCTATGCTTAAATCTTTAAAACTACGCAACGGATTTTAATGCAGTTTTTTTTAATAGATAGAGTGATTGAAGAGGAAGGTTTATATGTATAATAAAATCCATTAAATAGTGGAGAAATAAGGAGCGGAGCAGCAATAAGAAATGTTGCAAAAACGTGGAAAATTTACGCAGACGAAGTTGCGCGGGTCAGCTAGTGTAGTAATGAAGTAAACTGATATAATTTACACTGGAAGATTATTTAAATGTTGTTTTACTATAGACCTCCTCAGGTCTTAATTATTTGCCTGGTGAAAACGTTAATAATGTGAAGTCTAACTGACCATTTTTTTAATCTATACTAATATTATAAAGCGGAAGAGTTTGTTTGTTTGTTTAAACGCGCTAATCTCAGGAACTACTGGTCCGATTTGAAAAAATCTTTTTTTGTTGGATAGCCCATTTATCGAGGATCCATATAACATCGCGCTACGACTAATAGGAGTGGAGCAACGACGAGAAATGTTGCAAAAACGGGGAAAAATTACGCATACGAAGTTGTGCGGGACAGCAAGTAATTTATAAACAACTTTAAGAATTGGTTGTATGGTTGTCAATGGTCATGTTATCTGCAAAGGGTTAGATTTTACCGTGGGACCTTACTGGTCTGACTTCATTGTGACACTCCAATTCTAAATGATTTCTCTTAATTAAAAATAATGAATTGGGACCATTATTAACACGTCCGCTTGCTTGCTTAAAATTATAGACTACAAAATCTTTATTTTGTAGCATGATCATAACTTTCAGAATCAGTCAAACACTCAGTAGGTACAAGTCATCTATTTATACCTTTT
Organism: Herminia tarsipennalis; assembly: GCA_945859575.2. Lineage (NCBI taxonomy): Eukaryota > Metazoa > Arthropoda > Insecta > Lepidoptera > Erebidae > Herminia > Herminia tarsipennalis. The sequence continues at coordinate 21,822,611 of OX243836.2, forward strand.
GCAAATTGTGTGTGTTTACAGAATTGCGATCATGGAGTTCAAATGTTTGATGGGACTTCTTGGCAATGCCATAAATGTAATCTAATGACCCATGTTTAAACGTATAAATAAACACAAATTCATAAGATTTCAAAAGTTAACTGAAAATAAAATAATCTATACTAATATTATAAAGCTGAAGAGTTTGTTTGTTTGTTTGAGCGCGGAAAACTCAGGAACTACAGATCCGAATTGAAAAATAATTTTACTGTTGGATAGCCCATTTATCGAGGAAGGCTATAGGCTATAAGATAGAAATAATATAAGATTTGTACTAACATTCTGATTCGATTTTGATAAAACTTGCACTTTTCCCTAAGTTGGAGTAAATAAAATCTAATAAAAGAAAAGAATAGACGCAATGCGATTTCTAGTTTTGGAAAAATGATTAGATAAACATACATATTCTTTTTATTTTATAAATTTAAAATATGAGCCTTAATAGATCATCATATGTAAAAATCACGCAATTCCAATATTATTGCATTATATATACGTATCGAATACATACCTTTTAAAAGTATGCCAACTCTTATTGGATTTAGCGTATACACATCTCCAAGAAACTAGAGCCTGAAGATTAGCTAGTCGGTATAAGTAGGTTTTGTAAAAGCTATAGTCATAATAGCACTGTAAGTCTCTGCATCAAACAGTCCCATGACGAAGGGTCTGTTAGCTATGAATTCTCTTCTTAAGTCTGAATAATATTCCGTGGATTCGTTGTAAGAAATATACGGACGAAAACTGGGAGTTCTCAGTCCAGCCTTGTCGAATATGATGGTGGAACTTTGTACGTAGGCAGTTGGCAGCGCTCCGGGATTTGATATGAACCTGTTGAATAGAAATTAGAGATAAGCTTAGTGGAGTGAAACCTTAGGCGCTTGTTATCAGATCACCGTTTAGGCAGCATTGACGTTTTTATAGGTGTTATCTGTCGTGGACGATGCTGATAGTTTAAAAATGTATAAGCTCGCTGGTTACATTGGTAGAATGTTCATTATCGGTAAACAATTCTGTGATCAAGAATAAAGAGTACAGTAGAAATTAACGAATTGAATCATACCCAGTCACTGCCGGATCTGTCCATAGATTCTTAATCGTAGTATCTTCCAGCACCTTCCTAACATCATAATCGGTGCTTAAATTAAAACGTGGTATAGCAATTTCTATCGGTATAGGACTTTCTATAAAACTGTCCAATAGTTCTTTAAATATCCTTCCTGTAACGAGTTTAAGTGATCTGTCTACACAGCCTTCGCGAAGTATGCCGACAATAATACGATAACGATCGTTATGACCGACAGGTAATTCTAAAGCTTCCATATCTAAAGGTTTAAAATATATCATTCTAGCAGGTTTTGTAACTTTCATCAGGTCAACGCCTCCGATTTTTACTCCTGTTAGACTGTAAAAGGGTGATTTTGTTATGACGGCATCTTCAAAAGCAGTATTCCAAAGTCCGCTGTACTGTACTGTATCTAATATAACTGAATTCCCGCTTAGATCGAAGTTTGTTAAGCTCGCTGAAGTGATACGTTTTATTTCCTCAAGTGCTGTTCGTGGGTCAGACTGCAGCGGAGCCGACACTATGTCAAGCAGTGAATTTTGGAAAACAAAGTTGTGGTAAATCGGATTTATTGTTACTCCTTCATCAATGACTAAAACTCGCAAACTTGAGATGTGAACAGCATTATTAGAAATGAATCGACTAGTCGCTATGTTGTAGTATTGTAGGCGAGTGCACGGGTCGTCTGGTAATCTCAAAAATTTAAACATATTCTGTTGTGTATTGTAATCTACTCCTTCGGCGATCGCACCGAGTATGATCCATGCAGAAAGTGGAAAGAACACATGGCTTTGATCTCCAGTATAAACAAGAAATTTGTACAAGCTAGCGGCAAACTCAATAAGATTGTCTCGGTAATCCTCATATACACTTTTATTGATATCACATTGATGCACATCGATCGAGAATATGTCTTGAGGACAAACTTCCACTATTATAATAGCACATATTGCTAACACAAACACGAATATTTTCATGACTATATGACGACCTGTTATAATTAAATACGATGTCGTTTTGGAGAACTATGTAATGATTGCGCATATCTAAATACCCGCGATCAAAACTAGTCGGAGACCTATTATTTTTAAGTTTTTTTTTACTTTTTTCAAACGACCGATTACTCAAATGTTCGTGGAGATCATGGAGGTAATTTGTAGGAAAAGTTATATAAATACTTTCGGTTACGTTTTAGGCAAGAAATTCAACAATAATAAGAATTTAAACATTGTGACATAAGTCATTAATATTAATAAAAAATTAAACGTTAATTGGTAATAATTATGTTAATAAATTTGCCGGTATTACTATTATCAAGAAAGGTCAATTGTGATTGTCATGAATGCCATTAACAATGACACTAACTGTGTTTGCTATGTTCGTTGGCTAGAAATGCGACAACACATTGTATTGTTTGGTTTAGGAAAAGTTTGCCCCCCACCTAAAGTCTTGGGTTCATACCCAAGACTTTTGGTTAGGAAGGAAGAGAAGAGCTTTAGTCTTCTAACGGCAATGTTATCTGCAAAGGATCTGATGGATCAAAGTAATTTAGAAATGGAGTGCCACAAGGAATGGCACTAAGTCCCGGATCTATACTAATCTATACTAATATTATAAAGCGGAAGAGTTTGTTTGTTTAAACGCGCGAATCTATCGCCTATTTATCGAGGAAGGCTTTAGGCTATATAACATCGCGCTACGACTAATAGGAGCGGAGTAGCGACGTGAAATGTTGCAAAAACGGGGAAAATTTACGCATACGAAGTTGCGCGGGACAGCTAGTACAAATTATAAAGCTGAAGAGTTTGTTTGTTTGAACGCGATAATCTCAGAAACTACGGGTCGGAATTGCATAAACATTTCACTGTTCGATAGCTCATTTGTCGAGGAAGGCTATAGGCTATATAACATCACGCTACGACCAATAGGAGCGAAGCAATACTTAAATATTTTGTAAAAACGGGGAAAATTTACGCAAAGTTGCGCGAGTCAGACTTTTTGGCCCTCAAATTAATGATTTTATTATGATTTTTTATGGCATTTCGTTCAACCAAATATATTCGAAAAATTGCATACACGTTGTTTGAAATGGGCGTTGACAGTAATATATAATTTATATGTTATCAGGATTTTTTCTGTCTACATATACTAAATTGTTAATTAACTTTTGTCCGTTAGATACCTTATTATTATTGCTATAAAACATAGACTTGCATTTAAATTGTTTTACCGGTTTCGACTATTCAGAAAGGTCACACTTTAGGTGAACTATTTAGAGAACCAACAAAAAAATATGTAGACGGAACGTCTAGGTTCGATATGATACAAATTTGAAACCATATAAATTACTGTTTGCTGACGAAACACTAATAAGATGAATGGAAATTTATAAGTCGCTTCATCATAATACCTTCTTTATACGTTTACTAAGGAGGCCCGCCCTGGGCTTCTCTCATAAGTTTCTTTACTGTCTATGCACATAATGTGCATGTAGGTATTAGGCGCCTTTCATTTATAACGTAAGATGATTTTGACCAGTTTTTGACTCCTTTCCTCCTCTATGTAAGAAAAAAAATAAGAATCGACTGACCCCTTCCCCCCTTTTTAATGTTTATTACGTAAGAATCTAAATGAAGAATGAATTTAGGCTTTCAATATATGTTCGTAAACTTACACGATTTGTGCACATTATAGAATTTTATAAGCTTAAAATAAAATATTTACGCGATTAGTAGCTTATAAAATTCTAAGGCTTGTGTTAATTTTTATTTTTCAAAGAAACAATATTTAGGAACGTTTTTTGTATTATGTTTAAAACGGTTGCCGGTTTTCTCATGACCATGAAAGGTCACTTGTGATTTTGTGAATTACATTATAAAGAGTTACATAATGAATAGAGATGGACCGACTTTGACTTTGGCCAGCTAGTAGGTTTCAAAGGCCAATTAGTCGGCCGAGCCCACTGAAAATACTTTTCCGTTAAAATGCCGCCTTCCACTGCGAGCGGAGCGGGCTTCGTACGGACTTATTTAACTCGCAACGGCAATCTTCATAGAAGTGCTTCCATTGTGAATGAGCAAATGGATCGGAGCAAAAGAGTAGATACATATAATGTGGTGTAATAATGGAAAACTAATTTTTCACTGAAATTCTTCTTTAATGGGTAGGAGGGGACTATTTAATAATAATAATAATATCTTGGGATAACTCACACAAGATCATTTGATCCCAAACCAAGCAGAGCTTGTTATGGCAAACAGACAACTGATAAACATACTTATATATTTCTGAATATATACTTATTACAGATAAATTACACCCAGACACAGAATAAACCATCGTGCTCTACACAAAGTTTTATTCTGAACCCGCGACCTCCGGCTTAGCAGTCAGGGTCACTAACCACTAGCAAGACCAATAGGCCAGTCTTTCCGCTCAGCTATTTCCCACTTATTACCTTTTCATACTGGAAGGCGGGCATAATGATGCCAGGAATTATGGCAGAAATGGTAATAAAAACATTTGACATTGCGAAGTCTTATTAAATATTTAGTATCATTGGAAAGATTATCAACGCCAGATGGTCATATAGGCTAGTAGGAACTGAATTGATATCGGAAAAAGGGGCGTCTAAACAGGCAATTTTTTACCAATGCTGTGGCCGGCAACATGGCAGTGCTCTCCAATATTGATTTTTGGTTGCCGGACGATCGCTGAGCGATCTATTTTTCGCAATGTTGCCCGGCTATTTTTGTTGTTGTTTCAGTCGCCCTCTATTTTATTGTTGCCGGGTTGTGTAGCCCGTTTATGAGACTGGATCAGGCGCCATACAATTGTAGACATACTGCCATTATTGGCCGAGCAATTAGTTGCCAATAGTGCCGCCACAAATTGCTGTAACGGGCCCTTTCTAGATAAATGGAGTATCCAACAGTAATTTTTGAATTAGTGTTCCTGAGATTATCGCGTTCAAACAAAGAAATTATTCAGTTTTATAATATTACTATAGATTATTATAAACCCTCCTATAGTAGGTACATTTATATTATGTGTATAAATTAGCATGCAAATGTTCATGCACATACTCAAATTGTAACAATACAAATATAAATGATTCTATTATTATTAGCACAAATTATTCTAAGTATCTATTATTAATATTTAACTAATTATGTATTTATTATTATTGATTATATTTCATTGAATTGTAAGTACATTTTATATAATATATAGCATGCATTTTAATTACTTATTATTATTACTAAAGGTGATCTTATTGTTGGGCAAAGGCCAGCAAGGATCAGTTTTATAGTATTAGTATAGATTTAACCGAAAAAAAGCGCCAACCCTAATAACCTTATTGACGAAATTATTATTTTAAAATAAGGTAACAAAAATTTTTAGGGGATTCCTGTAACACGTAGTAACGTAATATTTTTATTTCTTTATTACAGTTATGGAAAGTAACAAAAGTACTTCACTTACGAGTGTCGTGGAACGGTTGGAAGCCGCGTGTGTGGCGCGACTCCAGCGCGGACGCGGGGGAACAAAGCACGGCGAAGGCCGACGCCGAGGCTATGAGATACTTGTCGATGCTGCTGTACCCGTTATGTATAGCTGGTGCTATATACTCGCTCATCTATGAACCGCATAAGAGGTAGGTAGATCACTTTATCATATACACAACATTTCTAACCACACCTTTATTTCTTCGGGTCGGGCGCGACACTCAAAATTTTAATATACACAAGGTCTACTCCCTACAACGAGCGAAAACAGTCCCACGCACATATAGACGTTCACGTACACAGATCTTGGTCGAACTCGGTCGAATGCCAGCTAGTTCTGTACATATCTATTTTGTTCAATAAAATTCAATTCAAAATTCTTTATTCACTTAGGATGCAAAACAACTTTTGTGATACGCCGGGATTATTGTTGTACAGGGTCGCTCTAGTTTGGGATCAGATAGCCGTGCGTGTGTTATTATTTATTTATTTTTTGATTGGTTCCCGACTCAGTGGTGACAGAGCTGTTTGAGATATCTGCGAGGTTAAGCCACGTTACCACTGTCGGTCTATAGATGGGCGACTGTTTTCGAAATTTGTCACACACCCTTCCGTGCCTCGGAGAGCACGTTAAGCCGTCGGTCCTGCGCCTAATCTCTCCGGTCGTGTCGAATTTCCGTCCCACTGACTTATGCACTATAATATCTGCTGCGTAGTTGGCTAGTTTCTAATTTTACATTTATTATTTTAATATATGTTATTATTATTAGATTATTTTTAGATATATTATTATTAGATTTTCCGCCGTAACCGATATCAGTTAGGAGACCATTATTACCATTATGAAAATATATATATTACGGCTGGCAGGAGCTGGATGCGAGAAGCCGAAGATAGAACAAAGTGGCGTGCAATTGGAGAGGCCTATGTCCAGCAGTGGACTGCGATAGGCTGATGATGATGATATATTACGGGTCTTAATCGCATGAATATTTTTTTTTTCTTGTGCACTACCGTCGAAACGTCCTGCAAAATACTCACGCGAACTTGAAACTTAATTTATTCACGCGATTATGACCCGTAATTTATACAAATCGTCAAAGTTTATCACCATTTATTATTAACATTATTATTTTGTATTTTTCAGTTGGTATTCATGGGCATTGCACAGCATAGTCAACGGGGTATACGCATTTGGTTTCCTGTTCATGTTACCGCAGTTGTTCGTGAACTATCGGCTGAGGTCCGTCGCAGCGCTGCCGTGGCGAGCGTTCATGTATAAAGCGTTCAATACATTCATAGACGACGTGTTCGCTTTCATTATAACTATGCCGACTGCACATCGAGTGGCCTGCTTCAGGGATGATCTGGTGTTCTTGGTGTATTTGTATCAGAGATGGTAAGTTACAATCACTGTCTTCTCCTCTTAATAACAGCGTTTTAACTAGCGAACGTTTTTGCTAGTTAAAAATGCTGTTACTAACGTATTGTGAACTAAAATCCGGCCGCAGAGCAGGAAGAATTTCGTACATTGACTGCCTAATTGCTGTCTCTGTCGCTCCTGCGTAAATATATTTCGTCCCGCTCGCGTAGATGCATCAACAGCCGTCATACATCTTGTTACGTTACCTTAGTTGTTAAGTATTCTTCTCTGTTTTAAAATGGAACCAGCGTCGTCTCCCTCGCGCCCATTTAAAGAGTTTGTTTTTCCTCGGAAGAAAAGAACAATGTGACACTTAGTGAATCAGAGAAGTTGATGATTATGATTTATGATATTTAAGTACGTTAAAGAATCCTGGCCTGATTTATAATTTCAAGTGGGCTTTAAAGTAATTTTTATAGGCATTTCTTGCCAATTACTTTACAAATACAATAATTGCATTTTTGAAAGATAGAAAAATTTGAAGTCCAGACCCAGGAATCGAACCCGAGACTTCCGTAGCCAAACCGGGGCCAAAAGCGAACCACCTATCTGGACTATGTTACTAGACCTCAAATTTTTCTATCCCTTGACGCTCGCGAGTTTGGGCCCTCGCATGCGCCATCTAGTCGGTAGTTGAAGAACTATTATCACGGCTTTTGTTATTGCTTCGTTACAGAGAGCATTTTAACAAATTATGATGTCGCAGGCCGAATATTGAAGTAATTTTTATAGGCATCTTGCCAATTACTTTACAAATACAATAATTGCATTTTTGAAAGATAGAAAAATTAGAAGTTCGCTTCTGGCCCCGGTTTGGCTACGGAAGTCTCGGGTTCGATTCCTGGGTCTGGACTTCAAATTTTTCTATCTTTCAAAAATGCAATTATTGTATTTGTTCAAGTGGGCTGTCAAGAATATGTTAATTGATATATTATCTGCATAACACATACGTAAAGTCTTAAAAAAATGTTTGTGACCACTGTCAGTAGGCAAAGAGGTATGAAATTCCTCCGCGAATAAATGCGAATGTTTGGATGTATGGATGGATGGAGGTTTGTTATGTAATCACGCCACAAAGAGGTTATCGGGTCTAGATGAAATTGGGCACAGAGATAGATTATGATCTGAAATAGCACATAGGCTATTTTTTATCCCGAAAAATTGTTCCCGTGGAATAATTTTACGCGAACGAAGTCGCAAGCAAATGCTAGTTATAAATAAAGGGATGATAGAATTTCGTTTCGATTGAGATAAGATCGCCTTTTTACGTATCCAATATCTGTACTGTGTAATTTCGTACCTACATTGTTTGACGATTATGTCACCGCATTAAGGAGTAACGCAAATATGCCGCTGATCAGCAATGGGATAACAATTTAAACCTAACTTTATTTTTATATCGCATACGGTTGTAAGTGGGATGCAGTAGCTAAGCTATTAGTCGCGCCGCTTAGACACGCTTGCCATTTTCAACCTTATTATAGTAAAACATAGGACTTTATATGTTCGTAAACTTTCGCGATTTGTACACATTATAGAATTTTATAAGCTACGGGTCTTAATCGCGTAAATATTTTATTTTAAGGCTAAATACCTTTGTTTTTTGCCCGACGTTTCGATCGTATTGCAACGGCCGTGGTCACGGGTAGACTCGGTCAATAAACAAAGGTATTTAGCCTTAAAATAAAATATTTACACGATTAAGACCCGTAGCTTATAAAATTCTATAACATAGGTTTTGTTTAAATTGCTATCGTGTGAGTCTTTTTCAACAACATTATTTTTTTTGGCATGTATTTTAAACAAACGTTAAATGCGTTAAAAGGCGTCCATAAATTACGTGAGGTGATTTTGACGGATTTTGGACCCCCAGTATCTTAGGTGTGGGAGTACCAACTAATAAGATATCGTGAGATTTGTTTGATCCCATCGCCCCTCCCTAATCTCTGTAGATCACTTTTTCCTCAACACTGGTTAAGTGCGAGCTCTTGCATGACCAGGGGGTTTGAAATAAACGTCAAAATCGTTCAAAAATTTTGAAAAATGTAATCCAGTTTTAGATGGTTTCTTGCGAATAAAATATTATGTGGGATTTGCCAAGACTGCCCTCCTTCCTCACGTGAGATTGGTTCGAATCGGCTTGACCCCCGCGCCTCCCCAGACCACCTCACGTAATGAATGGACGCCCCCTTATCTCTACTTACAAAATGACTTAATGTTCTAGGTTGTACCCAGTCGACAAATCGCGAACAGACACCGGTGCGAGTATGGACGAAACTGCCGAAGAAGTGACGCCAATTAAAGACGCTGCCGAAAAGAAAGACGAATAATTGATAAAAGTCAGTTAAATTATTGTCTATGCATTTACATCATACCCAAAGAGGCTGTATGAGGTGCTACCGATGTTAGCGCTGCGACTGTTTTTTTAAACTGGTAATATGATCACACTTGGTTTGTTTCGCTCGTAGGGTCCAAACCTCGTAATGAAAGTTGTACAGCTCGCTACCCCGGTCATGCTAGCGTCTCTCACTTCCACTTCGGCTAAGTCAATTGACTCCCCCCCCTCCACCGTCATTCGAGTGACTCGATTCACAGTTATCCGATTGGGAATCGGTTTTATGAAGCAAAAGCACATGGGAGGACTCGGATACTTCAGGAGGGAGGGGGGGGGGGGGTTAAATTTAAGAACAAAAAAACAAAAGAAACGCTTTAATACCTAATACTACCTAAACTCACACTCGTGCACAAAACTTACATTCGCAGCGCGTGAGCGTGGCACTAGCTCTGTCTCTGGTCTGTCTTGTTCCGATTCGTCTGTGACGATATCTATGTGTGCGTGCAAGAGAGTTTTGTATGAAGATTTCGTTCTGTACGGTATTCTGTACTATAATCCTATAATCCTAATACTCGAACGGTTTGCCAGTAGGGAATTTGACTATAGTCAAATCAGTGTCGACTTGAAGCGGCGGTAGCCTAATGGCTAAGGCATCGGTCTCGCAATCGTGAGGTCGCGGGTTCAAATCTTACACATTACACTACCGATGTGAACCCACAAACAAGCCTTTGAGCTTAGCTGGAGGGGTTAACAAGATTGCTAGTAATGTGGGACTCAATCCCACACAAGATATCTTTAAAAAAAAAAATGTGTATTTTTAAGAAACGTCAAAAACAACTCGCTCCGCACAAGTTTGTATGAAATACTAGCGTATGACGTCATAATTTCAGCGCTCAAATCATTTACTTTTAGTATTCCTTTTGATAAATAGAAAATAATAAACACGTTAAATTACGAACAAACATATTTTTTCATAGTTTCCCAATTGGTTGAATTTATTGGGTGGACAAACCAAGTGTGGTCGCCGTTATCGTTGTTAGTGTTATAATAATTAAATTTGCTAAATATGTATGTTGTCTATCGATGTATTCATAGTAGATAGCCGAAAAGCTTGTTCGGCTCATTTGTAATTAATAATAATAACGGATATGAAATTAGTAATCTAAAATAATTATACATACCTAATTGCGTTTTGAACTATTGTTTACAATTATTTTTAGAGCTGAGTGTATGTAAAATTAAAGGGAATTTCTGCTTAGATTTTCCTTCATCGAATTAGAAATTACTAGCTAAATACTAAGAGAAATAGAAAAATGGTGGCAATTTGAAACGTTATAAGAATAATCCCCGCCTAATTAAAAAAAAAAACAAGGCTGAATTGAATTTCTTTGTTAAAAGTTAGAATGCTATTGCTGATATTGAATCGGTATAAAGCACTTTCTCACCTGATAGTCAACATGCCCAGATTGTTCTTATTTAAAAGTTGTGCCAACTTAGACCCAATATATTAGTAACATTAATATTTCTATACTAAAGCCAAAATGGATGTGAAATGTTTAATAACAAAGTTGCTTAGCAACCATTGACAAAAGTAAGTTTGAATGGTTGTTAAGCAGCTTTGTAGCATTTGACATCTACGAGTATTTTAGCATTAGTATAGACTATTTGTACTACGGATTATATCACTGTGCACAGAATGCATAAACGGTTCCGTTGGTCTGCCTCCAACATTAATACTATGCAATATGCAATGATATGCTAATGTTGCTCTGGAGCGTTGCTATGGCAACCCCGACAGAGTTCTTATATAAACTAACTAGCTGTCCCGCACAACTTCGATACTTAAATTTTCCCCGTTTTTGCAACATTTTTCATTGCTGCTCCGCTCCTATTGGTCGTAGCCTGATGTTATATTAGTAACTACTGGTCCGAATTAAAAAAAATATTTTACTGTTGGGTAGCCCATTTATCGAGTAAAGCTATAGGCTATAAAACATCACGCTGCGACCAATAGGAGCGGAGTAGCAATGACTAATTATACAAAACGGGTTAAATTTACGGAGACGAAATTGCGTGGGTCACTTAGTGTATTATAAAAATATGTCGGCACATTTGCTCATTTTATATGCAGGGTCTAATTTTATTGAGTTTTTAGTGTTTATTTAAATTTAAACCAATCTACAAAGGCGGATAACCTGGCAAATGGTAAAAGTGGTAGTAAATTTGATAAATATAATAATAATATAATGTTGTAAAATGATAATAAAAGAGATGTTAACAACTAGCAAATTAATGATTCGAAGTGTTGCGAGTAGGCGTAAAATTGTAATCTTCGTAACTTAGATAATGTTGATCAATGATGTTTTTAGTAAATAGGTGTAGATAGGTTCCATAAACAACATTCGGCTTTCGCAGTCCCTATGCGTACTGAACATATGGATCAAGCCAGCTTTTGCCCGTTTGCTCCACGCGAGGTTTCTGTCCTCGCTGAGATGGCCTTAGGACGCCAGCGTTATTCTTTGACAGATGTACCGTCCCAGTCAAACTACCCGCCTGGCAGTGTCCTCGAACCGGATCACGGGGGAGTTGTTCGGCGACGAGCGTTGCCGCCACGTCGCCACTCTGCACGCTTGGAACGAAACACTCCGCCGATTAATACCGACTGCCCATTAAGTACGAGAAACGAATGCATCATCATCATAATCATCAGTCTATGGCAGTCCACTGCTGGACATAGGCCTCTCCAATTGCACGCCACTTTGTTCTATCTTCGGCGGGTTTTGCGTAAATCATCACTCCACCTGGCCTGTGGGCGTCCTACATTACGTTTGCCGAGACGCGGTCTCCACTCAAGAACTAATGCCTATAATATAAATATAACCTATGTATTGCAATGTCACACTATTATAAAAAAAGTCGTAAAAGTAGGAAAGCGTGATTTAATTATCACGAGCGAAAAAGAGAAAAATGTAATTAGCTGCTTTCATCTGTTGACGCCGGCGATGTGACACTGACATATAAAAAGAAGTCTATTGTATTTAAGGTGCCGCTTTCTGAGCGCTTCTAAAGTACACGTTTTTACTTAAGACATCATTGATATTGATGGTCAATCTTAGGATCGTGCCAAAGGGTAAAAAAATCAATATTCCATGACGAGGTAAACTGACTTGCGCTATATATTTGACAATGTAAATTATTAGACTGTGTTATGAACAATCGTCTAATCGGATATTACGGACTATCCGATTTTATTATTCGATTAGTCGATTGTCCAACACTTATTATTTAACTAAACGCCAATACTTGCATTTTTGTAATAGGAGTAAAAGAGATTATAATTTTTATGTTATAGTACCTTTATGCTATGTAAGGATTGTTGTATAAAAATATTTCTAATTTTAAATTAATTAAATTGTGATTTATTTACATTAAAATTATTTGTATATTTTGCTACGGTTTTGTTGTATATTTAATTATTATTTTTTATAAGAGTTATACATTTTACTTTATGTAATGATTCAATATTATGTATTTAATTATTTTAAAAATCTAACTCAATCCATAGGGTGTTGGTCCGTCCGTTTTATGTAACGGTTATGAAATAAAATCTCCAAATCAAAATTCTCAAAGGTAAGTCTGGAGGTCATTTTATTTATAAATTGCCTATATTTTACGTACGTTTATAGTGAACGAATTTGCGACCATTATTTTATCAATAATAAATTAAATAAGTATCTAAAAATGACCCAGGGATGCCTGTTACTATCGTATTATCATCACAATTTGTTTTGCATGTTACATAATTTCTGATATATTTATTATTCTTTATAATCTATTACATGTGTCACAGGGGTAATAGTTTATGACAAATAATTAAAATGATAACATTATCGTAACAAATCAAAATGTGTAATAAAATACAATTACTAAAATGTTATTTTAAATCTGTATAACTGCTAGAAATCTCTGAATGACAAAGATTAGAAATATACAAAACATACAATATTTTAATATAACCAATTTATTTTATATTTGGTTTCTTACAATTTTATTTTAGGCTTTATAAAGCAATAATATATTTGAAATACTTAGGCACTATAAAATAATATTAACAATAGACAATTATAATAAGTAATAAAATGTAAATAATGTTACTGACGAACCTAAAAATAAAATACCTATTTATTTTTTCAACATTTGTCATAATAAGTATGACGCAATGAATTGAATGTATGGCGCAAAATATTACTCTAAATAAAATAATTCAATATTGTTTATTTTAACGTTTTATTATAATTATAGTCCTGCAGGAGAGCGCCAAAGATTGCAAGCATTTTATAAAGGCTATTTTTTTATATTACATCACATTAGTGGAGTACCCTTCCAGCAGTCAGTCTTGATTCCTTTGCGTTTGGCATTTCAGGACTTTTATCAGCTACTGACAGCAACTGTTACAGAATTGAAGTAATTTTTATAGGCATTTCTTGCCAAAGACTTTACAAATACAATAATTGCATTTTTGAAAGATAGAAAAATTTGAAACATTTGTTAACAAAAGCCGTGATAGTTCTTTAACTACCGACTAGATGTCGCTACGGGGGCCTAACCCGTAAGCATTAAGAGATAGAAGAATTTGATATCTAGTAACATAGTCCAGATAGGTGGTTCGCTTCTGGCCCCGGTTTGGCTACGGAAGTCTCGCGTTCGATTCCTGAGTCTGGATTCAAATTTTTCTATCTTTCAAAAATGCAATTATTGTATTTGTTACAGAATTATACTGACTAATTGTTATGTGATTCTTATAATATTCTTCGTCGGTTATACTACATTTCAGATCACGCTATCGATAGCACGCGCAGATCAAGCACGTTAATGAATACAACTTTCACACGTGACTGACGTGCCTGGTTACTAGATTTTGCATGACTAACAAAACGTTAAACTTATTTTTCTACTTATCGTTAAATTAGTCGTTTAAGGTTTATTTCCGTGCATCGCGGCCGCGCGCGGCTTACGACGCGTGGCTGACGCGCGCGGCCGATGCGACAACAGTCCGAGTGCGCGCCTACCTATATGATTATTCGTCAGTGTCGGCCGCGCGCGTTTGTTGCAGACCTCGGGGACGGCGCCATACTTTGACTATTGTCGCGTCTGCCGCGCGCGGCCCGTTGCACGGAAATGAACCTTTATTCAATATATGTAGGTAAGTATATTCCACGTCGGATTCAGCAATCCGAAATGTTTATTGAACAAATCCACCAAGGATAGGGTGCTGAGTTCTGTGCACAGACACTTTAATTTGACCACTGATTACAATATCCTATTTATTTGTAGGTACTAACCCCTAAAAAACCCCCAGATAGTTAATTTCCCAAGTTTACCACTGAGCTGCGGGTAGACTGCGTCTGAATTGTGGCCCTCTTGCAGTGATGAAGTGTTCGCTGCAATAACACGGGCAATTGGATTGACCTGTGGCCAATTATCACACAGCGATCATTTCAGAGGTTGTATCGCTGTGAAAGTCTATTAAATCGTGCTGATAGCGCTTCGCCCATTTTTAAGGTACACGCGAGTGTTGTGGTTTGCTTCGAGTTATCTGTGTGGTCAAAAATAGTGGCGAGTTTTGTTATGAAGTCCTTTGATCTTGAGGTCCCGCTGAATCATAACATTCCTCACGTACCGTGGGGCATTGGCGATAGCTCGAGTAATCTTATGTATTCTTACATGGGGGTAGGGGGGGTCAAAAACTCGCCAAAATCTTCCTTACGTAATTCAAAAATGGCGCCAAACTAAACTCTACATTAAATGGCTGGTCCGTTGGCCTAGTAGTTAGTGGCCCCGAGTGCTAAGCCGGAGGTCGTGGGTTCGATCCCCACCCAGAATAAAACTTTGTGTGATGAGCACGATGGTTTATTCTGTGTCTGGGTGTAATTTGTCTGTAATACGTGTGTATTTAGAAATACACACATCAAAAGTGTCTAGGGATCAACATATATTTTTGCAATAACTTTTCTCCTGATTGATTTTTTTTTTTTATTTCTTTAAGGATTCATCAAATAAAGTGTTTTCGTTTGTCACAGTAACGATAATCCAAGTCACCTTTGCATTAATAAAGAAATTTGCCATTTTCCTAATAAAGGGATTTTTGACATTTGAACCACTAACATTAAAGTTCGAAAAAAAGACTGAAATAACAGTTTTCTTTAAAATTTTATTGGGTAACTTAAACAATTAATAATCCGTGTTTCTACCGCGAACACTAACAACACAAGAACATCGGTTTGGCATACTCAAAATGAGTTCATCCAAATCACGCTGTGGAATGGCTGCCCATGTTCGTTGCAACAACAAAAAAAGGTCTTCTTGCGACTGGATACCCTCCATATTCGGCAGAGCTCTTCTCTGTAGCATATCCCATGCATGCTCAATCGGGTTCAAGTCTGGCGACTGAGCAGGCCAGGGCAGGACATTGATGTTAGCTGCGGCGAGAGTCTGTCTTACAACTCTTGCGGTGTGCGGTCGTGCATTATCATGCATTAACTGAAATAAGGGACCGATTTGCACTTGTAGAGGAACGATGACGTCTGATACAATCGTCTCAGCATAAATTTGAGCGTTGAGGTTGCCTCTGATCCAAATCAACTCAGTTCTTCCGCCGATCCAAATACCCGCCCATACCATGATGGTTCCACCACTATAAGGATGGACTTCCTGGCAGGATTTTAATCGCTGTTGGCGTCCAGGGGTTCTCCAGTGTCGTATACGTCTTGTATCCGGTTTCATACCAAAACGAGACTCATCAGAAAAGCACACGAAACGCCATTGTTCTTCTGCCCAATTTCTGTGTTCAAGAGCCCATTGATATCGAATCCTACGATTGTGCATTGCTATAGGTGGTACCCGTAGCGGTCTTCGGGAATGAAGGTTCACTTCATGCAAGCGGTTTCTGACTGTTTGGTCGCTAATTAAGTTCCCTGAAGAGTGATGAAGCCTCACGGCTAACATCATGGCGGTTATTGTTGGACCTCTTCGAGTTAAGATTTGAATGTATCGGTCTTGTCTCCGTGTGGTGCAGCGATACCGTCCTCCATGGCGCTCAGCCACGGTACCAGTGCTTCGGTAACGTGTCCAAAGTCGACTGATAACACTCTGACTTGTATTCAGAGCTAAAGCCACAGTACGTTGCCGGGAACCAGCTTCTATCATTCCCACGGCTCTGAGCATTTCTTCCCTGCTTAAATGACGTCGCCGCTCCATAATAACGTTGGTTTTAATCAGTAGTAGGGAAACAGTAGCACTAATAATGTCTTCAATGCGTTGTATGTTTTTATAGGGAAAATATTGACAACTGATTTTCATCTTTTACTCGAATTTGATTCACAGTTCCTGATTCAAATTATGAAATGCACCAAAAAGGATCCATATAAATTTATAAAATCATAAATTTATTACAAAGCCACATCTCAATCTCAAGAAATCCGCATAAAAATGCTTGATCCCTAGACACTTTTGATGTGTGTATTTAAGTATGTATATCGGTTGTCTGGTTACCATAGTACAAGCTCTGCTTAGTTTGGGATCAGACGACGTTGTGTGAGTTGTCCCAAGATATTGTTATTAGATATTATTAAATACTGTGAATATCATTAGGTAGAAGAAAAACGTGTAAAAAGGGATTCACTTCTAAGCTATTACTTGAAAAAGTCACTACTAATATTAGTCACCATTGTAGGTCAAAATGAATCTTCAAAGTGCTCTCCTGTGAAGTACAGTAGGATCAACGTAACTAGGCCGGACTGAAGTAGGCGACAAGTGGTTGCGCAGATGCATTTTTTGGAAGTAAATGGTGACAGGAAGCGAGAAGCGGGGTCGGTAACTAAACCAAGAGAATTAGAGATGCGATTACGCATTACATTGTCATAAAGCATAAGTCATTTATTTAATTAACAAAAATCATTTGTGTTGAAATTTTATGCAGGTAGGTTACAATCACCGGCACATAACAAATTAATTTTAATTAAACATATAATTAATAAAATTATGTAAGTACTAGATATATATACAAACATTTCAATTTAAATAACTAAAATTAAACAATAATACAAATAGAAACAATAATCATAGCAATAAAAATAAATCAAAATTCATAAAATTTAGATAAATCAATTCGATAACAATTTTACATATAGGTAACCTACTAGGTATCATTTAAATATTCATCAATAGAATAATAAGTCATCTAATAGCCACTTTTTTAGTTTGCCTTTGAAAATGTTAACACTGTAAACACTCTTAAAATCTACTGGGAGCCTATTATACAATTTGACAGCCTGAACGTTAGAGCTGTGTTCAACTACCTACCTTAAACTTTGGCTGCACCAAGCTATTTAAATCTTGCCAGCAAGTCTTTTGCCTATTGTTTCTTCCCTCGATTGTCTCAAATTTATTAAATATTTAACTAAATTCGTTAGAAGGACTAGTATATAAAGACATGGGACCGTTAATAATTTTTTTTTTTTTAAATGGTCTCTACAGGACTCAGTCTGATCCAAACGTAGCATTGTACGTATTGCCCTTTTTTGCATAACAAACGCAGAATTAATGTTGTAGTTATAACTGTTTCCCCAGAGTAAGATACTATACCTTAATTTGGATTCTATGAGCGCAAAATATATAGTTTTTAATTCTACAACTTAACTCATCCCTTAAATTTCTAATTGCATAGTAGGCAGAGCTCAAAGAATTTACAATTGTTGTTAGCTCTGTTTTCCAGTTAAGCAGAGAGTCGATATGCACGCCTAGAAATTGTATATTGTCAACCATGTCGACCTTATTACTATTAGAGTGGACATCTATTTTAGCCCTATTTTTTGTTGTCAATTTAAATAACTAGTATTACTAACTCATGTTTATGTGATTATTTTCGTAAAGAAATTGTTTTTCAAAGTTTCTTTAGTATTTACTGTAACTGTTCTAAATTTAAACTTTTATGAACACATTTATAAAGTGTTTTTATATTGTTGAATTAAAATGTTGTTAGTATTTTTAATCGATTCAATATACGTTTTCATAAGTAATTTTAGGGTCGCATCTCTATGACATGCGCGAAAGTGATATAAACCTAACTTCAATCCGGTCAAGTTACGTTGATCGTACTGTATGCTATTAGCAGATACGATACTACTAATATTAGTCACCATTGTAGGTCAAAATGAATCTTCAAATTGCTCTCCTGTGAAGTATGCTATTAGCAGTTACGATACCTACTACTAATATTAGTCACTATTGTAGGTCAAAATGAATCTTGAAATTGCTCTCCTGTGAAGTATGCTATTAGCAGATACGATACTACTAAAATTAGACACCATTGAAGGTCAAAATGAATCTTCAAATTGCTCCCCTGTGAAGTATGCTATTAGCAGATACGTAGGTCAAATGAAACTTCAAATTGCTTTCATGTGCAGTATGCTATTAGCAGATAATCTTAACTGCTAATAGCATACTTCACCGGAGAGCAATTTGAAGTTTCATTTTGATTTGATTGAGAACACTCAAGCAGATGAACCATCTGTGTGAGTGTTCTCAAGCAGATGAACCCTATCGGACGTGACATATTCGATCATAATTACCGTTTGAACTGAGCAGTGTCGATTTTATTCGATTGAAAAACTCGAATAAATAATGATATATTTATGTCATACTGCAGTATCAAATAAAAAAAACTATGCAAGGAACCTATACTCTAATAAAAAAAAAACATTTAGCACATTTGATACTGTTCGTAGCGGCAGTCGAAATATAAAAGCAAGTCGTGTTACAACATTTACCTATAACTCAACTAAGTACGGGCACAGATAATATAATACTATACTGGGGTTTTCATGATCTTTAATTTTGGTTGGATTTGTCTCCGTCCCGAATATAAATATTAAAACATTGAAAAAATCATGAGCCGCGAGGTTTCTTATCGTGTCTCATTTAAAAACGGATCTGCATCGAGAACATTTCGTGTGATTATTTTCTACGATTTTAAATGTCCCTGACCTGGAGTCATTTGATCGACTTTAAATGGCTTTTATGGATGAAGGACCTTAAATCAACCATCTACCGTTGGCATAGCGAGTTCAAGCGCGGGCGCCTTACTTTGGGGGATAAACAAAGGAGAGGTCGTCCTATGACGGCTGTCACGGAAGAATAGGGTAGATGACTGTCAAGTCAAATCAGTATCTTTTTAAGAAACGTCAAAACGATGCGCCTCGTACTAATTTATAAAATACAAAACAATGACGTCATTCCACCCCCTATCAGAAACTGTAAAACTACCCTAACATTTAAAATACGTTTTAAACATTACTTAATTAATATACAAAAAAGTGAAATTTCTTAATAAAAAAAAAATAATTTATTGTATTTTTGCTTTTAAATTTATTGAATAGAATTACCTCTGATCCAAATTGTATTGTTTGGTTTAATAGAATTTAAATTAAATGTAATTATGATCCAAAATGATTCTCTTATAGTAAAATTTCCTAATAATTTGTATTCTGTAATTTATCAATGATTTTCTTTTATTTTATTTTATTTTTTATTTATTTGATTTAATATGAAATGCATTAATGGGAAATTTTATAGTGAAAATGGCAATGACTGTTAACTAGTGGAACAAATTAAGAGTAGTGTTGCCCAAATTCAGTCTTGGTCTTGCAGTCTTGGTCTTGTTCTTGCGTTTTTGCAAGACCAAGACCAAGAACAAGACCGCGTATTTTTAGCAAGACCAAGACCAAGACTGACCGTGCAAGACTTGAGCAAGAACAAGACATAGCCTGCAAGACTCTTGCGTCTTGCAGCTAGGACTTAGCGCTATTTCACTGAGTAGTTAGGTGTAACAGTTCGGTGTATAGGTAGGTACGCTTAGGAATTCTATGAGACGCAAAAAACTGTATCAAAGAATATGAAAAACTGGACCTATGCGCATTACGACTAATACCATAAACATAGCGAATAAAAAAATATCTATTAAAATCAAACTGAGTGCATGCATAGTTATGTTTTAACCATCGGCACTTTGATAATGCGGCATCAAAGGTTTTGTACTTACTTCTCAAAGAAATTTGCCGCTTTTCGGAAGTACATGGTTATGATACACGCGCCGGCGGCTTCTTTTGAAATCTAAAACAATCGTTGCCGCCACGCCGAAATCATAACATTTGACACTATTTGATTGCCGCCATAGGGCGAAGGTATACTCATGCAAAATAATTTCCTAGTAGAGTACCTACAGGTGTTCCAAAGAATAAATAAGTTTCAGAGTGCTTAGAATGAAAATGAATACATTATACTGATCACGCAAGTAGTATTATGATTAGGATAAAATGGTAAGGATAGGTAGTAGATGTCATATTAATTCATTCTAGTAAGTATATATTATAATATTGATTACTTATATGGTTTTAAACTAATTACTTAGGTACTATTATTGTACATTTAGTCATTATATTTCTTAAGTTTTTACAAGAAAAAATAGCAAAAAAGTGTTCAAATATCACCCGTTTAATAAATATTGTAGCCACTTTTAAATATACTTGAAACGTGTAAAAAAATTCTACAAAACTAATAAAATAATATAAAAAGCGTAGGTACTTACCTACTAATAAAATAAAAAGCCTGCGATAAGAGTTTTGTATTACTTACCAACCCGAATATCTCTGAGAGAGATGATGAGAGTAAGTATTTACTAGCTGTGCCCGCGACTTCGTCCACGAGGAATAGTAACTTTGGAGGTATAGTGACGTTCAGGACTTATTTATTTATTTTAAAACTTCTGTCATCAAACATACAAACGAACTCTTCAGCTTTATAATATTAGTATAGATGTACGCCAAAACATTCACTTATATGTAAAGAATAGTGATTGGCACTAATTCTATTTTATTCACGCGTCGCGTCTGTACAAGTAGGTAATATTTAGTGTGTGTTTGTACGCCGCACGCGGCATTGTTTGATTTGCGGCGGCATCCTTTTCATAGAGCCGGCACGTGGCGAGGCGGCGCGGTAAAGCGAGGAAACGTACTATAAATAAAGGAATTATTTTAATTCCAGTCATTTCCAATTGAGCTGTGCTTCGAGTCTAACTTGATAATTGTTTTTACTAATTCTCGTTGTTTTCTAAAAACGTATCACGTGTACAATTTAATATGAGTGACGAAGATTCAAATTATTCTAGTCCGAGTAACGAGAGTTTGAGTCACAGATCTAAAAGACCCAAAAGCAAATTTGAGGAGTTTTTCGAAATAATTCATGCATCCCAAACTGCCTTCTGTAAATTGTGCCAACATAAAAAGATTGAAATAAAAATGAAAAACAGAAACACTTCAGGCTTAAGGAAACATCTAATATCTTTCCACAAAAAGGAATCAGAAATATTTCTTCCTGTTAAACCAAAATTAAGTGGAGATATCACAAGCTTTTTAGTAACCGCTGGAAGTGGACAGGTAAGAATATTTTTTTAACAGTTAAAAGAATTTTAACTCCGCGTAGCTATTCATGCGATACTTTCAAAAACGCCATTAACTTACGTAAGTATTTTTGAGTTAGTGGTGTTTTCACAGTTTTCATCTAGGGGTGCGACATATTAAGTATGTAATTATCGTCTTAAATATTTTTTATAAACACCCATATTTTCAGTTAATCGGCCAGTAACAACTAAGTACTTTATTTTGGTAAATTACAGTACAGTGCAACCTTAATATAACAAATATCAATTTAACGATTTTCTCGATTTAACAACAACAAACCTCCTCCTCTTATACGCTCAAACCTAATAACACAAGATTTATTGTTTTGTTTCAGTCGGAAAACAGCAGTGACAACATCACGACAGCTACAGTTGATTGGGTGGTGAAAAAATATCTTCCCTTCTCATTTTTCGATGACGAAGCTACACAAGTATATTTTCGACGTATTTGCCCTAATATGGTGTTTCCTAAAAGGTCTACACTTAGAAGGAAAGTCAAAGAGCGATTTGAAGAGCTCCAATTGAATCTCAAGGAACGACTTCAACAATTATCATCTAAAATGTCTTTTACCATTGATGGGTGGACGTCAATTGCTGGTAGGAGTTACTACGGGGTTACTATTCATTATATAGACAACGCATGGAAGTATCAATCTGTAGTTCTTGATTTTATACCATCACGCGGTCGACATACTGGGGAAGATATTGCAACGATTTTCCATGAATGTTTATTGGAATATGGCATAATTGATAAAATACAAGGTATCACGGTCGACAACGCAACTGCAAATACCAAATTCATGTATGAACTGGGCAAACAGCTGCCGCCACACTTTGATTCAGACAATCAACATTTCCGGTGCTTTGCTCACATTTTAAACCTTGGTGTACAAGATTTATTAAAGACCTTAGCATTACACTGCGAGTCTGACACTAACGCGCAAGATCAGCAGTACGAAGACTATGCAGACGAAACTGAGGATGAGGAAGATGAAGAATCTGCACCAAATATTGCTGACTCGCGTACATCTGTAACAAAGTTACGCAGTATTTCCAGTAAAATAAAAAGAAGTGAGATAGTGAAGAAGAAGTTTCAGTCTGCTTGTGAAGCAGCTGGCGTGCCATCAAATCTAAATGCCATTCTTGACTGTCCAACGAGATGGAATTCCACACATGATATGATTGGATTTGGTTTAAAAGTGAGAGCGGGCATTGACATATTGTGCAGTTCTGTCACCGAATTAAATGATTTTCAAATCACAGCTAATGAATGGCAGGTACTCGAAAAATTACATAAATTTCTAATAAACTTTAAACTTTTAAGTACAAAACTTGGTGGAGACAAATATGTTACATTACCGCTAGTCATTGTATCATTCAATCTCTTGCTAGATAAAATTGAATCCATGGTAAAACAGTTAGATGAGAAACCTAATCGATCTGAAGTGGATGAAAGGCTCATTCTAGCTTTCCAAGCAGCTCGAGACAAAATGCTTAAACATTACAAGAAGAGCAACTGGATTTATTGTACTTCTTTAATTTTAGACCCAAGGCATAAGGCTCAGACTTTTGACCTGACAATGTGGGGGAAGCAACTTAAAACAGAAAGTCTGCGCAAGTTCAATGAACTTTATGAAGAATATAAAAGTCTACACTCACTGAACAAATCTCTGGAATTACCAGAAAAAGAAAATAAAGTATGTGATGAAGATGAAGACGTAATAGACTTTGATAAACTCTATGAATGTCCCTCGACGTCATCTGGATCTTGTCTTCAAGGCTTAGTGATAGACGAGTTGGAGGAGTACCTGAGAAAACCAAGAACTGCCAGCTCGGAAGACATTTTAGATTGGTGGAGGACGCATGAGACAGAGTATCCGATTTTATCGAAAATGGCCCGTGATTTTCTCTCAATACCTGCAACTTCAGTACCTGCTGAGAGGTTATTTTCTAAAGCATCATTAGTAATTAGAAAACATAGAAATAGGTTAAGTGATGAGTCAGCCAGATGGTTACTTTGTATTAATTCTTGGTCAAAAAAAATTATATAAAGTATCATAACCTAATGATAAAGCTGTTGATTTGTGTTGTATTTTATTTTTTATTCAAATAAATGATAAATCGTAAACTCTTTTATTAAATTTCTTATAAGTTGAGGGTTCAATCTCTTTCTAGACAGATAAGTATTGTTCTTTAAAATACAGTCAAGTTATTGTAATTAATTTGTTTTTTTACATGTTTTAGCAAATGTAAGCTTATAAATCATAAATGTTTATTAAGAAACAGTTACTTCCATGGAAAACGACATATAGGTCAGTTGATTTTTCGAATTTCTTATCAAATCTTCAGTTACTTATTAATCTGCTTGATCTTTACTATGGCTATGTTAATTCAAGCTCACAATGTTCCAATTCTAATACGTTTTTCTAAGATTTAAAGTAAACTTTAATAAATAGTAATAGACTAATAGGTAATTGCAAGACTTGCAAGACTCTTGCTGCAAGACCAAGACCAAGACCAAGACTGGGAGCGCAAGACCAAGACCAAGACCAAGACCAGGTGTATTGGCGCAAGACCAAGACCAAGACTGGCTAAGTCTCGTCTTGTTCTTGCATTTGGGCAACACTAATTAAGAGTAAGTAAAAGTTGTAGTTGAGTGTTGCTGAAAATCAGCGTTACACCGCTTTGCGTGTGTAGCTTAAGGCTGAGCAACAGCTCTTTTTGATAAGTGCATTGACGCACATTGCAGAACTTTGCTGTAATTTGTATGTAATTTTATATATTGTATTTTTATTTTTTAAACTATATATTGCAGTGTATTTTAAAATTGATTGCTGATTTATTTATTGTTATTAATATTATTTTTTATTATTATTGTTATTTTTTAATTGTTATTTTATTACCATCTATTGTTATTATTGCTTGTTATATATTATTTGTTTATTGTACCTAATGTGTGTCAATATTTTATCAAAATAAATATTTCTTTTTTCATTCTTTTGTATGGTCGAATCATGTAGTTTTAATGTTTGTTTTGATGTTTATAAATTCATGACAGCGTAAATTTACAAATGCTATTTCCTGTATAGTGTAAAAATATTTATTGTTATTGTAGTCATCTACCCTATACGAAGAGATTCAGCATACACTGCAGATTGATTCGGGATGCATTTACAAGATTCAACACGAGCACCTTCGCGTGAAGGGCATAGTTTCAAGCTGGTTGCCGTACAACCTCACCAAAGCTCAGAAGCAAGCCCGTGTTCAGTGGTGCCGTGATATGATTCAAAAATTTGTAGGAGGGTCGTCTCGGCGCGAATCCTGCATTAATTGGATCGACGACTTCTTACTTACGATTGTGGATCCAGAAACAAAGCGTCAGTCGTCAGTTTGGCTGTTTCAAAACAAACCAACGCCTACGAAAGTGAAGCGATCGAGAAGCGCAGGGAAAATTTTGATCGCTATTTACTTCACTTTGACGGGGTATCTAGTTTCAATTCCATTACGAGACCAAAGCAGCATCAATGCCGAATGGTATAACACAAAATGCCTGTCAGAAGTTTTGTCTGCAATGAGCAACAAGCGACCGGACACCGGGCTTCGCGGCGTACTGCTTCACCATCACAACGCGCCCGCGCACTTAGCGCTCAAAACGAGGGTCTTCCTGGACACCATACCGTCCTTACAGTCCTGATCTGGCACTGTCTGACTTCTGTTTATTCCCTAAAATAAAAAATCAGCTAAAAAGGATACAGTTTTTATCGCGGGAAGACGCGCTAGCAGGGTTCAAGAAGGCCATGGAAGAAGTGTCTGCGGCGGACTGGAAAAAATGTTTCGAAAATTGGCTCAAACGCTTGAAACTTTGTCTAAAGGCTAGTGGAGAGTTCTTGGAAATTAATTAAAATTTCGAAAAAAGATTTTATTAAAGTATTTTATCCATAGAAGTTAGTTTTTAGTTTCTCAAAAGTTTCTGAGTTCTGGCTTGACCAGACAGTGGTCCGAGCCGGAGGTACTGAACGGTGAAGGTACTGACATCCGTGTCAGCATCTTCTCCGCTCAGTCACTCCAACACAGTTGTGTGGATCGGTTGTCATTAAAATACGACGACACGCCGAGATAATTTACCTGTGGACCGATTTCGTATCGGCCAAACCTGGTGCTGCTCTGGCCGAATTATGAACCTTGGCCTGTGCCGGCCACTTCCGTTCTGATAGGAGATAAGGCAGCTTACATACCTTTTCGGGCCTTATAGCTTTGATGTTCTTAAGGTGCGTCTGCCCTCGGATCCGAGCTGTCGGCTCGCCCCCGTGGCACCTTGTCTAAGCCCTCTGGAAGCCACTGATGGCAACCCCAACACCGCTACCTCATATAATCGCTATATCTATTGAGTCTTTTATTACGGCGGTCACAAAACTTTGTGCCCAGTTTTCCGAGGAGCGCAAACCAGGAGACGCTACTGTCATAGCAGACACGCCAAATGCCCCAACTACTAAGACCCGTGAGTCAGCGTTTGTGCCTGGTCTAATCGCTACCCCCTTTTGTAAGGAAGCAGAAAAAAGAAGTCCGCTGCCGCCCCGACCGCACCGTTCAGGTGGTCGCACAGACTGAGAAGCTGTGTTTACCGACAATAGCCACCATCATGATGACGGTGTCGCCGGTGGCTAGAACATCTGATGGGAGTTGTAAAAATGGTGGCTAACTAATATGACGCAATTTTTACAGCTCCGCGTTTAACGTGTAAAATCACAGAACAAATATACCAAGTGCAAAATATGCTAAAAAATACGTGTAATCTGGATAAGAATGAGACTTTGTGATTCAAAGAAGAAAACTAGAAAGAAAGTAAACTTGGAACTGACATCGAGCCTTGTGATTCAAAGAAGAAAACTTGAGGTTATATTCAAACTTGAAACTGAAAGAAATGCGTGCGAGCCATGTTCCCTACCGAGTAATATCGGCAGGAAGAGAGAAAAAAAAACATCTGAAGGCGGTTTTTTACCTGTCAAAAAGTACGTCCATTTGACCGTACTTTTTGACAGTAGGTACTTTGCTTTAATTTTAGATGCCGGATTAGGAATCTAGACATTATTTAATCAAAGACTAAAAAGTTAGTTTATAATATTTTTATTTGGTATTATTTAAAAAACAACCATACCATATACCATAAGTTTATTTCATTTTAGATTAAGTTGCATCAAGAAAACCGATACCTATTTATATTTCAAAATTGTTAGTCAGTATAAGTAGGTTTTGTAAAAGCTATAGCCATGATACTACTGTAAGTCTCTGCATCAAATAGCGTCATTACGAAAGGTCTGTTAGCTATAAATTCTTTTCTAAATTCTGGGTAATAGTCCGTTGATTCGTTGTAAGACAGATACTGACGGAAACGGGGAGTTCTCAGTCCAGCCTTGTCGAATACGATGGTGGAACTTTGCACGTAGCTACTTGGCAGCGCTCCGGGATTTGATATGAACCTGTTGAAAAGAGATTAGACTTTAGTTTATTGAAGTAGTTTTATGACTTAGGGGTAGGCTTCCTTTACGTCAGCGGCGTTTAGGAGTATTGAACTGTGCCCGACGAGTTCTGACACTATCGGTCTCAACGTCGCGTATATGACGGAACTAGACGCGACACAATAGTACTTATTCAATATAATTTAAAGTATCATAAATCCTACCCAGTCACTGCCGGATCTGTCCATAGATTCTTTATTGTAGCATGTTCCAGCACCTTCCTCACATCATACTCTGTATTAAGCTTAAAACGTGGTATGGCGATGTCAATTGGTACATTACTTTCTCTAAAACTACCCAAAAAATCTTCAAACAGTCTTCCTGTGACAGCTTTAACTGCTCTGTCGATTCTGCCATCACGAATTATAGCGACAATCATACGATAACGATCGTTATGACCGACAGGTAACTCTAAAGCTTCCGAATCTAAAGGTTTAAAGTATGTGATTCTAGCAAGTTTTTTTACTTTCATTAAGTCAACTGCTCCGATTTTGGCTCCTGTTGTACTGTAAAATGGTGATCTTTCTATGACGGCATCTTCAAAAGCAGTACTCCAAAGTCCGCTGTACTGCACTGTGTCTAATATAACAGAATTCCCACTTAGGTCAACGTTTGTTAAGCTCGATGAAGTGATACGTTTGATTTCTTGAAGCGCCGTTCGTGGATCAGATCGAAGCGGCGCTGACACCACGTCGAGAAGCGAGTTTTGGTAAACAAAGTTGTGATAGATCGGATTTATTGTTACTCCTTCGTCGATGACTAAAGCTCGTGAGCTTGAGATGTGAACAACATCATTAGAAACAAATCGGCTAGTCGCTAACGTGTAGTATTGTAGACGGGTGCACGGATCGTTTGGTAACCTCAAAAATTTAAACATTTTCTGTTTTGTATTGTAATCCGTTCCTTCGGCGATCGCACCGAGAATAATCCACGCAGAAAGTGGAAAGAACACATAACTTTGATTGGCAGTAGAACCAATAATGTTGTATAAACTAGCGCCGAACTCGACTAGGTTAGCTCGGTAATCCTGATACAAATTTTCACTGATATCACATTGGCGCACGTCTATCGAGAATATGTCTTGAGTACAAACTTGCACTATTATAAACGCACATAGTGCTAACACGAAAACTAACACTTTCATGACAGAAAGACGACCGATATTTTTATGAAGAACTGTTTGAATTAGATGCTCTTATATAGGTGCATAAATCGACTATACCTAAAGATCCGCGATCAAAACTAGTTGCAAAGTTAATAGTATAATCAGTAGGTAATCGTTTCCTAGATGCCATAAATTGAGAATCTAAGGATTGTGACTTACATATCAATAATTTGTAGGTACATACCTACTTAATAAACAAAAACGGTTACCGGTTTTCTATGACCATGAAAGGTCAGTTGTTTTGTGAATGACATTATAAAGAGTTAGGTACATAATAAATAGAGATAGACCGACTATGACTTTGGCCGACTATTAGTTTCAAAAAGGTCGATTATTCGGTCAAGCCCACTAGTATTCTTTTAGGTTTATTTTCCGTTTAAAACTGTAATGCCTTCCACTGCGAGCGGAGCGGGCTTCGTACGGACTCTGTTTAACTAGCAACGGGCAAACTTCATAGAAGTGCTTCCACTAGAGCGGAGCTAAAGGGTACAAAGAGTTACAAATGAAAGGAAAACTATTTTTTTACTGAAACACTTCCTTAATTTAACGGTTTTTTGCATTAGGTACTATCAAGTTAACAATGCAAATGCAACGAGTCCGATTGCTTAACCATTGGGCTACCGCTCGCTTCAATGTGAGGACTAATTACTTATTATCAGCTATTTCCCACTCATTACCTTTTCGCAGAGGAAGAGGCATTGTGATGCCAGGTAAGCATTTACCTTAAGGATTGCCTGACTTTGCCACTGGGTATCATCGATTTTGTTCATAAGTACCCTGGTGTTTACACTAGTGTTTAAACTTCAAGTAAACCGTAAGTTTACTTGTTTACCAAGATATATAATGCGATAAAAAACCATAATAACTTGCGATTAAAAGAAATGGTCTGGTGTTTTTATTCCCAACTTATTTTCTCATTGGTTCTACCTATTGCAATTTGGCACAAATGCATGAATAGAGTCAATATTATTTTTAAATTTTCGGATCGAACCGGACGTACATAAATGTTACTTTCAATAAACTCTAGATAACTAGAAGAAAAAAACCTTTAAATGTAGACATTTTTCATATCTGTCCTGTATGCAAATAATCATAAGAAAAGATCATGCTGACTGCTTCTGTGGCCCGGTGGTAGTGTATCCAACTGCTACGCAAGAGGTCGTAGGTTCAATCCCCACCCAGGGTAAAACTTTGTGTGATGAGCACGATGGTTTATTCTGTGTCTGGGTGTTATTTAGAAATATATATGTAGGTATGTTTATCAGTTGTCTGGTTTTCATAGAAGGTACAAGCCCTGCTTAGTTTGGGATCAGATAGCGTTGTGTGAGTTGTCCCAAGATATATCATTATTTTAGAAAACCTTAGTTGATATTTATCTCAGTATATATTAATGTCTTATTACTTAAAAGGAAAATGGAAAATCAAATTAGGGACTGTGATGTATATTCCAAGGTCTCGGACATCCATATCATTGTGGCTTTTATTGTTATGAAACTCTTACCTTTTTAAATAATAGATTGACATGAAAAAATATAGTCTATAACTTAGAGTTTCATGGCCGACCGATCGACGATCTGGTCGTAATTTATTATATTTGATTGCGTTAATTATTAAGTGATTCTTTAAAAGTTAATATTTTGTGCTTGCTTGTGAATTACCTGGGAAGTTCCTCTTTTTATTGCAACTCCCTATCTACGATCCTGAGGTACAGACCGGGGGGTCAATTCACGTATTTACTGCAGTGCAGTTCAGTTGCAGTTAAGTTTCGATTAAAACGGTAATTTTTGTATTCTTGTAACTTTGGGTTCGATCTCAAATACGCTTGCGTCAACTATGCATCTCGAGAGCGCAGTATCGACATTCTTGTACAGTGCGCATGCGTTTTTAAAAGTTACAAGAATACGAAAATGGCCGTTTTAATCGAAACTTAACTGCAACTGCACTGCAACTTTACTTGTAACTGTGCTTTAAATACGTAAATTAGCCTCCTGGTACCTGCTCTCCTGGGAGCCATGCGTTACTGTACTCTGTAAAATTACCACTTTCTAAGACTTTCTAGTAAAAATATTCTTTATTTTATTTATTTAAACTTGATTAACTTAAGTTTTAATAAATAAAATAAAGAATAATTTTACTGACTTAACCTATTCAACATATTAATTTAAAATTAATAAAACAATTTTTTTTTGTAATTTGACAACGTTCAATAAACAGGACATCACTTTTTACAGACACATTAGGCAAAATAAGCAACGTCCAGTATACCAGGTGGTCAATTCACGTATTTAAAGCAGTGCAGTTGCAGTTCAGTTGCAGTTAACTTTCGATTAAAACGGCCATTTTTGTATCCTTGTAATTTATTTACTTTTGTATTATAGTCTTATGTGGTGATTGGAATATCGATGTCCTGAAAAACACAAAAAAAGGAAAAGAACTGCAGTTGCATTTTATGTAATTATAACATCACCAACCATATTTTATGGCCAACTCGTCAGAGGGCTTGCATTGACATCGTAGCAAGCAATTTATCTATTGTCTCGTCCAAATTACTTACATCAGGGTTATCTGTTATACTTTGGAACAAAATAATGATAAATTAAAAACAAGATTATTTTGATTTGAGAAAAAAAGGGACTTTACCAAAACTAATATAGAGAAATTTATTGCGTGTTTATCTGCTCTCTCTTTCAATTATATGTTTAACTGTTCTGATGCTGAAGAGGCCTTCAATATGCTCCATGACATTGTAACTATGTTCTACGAGCTATGCTTCCCCACACTTACTGTTAAAATAACGAAAAAACCTTCAAAAAGTAAGTGAATTTCTAAAGGGCTGGTAAGGTCTAGTAAGCAGAAGCGTTACCTGTATCAAAGGTCTCGCGAACGAATAAAGATAAGCAGTCCTATTCCAACTATAATAAGGTCTTTAAAAAATGTCTGATCCAGGCTCAAAAAATTGAGAGTATGAAATACATGAATAGAGCAAGTAATAAATGCGGAGCTGCGTGGAACATCATAAAAAATAATGTGACTAATAAACAGAACATCAATTTCATAGACAGCATAAAAGTATGTAACATTGAATATACGGACTCTGATCAAATAGCTCAACGATTTAATAATTTCTTTATTGGTTTGACATCTGTTATTAAACACTACTAAACATACTGACATTAATACCTATCCGACTACAATATATAATAATGCAAACACAATTTTTTTGACTCCTGTTAATGACTCTGACATTTTTATTAATTCTTTAAATAACTCCAATTCGACTAGGTATGATTACCTTAGAAATAAGTGCTAATATTCCATCTGGTCCATTATGTCACATTTGGCAAATTGGTGACCCCGACGAACGAATACGCAGCAAGAAACATGGCACAATCACCGTGCAAGGCGAACATAAATCAGCAAGGAACACTTGAAGTAGCTGCTGGCACCTCGGTTTTATCCCGCATTCCGGAATTTTGGAAAGACCAACCAAGATTATGGTTCACGCAAGTAGAAGCCATATTAGCACCACAGAAGCAAGGAGACGAATACAAATACTGTACAGTAATAGCAAAGTTATCCAAGGAAGAAATACTACAAGTTAGTGACCTAATCACTTCACCACCGACTACAGATAAATACAAAAACATCAAGGAACGTTTAATTGATTGTTACGAAGAAACAGAACAGCGACAGTTTCAAAAATTAATATCAGAGACAGAACTCGGTGATCAAAAATCTTCGCAGTTATTACGTCAAATGCGAGTCCTCGGGAGAGGAAAAATCAGTGACGAAACAATTAAACTACTATGGTTCAGGCTTTTACCAACATCAGTTACTACGGTTCTAGCAGTTACGGAAGACATGGAAATTGACAAACTGAGCCAAATTGCAGACAAAATAATAATGAATTCAAAAGTAACCGAAATATCAGCTGTTAGCAACGACACTTCAAACGACAACAATACAGCATGCATTTTAGCCCAGCTAGCAAAATTACAGATAGATATTGACGCAATTCAGCAAGGTCAATATGGCTATCGACCCAACACGCACAATCATTTCTAGAAACGTCAACAATTCCCGATTATGAGGCCGAGAACAAACTATAGAGGAGCAAATCGATTTTGTTACTACCACGAAAGATTCGGAAAATATGCAAAGAACTGCATTAAACCATGCGGTTGGAAACCAATGACTTACGTACGGAACCAGGGAAACGAATAAGAGCACAGACAACGGCGAAACTCTGTGCAATCCACCCATCCAATCGCCTCACCATTACCGACCGAAAAAGTGGAATGAAGTTTTTGATTGACACGGGCGCAAATATTTCAGTCATTAGCAAGCAACAGAGACATTCAATTTTACAAAATGAACAATACACACTATACGCTGCAAATGGGACTAAAATTAGGACTTACGGCGAGAAGACGCTTACCTTGAATTTAGGACTACAACGATGTTATAAATGGAATTTTGTAATCGCCGATGTTACACAACCAATAATTGGAGCAGATTTTCTAGAGCACTATAAACTATTAGTCGACATAGCAGGTCGCAAACTTATCGACAAAGTTACAGAGCTGACAACGCATGTAACTTCGGAAAAAGCGACACAACAAACAATTCGTACTATCGCAGTGGGAACGAATCCACGTATTACGCAACTTTTAAACAAATACGAAGACATCACGAAAGGGTCCTCTCTCCGCAATGCGCCCAAACATAAGATTGAACATCACATTATCACTACAGGACCACCCGTCGCAGCTCGGGCAAGACCATTACCTCCAGAAAAATACGACATAGCCAAAAAGGAATTTCAAAATATGATAGAACTCGGAATTTGCCGACCGTCAGATAGCCCATGGGCAAGCCCATTACATATGGTAAAAAAGAAAAATGGCGAATGGAGACCGTGCGGAGACTATCGAATGCTCAATAGCACGACAGTACCGCGGACAAATACCCACTACCAAGATTAACTGACTTTACATACATATTAGAAAATAAGAAGATACTAAGCAAGATAGATATACGTAAAGCATACCATTGTATTCCTGTTAAAGATATAGAAAAAACAGCCATCATCACGCCTTTTGGACTTTTTGAGTACTTAAGAATGCCTTTCGGATTACGCAATGCGGCACAAACATTTCAACGATTCATGGATTCCTTATTTAGAGATTTAAACTTCGTATTTATATTTGTAGACGACTGTCTCATCGCATCGGACAACGAAGATTTGCATTATCAGCATTTAGAAACGGTTTTCAAACGTTTACACGAGAATGGAATAACCATTAATCTCGAAAAATGCGAATTTCTCAGAAGGGAAATAGATTTCTTAGGTTATCATATAACGAGCCAAGGAATACACCCTACCGAAGAAAATTACAAAGCAATCATGGAATTTCCCAAACCGAAAACAATTCAAGAATTAAGAAGATTTTTGGGCATGGTCAATTTCTACAGAAGTAATATTCCACGCGCAGCGGAAAATCAAAGAATTTTAACGAATATCTACATGGTTCAAAAAAGAACGATAATTCACCTGTTCCTTGGACAACGGAAGCAGACAAAGCTTACGAATAATGCAAGGAAAGCATGAAAAACGCAGTGTTAACAGCGCATCCTTCCCGCAACGCATCACTAGCGCTCATGACCGACGCTAGTGCTACTTGCGTTGGTGGAGTTTTACAACAAAAATCCGGACGCAATTGGGAACCATTAGGATTTTTTTCACAAAAATTGAGCGAAACTCAACAAAAATATTCTACGTTTGACAGAGAGCTGTTAGGAATATACATGGCCGTCAAACATTTTTACAGATTAATCGAGGGAAGAGAATTTACAATATTTACGGATCACCGACCTTTGACATACGCATTCTCCCAAAAACCATCATCAAACGATACACCGCGACGGGTCCGGCAGTTAGATTTCATTTCACAATACAGTACCAACATTCAACACATAAGCGGACGTGACAATATTACCGCCGATGCCTTATCTCGAATAGAGGAAATATACGTGCCATCACCTATCGATTACGCTGAATTGGAAAAATGTCAATCAACAGATAATGAACTAAGTAAATTACATGACAATAAAAGATTAAAATTCAAAAACATTACGCTTCCGGGTTCCACAATAAACATCACCTGCGACACGTCTACTGGAAAAAGCCGCCCCTACTTACCAAAGCATTTTCGCAAACAAATTTTCGATACCATTCATGGTATGAGCCATCCAGGAAAAAGAACTACGAGAAAAATGATAACCCAAAGGTATTTATGGCCGTATATGAACAAAGATATCAATAATTGGTGTAGATCATGTATAGCCTGCCAAAAATCAAAAATACAACGACATACGATATCACCTCCTGGTACATTTATGACAGCGCAACGTTTTGAACATTTACATATTGACATCGTCGGACCACTTCCGATTTCACAAGGGAAGAGATATTTAATCACAATCATAGATCGTTGTACGTCATGGCCCGAAATATTTCCGGTAGAAGATATAACTGCAGAAACAGTAGCCAAGACACTTTTCGAAGGATGGATTACTCGTTTTGGATGTCCATTGCGCATTACTACGGATCAAGGCCGACAGTTTGAATCAAGAATATTTGAGTCACTCTCACAATTTTTGGGAATACATAAAATTAGGACAACACCTTATCATCCACAATCCAATGGAATGATAGAGAGATTTCATAGAACTTTAAAGGCGGCGTTAATGACAAGAGAATCCAACGAAAATTGGTTAAAAGAAATTCCAACAGTTTTACTCGGGTTGCGGAGTAGCTTGCGAGAAGACACAGGTTATAGTTCAGCAGAGATGACATATGGAACGCCAATACGACTCCCTGGAGGATTTTTTGAGTCATCAGCAGCACAGTTATCAACGTACGAAGAGTTTGTAAAACAAATTCAAAAGGACATCACACAAATGACATACATACATACATATACATATCAACCCATAAGATGGCCCACTGCTGGGCACGGGTCTCCCCAGTAGAACCTACTAGTATGTAGATCCTGGGGGGTAATTGCCATAATCGCCACGCTTGGCGAGCGGGTTGGCGATCGCAGTAAGGCTTTAAGTACGCAGAGGACACTGCTGCCCGTCCTCCGGGGTGAAATCCCTTAGTCGCCTTGACGACACCCACGGGTAGAGATGGGGTGGTACTATTCTTAAGCCGGCACCACACGGCAAATGACATCAATTCCGAAAAGAAAAAAACACAATCAAGCTATATTTGTGCATCCCGAACTCAAAGAATGCTCACACGTATTTGTTCGGTGTGATAGAATTAAGAAAGCCCTGACACCGCCGTATGAAGGACCCTACCCAGTAATTAGTAAAACAGATAAAACATTTTGCATTAGAATTAGGGATAAAGAGACAGTGATATCAATTGATAGATTGAAACCAGCTTTCATGATCAATGACGAATCAAACTACGTGCCAGATTCAAAGGATTGCGACAGGAATTCACACACGTACACTACACGATCGGGTAACGGAAAGTAAAGCCAGTAGTACGTCTATAAAAAATCGCTGATATAAGCAAGCTATTCGTATATATATTAACATAGATCTTAACAAATACCATTAATTCACAACTACTCGTAACAACAAGACATCTAAAATGGGAAATCAAAGTTCTAAGGACCAGATAACATACAATACGGACAATTGCCTCAATCAAAACGAAGCGGACCAACTCCGTAACCTGATCCAGGAGGACTTACGGTGGACAAGAAATGTTGCAATGGGACAGATTATTTTAACAATCGGCGTGATCCTAATTTACGGCATAATGAAAACACTGGACAGAAGAATGAAGAGTTTAACGGAAAAAAATAATAAACACTCGTGCAACAGCTAAGTCAAAATTACAGAGGTCAGCAAATCACACCAGAACAGGCGTCATCAAATTCCACCGCGTACAATAGCATTATTATTTATATACATCAGCAAATAACTAATGACAGGCGTCATCAAATTCCACCGCGTACAATAGCATTATTATTTATATACATCAGCAAATAACTAGTAAGGTCTAGGTCAAATTTATATTGTAAACACTATTACCATAATTTTTTTTAAAGGGGGGTGTACTGTTACAGTACAATATCTTTGTGCTGTATCTACAATCTACATCACAATCTTATGTTCCTTATCGCACGTTCAGTATCTATTAAATGTTTCTACTATCTGTTATCAACACGAAGTCGTTAGTATATAAGATGCACCTTTGGATAATTATAACCAGACTATACATAATAAATAAATATATAATAAATGTATCACTAACTCAAGGACATTTTCCCACTAGATTAAAATCATCGGTAGTCAAACCTTTGCACAAAAAAGGCGATACTAGAGACATGAATAATTATAGACCAATAACTTTAATCCCGATCCTATCAAAAATCTTTGAAAGAGTAATGCATGAAAAAAATTATAAATTCTTAGCAAAAAACAATATTCTAAAACCAAAACAAAACGGTTTCAGAAAAAAATACTCCACGACCTTAGCATGTTTTACACTTACTAAAATCATTACTGAGAGCCTTTACAAGAAAAGTAATATAGTGTCAATATTTCTAGACATGTTCAAGGCTTTCGATTTTGTTAATCATAAATTACTATTTTATAAGCTCGATAAATATGGGAACAGCGTTAGAATCCGAGAGATCCGGGGAACAGCGTTAGAATGGCTATAGAGTTACCTAGAGAATCGATATCAATGCATAGAAATATGTAGTGCATCTGGAAAATATAAATCTTGTTCTATCTATCTTGATCAGATTTTAGATCACTCAATAGTTCTGGAGTACCCCAGGGTTGTATCCTTGGGCCTCTCCTCTTTCTTTTGTATATAAATGACCTACCAAATGCAACTGAAGATAACTGTGTATTATATGCTGACACTACTCTAATTGTAGAAGATGATAACAAAAATAATTTAGCAAATAGGATAAACAAAGAATTAGATAATATAATTGATTGGCTAGAATGCAATTACCTAAAGGTAAATATAAACAAAACAAAAATGATACATTTTCAGATTTTTCAGACATATAATAGTAAACCATTAAAACTAAATGTGTAAAGATAATGAAGTCGAGGAAGTAGACGCTACGTCATTTTTAGGTGTCACTATAGACAAGTATTGTACTTGGAAACAGCATATTGAGAATCTTTGCTCAAATATAGATAGGTTCGTATATGCTTGTATCGATTGCGACAGATATCAAGTTTACAAACAGCTCTTAGTGCATACCGCGGTTATGTATCGTCAAAATAAGGATATGCTCTTATTATATGGGGTAATTCTGTAGATTCAGATAGAGCATTCCTTATGCAGAAAAAATGTATACGCGCACTATCTGGAATAGAACAAATAGACAGTTGTAAGAAATACTTCAAGGAATACAAAATATTGCCGTTACCTAGCCTATATGTATTTGAAGTTTGTATTTATACTCATAAACTTCTGATACCGAAACAAAGAGTAAATGTATTTAGTAACAATATTTACTGCATGGCAATACGTATTTATAATAAACTACCAAATAGATTTAAGGCGAATAAAACTCTAAATGCGTTTAAAGGAAAATTATTTGAACTGTTGTTAAATAGATGTTTTTACAGTGTTAAAGAATTTTTAGACTATAATAAATTGTGACATCAAAATATGAATTTACCTTTACCTTACTATTAAATCAAGATATTATAATAATTAATTGGCTGATATTCAAATTGATTGCACAATAATTTATTGACATATAATATACTTACATTTATTTTTTAATCTACATCTAGATTTAGTAATGATAATGATAAATTCATATTTGATAATTTTAATTCTTAATATTCATATCCATTTTCATAATTATAAACCAATATTTGTACGCCAGTTAATGGTAAAATATGGCTAGCACCTTTTATGTAACTACAACAACATTGTACACCCTTATTTGAACAAATAAATGTTTCTTCTTCTTCTTCTTCTACAATGTAATTTGTTAATCAATAAATGACTATGACTAAGTAAAAAACAAAATAAAAAATGTGTCTCTGCCAAATTAAGGGTTAAGTAATACTCCGGGCATAATGTAGTATGCGGGTTATGCGGGTCAGCATATCTGTGAGGTACTAGCGAAACTTATAAAGTTCTGCTTGCGACACTGACTTGATGCGTACCGTTGTTGTACCCATACCAAAAAACAAAACGAGTGACATCTCGAGCGTGGCTAACTACAGACCTATTTCACTGGCCACGATATTGGCCAAGGTACTTGAAAGAAACATACAGAACACCTTGTTTGGACATTGATGACGCGCAGTTTGGGTTTCGACCACAAGTCTCGACGGACTTGGCTATTTTCTCACTTTTTTATTTTTTTAAGGTAAATTAAGTCGTAAATGGCTATAAAT
Organism: Herminia tarsipennalis; assembly: GCA_945859575.2. NCBI lineage: Eukaryota > Metazoa > Arthropoda > Insecta > Lepidoptera > Erebidae > Herminia > Herminia tarsipennalis. The sequence continues at coordinate 21,861,644 of OX243836.2, forward strand.
GTGACGGCACAACAGTATACGCGTTTTTTAAAATCTCAGCCGTGCATGTCGAAGGCACGGTTGACTCATGAGTTGTTGTGGTCGAAACTTACTGGTTCTGCATTAAGTCCAATAACATTAGGGGGACAACAACAGTTTCGCGGGTACGCTCTTTGTAGTTACACGCGCGCATATCGCTAGTTAAACCTACACTCCTACTACCTCACCTAGGGATGGGAACATGTATCGATAAAAGTTATCGACATGGATCGGTTCCTAACTCGTTCGAACTCATTGGGTAAACGCCCACTTGAGAGCCCAGTGAATACTAATGAATGGAAAATTCCGAAGATAACCGCGAAACCAGTCGAATTTCATCATCCGGACGGAATCAAAACTACCAATAGATTCAAGACACTCCCTAATGAACAAACAGAAGCAAATACATCTACAAGATTCCATACAGCAACTTCCGTTACGAAGAGAAGTAGTATTCCACCTATTGTCCTGGAGATTCAACCAACTTGGACCCACGAACATATCAAAACTACAATTACAACGTACTCGAAAAAATTTCCATCTTCAATACAGAACCAAAAATAGAGTGGCAGTCATCTGCCATACATCTGAGAGTCATCAAGCTATCAAGGAGGGGCTACGCGTTAAAGACATTGCTTTCCATACTTTCTCACGTAAAGATGAGAAAATGTATAAGGCAGTTATTTTTGGTCTACCTGACTATGTCGAAGATTCACTTTCGGCTGAATTAGCTGCACTCGGTTTTGACAACGTGGTTGTTAGAAAAATGAAGACAGCCGTCGGAAAAGAGTCTTATTGTCCCCCTTTTCTAGTTCAACTACCACCTGGTACCGATATCTCCAAATTTCGACAAATTAATCTTTTATGCAACAGCGTTGTACGAATTTTAAAATACCGAAGCAACAACACTTATGGAACCCAATGCTACAGATGCCAAGGCTTTGGTCACTCTTCTCGCAACTGTAACCTCCCACCTCGATGTGTTAAATGCACCGAATCACATGTATCGCAAGACTGTCCTAAAAAATCGAGGGATCAGCCTGCAACATGTTGCAACTGTGGTGGCAATCACCCTGCAAACTTTCGTCAATGTAAGCATCGTGAAACTTATCTACAATTACTGCGTGATAGACAGGCTAAAACGAACGCTGCACGTCCCATGAAGCCTGAACTCAAAAACATCAAATCTGATAGAAGACCCTGGAATCAAGTTGCTGGCCATAAAACTCAAATTCCTGCTCCAAGAACTATCCAACAAGAGCTAGACCAAGATCAAGCTACAACTGATATGATATCGATCCTAATGACAATTAAAACAATCAAGAGTCAATTTATCGGGTGTAACACTATGATGGATAAAGTTATACTTATCTTAACTCATTTGGGACAATATGTATAATCCACAGTGCCTACGCATTCTATACTGGAATGCTGACGGTATTCGCACGAAAATTTCTGAGCTACTACAACTGGTAAGTGAGCATTCGATAGACATAATTGCTGTGTCTGAGACAAGAATATCTCCACACCTCAAACTCGTGTCACCCGGTTTTACTTGTTATCGTAGAGATAAAAAATCCAATGGTATTGGGCAGGGAGTTGCTATCTTGATTAGAAATGACATAACTCATACTTTACTTGACCTCCCAATGACCCAAAACCTTGAATGTGTTGGCATTCAAATTTCTATATATAAGTGCAATATTTCATTTATATCTGCTTATCAGTCGCCTAATCTACCCCTATTACGGCATGATTTAGATTCAATTCTGAATGTGAATTCTACGACTTTAATTATGGGTGACCTAAATGCAAAGCACCCATATTGGTACTGTCCGAAATCCAATCCGCATGGTGATACACTTTTCGACCATATGTTACATGGCGAATACGATGTCATTGCTCCACACTCGTCAACTCTCGTATTTATGAAAAATTAAAAAAACGCTGTACTGGATTGTTTGTTTCATTTCAGTATGAATAGGAAAGATTGTAACTAAATGATTATTGAAACTATTTAAATTTATATTTATATAATGTCTAGATGGAGCATTCCCTCCATAAGAATTTAAAAAAAAAATGAAGCTAACGTCTTTGACGTACTGTTTTTTTTTAAAGAAGTGTTGCCGAGTACTATTTTTTCTTCCGTTTATGAGGGAAAACTGTTACGAATACAGATAAAAGTACCTACTGTTTATAATAAAGTAGGGATTAAACCAAGATTGTTTTTTTTATATGATTAACAAGTAATAATGACATAAAAACTTTTAAATTAAATATTTACATATAAACTCGTCTTAACCATTTTAATGGATTGCTTTTAAAATCGTTGTCGAAAAGACGATCTGGGTTTCCTCCTGATTATTTATGATACAATAGTGGAAAAAAATAACCTTAGTGAATATAGACATATTAACCGTGCTTAGGTTTATATCATAATACTAATAAGATGAATCACGAACAAATAAAATATAATGCTATTCAATAATGCTGCAGTGTTGTTGTGTAGGTTTAAGCTAGTACCCCGCCATCTTACACATACTGTAGAAAATTTATATTCCCAGCATTAATATCAGGTTCATTTCACGACGTAGGATATTTAAGTTTATTGTTATGGAAACACTGAGAAAAATGGCGCGCTATAATAATTTAATTTATTTTTAAAATAAACTTATATCTAGCCGTTTTAACGGGTAATTTCTAATAGTGCCAAGTATTTATGCGCTTATTACATGCATAAAGTCTCGTTCTTAGTCAATTATCACGTATTCAAATCATTTTTTACCAGTTAAACTTCGAGCTGTAAAAATAATTGCCGTTTAGTTTGCCGCCATTTTTACAACTCCTAGATTAACTATGGCTAAAACATTCAGATGGCGGCTTTTTACCTGTCAAAAAGTACCCACGTCCACTTGACTGTACTTTTTGACAGTTCTTTGCTTCAATTTTAGATGCCGGATTAGGAATCTAGACAATTATATATTCAAATAAATTACATTCATAGCCCGAGGTTTAGAAATTGGTGTATTCATTAAATTTATATGTACTCGTTTACATTTTTGCTTGCAGATGTGGACTATTAAGATGTTGATATATTGGACTCTGGCCACTAAAAAACATTTGACTCAACACCAGCCAAGTGTGATTCACTCGCACGAAGGTGACGCCTGTAGTGAACTAATTTTCGACCATTATTGCATGTACTACATGCAATAATTATCAAAAATTAGGTCACACACAGTAGTAGTAGTCGTAACCATATCAATAATAAATTATATATCTAAAAATAGTCCAGGGATTCCTGTTACTATCTCATTAACATTACAATTTTATGCATGTCATCTATCATATATTATTTATCGTTTTAATCTATGACACCTGTGTCACAGGTGTCATAGATTAAAACGATAAGATTATCGTTACAAATCTAGTTTATGCACTTTAAAACGGATAATAAAATATAACTACTGAAATATAACATTAAATCTGTATAATTGCTAGAAATAAGCGAAGTTTACAAATAGATATATACAAAAATCATCCAAGTGCGTATCGTTAGCTACCTGATTAATGCGCAGTTGAGCGTCTGGTGTAACTATAGGTACGTGAACTATGACGTATAGATAAAAGGAAGTGGGACTATGATGGGTAAACTACATAAGAAACTAATTTTGTAATAGCTCACGTTACTGTTGTTTTATTATAACCAAATTGCCTATTCTCTTGTAAAGTAGGGTGACCAGGGAAAGAAAATTGATGTACATACTATTACTATACATAAATACTGGCTTTTTACCCGGAAGGGTTATGTTTTTCAATTGTCGTGTGTATCTTCGTGTCTATCTGTGCAGGGGTAGTATAGTTGGAGTAATCCACTTTAATCTACTGAACAGATCCACTAATGGATTTGTTTTCACTTTTTTTTATTCCACTCTGATCCACTTCTGGGGGTCTGGTACTAGAAGGCCCAAGCCCAAATAGCCAAAGGTCGCTCGCAAAAATATGCAATTGCCTCTTCAGTGTGTATCGCTGGCACGAGGGGGCTGTTAATATTAAAAATCTTAAAATAATTAAAAATCTAAATTTTCTTCTTATCTTTTTTGTTAAAGATGTAGGATTATAAGTCTCAAATTACTAGCAATCTTGTTACCCTCCTGCTAAGCTAAATTTCTTGTGTTAGGCGTGGGTTCACGTCGGTAGTGTAATGGGTAAGATTCGAACCCGCGACCTTACGATTGCGAGTACAATGCCGTAACCATTAGGCTACCGCCGCTTTTTATTATGACAACCCGGTTCAACCGTTTTGATCACAATAAACTTATTTTCTCACAGTAACATCCATACTAATATTATAAATGTGAAAGTAACTCTGTCTGTCTGTCTGTCTGTCTGTTACGCTTTCACGCTCAAACAGCTAAACTGATTTAAATGAAATTTGGTATGGAGATAGTTTGAGTCCCGGGGAAGGACATAGGATAGTTTTTATCGCTATAACCGACATCCACCGCGGGCGAAAGCTAGTTATTAATATAATAAAGGGTCTTTCAACAAAGATGGGTCGATGTTAAAATTGAATAAAACTAGATGTGTGTGAGATATTAACGAAATTTATTTTTTATTTGAAAGGCCCGTTTATGCCATTATGCATGAAATATGACATCGTTCAAATGTCCGCCGCGGCTTCGCATGGTGGCACAAATCCGAGAGGTCCAATTTTTAATGACTCTGCTGCATAGATCCGGCTGAATCTGAGCGATGGCCTGCGTTATGTTGGATGCATTGCTATCTGGTGAACCTCATGTGGGTTGTGGTCATCCCATATACGGCAATTTTGCTTATTAACAAAACCATTCATCCAAAAATGTGCCTCGTCGCTAAAGATTATTTTTTGGCCAAAATCGGGGTCCTCTTCCAAGCGTTCCGACGCCCATTCAGCGAACACACGGCGTTGTCTATGGTCATTAACTTTGAGCTCCTGGGTCAGTTGGATCTTGTATGGATGCAGACCCAAGTCCCGACGCAAAATTCTCCAAGTTGAAGTCTGCGAAAGGCCGAGTTCTTGTGCACGGCGAGAAATCGACTGCTTCGGAGTCTCCTGAACACTCTCACGTACAGCGGCGATGTTCTCGGCCGATCTGGCGTTCCTTTGACGTAAAGGTGTTGGTTGGTTGTTTACCGAACCGGTCGTCTCGAATTTAGTCACCAATCGTTGGAGAGTAGACTTTGAAGGGCCACCGCGTCTGCCGTAAAATGGGCGCAATGCGCGCAACGTTTTCACTAACGAACACTCATTTTGATAATAAAGTTTTTGGTAATTGACTTGTGGGTAGTTAGAAATAAAAGTACTTACAGTTCAGTTGATTTTATACTTTTAATCAACTTTACACAGAACACTAAACACTTACACAACAGTCAAGAGTAGAAATAAGGAAAGAAGGAGAAACGACAGTGTTTACAATAGGATTATGAAGAAAGTTGAAAGTTCGAAGATTTAGTTCCGATAACAGATCACAAAACACGACCCGGCACAATACACACGAACACAATACGGCGATATACAAAATATGATAATTAGACGTTATTTCACAATTAATTTGCGGTTAAATGCACCCGATAACATGTGCGTGAGATGATCGTCAGAATGTCTTTCAGGTCGGTGGTGTCGACGCGAGCGCCACCAATTAACCGTAACTAAAATTTAAGGTGTGATTCTCGCGCGGTCTCGGTCAACCGGTACGACATTAAGCGTGATGTGTTTATAAATATGTAAACATAGATTTTAGATATTTGTATGTGTTTTAGATGTATATTGATAATATATATAATATATTAGTATGTAAATAATTTACACAATAATAAAAGTATTAGGTATTGTGTTTATATGAAATATTAATGTAAATATTGTGTAAGTAAATATATGTAAATAGTATTATAATGAATTTATGTAGTGTTTTGTTGTGTTTGATTAACAAATATATAAATGTAAATTCATTTTGCTAATTGCGCCTTATAAATTACGCATGTTTATTGTTACAATAATAATTGCAAGTAACAAAACCTATAGGAGCTTAACATAAACTGTAGGTAGCCTACATCACCCCCCTCCAGAGACCGTCAAGGGCGATAAAAATCTGGAAATCTGACACGACGACCAGAACGAGTCTGATAACCCTCATTGTTACCAGGTGGAACTTCATCGCTCGGGCTAACTTTGTCAGTCAAAATGTACGCAGGCTTCAGACGATCAATGGAAACAGTAACTTCCTTACCCTTAAACAAAATTTTAAAATATTTGTCATCCTTATGCAAAACTTTATGTGGGCCTGTGTATGCTGGTTGTAACGATCCACGTAATGCGTCTTCACGGAGGAAAACGTGATCAGTGGTCGCAAGATCTTTAAAAACAAAAATTTTGTCGTTGCTATGGCGTGATGCTGGTACAGGCTGTAATTTACTAGCAAATGAACGGATCCGGGTAGTAAATTCAACGGGGTCAGTTGAACCACATTCGGTAGGAGCAAAAAATTCTCCCGGCAAACGAAGTGGCTCGCCATAAAGCAGTTCAGCAGAAGATGATTGCAGATCCTGCTTAAAAGCACTTCTAACACCTAGTAAAACCCACGGCAATATTTCCGTCCATTTTTCACTGGCATGACACATAATAGACGCCTTTAACTGTCTGTGAAAGCGTTCGACGAGGCCGTTGCACGCAGGATGGTAAGCAGTTGTCCGCTTATGCTCAAAACCAGCTATTTTAGACAACTGTCCGAATAAAGCAGATTCGAATTGACGCCCTCTGTCAGTAACAATACTGACCGGACTACCGAACCTAGAGAACCATCCTGAAACTAATGCTTTGGCTACTGTCTCAGCAGTAATGTCAACGATGGGAATGACTTCGGGCCAACGGGTGAATCGGTCAACAGCTGTTAGGCAGTACTTGAAACCCTGAGACAACGGTAACGGACCTACAAGATCGATATGGAAGCGGAAACATGACGGCTAATTTTGGCACGTTGACAAGAGAGACAGGCTCGTGCCCATTCCCGACAGTCTTTCCTAATACCTGGCCAAACAAAACGTTCTGCTACTAACTTGGCAGTTGCTGAAACACCAGGATGACAGAGGGAATGTAAGGTGTCATAAACTTGCTTCCTAAGAATCTTAGGTACATATGGCCTGGGAGACGTGGTACTGACGTCACAGTACAAAGACGTAACGGATCCAGGGATTTGTACCTTCTCCAGCTGTAACGAAGAACCCTCTCGAAGCAGTTTTTGTAGCTCTGAGTCAGACTGTTGAGATTCGGCTAGATGGTCAAGGCTAACTGGAGTTTGCAGTTCTTCCACACGAGATAAGGTGTCGGCCACAACATTATCTTTGCCAGAGATATGCCTTATGTCGGTGGTGAACTGGGCTATAAAATCTAAATGACGGAATTGCCTAGGCGAACAGTTTCTTTTCCGATCGTGGAATGCGAAAGTGATCGGCTTGTGATCCGTATAAATTATAAAGTGTCTCGCCTCCAACATATGGCGGAAATACTTAATTGCCTCGTATATTGCCAAAAGTTCTCTATCATACGGTGAATATTTCGTTTGCGAGGGACTAAGTTTTCGAGAAAAGAAAGCTAACGGCTGCCAACCCTTTTCATCAAACTGCTGTAAAACCGCGCCGATTGCTAAGTCCGATGCATCGGTAACTAACGCGAGTTTGGAGTTAAAGTCGGGATGAGCTAAAAGAGCAGCATTAGCTAAGCTCTCCTTGCAATCCTCAAACGCTTTAAGAGTGTCACCGCTGAGGTTAATGGGATAGGAACCTTTAACATTGCCAAGTAAAAGGTTATGGAGTGGCGCTTGAATTTGGGCTGCACGGGGTAAAAATCGACGATAAAAATTTATCATGCCCAGGAAACGCCTGAGCTGACGGACGTCTTTAGGAGGAGAAAAGTTCTTGATGGCTTCAACTTTAGAGTCTAAAGGTTTGGTGCCTTTCGCAGAAATGCTGTAACCTAAAAAACTTACTTCCGAGACACCAAAAACACACTTTGACGTGTTTACTACCATGCCATAGTCTCGCATCCTACCAAATAAGGTACGCAGGTGCGCCTCGTGCTCGAATGTTGAGTGCGAATAAATCAGAAAATCATCCAAAAACGAATAACAGAAATCGAGTCCCCTGGTCATTTCATCGACAAAACGCTGAAAAGTTTGACCAGCATTGCGTAGTCCGAAGGTCATTATATGGAAACTCGTATAATCCGAAGGGTGTAGTGATAGCGGTCTTAGGAATATCCTCCGCACTAACCGCTATCTGATTAAACGCTTTAACGAGGTCAATGGTGCTAAAAACACTGCAACCTGAAATGCTATGAGCAAAATCGTGGATATGTTTAATCGGATAGCGATCAGGTACGGTTCTTGCATTGAGCATACGGTAGTCTCCGCAAGGTCGCCAGCCACTGTCCTTTTTAGGAGCTAAATGAAGAGGAGATGACCAAGGGCTGTCGGAAGGTCTGGCAGTACCGTTGGCCAGCATCAGCTGAAACTCCTGTCGGGCAATTTTTAGCTTGTCTGGGGCTAGACGACGAGGGGAACAAGATACTGGAGGGCCTGGTGTCGTGCGTATGTGGTGAACAGTTGAATGCGGTGTAGTGCGTTGCGTACCGGCTGGTCGAGTTATTTCAGGAAAATCCTTAAGTATCTTATGGTACCTAGAATCACCAGTAGGAACTTTTACAGAAGATATAAAAGAGTCTGATTGATTTAAGGAAATAGTAGATACATTAGTATTACTATCTATTAATCGTTGATTACGGCAGTCTACGATTAAAGAGTAAAAAGATAGGAAGTCTACACCTATTATAGGTTTACTCACGTCAGCCACTACAAAACGCCACTTAAAGTCTCTACGTAAGCCAAGGTTGAGGCTTAAGTCCACAACGCCATAGGTGTTTATGGCAGTACCGTTCGCTGCACAAAGCTGGTAGTTGGTAGGCGCACGACGATCGCTCAGCAGACTGCGGGGAAAGACACAGAGGTCGCTTCCGGTGTCGACCAGATACTGCGTCTTCGTTGATCTGTCTGTGACGAACAGGCGACCAGTAGAAGTAGGGCAATCGTCAGTCGCCATTATCGACTGCCCGTGGCATTTCCCGCCTTGTAGTCACACGGTTTCACACAGCTATGGGCTTTCGTACCGAACTTGTTGTGGTACCAACACACGGGAAATTTGCGGTAACTTGAACTGGAACGGGTCGATGATCGGCTGCGTCCTGGACTCCTGCTCTGCTGACGCTGCCTTGGTCGACCTTCTCTTAAATGCGACGTAAGGTCCTTCATCCCACGCTTGAGCTCAGCAATTTCGCAAGATAATTCGCTGACTGTTGGTCCCGCAGATGAAGTAGTAGCAACATGCACGGCTGGTGTTGCTATATCCTGGACGCGGTCTGCAAGCTCAGCTAAGGCCTCCAGGTTAGTCTGAGACTGCGATGCTAGAAGTGGTTGCATGTTGGGCGGTAGTCTACTGCTCCATATAGTGCGCAAGAAATCTTCAGGCACGCTCGGACCTGCTAACCCTTGAAGATGGCGTAGAAACTGCGAGGGTTTACGGTCTCCGAGCTCTTCGTGCATCAGCAACTGTTTCACCTTGCGCTCGCGCGAATCTGACAACCGCTTGACGAGCTCACTTTTCAATTTATCGTAGCGGTTTTGCGACGGAGGTTTCATGATGATGTCTTTAACTTCCTTAGAAATATGCGGCTCTAAGTGTCCCACGACATAATTATATTTTGTTACGTCAGAGACGATGTTCGCATTGCAGAATTGTGCCTCTATTTGAGCAAACCAAAGGTCCGGTTCCTCAGGCCAGAACGGTGGCAATTTCACGGAAACGCGAAATATTTCCTGTGAAATTTCTTTCACAGGAGCAGGAGCTTCCTGAGTTTCACCACTGTCACTCATTGTGTCTTTAGGGGTCACCAGTTTGGTAATTGACTTGTGGGTAGTTAGAAATAAAAGTACTTACAGTTCAGTTGATTTTATACTTTTAATCAACTTTACACAGAACACTAAACACTTACACAACAGTCAAGAGTAGAAATAAGGAAAGAAGGAGAAACGACAGTGTTTACAATAGGATTATGAAGAAAGTTGAAAGTTCGAAGATTTAGTTCCGATAACAGTTCACAAAACACGACCCGGCACAATACACACGAACACAATACGGCGATATACAAAATATGATAATTAGACGTTATTTCACAATTAATTTGCGGTTAAATGCACCCGATAACATGTGCGTGAGATGATCGTCAGAATGTCTTTCAGGTCGGTGGTGTCGACGCGAGCGCCACCAATTAACCGTAACTAAAATTTAAGGTGTGATTCTCGCGCGGTCTCGGTCAACCGGTACGACATTAAGCGTGATGTGTTTATAAATATGTAAACATAGATTTTAGATATTTGTATGTGTTTTAGATGTATATTGATAATATATATAATATATTAGTATGTAAATAATTTACACAATAATAAAAGTATTAGGTATTGTGTTTATATGAAATATTAATGTAAATATTGTGTAAGTAAATATATGTAAATAGTATTATAATGAATTTATGTAGTGTTTTGTTGTGTTTGATTAACAAATATATAAATGTAAATTCATTTTGCTAATTGCGCCTTATAAATTACGCATGTTTATTGTTACAATAATAATTGCAAGTAACAAAACCTATAGGAGCTTAACATAAACTGTAGGTAGCCTACAAGTTTTATCATTTGCACATGCTGCTCAACCGTGTAACTTGCCATGGTGATTTGGCATCAGTGACTGAATAAGAAAAAACAGATTTGACAGATGCCGCCAAATCAAAATGGCCGCCACAGATTATTAATATCGACCCGCTCTATTTGAAAAACCCTTTATAATTGATCGCTAAATATACTAATACATTTTTGGGCAGTCCACTATGTTATACATATAAGTACGTTTCTGGATACATAAATGGAGCTAATTAGCACTAGTCGATTACATAAAAATGCAAAGTATTTCAAAGCTTCGCTTAAATTAGTAGCTGAAAAATCCCTACTCACCATGATTTACATAAGCAACAACGCAAACTTTCGACTAAATTATCCGGAATTATCATAGTTATTAATTGGGCCACATAAGTACAAAGTTTATTGTCAAAGATAAATTGAGTCAAATTCCAGTTAATAAGCGGATTCCAAGCAAGTTTTATCAGCGGTAACAACGTCTAGAAACATTACAACAGATTAAGTACGCGTTAATAATTAAATACCTACTGATTAATGATAAACGTTTTTTACGATTACGCGATTTTAAACTGTGATTACTTCTGTGATGTCAATTCAATAGTATATAATCCTCTCAGTGGTGAGGCCGCGTGCGTCGCGTAACTACTCTACTGTGTGTGAAGTAGAGACCGGTTGACATTGAACATAGATCATTTTAGATTCGTTGTTTACTATACATGTTGCATATTCTGATAGTGTTAGTATGGATATATTCGATCTTTTTCTTCAGTCAGGGCTGATAACAGGCGTTATAGTGATATATTTATTGTTCTTCAAGAAACCAAGGCCTGATAAAGGGAACTATAAAGGAATTAGTAAGTATTTCTTTCATTCATTCATTTGATTTTTAACAACGTTTTTGACGAAATTGTAGTAGTTTTTTTACCTAACCGGTTTTGCGTTTAGTGTTTACAAACATTAGTGCGTAACAAACAGTTTGCTATTGAAGAATATCAAAAGTTGGAGTAGTTATCTAGGTACTAGCTATCTCCTTATCAGCCATTTAATTATTTAGGGCATTGACCTACAGGCCCCCCCTAGTGTGTTAGCAATTGCACTTTTTGGCCGTTTGGGCCTTTGCAGCTGGTCTCCCAACAAATCTATACTAATATTATAAAGCTGAAGAGTTTCCTTGTTTGTTTGAACACAATAATCTCAAGAACTAATAGTTCGAATTGAAAAAATATTTAAGTGTTGGATAGCCCATTTATCGAGGAAGGCTTTAGGCTATAACATCATACTATGAGCAATAGGTGCGGAGCATCAATGAAAAATGTTGCGATGTATAATATTACTGCCTCTGTGGCACGGTGGGAGTGTATCCAATTGCTACGCAAGAGGTTGTGGGTTCGATCCTCACCCAGGATAAAACTTTGTGTGATGAGCAAGATGGTTTATTCTGTGTCTGGGTGTTATTTATCTATAATATGTATGTATTTAGAAATATATAAGTATGTTTATCAGTTGTCTGGTTTCCATAGTACAAGCTCTGCTTAGTTTGGGATCATATAGCGTTGTGTGAGTTGTTCCGAGATATTATTATTATTAACGGGGAAAAATTACGCAGACGAAGTTGCGCAGTGACCCGCGCAATTTCGTATTACATAGGAACAGGCCCCTCTATAGCAAGCTACACCCCTGCTCCTATTATTACTGGAGTTTATTTCAATGGATTTAAAATCCCGAAGAATATAAAATTACCTAAATAGTCGGTTGGACTAGCAAAATTGACAATTATCATAATTAGTGCCTAGATAGGTACGTACATATCGGTAGATATAAATGTCACGTTTTCTAAACATCGCTGCTTCGTTTGTTACGCTATTTAAGTACCTATATTAGAATTGACCTTTAATACTCAGTCATTACGAGACTAGCACATCTAGACCTACTTTTTATGTTTTCTGGTGCATTAGTAGATGTAGTAGGTATAAAAACTCTGGAACTCTACGTAACTGATGATTAGATTAAAATATTTTTGCAACCTTGTGTAATACCTACCTACATATACATAATTCGATGATTTAATAAATAGATTTAGTTAATGTAGGCACCTGTAGGTATCGTACCTATCTGCCTATTAATTTATTTACCTTCTCAAAAATAATGTAATATTAGGTATACCTAGATTTTGTCAATCTTATCTGTTAGCATTGTTTTCTAATATCCGATAAGGTACGAGTAGTTTAATGAAGTATTTATTTTTGTTACTGGTATTTTATGGTATAAGGTATTACACTTTGTACTGCCGGTAATAAGTTATATGAATGCTATCTTTACTAATATATGCTAAGTATATGCAAATCCCTATTAATATTATAAACTAGCTGACCTGCGCAACTTCGTCTGCGTATATTTTCCCCGTTTTTACAACATTTTTCATTGCTGCTCCGCTCCTTTTAATTGTAGCGTGATGTTATATAGCCTATAGACTTCCTCGATAAATGGGCTATCCTGATGGATTGAAAAATTACTGATGTAATTTTTTAACTTGAACCAGTAGTATCTGAGATTATCGCGTTCAAACAAACAAACAAACTTTATAATACTAGTTTAGATGTGAATGAAAGTTTGTTTGTTAGGCCTTCACGCCGAAACTACTCAACCGCTTTAGAGTTTAAGTCCCGAAGATCCCTCCCCGGAACTTAAACTGTATAGTTAAATAGGATAGTTTTTATCGCGATAACCGACATCGACATTCACCTGACAAAGAAACATCGATTTTACTCCGGGGTCTCTCCGATGTGTGATAAATGGTTATGTAATAAAAGTGGTAGGTTGTGAAGGGTTAATTTGTATTACGAAGCTATTTGGTGTAATGTAGTGAAGCCAAGAGCGGGAAGTTATTAATATATTAAAAATCACTCTGTATATGGTGTTGTTACCTAGCGGCCTAGGTACAGCTCACAACCAGGCAGCCGGATGCAGACGCATACCTATTTCCCGCCATAATAGTAAAAAACAGGTTATTGGAAATAATTGATTCGTTTTTTTCCATAGGTTGGAATTATCCATTGAGGCTAATAAGCGCACGGTTCGCTGTTAGACGGTGGAAATCAGAGTTGACTCCAACACGGCTGGATGAACTGCCTCGGCCCGAGCAATATGAGGGACTGGACAGCTTTGCCGTACGCTCCTCTGCCCCGGACGGCTCTACTGTATTACTGGTCATACGCAAGCTGTGTGCCAGACAACCGATAGCGGAAATAGTGGTGCACGTCAAATTGCCAAATGGAACTACTTATAAGTTAGAACGTAAGTAAACTATTAGTTTTTTAATCGGTATGCACTTATGCAGAATGTAAAAGAGAATGTTCCCCTGCCGCTTCTCGTGTAACTTTGCGTGCAAGGATCGAGAATTTCTTAACTAAGTACCTATAGGTTTTATAAGTCAAAGATGAATTCGTTTGTTGGGTTCTGTAGCCAAAATGGCAAAAACGGAACTCTTATAGTTTCATTATGTCCTTCTGTCTCTGTCCGTCTGTATGTCACAGGCATTTTACTCAAAGACTACTCAATGAATATTGATTAAATTTAGTGAAAAGGTGTCTTGTAGCTTGAAGCAAAATAATACACTTGTGAAAAGTCGATTCTAGATTTACTTGTAATGCCTGTTCGCAAACAATAGGTAAAGCCCGAGAAAAGAACAGGCAATAAAAACTCGTGGCCACTCTTTTCAAATTGCCAATGTTTACAATGTTTCTCTGTTTATAAACTGCATATGCAGGTAAGGTGCTGCCACCATTATATTATACCCCATATTAGAGGACTGCTGCAAAAAAAGAGGTCAATAATATTAGAAGAGTACACGAGATTGGATATATCAGCCTCAATGGGCACAACATAGTAGGAGCATCCACTTCGATGTAAAAACTTTATGTGCTTAAATATTGGCCAATTTGCTGCTACCTAATACATGTTTTTCAAAAGAAAGAAAAGAATGGCCGTAATTTATCACGCATAATCTTTACTTACATAAGTAAATCGTTTTCTTAACTAGTACCTAAGTAACATTATCAAACTGTGACAACAATATTCACCCAGTAAAATGTAATAAACTATACAACAAAATTCATTAATAGGGAACAATGAACTACACCCATTTATCTTTATCAGTTAAATAATCATCGATTGAATAGTAAGCTCTGTGTATAAGATGTCTCTTGACTGCATTCTTAAATTTATTTACTGGTAGGCTCTACTTAGTAGCCGCTACTTAGTTTAATAGCTAGCAGAAATTATTTTATTTTATATTTTTGGGGGGGCACTCCATACATACAAAAGCTGATTTTTTTTTTTAGCAAACAACAACGTGTGGTACCTACATCATTTAAAAGGTCTTTCAAAAAAAATTTAAGGTTTCTAATAAACTTTTTTGATTAAGTGAATATTTTTGGAAACAATCGCTCCAAAATAAATGTGTGACCAATGAAAAAATCACAAAATAGCGCTTAAATAATACAAAAAACTAAATTTATATCGGAACATGATCGGTTATACCGTAATTGAGTTGTGGCGGAAAAACTGCGTTTCTCAACAAAAGGGATTATGTGCCATGAACACACACTCTTCTGCTGATGCAACTATTCAAGGCTGCGGAACCCTACACTACACATGCTCTTGCCCGGTTTTTTGTATATTACTTACATTTAACTATAACTATTCATTATACGGGAAATATTTTCTGAAAAAATGTACGAAAATAGAATTCCCCATAAAGTAAAATGCTGAATGATGCCTACCTCTTATGAGGGAAATCCAAAATTAACTCCTGTACTTGTGTCACGTAGCAAAGATGCAGTATACCATACACGTAATAAATTCAATCAGTCACATATTAATATGACATTGCATCCAATTACTTAACTTTAATTACGCAGTATCTATTATTATTAGCCATGACGTGCTTAGGTGTCACCTTCAACTTACATCGTGTCTTGTGTTCCTGACCACCTGCACACGGGACAACTGCATCTACCAATGAAGTTGACGTGACCACGTTTTGGGTCTCAACTACATAATATTTCAAATTGTTCACAATGTTTGCTGTCAAAATGCAATGCTAAAAACAAGCTATGAAATAAATACTGAGTAAGAAGTATAATTTCAGAACATCCTGACACAGCAGTAAGCATGTGGGAGAACGTGGAAGGAGGTTGGAGCGCTGGTGGACTAAAGATCCAAGTTGTAGAGCCACAGGCTTTTTACAGGTTTATATTCAACGGCATCATGGTGAGAGCTGATGATGGTGTCTCGCAACATGTCAAACTGAACTTGATGTGAGTAGGTCTTATTTATGGCTGTTACTTGAGATACTTACGGTAAGGCTAGTCGACAAATTTAAGATGAGCAAGTTATGCTTGGAGTCTCTTTGAAGGCTAAAATTCCTAAAGGAGGCAACAAAGATATACTCTACCATTATATTGCGAAGACTAATCACGCTGAAGTGGCAACAGGCCGGCCCAATTCGCCGATATACTGGTGGCGACAGGCGCGGATCCAGGATCATGTTGGGGGGAGGGGGGAAACTTTGACCCAACACCAATTGTGAGTAGTTTTGCCCGGCAACGCGGACCAAATGTTAGACGAACACTTAAAATTCATGAGTTTGGGGGGGGGGGGGAAATTGCAGCTGTTTAGATCCCCCCTTGATCCGTGCCGGGGTGGCAAATATTAAGGTAGGACGATTCCGGCCCGATGAATCTATGTCCAGCAGTGGATCGAAAATCATCATCAGATTATATGTCGTAGATATTAGTTCCGGATAATTTCCGCATCCGCTGAATAGATTTTAATGGGCCGAGTGAACTTTGGACTAACTTTATTTAAAAATATTTAGGCAAGAGGTACCTACCAAGTGCGAAATAAGCGAATAGTTAATGATCTCTCGTATAATGCTTTCTACAGCTGGAGTTCTGCAACCCAACCAGTCCGATATCCTGATGATTGGAGCAACGAGCTGGCGGCAGAAACGTTGGCGCAGGAAGCATGGCGCGATGACCAATGGCCTTATTTACTGTGAGTTATCTATTTAGTTCAAATAACATACATACATTCAATATTTATCTTTAACTTTACTGCAACTAATTTATGTGGGTGTTCAACTTATAATTATTTATAATGGCCAATTTATAAGTATGCAGTGATAAGAATTATGCAGATTATACCAACTGTTGTAGAATAATATCTATTGATACATACCTACATGGATAGGTAGGTGGATAAAATTAAAATATGCTTGCTTTAAATTTTAAGTCTTATTGCTAATGCAGTAGGTTACAGTTTATGACGTCGGTATGTCACGATAAAAACTATACTATGCCCTTTTCCGTGACTCAAACTATCTCCATAACAGATTTCATCTAAATTAGTTTAGCGGTTTAAACGTACAACTATCTTAAAGCAGCGGTAGCCTAATGGTTAAGGCATCGGTCTCGCAATCGTGAGGTCGCGGTTTCGAATCCTACCCATTATACTACCGACGTGAACCCACTTCTAAAACAAGTCATTGAGCTTAGCTGGAGGGGTTAACAGGATTGCTAGTTATGTGGGACCACAATCCCACATTGCTTGAAAAAAAACAACCTTTAACTATTATATTATATTATCTGACCCGCGCAACTTCGTATGCGTCAATTTTCCCCGTTTTGCAACATTTTTCATTGCTGCTCCGTTCCTATTGGTTGTAGCGTGATGTTATATAGCCTACAGCCTTCCTCGATAAATGGGCTACCCAACAGAAAAAACATTTTTTTCATTCGGACCAGTAGTTCCTGAGATTAATGCGTTCAAACAAATAAACAAACTCTTCAGCTTTATAATATTAGTATAGATTAGTTTGGATAAATATTTTTTTTTATCACAATAGTGGTAAGTGGGAGGAAGGCGGTTGGCTGCAATGGGGCACAGCACAAGGTCGCTTCCAGTCGTTCGACGACGAAGGAGTGTTAAACCAGGATGTATACCTTCGGACTCGAGGTGTGAAGGAGAGGAGCTGGGCGCCCCACGCGTACCAGGGGCTTAGGAGGTCTGTCACTATTACAGCATCGGCAAAAGATGGCACCGCTGTGCAGCTTCGGTGCTTGTCTTATAAAAAGGTTTTGACACAGTAAGTGCCTCATTTTGTACACGCTTATTTTTCTACGCTAGAAATCCTAATATAAAAAGCAGTAATGTTATAATTTGGTGAAAAATTACGAGGAGAACCGATTAAATGCAGCGAGAGAAAGGGGGGAGGGAGCTAGAGAGAGGAGGAGGGGGAGTTCTGCCACGGTGGCCCAGTCGCTACAGGGCGGGAGGGGAGTGGAGAGGGGGAGGGGCGGTGGGGGGAAGGGGGATGGCCCCCCTCCCGAGAGGGAGCTAGAGAGAGGAGGAGGGGGAGTTCTGCCACGGTGGCCCAGTTGTTACTAGGCCACCTCTGCAGTGTGTATGACTGCTTCAAAACAAATCGTGGCTTCAATTCTTAGATTGGATATAATCCTAAATACAATACATGAATAAAAACAATCCTTTTTATAACATTTCAGCTGTATATCTGGCTGCGTGAGATTCCCAGACTACACAACTAGAAGTATAACATGGACTGATCTGGTGATGGAGGACTTCTGCGAAAGGCCTGATGGAATACCTGAAGCTTACACGTTAAATGTGAGCAGTAAGTTAACGTTACCATACTTACACTATTGTTTAAGTTCATCATGACAAATGAGATCATGGGTGACTAGTTAGTTAGTTACTTTTACCAGGGCATATAAGAAAAATCACACTTAACTTCCTAATGTTATCCTATCCGTCACTCCAGCCAACCCACGCAAGGCACTCCTAGGCGCTAGCGGTGATGCCATTGTAATTGTTCGATTCCATTGTCGTGGTGGTTATCGGCGAGAAGGCAGACGGTGTCCGAGTCTATGATCTGGAACTTCTGGGAAATATTAAAAAAGTCACCATTTTTTTTCTTTACCTACGTACTATCGGTCAAAAGTCCGGTTTACATTCATTTGCATGTGAGTGTGTGAGTAATTCCGCCTCCTTAGTCAACACAACGAAAACTAGAGTTAGTATCCATGCACCGAAAGCATAGTGCAACTAAAATAATCCCATTGCATTTCTTTCGAGAAAGGAAGGGGATAATTGACTTAGGCGAATTAGGGGCGGGGACAACAGTTTCAATGCAAGCTTGTGTAAACGCATTCATGGAAGTTTTCTGTTAAATGTAACACCGCGGAGCATCGTTATAGTACGTTACTCCATTGATTAGGTCATATCGACTGTTTGCACTATTCATAATATATTGTCTTATTAGTATTACCTACATATTATAAAGGGTTCAAGATGTTATTGTTTGATTGTACATTTCCTTATCACTATCAAAGAACATTATGTTAAGTAATAATGACTTTTATGCATGTAGGTTATATATTTCTACTACCTATATTCATAATAATTATTTCTATAATATGTTAAAGCATTATCGATAACTTAAAATGTACCAGCTAGGTACTTGTTAAAATAATGTTTACTAAGAAACCACAATGTAGCAAAGTATAGACGCAGATTTTTTGTTTATCTCTTTCGAGTCGAAAAAAAAACACGAAAACCCCAAAAAGTTTGATCTTTGATTTTTATATTCAATTCCTATTAAAACCGTGCAGTAATCGCAAAGTTTTGAACAAACATAGGTAATGCAACATTTTAAATACCTATGTATATTTGGGTAGAGCACCGAGAAAATATGGATAGTAGAGAAAAGGCCGTGTGAAGTCTTATCGGGTCGCACGGACTCTATAAAGTTATACCTAGTTTTATATGTTATACTCTGAGAGGAGAGTGTCAGAATAATAATGACTGACTAATTTTATATATACTAAATATTATGGTTATACTAAATTTCAAATCACGCATTCGATTGCACGCGCAATACAAATTTATTTAATAAGATAGAGAAGAGAAGACGAACGTAAATTCTCTATTTAGCACGATCTTGTGCTTCGACTGTACCCAATTGAGCATCTTTCAGGTCCATTTGAAACCATTGTCTGCCATGTGGCGGGTGTTCTTCTAGCTACCAGCAGTTTAAATCTCACTGAACTTCTTCTACTTCGCTTCAGATATCAGAACAACGTCGTCTGCATACAGAATGTTCCACTGCAGTGGTTTTGGCAGAGTTTTGTTAGGTGATCCATTGTGGTGTTTAAGGTTGCGGGCTCTGTGAGGACCCGCGTGGGACATGATCAAATGCTTTTTCTAAGTCTATGAAGACCATGTGTGGGTTTAAATAAGGTCACACCTATATAGTAAACCCTAACTTCCAAACTAGGTGTTCCTGTGACTTGGAAGTTAGTGTTCTGCCGTCACTGTGACTGACAGAGTGATTGGTATATCATTCTCTAATGGATCTTTTGTTTACACAATTTTGTTAAAATGTGAATTTAATATAAATTATTTTCTATGTCTTCTTCTTTCTTCTTTTGCTTTTAGCCTTTTCTAGCAAGATTCGACAGACTGTATCGTGTCCGAGGTGCTCTTTACCGCCATAAATCCGCATTGGTTTGGTTCGGTTATTAATATGATTTGCTTTAGTCTGTTGTTTAAGATTTTTTCCCAAAATACACATAGATCATAGCTTTATAGCTCTATCATTCTTGCAGTCTCTGACATCTTCTTTCCTCATGCGCAATGGTTTAAGGAAACTATTTCGCCAAGAGTCCGTTATAGGCTGCCCCTGCATTAATTTACTGAATAGTTTGTACAGCCAAGCTACTTCTTAATTTTTCAGAGATTTCCAGACTTCTGCTGGCATTTCATCTGGTCTGCTGCATTATTGTTATTTCAAAATTGTATTCTATAGTGACGCCATCAGGGTAATCCATTGCTGTTTCTGGCCCACGGTACTCACAGCGGTTAACTATTGTTGTCATTTATGTATTTTACGCTTGTTATATCTCTCGTGTTATTATGGCGTCTTTTAGTAATTTTATGTATTTCTGACTCTGTTTTGGCGAACTCTAATCTGCTATAGCAGTCGGAGTTTGTCTCGGCTATTGCCACTGCAACTTGTTCCTTGGCGTGCTTTTCAGTTGATTTATAGTTTTTGAGGTCACCTGTGTCGCTGGTTGACTACCACGCTTTGAAAGCCACTATTTTTGCAGTAACCGCAGTTTATTCCGACCATTCCGTTTCTTTGTTGGGTCCTCTTATGCTTCTTGTTCGACCAAAGTGTGTTTCGGCTTTGCTAATGCAGATTTTTTCAAAGTTTTCCCCCATTTCGTTAGTCATATGTATGGAGTCCATGGAACTTAGGTTTTCAGTAAGTTTCATTGTGAACAGTTTCGCCGGTGTTTCTTTCAATAATCTTCATTTTTGGTATTAAATTTAATTTTAATTTATTTACAGGACCGTGCCATGCCTTTCAATTAAAAAGTAAATATTGACTGCAAAACGAGAAAGAGAGAAAAATCTCGTGCGGCCTTTGACAGGTATTGTCCACAAAGTAGCGAATGTCAAAGTGTCTCTTTTTAGAGAGTGGTCAATTTTGTAAGGTTATGGCGCAGTCTTGTTCTCTACGTCAATGATGATACCAGAGTTCATTTAAAAAATTTGTCCCTGCACCAAACGCTAAGGAATCCAGCTGACTGACGGATGGGTAATTCTTTACTCCACTCCAGTAATGTGACGTAATTTAAAAAAAAACAGGCTTTTAATGCTTGCATTTTTTTTGACTGTTAGGTCTTTGCTAGAATATTTTTATATTTTGTAGTTATAGTGCAATTTTTAAAATCAAATACATTAAAACCTCATGTATTTTGTCACATCAGGTAAAGGAGTCGACATCAACTTGGTGCTAAGAATAAATGCAGACGGCGGCAAGCTGTACAGCGGGGTGCCTTATGCACATGAGACAGTGTACCGAACGTTACACGTCACTGTCAACTGTGTACCAGGAACGGGTTTGCTTGAACTTGGATATGAACCAATGGGTAGGTATTACCGAATGTCTATTACTACCCATGTATTATCTATAAGACTAAAAATTGAGCAATGTGCAATTTTGGCAGTCTTTGAAATCAAAACAATTCTATCGGCGTAAGTATCGCTATTCCAAGATGGTTTTCCTGCTATTTTGTGCGTCTAGAAATAGATATCGCGAAGCAGAGACGTATCCAGGATTATTTACGGATGTAAGTGGGGCTCTCAATCTAGGTGTAAAAGGGGAGAAAGCGCTTGGATTCTAACATGACTAGTTTAGACCGTCTCGGGGGAAGTGGGGATCGAACTTCTAAATCCCAACCCTGAGTACGACCACGACGCAAAGTATGCCTACTCAAAAAAGATGAGCGATAATGTATAAACCAAAAAAAATGTTTGATAACAAAATTTAAACTCAAGAATGAACAAATTGCAGTGATACGTGAACCAGCGACTCGTATCATGCCACTTCCTATCCTCAAGTGGTTGAGTGAGAAGCAGGCGGGAGAAGTGGGGTACTGCGTGTCGTTTGAAGACCGAGCGTGCGCGTGCACCGCGTATGTGGGGGGGAAGGGCGCCTCGCTCGCGCTCCTGGCCCTCGTGCAGAGGGATGAGGTATGACCGTCTGAATAGATTAGACAATTTCTTTCCTTTTTTTACATATTATATTGTATGTGCCAGTCTAAGCTGATGAATACAGACTATGACACCTTACATCGTGTCCTGTATCAGTACGGCCCAAGGTTAGATTTAGGGTGGAGCGAAATTAAATTCTGGCGCCACAATATCGGTCACGTGCGAGTCGCTCGTACCAATGGCAAACCCACTCTTGTAAAAGTCCAGACTCTACACTCGAAGTTGTAGACAAAAACGTGTATCTGAGGCAAACAATCAAACTAGGTAGGTAGGGTATAAGCAAGAGCAAGAGGTCAGCCGACGAATCCAACTCGTCAGCAGAGCGGAAACTAAAGCAGTAGCTACGAAAAATCTGAAAGTCTTTGACCAGTGTGTGTTGCCAGCAGTGCCGCTTTTTGCCCCGGATCCCCTGATCTGGGGCAAATAGCAGCACTGCTGGCAACACACACAGTAGTAGCTTAAAGACAATCTACCGCTACCCTTAGCGCTAGATTGTCTTTAAGCTAGCTTTGCCAAGGCCTCTTGAAAAGCATCATCCTAATTTTATTTTCTACTAGATCGTATTTCGCAATTGACTCTTTGGCGCCATTTGCCACCAGGTGCCGAGAGCGACCGCTATACACTCGCTCTTCCCTAGATGCATGCGGCCCTGACCTGTGACCACCAGGGTCCTTATTCACGTTCTTTTTTTCCGTTTTCGCAGCAAGCCTTTGCGAACTGTCAAAATCTTGTCAAATTGGTAAATAGAGCGCTTCGTTTAGAAATGCATCAACGCGCATGCGCGACGGACATCTTTGAACGCACCTTTTCGCACGGGCTTGCCGCGAAACCGTAAAAAAAACGAACGTGAATAAGGACCCTGGGCACGGCGAGACTTGATGACTGCCGCAGATAAAGTAGTTAATGTGGCCACGTTCTGGGCATCAACTATTATAGAAGTAATTTAGAAAAATATAGGCATTTCTTGCCAATTACTTTACAAATACAATAATTGCATTTTTGAAAGATAGAAAAATTTGAAGTCCAGACTCAGGAATCGAACCCGAGACTTCCGTAGCCAAACCGGGGCCAGAAGCGAAAATGCAATTATTGTACTCAACTATTAGAGTTGACAATGTTTGTCGTCGAAACGATAAGAAGAAGAAAACCTATTAAGCTATGTCCATGATTACCCCATACTGGTTTATGGCTCCGGTTGCTGGTGTCCGGTTGATACTCTGCAGATATTTCTGGTTCAATTCCCTGTCCAAGTTTCAAGTTTTTCATTCCGTGCATTTTGTGTAAAAATGTTTTAGATATAGCCTTGTTTGGCTTTTGCTCTTTTATAAATACGGTTATCGGTCGAAGGTCATAACTCAATTAATAAATTAAAAATACAAAACCAACAACGGCAGAAAATTATTTTTGTTCAAATCTATAAATCCTATTTTTAGTTAGGTACCTACAGCATAGATAATATAATACTATACTAGTACTACATATAACTTTCTTTAATGAAAATCAAAAAGTATGTCTGTAAATGACTTGAGAATATTCTAAGAGTCTAGGATTTTTTATTGAATTATTTTAAAATTCTGACAGGGCTACCTCGTGCCTCCTGGGTATTGTTTGACGACCAAAGCTTTCGAGAAGCATCTCAAACTTAACCCGGAACTGACAGCAGCCATTCGTGAAATTGCAGCCGCTAATGTGGATTATAACGAAGATATATTTAAAGATAAATGTAAAAAGTAAGTGCCTTCTTCTCTTTAATTTTAGTTGCGAAACTGACATGTGTGCTCAAATGTCAGTTTCGCTTTTCGGTGTTAACGGTAAATATATTTTATTGAAACCGGCCGAAAGATGGCGCTCATGCAAGGCTTATAAATTGAATAAAAACACGAGGTTTTATCAATCACTCATTTTACTTGCAGGGCTTCAGAACTCTTTATTTCTACTGAAATAGCAGGGGATATGAAAGATGAAATACTGGACTATATGAATAAATTGAGGGTAAAGGCTATAGAACAGAATTTGGGACCTGACTTAAGATTTGCAGTTCGATCTTCAGGTTAGTTGAATTATGTGTTTCTAGGAGTGAGCTTGTAGAATTCGAATCTAATTCTTTAGAGTACCTTCTTTATCCTGGCACGAAAATCAGAAAAAATATTTGTACACTATTTTGTAGAAATAAGGGTCAAGATCAATATGTTACGTAAGATATGAATTTTGCTTTGATATTGGTCACTACAAATGAGGGCTATCGCGTGTAAATTCGCCGCTAGAGGCGCTAGTAGTAGAGGGACGTCTTCTAAATGTCAAATTTCATAGTTTTTGGATGGATTTACGATATTTAGAAATAAACCTGAGTAGGGTTTATTTCTAATTAGACTATTGTTGTGAATATTTTGCAATGCAATAACTGAGAGGTCAATGAATGTCAGTCCTTTGAAAGTACAATTGCGCATATTTACTAAACTGCCTCTGTTTTATCTTTCGGAAACTTATATCCACCTGTTTTGTTTCCAATAAAATGGGTCTTCACAATATTGCGGCATGCTAGATATAACTAATACAGCACGGTTTTAACGTATTTTATATAATTTAAAATTTGACATCCAGACCTACCTCAACTGTGGCGCCAACTGGTAAGCACAAAAACGGTAGCCCCCAACGGTAGGTTTAAACACTCGATATTTGTATTTAACAGCGGTAGGAGAGGACAGTGAAGAGTTGTCAGCGGCCGGCCAGAACGAGTCAATACTGGGTTGTGTGAGTGACGACGATGTCTTGGTTGGTGTGCAGAGGTGTTGGGCTTCCATGTTTGCCTTCACCAGCGCTTATTATCGCCGGTAGGTATAATGACATTTATACAACGTATGTATAACAGAAAGGTGTAGTCAAATTTCAGCAGCGGATAGTGTATGTTATAAATGTTGTAAAGTTTCGCGATTTGTACACATTACAAAATTATATATACTACGGGTCTTAATCGCGTGAATAATTTAAGGTAAAATACCTTGTTTATCAGTCTACTCGTAACCACGGCGGTTGCAATACGGTCGAAACACCGGGCAATAAACAAGGTATTTTACCTTAAATTATTCACGCGATTAAGACCCGTAGTATATATAATTTTATAGTGTATGTTGTCAGTATTGTATCTACCATGGTGCCATAGCCGATTGCAACAATATTGCATAGTTATAGCATAACATTTTTTAAAATTTTAATAGCGAAAGGTGTATGGCATAAGTATTATACCTCCCCTGCCCTGGTACAAAATTCGATTGGATAATTATGGCATAGAACTTTTTAAGCATCATAAGTAAACGAATGAAAACATTAATAATACAATTTTAGGGTACTCCAATTTTGATCAAATTAGATATGCACTCAGTATGGACACATACCAACCCTTGAATATTATTTATGTTGTTGATAAATTGTTATTTTCATAATCGAAAAGAAAGTTTTGTATGCTAAAGAAGAATGAAAATATTTTAAATTAAACAAGTTAAACATATATATGTTCCTAAAGTCAATTAATAAAACCAATTAACCCCCTTAGGGTTAGAAATTACGTGTTCATGGACTTCTTTCACTCAGTTTATGAGCCTTCCATAACTACATGGTCACTGCCTAATAACTATGTAGAAAATTGCTCACTTCTAACTAGTAGGTATCACTTTCAATTGCCAGCAAATCCTGAAAGCCTTTGAATCTTTAGATTGCACTGGTGCAATTTAAAGATTGTATGGCTTATAGGTTTTGCCTACTCACATCCATTTTGTCTAAAATAAACGGCGGAATGCATTTATATTATTATTACTGTAACATCTGGCATTCTCCAGGGCTCGATACTAGGTCCTTTACTTTTTATACTTTTATGTATTATCTCTATATTCACGACTGTTTCAGACATTCAATTGTTTACTTTACGCAAATGTACTAAAAATATTACAAACAGTAAGAAATTCCTTTGACTGTAAGCTATTTAAAGAAGACCAGAACAGACTTTCTAAATTGCAGAAGTGGGTTTTCTGGTATTACATACAACGTTATCTTAATAATATTTTTTAATGGAATTTGTATGCAAATTTTCCACATCAACCATTTACCTGGCAAGGGAGGGGGGGGGGGGGGGTACTTGGCTCTAACAAAAATTTGCACTTTAAAGCTTAATATTTTACAAACGGATCCCTAAATCTAAAAATGATCTTCACAAACCCTTAAACGTTGCTGGGGACCATTATTGTTACTTTTATATGTAAACGATCCACTATATATTTAATACGCGGATGACACAACTGTGTCTATCGAAATAATAACAATACATTGCAAAACAATATTACTTGGCTGGATGCTAATGGATTAAAAATTAATATTGATGAAACAAAATTAATACAGTTTCGCCAGACCTACCTACCTTATCTATTTTTCCAACTTCGTAATGAGGGTAGCGTATTCGACATAATCAAAAGCTTTGCTGAGATCTAGAAACAGCGCAGAAACAGGAACTTTAGAATTTATTATATTAATAATAGATTTGACAAAAGTAAAAGTAGCCAGTTGTGTAGATTTGTCTTTTCTAAAACCATACTGTTCGTTGGCTAGGATGTTGTGTTTGTTTAAGAATATAAAGGGTATTTTATACATAATCCGTTCAAAAAATTCGATAGTGCAAGTGTTAAAATATGGGCTTATATTTTTGTTCTGATTTCGAACCTTTTTATGTAGAGATTTTATAATTGAAAGATTTAGACCAACGGAAAAACAACCTTGTTCAAATGATAAATTTATAATTTGCGCATATTTAAATATATCTTTACTATTTCTTTTATGTCGTTGCAATCTAGCGTCTATACAAATCGATAAATTGCTCTAAATAAAGCATAAGATGGAGCCCCACACCCTTCCCCAAACAGAATAGCGATGTCAAGCCGATCAGTCAGTGGCGGATTCAGGATTTGAGAAGTTGGGGGCGTCAAATCCTGTACACCACTGATAGTGCGTACTGTTTCTCCAGACAGAACGGTCAGCCGTGCCTGATGGGCGCGGGCGTGGTGGTGCAGGCATTGGTGACGCCACGCGCGGCCGGCGTCATGTTTACGAGACACCCCGCGCACGGACGACCCCGCACGCTGCTCATCACTGCCAACTATGGACTTGGAGAGGTACCTTCTAGCTTATAACTGACAGTAAGTACAGTCATCCAGTCATAACGGTCAGCCGTGTCTGACGGACGTGGACGTGGTGGTGCAGGCGACAACTATGCACTTGGAGAGATTATTTATTATTTTATACACTACATATATTTTGATTTGAATTTATTGCTCGACGTAGGTATGTAAAATGACATGAATTTATTTGCAAAAAATGTGGATACAATAGGCGTTCTTATAAAATCTTGACTTATGAGTAGTAGGCTTTAGAGACGTACTTATAATGTTTTGTTTTTGTTCTGTAACGTTCGAGTAAGTACGCGTATTTGTGTATACGTGTGGCTCCACTACCTTTTTCGACTAATCGACGACTATTTTCCGCGTAGTGCCTTAAGTACTTACGAGTACTTTAAAATCACCAATCAAGTTCGTCGGCCCTTGCCCTTTTGTAACCCTTCTTGACTCACCTCGCAGTCCAGTGCTGCCACTGGACGGCGAGGCCGTTATTTAGTTTAAAAATGATGATCGCTGTACTTAACTGGCTCAGGGATTCGTTAATAATTACAAGTTAATAGGTACTTTCCGACATAAAGCACAGCATTTTCTATCCTAAAAAAAAAAAAATTGTTAGACGGTAATTTATCTACAGAGTGTGGTCTCCGGTGCTGTAGAACCTGACACAATCATAGTAAAACATCAAAGAGACGGCCAGCTCGTTATAGAGAAGACTGAGCTAGGCTCAAAGTGTCAGCGAGTGAAGACAGAGGGTAGCGGCGTCGCCATGGAGGACGTACCCGAGGAAGAACGGAATGTCGCGTGCTTGTCTGATGCTGAAGTCATTAAGTTGGCCAAGATCGGAGTGATACAGGAGGAGTTGTGGGGTGCAGGCAGAGATATTGAGTGGGCTGTGACTCAGGTACTTATCTGTACTTAATAATATTATAAAGCTGAAGAGTTTGTTTTTTGAACATAATAATCTCAGGAACTACTAGTTCGAATTGAAAAAAACATTTTGCTTTAATTTCTAACTGTTCAGCACAAATCTCAGCTCGATTTTGGTGTTGCTTTAAAAGGTTGTTCCTGACCTTTACAATACCTTACACTTCATTGTCAGAAGAATTTAGTGTAAAATATTTAATTTTAACTTGTAATTGTAATAAAATTAAATATCGAGAGGCAACTGTCACGTAATGTAATATTGTAATAAGAGTTTTTTATTTAACTTATGACATAAATACTGTGAATGTGGCGGCACCTATACATAAATAATACAAGATTGGTTCAAAGCCTAAATCGCGCAAATTTAGGCTTTAAACCAATCTTAAAAAGTTCTAACAGCTACTAGCAAAATACACAAGTTCGAAGACAGGACAAGGACATTTCAAAATTACCAAATTGTATTTCAGAATGATATTTATCTCCTGCAAGCGAGGCCTATCACATCGTTAGATCGTTGGACAGAGGAGGAATTGCTACATGAAATGGACGATCCAGTTATGGCAGACGATGAACTATTTTCCTTTGGCAACACCGGAGAGGTAAAAAGACAATATTTTAATACAAATTACGTTGGTACATGAATAAAATTTATATTTTTTGGTTCTATTTTTACGGCAGTCTTTTTTAAAAAGTTGAACTTTTACTGTCAGCAAGATGGATAAGTAATCTGTACATTTATTTCCAGGTGTTGCCATATCCAATAACACCTATGAATTATGACATAGTCAACTTACCCTTGACAAATGGGATGGACTCCCTGGTAGGAAGGGAGGCTGATGGACATGATCGAAGCGTAATGCTAACTCATAATAGATGCGCCCTTAATCTGTACAATGTAAGTATACGCTAGCATAGTCGCGTTTAGGTATATCCACTTCGAATTGAGAACTAATTATAGAATTTCGAACGATATATTCCAACGAGATCCACGTAGGTATCAAGTACATACTTACATACTTTTTAGGGTTCCGTAGTCAAAATGGCAAAAACGGAGCCCTTATAGTTTCGTCCTGTCCGTCTGTCTGTCTGTATGTCACAAGCATTTTACTCAAAGACTACTCAATGAATATTTATGAAATTTGGTGAAAAGGTGTCTTGTAATTGACGCTATTTATTTTGATAGCTAAATAATAAAAATAAATATTGGGGACACGCCATACATGTAACAGAAGCTGATTATTTTTTTAGCAAACTACAACGTGTGGCACATCATTCGACAGGCCTTTAAAAACATTTTAAGGTTTATAATAAACTTTTTTGATTGAGTGAATATTTTTGGAAATCGCTCCGACAGTTGCATGAATTGTGCCGAAATATAAAAATGCCGAATACGGTCCCTTAACTTTTGAACCGTATGACCGAACAATATGAAAAAAATTATAAATTCTTAAAACTAAAATGATTTTGGACATGATCGTATATACCGTCATTGAGTTATTACCGAAAAACTGCTTTTCTCTACAAAAGGGCTTAAATGCCAATGCTGTTGCAATTATTTAAGGCTGCGTAACCCTACACTGAGCAAGGTCCGACATGTTCTTACCCGGGTTTTTTTGTTAATAAATACATTACAATTTTTGGTAAGGGCAGTAATATTGTCTTAAACTTTTGTTGTTAGACGATATATAGAGCAGTGCCAAAGAAAATGGATGTGATGACGAGGGTCATTGAGATGTCTATCCACGGACACAGCGTAGCGGACGACGCAATACTAAATACAGCAATACAACGACGACCGCCACACTGGATTCACACAATCGAGGGTATATGTTTTATGATCAAGGTACGTACCCGTAACTTTCCAATGTGTATAATCAACTCCTTCGTTTTTTTTTTCAAGAGGTACAATGGTCTCATTTAAACAGGGTGACTTTGAAATCAGTCGACAAATTGATGGGTACTTCCATTATGCATTGACAAATTGAGAATTTATGTTGAAAAAAAACATCCGATTTTTTTGTTTAAAATGATGGTGACAGATCTATTAAGGTTTAGCAAACTAGTAAACTAGAATTATCAGTACATTTTCATTATTTCCATATGTCTAAAACTTAAACAAATAAATAAAATGATCAAAGTTTCAAAATCGTACGACGCGCTTTGGAATAGGGAATCATAATTTCATAAACACGTAGTTCATTCAAAGGGTCATCACACTAATATTAAAAAGGCAAAAGTTTGTGAGTATGTGGGGTGTATGTTTGTTACTTCTTCACGTCTAAATGGCTGGAGCGATTTTAATAAAATTTGGTATGGAGTTAGCTGACACCCTGGATTAACACATAGGCTAATAAACCGCGGGTAACATCGCGGGGTACAGCTAGTTGATCATAAACACCAAATAAAGAACACCCTAGCATTAAAATGGATATAATGGTATAGCAAAATATACAATTTTAAGGGTTTTCGTACCAGTTATGCTTCGTAGATGTTTGAAAACCCCAATAAGCTTCCGAACCCGTGCCGATATTTGATGTGTTTTTTAAATGATAATTTCTCATCTATAAAAACCCCAATATATTTAACAAAAACGGCTCTATTTAGTGATTCGCAGGTGCAGGTATTACCATCGCAATTATGTGTTTTTATTACTGTTTGTGTTGGAGGGGCTGATGTGCCAGTTTTGTGAAAGCATACATATTTTGCAGCCATTTATGAATCTTTGCCATGCCATGTTCAGTAAAAGATTGGGCTTCAGTCCACGAGTTTCCGTGAAATATTATAGCGGTGTCATCTGCATAGCATACTATTTCTGCATTTTCAATCTGTTCATTAATGTAAACAGTAAATAAAGTGGGACCCAATATGCTGCCTTGTGGCACACCAAATGTCAGAAATTTCGGTGTACTCAGAGACCCGCCAATCCTCTCACACTGACTCCGCCTTGTCAGAAACATTTTCTTTTGGAGTATCGGAACGGAGACTGTGTCAATGGCTTTGGCCAGGTCAGGAACACACCGCTTCAACATTGTTTATTATCAAGCCTAGAAGCCACTATTGACGTAAGCAGGGCAAATACATACATATTATAGATTAATAACACCTAGATATAGAATAAACCATCGTGCTCATCACACAACGTTTTATCCAGGGTGGGGATCGAACCCGGCTTAGCAGTCAGGGTCACTAACTACTAGACCAACAGGCCAGTCAATATGTTTCCTTGATACTTCTGCATGCATTGCGCTTAATCATGACTTTAAAAAGATCTAACTAGATCGATGGTAGACATATCGCCGAATCAAAAACCGACTTCTAAAGCTTTAAGACCTCTTTCAATTTTACCAGCTATTAGTTAAATCTTTGAATCACTATAATACATTTAATCTATTGCATAGTGAACAATATTTATGGTTTTACATGTCGTCACGGACATAGTGAGAAGACTAAAGAGAACTAAGCCCTTCGAATTAGTTTTGTGAAATTAGTGTAATATAGTGCAGTTAGTGTTGTTTACAAAGAACACAAGAATAGAGTGTCTTCCCCCTTTTATCAGAGACAATAAGAAAAGTGTTATTGGACAATTTCTTAATTTTGAATATTGGACTTAGCAGATTAAGACAGAACTTCATTACTCATTAGTCTAACTCTAAAGACTAGATCGTAATTTCAATGCGGATCCATTTGAACCCATAACACAAAAAATCATGTTGCTCAATAGTAGATGCAGGCATTGAACTACTAAAACATATGCCTGGGAAAACTCGCAGGATACCATTGGTGATTTTCTAAGATTTGTCAAAAGCGTGATTGATTGAAAAAGTGATTGTGTGGTGGTGTAATAAGTACATTGCTGAATCTTATTGCTTTTTACCTTAATGTGCAAATACGGTGACTATATTGATATTAATGAATAAGGTTTTCCGATCACCAGTCTGTATGGGCGTGCCACAAGGAGAGCTTCTCGATCCTTTTCTATTTTGGGGTACATATAGTTTTACAATGCTAATAATACAAATCCAATCCTACTATGTTGTACCCATTGAGGCTGATAAATTTTATCCTAAATATATTTTTTATTATAGTAATTTTTTATAGGTATTTCTTGCCAATTACTTTATAAATACAATAATTGCATTTTTGGAAAGATAGAAATACTATAATATTCGGCCTGCGACGTCATAATTTGTTAAAATTCTCTCTGTAACGAAGCAATAACAAAAAACCGTGTTAATTCTTTAACTACCGGCTAGATGGCCCAACTCGTGAGCATGAAAGGATAGGAAAATTTGAGGTCTAGTAACATAGTCCAGATAGGTGGTTTGATTCCGGCCCCGGTTTGGCTTACGGAAGTCTCGGGTTCGATTCCTGGGTCTGGACTTCAAATTTTTCTATTTTCCGAAAATGCAATTATTATTTTTATTATTTGTAGTATAATTTGCTTTAGACATCAGTTTATAAACCTACAAACATTGTAAAAATTGGTAATTTGAAAATAGTGGACGCGAGTTGTTATTGTCTTGTTTTTTCTTCCGGCTTTGCCTATTGTTTTGTGAACTTGCAATTACATGTACATTTTTCTTTCAGTCATTACTCATGTCTAAAAGGAGGGTGGATGACTCTATCAAAGTCGTAAATACCCTGAATTATGTGATGGAAACAGATGATCCTATGGAGTTGTTAAATACTCTCGAGCATTCGCGCGAGGTTATGGGACGTGTGGCATATAATCACGGCGCAACGAGTTCTGCTAGCTCTTGCAGTCAGCTCTTGGCTATGTCTGTGTTTGTGGAGGGGAAAACAGGTAAGTCCTCTTGTTCACTACTATACACCCTCTTTAATATAACTACACGTCGTCGGCCGGCTAGAAAGATCGCGCTCTTGCCCTCTGGCGTAAGAAAAGGCCTAAAGAACAAAGAACTACTTATTACTTTTAAAAAGATCAGCTCAAATCATATGGCTATTTGTCTTTCCGAAATGTGTGATGTGCGGACGAAAATATGCGTACCTTTCGAGACTTTAAATTTTGAGACGTGAGCACCGAATTGAGTTTTATTTTTCTAGAATTCACCCCGGACCAATGTAATGAAATTAGCAGTCTCTTTAGTTCTGGCGACGTGTTATCAGCTGAAGTGCCGGTAGCTCTGGCCAGCATAGTTCAGAAGCTGGAACATAGCGGTTTAGCTGAGGAGTTCAGAGTTCTAGACCCGAAGACAGGCATACAGTGGCTTAAGAAGAACGCTCCAACTATATATCTGGAAGTGTGTACGTTCTTGGAGCATCATGGTTATAGAGCTGTTATGGAGGTGACGTTGTATATTTTTATTAACTCTTGGTCTAAGAAGTCCAAATGCGATACTAATGTTGGAAAAAGTTTAAATAGTTTTTTTTTTCCAGTTTGACTTAGTTACCAAACCATGGGTGTTGGTGCCAGAAGAGATGGTCAAAGTGCTTCAACAACTACATGTATCTACTGTAGGAATTAAAGCTAAAAGTAGTGACGAAATTATTGCCTCGTTGAAAACGCCTGAGAAGAATATTACTAAGTAACTAAGTTATTATTATTTCAAAGATGCTTTAAATTTTATCTTCGGTGTCGCCTACGATGTTCACGAGTCTGGCGCGGATACGTGGATACTCATTGCCGCGACGTTCATTAAGCTAACCATTTCCCAGTGTTAGGGTGCGTTTCCACAGACGCGGAGTAACTTTTGGGATAATTCAGGTTACGATGTTGACCACTGATTGGTCAATTGACGTTCCGCTCAGGTCCACTCCGCTCAGCTCCGCGTCAACGCTCCCTAAGGCAGCCTCCCTAACGGAGAAATATTAAAGATAAAGATAAAGAAGAATTTATTGCATAACTGTGTACACTAATAGGACCTCTACTCCAATGGTTAGCAGCCTCGCTTTGCGGCAGCCATAGGCTAACTCTACTGTCTTTACACCTGCCGACCGCGTCGAGCGACTTACTCATTAACGGTCGATCTCATTAATCTGTGTATCGATGGATATGGATATTTTGTATGGAGCTTCTGTCAAATATATTATCCATCGATAGAGGGATTATTGAGATCGTCCGTTAGTAATTAAGGCAATATTTGAATACTGCAAACTAGCTTCTGTAGCTTATTGGGTTTGGGTTTAAAGATATTTATTCTCAAAAATGTCTTTTTTTAAAAGTCACTTACATGAGAACATAGTTTACATTGTAAATTATTAGCTGCTCATTCAACAATGTTTTATATTTGTAATTGACTCATAAACAAAACTAATAAGTAGTGTAGTGGCCTACAACATATTGCGCAAGTTTCGATTTAAAAACATTAAATGAGCTAACATTTTTAATATTTGACGGTACTTTATTATAAAGTTTTTTGCCATAGTCGGTCCCTATCTTGGGTAGTACGATAAAACTACCTCGACGTGTTCTTCGTTTAGATATATGCTTTAGTTTAATGAATGATAAGTCAGTATGGAGTGAGCTATTTAATATTTTACGAACCAGAATACATGTACTGTAGACATACAGTTGTTTAATATTAAAGTCATAACAAACGAAATACCTTTATTCCGCTTGAGTTTTATCTATAAATTAGTTTTAAAATGCTTAATATTCATTTTCAGAAAAATTCTACGTTGGATTTTGCCGCTGTGTCGCCGCACAGTTCGTCATAGAGAGAGCACCAAAGCTCAGCTGATCCTCGCCATACACAAACTACGACTAGGGTTCCTACAATTAGGACACATGCTTGTTTCTAAGTGGTACATACCAAATGTGGATCTCATCTTCTTCTTCCGGTTACACGAGCTCAAAAGATATTATGAAACCAGAGATCCTGCATTGTTGAAAAAGTAAGGAAATCTAATATTAGCTAGCTTTTAAGGATACCACCCGGTGTCCTAGCAAATCAAGCGATTAGCGAGGTTGATCAATACTATCACTGTCAGGGGAGTTAGGCAAGGTACATTCCTTCCGTGGCGAATTCGCTAACGTCGTACTAATCATTCGCAAAAAAATAAAAAAATATCTATTGTATCTATAGTCCACCGCAAACGTCAAATTCTATATTTTAATTCCTTTCCATTCACGATATCGCTATTCGAATGTGACTGTCTATGATGGGAATTTTCTAAAAATTGTTACATCTTTTGGTGCCTTGGCGCTGGGTCTAATTTCTCTCTTCAGCCAAAAAGTACTTAACATTTTAATCTAACAACGTTTGTAAAATAAAGGGATGAAATCGTAAGAAATAAATCGCATAAGTGCCTTCAAAGCACAGTACCTTAATAATAGCAGATGTTTTACTGTCTTGCGTCAGTCAGTGAGAAGGTACCTAGTAGAAATTACAGGTGTTTTCTACCCACTAGCAGAAATAGAAATGCTTCTGGTCCTTACTGCTCTCCTAAATGCTAAAATTGATCATTTCCAGAGCTCTCCAACGCCAACAATACCACCCAGGTTGGTGTAAGTTGAAGTTCGCGGAACTAAACACGGGCTGGGTTCAAGCTCTAGAGGCGAGAGGACCGATGGTGACCGCGGGTGACGTGCGGCTCGCGGGCACGGCCGTCTGCATGGGCGAGGTGGTCGCCAGGGCGTGTGTCGTCAAAGATCTCTCAGAGGTAACTTTACATATGGTGCCATGTCTCCCTTAGGCATGAAAATAGTATACAAACTATCAGATCTAAGAAGGGTGTAGGTACATGTTTTGCTAGTAATAGTCGACCAAGTTTAGAAGTAACAATAGACACTTTTAAGGACCACTTCTCAAAAGGGGATTTGGATGTTTTGGCCCTTTCTCGTTTAAGCCCCCCAAAAGAAAACCTTCGCTATATGTCCCTTTCTTGATATGTCCCGTTCGCGTTATATCCCTGTCGCATTGTGTCCCGATCGGATCAATTTGTTGATAGGTACATTTTTCTACTATCTTTTGATCGTGGCATTTTTAGTGTATTGGTCATAGACATAGGATATTGGATTATCCTAAGTCTATGGTATTGGTAATTTTTTTTCGGTTAGATCAGCATCGCAAATCGCTTTGACTATGTGCAGAAAATAATAATGTTGTCCGTCGTTGTCCGTTTTTAGATTGGCCAATTGCAACGTGGAGACGTGTTGATAACACACGCTACAGACATCGGTTGGTCGCCGTACTTCCCGCTTCTGACAGGCATTGTTACTGAACTCGGGGGACTGATATCACATGGTAAGTACTTCTTCATAATAAATAAAAAATATGTCCGTTTGGATTGAGAAGCCACTTTTTGTAGGAAAATAATATTTCGTATCTTAATGAAATTAGTACCCAAGTTTAAAAAAATTGGTTGATCCTCGACTTTGTAGTATAAATACTTCAAAGGTGCCTTTGTGTTCATATAACTTAAGTATTATACTACAAAATCGAAGCACGATCCTACATTTTTTTTAACAACTACTACTAAATAAGCAAGTACCTACCTACTTATATTATTCTCCTAACGATACGAAAAAGTGGCTCCTCAATCCAAACAGACAATTATGTGGACAATATGTCCCCAGACATAACTTTCCTGTTCCATATTTTATTTCCCTTGTTCCATAGAACAATTTGGGTATGTTGGTTCTATAGTTTTGAGAATGTTTTATTTTGTCCTATGACGTCTGTTCCATAGAACAAATGGGAACTACTACATTTTAGACAGAGGTTTCAACTAAAAATACTCGTAACGTTCCAGGTGCGGTAATCGCTCGAGAATATGGTTTACCCTGCATTGTAGGAGCCGGATACGCTACCGATATTTTTAAAACTGGCGACTTGGTCAGATTGTCAGGAACTAAAGGTGTGATTGAAAAGGTTGAAGTGAAGGAAGAAAAGAAAGATGAAGTTGAATAATAAACAATTTGTTATTTGAAAATAGCTTTTTATTATAAATAAATCACAATACAAAACATTCTTTACAGGACCATAACACAAGACAAGCTGCCAACTCTAGATATTTAATTAAAAAATCACGACCCGAAACCAAACTACGATTGTTTACTCATAATCACGTAGTGATTTATAACATGTTTTAAAAAACAAATTTAATCTTGACCATAGACTGAGATGTAGTGCGCTCGGTCACAGGAAACTCACGTATCGAACACCGATCGATAAAACCCGTAATCGACCGCACAAAAGATTCCTTTGCTCAACACTTCTTAAAAGGAGAGCGTATAACAATGCTCGAAAAAATTTATCTAATCGCAAAAAATTTGGAATCCCCGTCAAAAACGTTCGCTCCGTTCAGTAGTCGGAGGGTTCTTCCAGTACGAGTAGGTCGTAGCAGTTGAATGCGAAACGTCGTTGGTAGATGACGACGTGGCAGCGGTAGGCGGGCGCGTGCACGGGGCCGACCAGGTGCTGGCCGCGGTAGTGCACGCGCCCCACAAACACGCCCGGCGCCACGCGCACGGCGCGCGCCCCAACCGCGCCGCCGCGCCACGCCACCCAGCGGACAAGCGCGTTACACATCACCTGCAAACAACAACATCCGATTCTATTTACATTTGTTTTCATATAATAATGATTAAGTACCTACTTCCGAAAAATGTAACCAAAACACATCTAACCAACTTCAATTTATTACAGTTGATAGCTGGCATTTATTGTGGAGTTTAGTTGTCTGTCTCCAAAACTTAACATTCATCAAACTTATATGGGACCATTTCGGAATAAACATTTTTGACCGAAAAAAATAAATTTGAAAATCCGTCTATAAGTATATATGGCGGAGTTATACCCGCACATACATAAAAAAAACATCTGAATTGAGAACCTCTTCCTTTTTGAAGTCTGTTAAAAATATTTTCGAGAGTAACGCTTGTGAAGAGCCTTTGGACAAACAATGCTGACACTAAGAAATCTTGAAAATTTGCTGCATTTTGGCGAAATTGAGTAGGGTGAAAGCGGCAGCGGTGGTTATAGTGGGCGACAACAGTGGCCTAGTAGTATTTAGTGATAAGAAAGTATTAGTGATCACTATCCATATTACTGACTTGGAACTCGTAAGGTCTTGTTTTACTAACACATTGTGACCTAGCCGAATTTCACCTGCAGCTTTAACTACTTTGTGTAGTGCGTTTTTTTTTGTTTTACAAGAGTAAAAAGCTATATTACAAGCTAATAAATACTTTGTTTCTGTTGCTTAACCTTTCATTGTATTTATGGACCAATGTATATTCCAAGCAATAGTATTGCATTCAGTGTGTCGTTAATAGATAAGGCGACTTTGTACACAGTCACTCAAAACATTGAGGATCATGAGTCACATATGTTGAATGTACTGTCTCAAACGGGGTGACAGAAAAAGTCACGACGTATGACCATAAAAAATATTATTTATTAAAGAGAGTTATTGTATTTGTAATTTAAAGACAAACATTGCATTTATACATATGATTTATTATGATTTTTGT
The DNA here is from genome assembly GCA_945859575.2 of Herminia tarsipennalis. NCBI lineage: Eukaryota > Metazoa > Arthropoda > Insecta > Lepidoptera > Erebidae > Herminia > Herminia tarsipennalis. Next base: position 21,900,604 of record OX243836.2, read on the forward strand.
TGAGTCACTGATCGTAAGTAGGTAAGATAAAATAGTGAAAAATACATTAGTTAAAGTAGGTATTAGAACTTACCAACAAGTTTCCAAACGAAACCACACATCCAAAAATAAGAGAACCAATGTTGCCGCCTTCACCATATATTGCAATAAAATTGACGTTTTCACGGATAATACATTTCTTTAAACTGTATAGAAATCCGTTTCTACGACATTTGCGAGAAAGAGGCAGAAGAATATGTGAAAGGGACAGAAACAGCAACTGCTGAAAACTGTTGAGAGTTAGACGCCATTTTTATGCCTATGTTTTTTAGCCACCTCAATTATTTCATTTAACCCTAAAACCACTCGGTGGACACTCGGAATCTTACGTCAGATCAACTTGACGCTCTGTGGACACCATATACTACGGAAAACCAGGTACTATTTGAGAATAGAATGACTGCCGTAGCAATGTATTAACAATGTTCATTAACAAAAGCGTAAGGGAGGCTACACACTAGCGGATCGGCACATTCGATTGGGCGGATCGGCACATTCGATTCGGCGACCCGAAGCAACTACTAGACATGTTCGGCTTCATTAACAAGTGCCGATAGAGTAGTTCAAAAAAGGTTTTACCCGAACTTTTGTTTTCGCCCGGCCTGTGCCAAATGATGCCGGCCAGAACATGTGTATAGCAAATCTAAGTTAACAATAAAGTTAACTAAAACTATAAACAACTAAGTAGGTATGTACTACTTAAACATATCAAGACAGGTATTTTTATTCTTGCTCACCGTTATCTCATAGTAGGGGGAGTCCGGGAGACTTGCCCAGGTTGAACCTTGCCTTGAGTTGAACAATCGTCCAAAATTTTATAAGAGTTGAACAATCGTCCAAAATTTTATTTAAAAATTGATTCAAAGACAGGCCAAACAAGAGCTCACAGACATTTTCAAGATGCATGGTTTATTTGAAAGAGAGAGTATTTTTTTATAATTTTACTAGATTTGAGATCACTGTCATGTTTATTGAGGCACGTATTGTGTGTTGCTGCACTAGCATTGGGCAACACACTAGTGTTGCCCAATGCTAGTAATAACCTAATAATAACCTACCCTAGGTTATCGTAAAAATATAAAATCGATTCTCCAAAACCAAATAAAATTAAATTACGATGTTTTAAGTAAAAAGCGCTTCTAGTCTCCCAGACTGCCTCTAAGTCTTGCATGATAGATACTACCTACAACGGTTGGTAGGGTAGTTAGATTTATAATCTAAAAATAAATTGAACTGTACCAGGAACAATCTTATTTTTGAAATCGGTTATAAAGGTACTTAAGTATGCGAAACCAAAAAGAATAATAAAGCTACTAGCTGACCCGGTCAACTTTGTTCCACCCTAAAAAAGGATTCCCTTACCAAAATGAACAATTTCGATTTTTTTTTCATTTTTCAATGTTCCTTTAGGTTTTTCTTTTTTTTTCATTTTGGACTGTTTCTTTAGGTCGGTCATTCTCCAACGACTATAATAAACGCGTCCAGGTCGAAAAGTCCTGTTAAATGGATTACTAATTAGGGGAAGGTAGCTCAAAGCGGGTATGATAACGTTTATCGTGTAATGAAACCCAACTGTTTAAGACAAACACATTTTAATTGTTGATGTAGGTATTTAGCATGTATCAGTGAACACAAATGTAAAAATAAACTTGAAAAAATCTTAGTTTTATGGAAAAATCCTTTGCCTTAATGGGGTGCCCAGAGCGTGTAGGCGTTTTGGGCAAAGCGGGGTAAAACATTAATGAGAGCAATCACTTTATTACACTAATAAACCTCATAGGATTATCTTTAACAGTTGTTAATATTTTAACTTTTTCTTGAATGTTCCTTTTTTCAAAAAGGAGGTGTTCTCAATTTGCATGTTGTTTTTTTATGTATGTTCGGGTATAACTTCGTCTTAAATAGAAATTCGTTTTTTGTTCGAATGAAGTTTATTCCGAAATGGTCATATATATATTTTGTAAAGATCTGATGATGAGTTTCGGAGATAAACAATGAAACTCCTCAATAAGGTTAAAGTCGGTTAGATTTTTTTGTAAAAAAAGTTATTGGTAATGTTTTTGTAAGGTCGACAAAGGCTTTATTTTTTGGCAGTACTTCTTACAGACAGCATTTGAACTTCTTACATTCCAGCTAGTTAGGATAATCTTTTTTAGCTATATAATAATGAGTATTTTGTAAAACCGGGCAAGTGCATGTCGGGCCACACACAATGTAGGGTTCTGTAGTCCAGGGGGGGGGGGGGGGTGGACACTTGACTTCAACAAAAATGTGTACTTTGAAGCTTAATATTTCACAAACGGATCCCTAAATCGAAAAATGGTCTTTACGGCCCCTAAATGATTTAAATAGACCTATCTAATGATACCCTACAAGTTGGGGGTGGGTTAGAAAAAAAAATCACATCCCTACTTTACATGTAGGGTTTTTTTTTCTAAATTTTATTCTTTCACTTTGTCGACATAAATAATATGTGCATCCATGCAAAATTACAGCGTTCTAGGACTTACAGTCTCTGAGACCAAGCTACGGGCGGTCGGACGGACAGACGGACGGACCGACGCACGGATGGACAGGGCGACACTGAGGGTTGAGTTTTATCATTTTGGCTAAGGAACCCCACAAAAGCTAACTTACAAAGAGCGAAGTATACCCGCTTACGTGAAAAATTGGTCGGCTATCAAAGCATAGTATTTACATATTCGCAATAATGCTATTAGTTTATGGTTATAAGTGGTATGCTCGCTTTGAGCAACCTTCCCCAATATTTGATTTTTTTGTATGGTAAATGATAACTAAAATAACAGGGAAGCTGCGTTGTTTTTCTCTCGGCGTATTTAAAATATTCTCAAAATGTCACGTTCGCAAAATATCACTATATTGTTTTCACTTAGCTTAGCATACTCGCGTAATGTCATCCCCTCACTATAGCATATCCGCATAATGACACACTCTCACTATAGCATATCCGCAGAATGACACTCACTATAGCATATCCGCATAATGACACACTCTCACTATAGCATATCCGCTTAATGACACACTCTCACTATAGCATATCCGCATAATGACACACTCACTATAGCATATCCGCTTAATGACACACTCTCACTATAGCATACAGGGTCCTAGGGCGAGCGTAACATTGTGCGATTGTGTCATTGTGCGATTGTGAGTGTGATAACACAATCACACTCACAATCGCACAATGTCACGCTCGCCCTAGGACCCTAGATTTTGCCCTCTGGAATCATCGGTCCATTTTCCAGATTGGTTTACTTGTGCAAATGGTCTACATTCCTCATCGATCCACTTTTACGATCAACAAATTTGTTTCGTGACCCTTATCAGGATTATTTTTCTAAAGCAATTCAAAGTCAATTAGGTTAAAAATCACCTACCTACATTTCCTTGGAAATCAACTGGTTATTATTATACATAGTTTATTAGACACTGACACCCGTCAGTGTCTAATAAACTATAATACTCACCTCACTGATTAATAATGACTGATTATTCACAGGTTCGAATTCAACATGGCTGACAATATACAGATCAGCCATGTTGAATTCGAACCTGAAGAACCTTGACACAATTGTCATCAGCATCAACTACTTTTTAGGGTTCCGTAGCCAAAATGACAAAAACGGAACCCTTATAGTTTCGTAATGTCCGTCCGTCCGTCTGTCTATCTCTGTCTGTCTGTCCGTCCGTATGTCACGGGTATTTTACTCTATTATAAGACCATTCAATGAATCTTTTGAAAAAAGGTGTCTTGTTGTGGCCGCTACTTAGTTTAATAGCTAACTTTTGAACCATGTGACCAATATAAATGGAAAAAATCACAAAGGTAAGGTCAAATTATATCGGATAAGATCGGATATACTGTTATTGAGTTTTTGCCAATAAACTGCGTTTCTCAACAAACGGGCGTAAGTGCCATGAACATACCTCGAACAATTGCATCAGCAAAAGACTGCTGATGCAATTGTTCGAGGTTGCGGAACCCTACACTGAGCATGGTCCGACATGCTCTTGCCCGGTTTTTTAGCGAATTGATTGGCATAATTTCAGCCTTAGATAAAAGCCGGGCCCGGATGAGTGTAAAGTATTGTATCAAGTATAGTATCTACTTATTCCAAACTCTACTATCTAGCAGCCCAAAGTGAATCGATTCGCTTCGATTCGGACGTAATTGCATTACATTACACAACCAAATGAGTGTGGAGCTGGCTTAAAATCGTTACCTGGTATTTAGTACAGTAATGAATTGAACCCTCCCAGAACACGGAGCAGCAGTGTTTAGAGGGATGTAGTGCAGCTGGTAATACTTGAGACCTGTAAATATTCATAAAAACAGCTAAATATCTTTACTATCTACACTAATATTGTTAATCGAAAAATTAAATTTAAAACAATTTTGATAAAAACGATTTAGAATACAGTTTGACGAAAAGGGATATACGAAAGGAAATTATGGCCAAGATGTTGACGTTACTGGTAATTGGACATTCAACGGACATACTAGACTAAACGGCAACTGAACATATCGGGTTGGGGGGCATTAATATATATATATAAAACCTCTCGTGAAGTGAAGATAACGGGAGTTACAAAGGCTGAAGATAGATTATGGTAGGTACGTAAAGTAAGTTAATAATTGACTAGGACTAACTTGTGTGTGGTCCTAGCGACCCAAATGGTCTCCCCATCATAAACACCGGCGGCGACCGCACCGCTCGGCACCGCGCCGCACGCGCTCACCACCCAAACGGGACGGGATTCCGAAATGTACCGCATGCATTCTAACGAAAATTCAGATAGCTATTACACTTAGTTTCAATTCGATTCTTAGTTTATCAGAATCAAATTGTTTTCAGTAAGTAATACATTTATGTGTGTGCGTATGTAGTGGCAAGCAGACTAAACGAACAATTGCTTCAAAAACTTTATTAACACTATTAACCAAAATTTAAAAAAAGTCTTGCACAGGTTTTGTTTTCTAAGAAATATGAAAAAAGAATGTACTATCCCGAAATAAAAGATTTTATCATGACGATAGAAACAAAGTCGCTATGCTAAGAACAATCTAGTAAATTGAAAGGCATATAGGGTGTCCCACTATGCCACACAAAAGGAAAGTACCTTAAATATTGTAGATAGAATATTTTACAGACAAATTATATTCCCGGTCCAGACTGGCAATTATTTAAAAATCTTTAAAAGCAGGGCATTATTTTTAAAATCAAAATAAAGTTTTATTTCCGTAAAATGTTCTATTTACAATATTAAAGGTACTTTCCCTCCGTGTGGCATACTTTTGTACATACCTCGTTACATTGATCATATCAAACTTACCCATTATAAAAAAATCATACTTTTTCTCCCAAGATTCTTTTAGAAGCAAGTTGTATTTGACCCAATCTTTGGAATATCTAATCATTTGATTCTTAAAATGAATCCAGCGCCTGTTGATAGAAGATTTTTTTAACTTTAGGGAAGTACGTAGGTATTAGGTAACTCAGTAGGTAATAGTTTTCCTCAAAACGCTAGATTTATTTAGCACCAGGCATATCGGTCCATAGCTGGACCTATGTCCAACAGAGGATCGCTAATCGATCCACGGCTAGACATAGGTACAGCAGTGGACCGCTTAAGAGACAATGAATAGCTACCAGTACGTACTTTACCACACCTGGAATGTTGCATAGATAATCTCTCTCCATACCTACCAGTCATGAAGTGACGACTTACTAAGCCCAGACCGGCTGCTTTACGAGATCTTCAGACCCAATAGGTATCGAATTTAGGAGATTTCAAAAGTATTTGACCAAATCTGCCATTTTTTTATTTAAAAATACTTATATAATATTTTTGAAAAAAAAAATAACGGCAGAGTATTTTCACGTTGTTAAGATCCTGGCAGACGATTTTAAAATAATACATTGAGACTTGAATTTACGCACCAGTACATTTTTTTTGAGGTTTTAATTACCTGCTACGCTCTTAGCTACATGAAAATAATTTGCCGTTGTTATTATTCAACAACAAAAATAATATACTAACATTTTAACTTTCGCATTGCATGATTATAACTATTTATTATACAGGAATTAACATCGGTGCGACAGTCCCCTACCACAGGCTATCCTGTAGCCTATCTGGGAGAACAGTACTCAACCACATCACTATTGTAGATTTTAAAATAGTACCATAAGTCTAACATAATTAAGAACATTGTGTAAACCTACAATCTCATATGTACCTAAATATATATTATTATTAGCGGCCCGTCCCGGCTTCACACGGGTGGACACGGGAAACCTCATTTCTTTAGTAATTGCGACTATAAATTGAAATGTAAGCTATCCTATCTCTCAAGTTGGACCAAACTGCATATTGTGTGCAAATTTGAACGAAATCTGTTAAGCGGTTTAGGAGTCCATCGCGGACAAACATCGTGACAGGAGATTTATATATATTATGAAGATAGTCCGCTTGTGACCACGGCCGGTGCAATGCAACCTGGTCGAAACGTCAAGCAATTTTAAGGTAAACAATGCGCGTTAATTCCCGTATTATAAATAGTTAAAAATAATATATTTTAAAATTACAACGTGACAGATTTGGACAAATACTTGGTCAATACGGTCAGTACCTTTAATTGTCGGTACCCGGCCGATCTGGGCTTATAGTCCAATCAAATTAGGGATTTTGACGTTTTGAAAGTTGTCTTAAATGTCTCGTGTCTGATGCTGAGTAAATGATTTAATTGTAAAATAACAATAACTTAAGCTTACATCGCATGCCCAGAAATGCCATGCTCACCCTCTTGGAGTCCACTGGTTTCTCTTATCTGAAAAAATGTGTCTGCATTATTATCTGTAATTATGTGCTTATTTTATCAACTAAAATACCTAATGTTAAATCAGTTTATTATACGAGCATTACTTACAACTAGAATCAGCCATTGTGTCCAACTATTAAACATGCGAATTATGTCCAACATTTCATTCGCGCATACTTGATAGGTTTCGGTATTCAATGTAGCTCTAGACGACACCTATGAAAACACGTTAGGTAAACCATATGTTGAGATGAGCGCATAACACGAGTAGCCGAGTGTTTTGTTAACGCATTTGACAATTTCATCCTTATAAGGCACCTGTCCCACCAACGGACGTGTGTGAGGCAATTTTATCGTTCAAGAAACGTAGGGTATACTTATGTAGATCCCGTGTAAACAAAAGAGGACGGGGCGAAAGTATTTTCGTATTTCTCATACAAAGAAAAAATATTTTTTAGGTATAATTTTTAATTTATTTAAATTATGTATGTGCCGTTTTGATCGATGACTTGTTGCCATCTTATGGGTAGTAAAAATATTGAGATTTTTGAACAAAAAATCTCACAGGTAGTTTTCACAGTGTTCTTTTGAGGTTAACTTTATGCTTCCTAAAGAGTTCTGAAGTGACCGAAACAGGTGGAAATCTGATGGAGCAAGATCAGGGCTATGCCGAGGATGCATCAACATATCCCAGCCAAGCTCTAATTTTTGCTGAGTGGCTATAGATGAGTGCGGTCTGGCGATGTCATGAAGGAACATCACGCCCTTTCTGTTCTCCAGCTCCGGACGGTTTTTCTCAATGGCTTCTTTTAACCTCATCAGTTGCTGACAATAGATTCCATTGAAAAACACGCATAAACAAGTATACCTAACGTATATGATACCAAAACGAATGAATGAATTAACCGCCTCTAACTTTTTTTAAACTAAACTTTGTTTTTCAACGAACCAACTCTTTAAAACGATACGTTTATTTTGTAATGCGTTGAAGAAAGTAACTATAGGCCGACCGCTTAACTCGTATATCGCCTGCGCGGTGAGAAGGGAGCGCGGGGTGATGTTAACGGGTGGGTGAGGGGTGATGTTAACGGGTGGGTGAGCGGTGTGCGCGGGACAGAGAACGTCCCACGCTCCCTTCTCACCGCGCAGGCGATATACGAGTTAAGCGGTCGGCCTATAGTTAACAGAGAAACGGTTAACGCAAATTCAAAAATCTTGCAATACAAGTGCAGTTTGAATTATTTTAAAATCAAAATGAAGTCTTCTTTCAGAAAAATGATAATGTTATTCTAATATTATTATTAACTATTTACAATATTTAAGGTACTTTCCCGTCGTGTGGCATAGTTTTTGGACATCCTGTATACACATAAGACTTTTTTTTTCCTGCACCATCATGAGTTGACAGCCTTAGCGCAAACGCCGAGTGTAGGCATAAAAATCGTCAAGCGTGCCTTTTGTACTTTCTTTATTTTGTGCTAAAGCGTAGATACTAAGTGCAAACGGAATTTGGTCGTAATTTTCTGTCTGGGGTCGTGGTCCACCTGCTTAGTCTACCTGGGTGAACCACGGGCACTTTTTCTTGCCCGTGGTCCACCTAAATGTTGAGTAATGTGCAAATCAAAAAGACTATGGGTCGTGGTCCACCTAAAAGTAATTCCGTGTGATTCCTACAATTGAAAAATGAATACGAAATAACAAATTAAACTGGAGAAAACAAATGAATGTCAAAAAAGCTTTACTGAAATAAATCATTAACTTAAGTAAAACAAAAATAATATTTAAGTTGGTAGGTACTTATAGAGAAATCAACGTAACTTTTCTTAAGTAAAACAAAAATAATATTTAAGTTGGTAGGTACTTATAGAGAAATCAACGTAACTTTTCCAAAGCGAATCCTACAGAAATTTCATTGTTTAACAATTGTAATTGTATTTCTAATATGTAGTCATCATTATTTATATATTTGGTTTTCCTTTTGTTGAAAGAACTAGATTCAAGATTCTTTAGTTCAGTTAGTAGGCGCAAAATGGTGTTACCGGTTTTCTTTATGTTTTTATTAAGTTTTGAATGAAAAGATTCTGTAACATTATTTGTGCGATGTCTTTCACCAAACACAGATAATATAGAAATAAAATTTTTAGACATCCAAAAACCGTCCAGGTATTTAAAAACCGTTTTCATTTTATGTTCATTACTACCTTCCGATTTTATGTAGTTTAAACCTTCAGCCATGTTTTCAACAGGCAAAAGCGGCAAAACTGCAGTCAGTCCTACCAGCCTTCTTTCCTTTTTTCCATTAAGTTTCAACTTTTTGGCCATTTTCCATATTGCTCTACACCAGTGATAGAAACAACCTGTTAACTTTACATGTGGAAAAGCTTTCGAAATTGCATTTATAGCTCCTTTTTCGAAGTCACAATGGTATTGGACTGGTTTGAAGTTAGGTAGTTGTCGTTTAATGAGTTCGAAAACAATAGCATATGTATTTTGCTTTTTGTTTGGCATTAATGCATAAATTAATGGTGTTGTATTTGTTTTTGTGATGGTACTTCCCATATCGCCATGAATAATGTATAACTGACTTAATGGTTCAGGACAAGAACTAAATGTTGCATCACCAAAAAACTCTTTTATCCCTCCAATCTTTTTCCTATTTGCATTACTACAAAATAGTATTATGCGTGCACCTTCATAATAATAATCTGCTAGTATAAAATCTTGATATTTGAATGGCACAGCCACTTCTTCTAAACTATTGAAAACTGTTTTTCTAACTCCTAATGACTGATTTCTCAATTTATATAAATTATGTTGTACATTCGATAAAGAAGGAACGTTAGTTACTAAATCAAAACCCAATTTCTCAATTTTAGATCTTGCTTCCTTGTATAATTTAGGCACAGGATCTATTGAATTGACTACATTTTCTCTTAATTTTAGTAACTCTTTGTCAACCACATTTTTCGCCAAATTTTGTGTACATATGTGGGGTTTTTGTTTCACGACGGTATTGTCCTGAAACAATTTAATAAAAATTATATTATTTAACTACCTACCTCATTATTATTGTTTAATATTATTAACATTCAAACATCAGATGATAGGAGTAGGTTAATAATTAAATATAAAAGTCCGATAAGTTGCAATTTAATGGTAACAAGGAAGGAAGGAAGGCTGGTATATCTACCATCAGCCCGGTAAGGCTGACTGCAGTTTTGCAGATTTTACTTCTGAACACGACTAAAAGTTTATAACCACATAAAATCATAGAGTAGTAATATTTTTTGTTAATAAAATAGATGATCTAAACTTTGTTACGAATAGTAAGTATTTACCTGCATGATAATATTTCCACTGCATTTATTTTTTTTGTATTGAGAACAACGCCATAGCACCATCCCGTTCTTAAAAGTTTTTATTTTATAAAACTGGAATGCCCCATACAATAGAACCGTGCCACCTTTTCGATTTAAAAAACATATTTCAGGATCTAAATCTTCATCACAATTTTGAAACATCATAATAATATATTTGTAGTATCGTTATCGTCGTTGTGTGTGAGTGATACTAATAATTAGTGGAATCACAGGGCAAAGAAATATCACAAGTGTGTATGTGCTTCTTTTATTTCATGAAAGACAAGTGACTGCCTTATATTAAATTTACGTCTTAGAACTACTAAACTATACTCGCGTGTGCATCTACGACTGATGCTCGTCGTCAACTGATGTGCATCTTCGGCAGATGTTCGTCTTCAACTGATGACTTATAACTAAACTTACAAAATAAAACATCTGAATACTACTGACTACCTGGGCCTCTCATCCCACTTAACGATACCCTTATTTTAACAACTATTCTAAATTTGATACTAAAACTCATCGGTTCACCACAAAAACTATTTGGCGCCATACTTACAAATCGTTATAAATACTTAAGGACGCCATTAAATCACTATTGTCTGACATAGGCACCAAGAATTCTTAAGAAATCTCTTTTGCTGACATCTGGTACACATTACGACCTTTAGCTATACATCGTCATTACAAAAGATAAACCCTACATCTGGCATGCATAATAATCTAAACTATTTAAAACGACATAACACGGATACAAAAATGAACACTCTTAAATCTAAAATACCACATTCGGCCATCCTGCAATGACATTTGCCCTCAAATGTCGTCGTTTCTTTTTTCGCCTACTTAACTGTCTACATAACAATAATACCCGTCTTTTTGTTACTGGCAAACATCGTTGTACTATCTTAACTATTTGTGGCACATGAGAGTAGCTTACGACTATGATCTTCCTAATCATACTCTTAAAGATAATTTCCCCATAATATCCCACGTTTACATGTAGGACCTGGCATATTTTCCAATCAACTATTAACCCGTGAACCGCAACTTCTAAATTCAACAAATCTTTTACTATTTTTCGCTCTGAAGGAGCTAATATCCGTGGTCGCGAAACTACAGCTTTGTCTGACTTTACAATTACGTTCGTCTTTATGTTGACCTCACTTATTGCTATCGGATTATTACTTACATCAATATCGTCTTTGTCATTTACAGAACACATCTGATTCTTATATAGCGGCGGCGCTTCTAACTTTTCATGCACACTCTTACATATTAAAGGCAGGTCACTAATTGTCTCTACTAAAGCTAAAACTTTAGAGTCTCTAACTTCCACTTTTTCCTCTTCAAATCGCGACTCTATACAAACAGCATTTGTCATCGACGGACTCTCTAAAACTGTGTCTTTAAATTCACTACACTCATAAGACTTTGTATCGTCTATTTTCTCAGAGCACACTGCACTCACACGATCTTCTTTACTTTGTTTCACGGTTTTCGTCGTAGTCGTCGCAGCGTCGATCTTATTCTTCTGTTGACGCATGGTGCGTCCTGATTTATCACACTTTTCTTGAATGAATAGTTTATTTTGCATCCTTTGTTGACTACGTTCTGGTTTCACTTGTATGCTTTCACTCTTTTTTCCGAATTCGTCTTTCAGCGCTCTCTTCAACATACTCCACGACTTTCTGCACCTCTCATATTCAACGAATTGAACGAATAGCTTCGCTGCCCCAATTAGTAGCGCTTTAGCGAAAAAGACCATATGACCATCAGGCCAACCGCAACGTAACGCCATGTCTTCAAACTCGTTAAGCCACTGTTGTACGTCAGAGAGGCCCTCACCACTGAACTTCTTCATTGAGTCTTTTACTTCATGAAAGGTCCACAATACACTCCGTGATTCATTACGTCTTCGAATTACGGTTGCTTTAATTTCGTCATCGTCGTTGTCGACGTCGTCGTCTTCATCATCGTCGGAAACGTGCTCCCGTTCCAGTATAAGTGCCATCTTTAGCCTCGCCAACAACTCAGGCCTACGACCTGTCACCCGGAGACGCCGTTGTCTAAGCTCCTCTTTGAGCTCAAACACCCTCATTTGCGCAAGCTGGACGTCTTCCAGCTCCCCTACGCTTAAGTCTCCTGCAACCTTATCACCTATACCTGCCATGGCCCTTACTAACTTGCGCACTTACTGAAACTTGGAAGGCAATGCACTGACACGTCTTTTCGTCGTTACGTCTTCATCACACCTTCTTCGTCTTTACGTCGTTATCGTCTTTACGTCGTTATCGTCTTTACGTCGTTATCGTCTTTACGTCGTTATCGTCTTTACGTCGTTATCGTCTTTACGTCGTTATCGTCTTTACATCGTTATCATCTTTACGTCGTTATCGTCTTTACGTCGTTGTCGTCTTTACGTCGTTATCGTCTTTACGTCGTTATCGTGTTTACGTCGTTATCGTCTTTACATCGTTATCGTATTTACATCGTTATCATCTTTACGTCGTTATCGTCTTCACGTCTTCATAGTTTTTACGTATTCGCGTCTTCACCTCTTCACATCTTCATCATCTTCACGTCCTTATACACTCATGATTTTCTTGCTCGCTGTGATCCCGGACGAGCCCCCAAAATGTAGTATCGTTATCGTCGTTGTGTGTGAGTGATACTAATAATTAGTGGAATCACAGGGCAAAGAAATATCACAAGTGTGTATGTGCTTCTTTTATTTCATGAAAGACAAGTGACTGCCTTATATTAAATTTACGTCTTAGAACTACTAAACTATACTCGTGTGTGCATCTACGACTGATGCTCGTCGTCAACTGATGTGCATCTTCGGCAGATGTTCGTCTTCAACTGATGACTTATAACTAAACTTACAAAATAAAACATCTGAATACTACTGACTACCTGGGCCTCTCATCCCACTTAACGATACCCTTATTTTAACAACTATTCTAAATTTGATACTAAAACTCATCGGTTCACCACAAAAACTATTTGGCGCCATACTTACAAATCGTTATAAATACTTAAGGACGCCATTAAATCACTATTGTCTGACATAGGCACCAAGAATTCTTAAGAAATCTCTTTTGCTGACATCTGGTACACATTACGACCTTTAGCTATACATCGTCATTACAAAAGATAAACCCTACATCTGGCATGCATAATAATCTAAACTATTTAAAACGACATAACACGGATACAAAAATGAACACTCTTAAATCTAAAATACCACATATTTCTGTTAAATCCTTTACATAAATTATGTAATTAGGTAATAACAAATGGACAATAAAGTCACCGTTCAATCAAAGTAGGAAATGTCATCTTACCAAGGAGGATAATAATTCATCTATTAATACCACAATAAAGTTCAATAGGAAAGAGATTGCATTTTTTTTTCATAGGTGAACCACCGGCAAAAAATAATGCCCGTGGTCCACCTAGGTGAACTAAGGTAGACCACGGGCAAGAAAAAGTGCCCGTGGTTCACCCAGGTAGACTAAGCAGGTGGACCACGACCCATGACGGGTAATTTTAAATACAACGAATTTTTTGAGGTGCTTTTCGTATAAACGCTCATCTCTGGTCTTGGCAGCCTCGAGCTAGTGGAGCGAGTTATCGCCCGTGGCACTCGCTCACTCACTTATTGTCCAGCGACAAAACTATCAGAACTACACATCGCTTCTCGCAGCTCGCCAACTCGTTTGTAGTTTATAGTTCACTCGCTTCTCGCTCATCGCCGTTGGTGGGGCAGGTGCCTCACGCGCGTTACCATAATATGAACGCTTACAATAATGAAACGCGCGATAGGGACCAAAACATCCACTACTCAGCAGGGAATTGTGCGGTGTGCGGCCTGAAGGACCTACCGCCATAATCATTAGGTACCTATCTACTTTTTGGAAATATATAATTGGTTGCTTTTATTACTGAAATTAAACTATCCCCACCCCCTTGATTCTCCGTGGTTTGATAATCGTAAATTCAACAGGCAAGACACAATAATTTCTTTGAGATTGAATACCGGTCATATCCTATCGAATAAGTTCGCATACTCGGTACATAAAGTAACATCTCCAAACTGCATAACGTGTAATGTAGTTGATGATGTGTACCATATTTTGATGGAATGAAATACAGAGGTCCTCGGCAGGATATAAAAGGCATATTAAAAGGTTACCTACTTCTTTATCGTTATACCGCTGAAGAAGTTGCATTATCAGCTGTTGACTGAAAATATTGTATTGATGCCATTGCAGAGCTTCGGTAGACACTCTTCTTTGAAAAGAAGCCCAATTCTTGTGTGTATCTTCTGAAATGTCATTATCAGATATAGAATCGTATGAACTCAATAGCTGAGTTCACACCGGACGATCCATTTTAGACCGGCGATCCCGCGATCTAGGATCATCAGTTAGCTGAAACTTATGCTCGTGAAATGCGCTCAAGCGATCCATAGGCGATCCACAAATTGTCAATTTAGTCGACCTCTGCGTAGTGCGTCGCGTCGGATCGCGTGATCTACACACAAAGTCTATTGGATCGTGCGTGGCACGTCCACGTTGATCGCGCCTTTGGAGCGCGGCGCTCTTGCTGGAGGCAATCGGAGCGCGCTGGATCGCCCGGTGTGGACGCGGCTATTGGTTAGTATATCAATTAATAGTAGCGAGAACCTTGTGAATAGATTTCACCACACACCCTCGATCACATTTTAACAATCAAATAGATTAACAAAACCTAAGACTTTCCGTTGAAAAAAGAGAAATCTGCAGCACATAAGTGACAGGTACTCTTACATCTATCTCTACAACTCGTGTGCCAGGCCTCTCGGTAACCTTGATATATAATATTACGATTCTACAAGTCAAATTTCGACATTAGTTACGCTTCTACACGAAGCATCGTCAGGAAACTTCGGCAGCGACTAAGCTCGCGTGTGTCTTTTTTATTGAGGGTACAGATCGAAGGCCGAAGGTGGGTGGGCGGGTTCCCTCATTAATAGCCTATATATGATAGTTTTCTACCGTGTGACGTCTTATTCAATCAGTTACCTTGTGAATCTTCAGATTGAGAGTCATATGATACACCCTCATCAATGTTCCCTTGGATCCATTTCCGCCACGCTTGTACATTCCAAATTAAACTCACCATCATAGCGTGCCAGTCGGCCATTTGATCTGTTGATTTGGAGTAATTCTAAACTAATGGTCACTTTTGCAATTAAACAGGTTAATTGCAGTGCAATGTATTACCAAGTTAATGTTTTTAATAATTTTATACCTTAAAATCGATACCTTTAATTACACATTGACACGTAACATCGGGTGATGCCGTCTGACGTTTTCGTGGAAGGACGGAGTCATGTTTCGATTCAGATATCGAAACACGACTCCGTCTCAGCCTTAACTTTGTATAGTGTTATTTTATTGTTATTTGCGTGTATTGTAATAGCTTGTTAAGTGTCTACAGCTAATATCTCTACTAGCTAGAAATAAATAAATAAAACTCACGAATTTGTGCAGTCCTAGACTTCGTTTGCATTGCAGATTCTTGTGATGAAGATAAAGAAGATCCAGAATCTCGAGTGCGAATTTTAGAACACATCGGTGATTGTGGCAGCACGTTTAAGTTCGTAAAATAACTGCACGACTCTAATCTAGTTCGACGAACGTTGACTGAAGAAGCAAGGGGAGCTACAGAAGCCCCCGTTGTATTTTTCGAAGATTCCAAACGTTCATGTTTTTGCAAAAGCTCCATATTTTGAGAATTTACTTTTTGGAACATTGCTGAAGAGCGATATGATGCTGATTGATCTGTTTCTGCAGATGCCTGTAGAGATGTAGCTGAAGAGAAATCTGTCGAAGAATTTCTTTCAGGTGGAATTCGAGAGGGTTGTTCATCGTGACGGTTTGTATCAATTGTGTGTACGACGTAGGAAGTAGTTATATTGCGGCAATGAGGCGAAGGGTGTGGTGCTTGACATTCACGGTTCTGCTTTGACTGACATTCCCTGATGGCCACTTGTACACCTGGTCCTATGAGTCGCGCGCTGTCAGGACAGATTTTGAGATGTTTTATAGATTGGAGTTCTTGCATGTCTTGCGCAGAGACGTGCCGCGAGCACTTGCAAGGTGGCTTTGCCACGCGGCGCAGGATCTCTTCACACCACAGCTCGCATTGTACAAACACATCTTTCATGCATTTGCAGACTTTGATAATCTCTGTGGAATGATTATAACGATTTAGTATATTAATATCATCAAAATATTCACCTGTAGGTACTAATTTAATTAACTTACGTGGCTGCAGGAAATGTGTGGCCAAATACAAGGTTGCATCGTTGATGACGTCTGAAATGGTAGGGATATGTATCGGTTAAGCATACTAAAAATAAAATACTTAGTTTAAGTAATAAGATCTAATTATTTCCTACCTTTCATAAGACTCTTAAATTCACTAGGTGTGTTATCTTGCATCAAAGCGTTCAATTTTAACTCTATTTTCCTCGCCACTACTGGATCAGCACCAGATACATGAAGTTGGTCAGTGTTTTTACCACGTAATCTATAAAGAATCAAAAACTATATTTAGGAAGCACACTTTGGAAATGTATTTCAAACTAGAGCTTAGTTTACTAAAAGCCTTTCTTACATAACAAAAAAACCTTTCTGCTAATTGCTCCAGCTTTCTGGGTCCAAAGGTTTGGGGTTGCTTATTGAAGAGCAAATAAATAAGTCAAAACTTAAATTAATATGTATATGTGTTTTTTTTATAATCTTTTATTTTGGGGCTTTTATTCTAGGAACATGTCAGCCCTAATGTATTTAAAAAACAGGCAATAAACCAATTAATAAAAAAAACCGTATGATTGGTTTATTGCCTGTCTTCTGACCGCGGAGTTCTACTGGTCGATCCATGGATTTTTTTTTTTGCCTGTATTTTATCAATCGGATCACGGAAACATCAAACTATCCGTAGTTTTATCAATCGGTCTAAGGTCAACTTCATTTACCCATAGTTCTATTATATCTAAGGTGCGTAAATTCAATTTTTAAAAAGTATACCTCAAAAACGAATAATTAAATGAACAGCAGCCTTTGTTACCATCTGAGCTTATTTCAGATAAATGGAAGGTTATAAAACAAGAAAGCGAAACTATTGAAATTGCAAAAATTGTGGATTAAGTAGACAGATATTAGCATAAACAAAACATACCTAGTCAGATTTATAAGTGTGAACGTCATCAGACGAATAACGTTATCGAAGAATGGCAGGCAAAATTAAATAAATTAATTAATAAAAATACAATTACATTGCAATGTCTCCAGACAGGGATCCCCTTTATTACCATAAATCCTTGATTTATTAGCATTTTCTATACTTTCGCAAAATTTATACTACTGTAACATTACATACATTTTGTAGCACATAATATAAAAATATAAACACCTCTTGGAAGAAGCCACCTGACGAAGTTGACCACAACAAGTGGAGAAGTCGTTTCTTCGAAGCCGGCAGTCCTCTCCGAAGTGGAAGGCTTCTATGGCCGGCTATACGCTTCGCATGCATCTCGACCTGATCCAGAAGATGAGGGTCCTAGAGCCACTCTAACACGCCACTACACCGAAGACCTGCCAGAAGTCAACATTGACGAAATCGTGCTGGCTCTTAGACAGCTAAAAAATGGAAAAGCCCCTGGAGAGGATGGCGTTACAACAGAGCTGTTAAAGGCTGGAGGTAAACCCGTACTGAGGGAGCTCCAAAAGCTCTTTAATGCTGTCCTGTTCGAAGGGAGAACTCCGGAGGCGTGGAGTAGAAGCGTAGTCGTCTTGTTCTTCAAAAAAGGAGATAAGACCCGGCTGAAGAACTACCGACCTATTTCTCTTCTGAGCCACGTCTATAAGCTGTTCTCAAGAGTCATCATGAACCGCCTTGCGCGAAGACTTGACGAATTCCAACCACCGGAACAGGCTGGATTTCGGAGCGGATATGGCACCATAGACCACATCCACACAGTGCGGCAGATTATACAAAAGACCCAAGAGTATAATCAGCCCCTGTGTCTAGCATTCGTGGACTATGAGAAGGCCTTTGACTCGATTGAAATCTGGTCCGTTCTGGAGTCTCTGCAGCGATGCCAAGTAGATTGGCGATATATCCAAGTGATGAGATGTCTCTACGAAGCCGCAAAAATGTCCGTCCAAGTACAGAATCAGGAAACAAAACCTATACCATTGCATCGAGGAGTGAGGCAAGGGGACGTTATCTCTCCGAAACTGTTCACAAATGCAATGGAGGATATGTTCAAGACGCTGCACTGGAAAGGGCGGGGCATCAACATCAATGGTGAATACATCTCTCACTTGCGATTTGCAGATGACATTGTCATTATGGCGGAAACGCTGCAGGACCTGCAACTGATGCTGAATGACCTGGCTGACTCCTCTGTACGCATCGGCCTACGGATGAACTTGGATAAAACCAAGGTCATGTTCAATGAACATGTACTACCGGAACCGATAGCGGTGCACGGCGCCGTTCTCGAAGTTGTTCAAAAATATGTGTACCTACCTCGGGCAGTCATTGCAGTTAGGTAGAAACAACTTCGAGGACGAGGTGAACAGGAGAATTCGGTTGGGTTGGGCAGCGTTTGGTAAGCTACGTCAAGTCTTCTCATCGTCGATCCCACAATGTCTAAAGACTAAAGTCTTTAATCAGTGCGTCCTACCCGTCATGACATACGGAGCCGAAACGTGGACACTGACGGTACGGCTAGTCCACAAGTTCAAAGTCGCTCAGCGGGCTATGGAAAGGGCTATGCTCGGAGTTTCTCTTAGGGACAAAATCAGAAATGAGGTGATCCGGCAGAGAACCAAAGTTATCGACATAGGCCACCGGATTAGCAAGCTGAAGTGGCAGTGGGCTGGCCATATTTGCCGAAGAACCGACAACCGTTGGGGTAAACGAGTTCTTGAGTGGAGACCACGACACGGCAAACGTAGTGTAGGACGCCCTCAGGCCAGGTGGAGTGATGATTTACGCAAAACGGCTGGCAGGAGCTGGATGCGAGAAGCCGAAGATAGAACAAAGTGGCGTGCAATTGGAGAGGCCTATGTCCAGCAGTGGACTGCGATAGGCTGATGATGATAAACACCTCGCCTTTAGTAGCAAATCATACACTTTATCAAAATATCAACTTTTTTTATTAAAAGTACATTTGTTAGCGTTTTGACAAAAACTTTAAGTACTATCGTAGAATGTATAACATTACACTAAAAGTACAGTAACACGCAAAAAAATCCTTGTAATACTTATTACTAACCAAACATTATTTTTTTAACTTTTTTTAATAAACTTCCTAAGTGAGTATATTAGGTATGTCCTTAAAATAGGTTAGGGCATACAAAGTCACTACGTGAATTTCACTTTACTGAGCCGTTCCAAGCATTCTTTGAGTGTGATGGACTTCGTATATGTTATTTTGCCGGATACGAAAATCAAAATCAATGCTTTCTTTGCGTAGACATGATATTAAAAAATATAAACTAGGAAAATCTATCATAGAAAGCACTTGAAGTAAGTGACTGTACAATAGTATTTAATATCATACTGATACTAAAATGAGCTAGAATAGTAAATAAACTGCTAATGATTCGTAATACCAAATAAAAAGTGTATGATTTGCTACTAAATGTGAGGTGTTTAAATTTTTATATTAACCGTGCTACAAAATGTATGGAATGTTACAGTAGTATAAATTTTGCGAAAGTATATAAAATGCTAATAAATCAAATCCTTTCGCATAGCGACTTTGGCATAACTGTTAAAGCAAATCAATACTTGGACATATTGATACTTTGGAATTATGTTTTTTTTTTGGCGTTTCTGCTTCATGGCAATCTGTTTTCCAACAATAAGCCACTTCTTTGTTTGATTTCTTAATTTATGTTTTCCTCAAGAGCCAATACTTGTATGAAAATTCTTTTCACACGACTCTATTGATGTTATTATATGTTTTAGTACCTTTCGGCGGTCTGTGACAACTTCTTGTAACGTCCTCTTCTGGATATGACTAATTCTGTTTTTGACCACTTCTTGTTACGCCCGGTTCTAGTAATGCCCACTTCTGTTTTTGACCATTTCGTGTTATGACTATAAGTACAGGCGTAAACAAAAAGAAACAAGAGATATCCCACATTTTTTAATAATAGTTAGTAACAAAGAGATTTTTTTAATACATTTCAATATGTGTGCCGCAACTTATAATAGATAATTTTTTTTAGGAATTCGATTTCGGTAATTTCATTCTCCTCAAGTTTTTGTAAATTTTTGTTTAACTCTTTATCAAATTTTATATCTGTAGCCCTTCGATTTTTTTTAAGACTAATAAAATAGGATCTTTTTATTACATGGTCGTAATGTATTGCCTCCTTCTTCAAACAGGCCACAAATGCAAAGAATGCAGGTTTTCTTGGTATTCTAGCGTTTAATCGTTTGTGCGGACTACAAACCCGCTTGAAGGATCAAGCGGGTTTGTAGTCCGGTGTCGCTCATAAGCACAACTCAAAATTTTAGGGTCCAGTTTTAATATCCATTGCTCTTCAAAATATTTTTTAAATTGAACAATTTCATCCGTCACGGGTGCAGAATTGATTATAGAAATCCATGCGTTTGAAATTCTATTAAATGGCAACAGAGGCAACAAAGAAGCCATTCTTGTAAAATTCCGGCCGTCAGAGTTGGCAGTCACATTTAAGGCTTTACTTTTTTTCCATACATTTTTATTGAAATGATAAAAACATGTTGTTGTTTGGCAATTGGGATATATGATTTTTATTGCATTTATGACAGCAATTTCAAAGTCACACTTAAAAATTTTTATGTCAACTCTTAATTTCGATCTAATTAGTGTAAATAATCTAGCATAAGTTGCTTCTGTTTTGTTCGGTAGCAAAGCAAAAATGATGGGTACAATGTTTGTGGTGTGCTGGTCTGAAAACAAATCAACATGGAGCGTGTACAGCTGATAAAATTGGTGAGGGACGCATTTGAACGTTCCATCACCGAAAAAACACAGTTTTGTCATCGGGTTTTTCAAAAGTCTTCTAGACTGCATGGAACAAAAAATTATTATTTTACTGCTGGATCCATCTTCACATATAAGAAATTTATTACCTAAGCCTTCTGGAACAGAAATTTCTTCAATCGATTTATAATTTAGCCGGTCACATTGTAAAAACATTTTTCTGCGTAGATAGATGGCATCTTTTACAGAGCCAAATGTTGGTATATAATCAATTTCATCGGATGAACATTCATTTTTGAGATTTTCAAAGTGTTTCTCAAAAATTTTTTGTATGGGTTCGAAGTTATAACACACTTCCTCTTTGCAAGCGTTTAATTTTAATAATACTTCATTTTCAATTCTCCGTGAGGAGCAACTGTGATTTGTGCTCCTTAGAATACACTTCTCTTTATTAATTGTAATGGTAGCGCTACAAACCCCTCGGTGAACACACCGCCATCGAGAAGAACCATTTTTGTTATTGGCACCTAGATTATATCGATATTTTCCACATAGTAACGTCTCTTGGCCTTTTTTATTTTTGATAAACTCAAAGTTTGCTGTGTCCATTTTATAATGTAAGTAATTATTTACTATTTAATAAATATACTTATTATCAAACTGACAGGAAAACGTCAATTAAAATGATTTTATTAGTGGCCAGCATAATTACCAAAGAGATTGAATTACTATGTAGGTGAAGTACCTAAATGATTAAATAAATTGTTATAATTAAGATATTTTGTTCTCGATCTTACTTGTAATAGTCATAACACGAAATGGTCAAAAACAGAAGTGGGCATTACTAGAACCGGGCGTAACAAGAAGTGGTCAAAAACAGAATTAGTCATATCCAGAAGAGGACGTTACAAGAAGTTGTCACAGACCGCCGAAAGGGTTTTAGTAGGCATAAATATCGTTTTGACTATATTAATTTGGACTAACTTTGAATCGTATAGAGTTATAACGCATATTTTGTATCCGTATAATAGCTGTTAGGTATAATGGTCAAAAAACTGTTTAGAGCATGCCCGACCACGCTTTTTTTTTTTTAGATAGATAACTAGCAATGTGGGATTGTGGTTCCACATTACTAGCAATCCTGTTAACCCCTCCAGCTAAGCTCTATGGCTTGTGTTCCCTAACACAAGCCATAGAGCTTGAACCCGAGGCTTTGTTCGCATAAGGGCAACTTCTCAGAATGGCAACTTCTCATAAAGGCAACTTCTCATAAAGGCAACTTCTCAAATGGGCAAATTCTCATAAGGGCAGTTTTGGTATAATCGATTGCACAAATTTTATATTATATTTCCTAGGGCTAGGCGCGGCGTTTCTCTACTTAAGCCCGTTACGGCGTTCCTCTATGTAGATTTTTTGATGTAGATATATGATTTTTTTTTAATGGATGGAAATATTATGATTAATGGAAAAAATATTATTTTTTCTTCAGCACCATGCTGAAGAAAAAATAATATTTTTTGGGACATCTTTATCAAAAAAGAAATTACATGAAAAACGTACATTCTACGGTGACGGGACTTTCAAATCTACACCAAAGCCTTTTTACCAAATTTACACATTGCATGTAAATTTGGCGGAAGACAGCGAGTATGTCAATTTTGTACCACTTCTATACATTTTACTGCCAAACAAAACGAGTGACACATATGAAAGAATGTTTTTGATCTTAAAAAAACAATTTCACGTAGAAATCCAAACATACAAATGTGATTATGAACTTGCTACAATAAACGCTGTAAAAGCGGTGTATCCAGAGGTTGTTGTACGCGGATGTTATTATCACTTCCAGCAGGCCATGTGGAGAATGAGTAAGAAAGTTCATCTTTGTGACTCTAGCGAAGGTCGTCATATAACTAAACTTGTCACTAAATTAGTTTTACTACCTGCCAATATCATTCCAGAGGCTTACTTGGCTATTCATGAAATTGCTCCTGATAATGAAAAATTCTCTAAATTTCATACATATTTCACAACTTACTGGATTAAGACAATCACAACAAATATTTTTAACTGTTACGGCGAAGACCATAGGACTACCAATGCACTGGAAGGGTGGCACAAAAGATTAAATACGAAAATTCCACCAAAGCCTTCATTACTTCAGGCTATAATATTATTAAAAAAAGAAGCGTTTGTACAAGACACAAAGATACTCCAAAATAGTTTTTACTATGGTGACAAAAAACGCAGATCTGCAGATATAATAAAAAATAAAACTATAAAAAAAATAATTCATGATTGTATAAATGGTCCAATATTAGAGGGTTTGCAACGTTTGGTACTAGTGTAACTATTTTTAATACAATTAAAAAATATATTATTTTATTTTCAAATTATTCGTTTTATATTTTAAATCAATTTTAGTTAAGACTGTACTTTTGCCCTTATGAGAATTTGCCCATTTGAGAAGCTGCCTTTATGAGAAGTTGCCATTCTGAGAAGTTGCCCTTATGCGAACAAAGGAACCCGAGAGCGTGAACCCACTCCATGGCCAGGATTCGAACCCACGACCTCGCGATTGCGAGACCGATGCCTTAGCCATTATGCTCAGCTCTGAGTTCCATAATATATCCAGCAAACAAACAAATGCACTACACCATGTTAAAAAGTGTATCAGCAGAATAGTGTATCACCATGGGACTTACGTCCTTTTGTTGAGAAATGCAGTTTTTGGGCAATAACTCAAATACGTTTTATCCAATCATGTATTTACGTTATGATGTCCATGTTCCTGTCGAATGATGTACCATACATTCATATTTTGTTTTTGAGTAAAATGTTTGTGGCATACGGACAATTAAATAG
Organism: Herminia tarsipennalis; assembly: GCA_945859575.2. Classification (NCBI taxonomy): domain Eukaryota; kingdom Metazoa; phylum Arthropoda; class Insecta; order Lepidoptera; family Erebidae; genus Herminia; species Herminia tarsipennalis. The sequence continues at coordinate 21,924,764 of OX243836.2, forward strand.
ACAGATAGTCAGCCGGATGGCCATGACGAAACTAAAAGAGTGCCCTTTTCGCCATTTTGGCTACGGAATCCTAAAGAATGTATTCCCTTCTAAATTGTGACAGTAGAATAAAGGGCGGACCTAAGCCGCTAATGTGTTTATTTTTTACACTTCTTATCAATACTTACCTTTTCCATAAGCATCTTGGCTGTTAGGTCGGTAATAAGTCGAAAATTACGTTTAGGTATAATTCGTATCGCATTATTGTTATGCCATGTAGCATTACGTTATGCTTGTGTAGCATTACGTTATGCTTGTGTAGCATTATGCTATGATATAGTATGATTTTCAATCATTATGCCAATAGTAGTAATGGTAATGTGTAACAAAATTATACGTAGAGATTTATGCGAAATAATGATATGCATAACGCCTATTAGTGCAAATAAAATTATTCCATATTAAATTATGACGAAAAAAATTATGCGACCCATTTTGAAAATTTTACAAAAATACGATTTAGGCAATTACAAATATAAAAATCCGGGCAAGTGTACATCGGGTTCCGCACAATGTAGGGTTCCGTAGTCCCCCCCTCCCCCCATCCGAATAATGCGGCTTAAGAAGTGGGGTGTCTGTTGTTTTTGTTTCATACTTACAACGTTATACAACAATATTTTTAATGGAATTTATACGAATTTTTTTTACTCATTCTGTTACTCGTAAACTTGTAAAGCCTACTTAGCTGTGATAGTTTTCCTTTTAATTTCACTATATATATATATACTACTACCGTAATTTTTTTTACATACCCAACATCAACCCGGCAGGGGGGGAGGGACACACTTAACTCCAACAAAAATGTAAAGCTTTATATTTGACAAACGGATGCCTAAATCTAAAAATAGTCTTCACAACCTCTATGTTTTTGATCTTCCACACTTAATAATCCAGACGATGGTGTACGTGAGACAAAAAATCACATCCCCACATTACATATAGGAGAGGTAACTAGGCTTGTGAACTCCAAAAAAATCCGCGATTATCGAGCTCGATATCCGGGACATGGGAATATTACGTGGGACACAACATACAAAATGGTTAGGAAAAAAATGCTATATTATCATTTCATAAGAAAATCAATAAAAACGTATGACACTTTCAATTATTAATTTTATTTTTTACGGTAGGGTACAAAGAGCGCCAACGAATGGTAACATGTCTTGTTATATTTTGATATTCTAAATCGGCGTCGTCGAACCTTATTTAGTTTTTGCACTGTTTGTGAATGATACTGTAACTTACAACACCAGATTTTCAAATTCGAATGTTTTAGATAACTTCAAGACATATACATTTGAGACCTTACACCAAACCGTTTCATTTGTTTTCATGTTAAATCGTAGTTTACAAATGTTTTTTCAATTTCTTCATTTCTTGGATTTTTTTTCAAAATATTAGGCTCAGTAGCTCCGGAGATAAAGCGGGAGGGAGGAGGTTTATTTTTATGGCTTTATCTGAGTTACTTTTATAATAACGATTTGTTTACCTCCAAAAAGTGTTAGATTCAAAACTCTTTTATTTACGTTACGCGTACATGTTTGGATCACAAAAATACATACCTATGTATACCAAATTTGAAATTAACTGTGGCCGACGGACAGACAGAAACACGACGACAGTGACCCCATAAGGGTTCCGTTTTTTCCTTTTAAAGTACGGAACCCTAAAAAGAACAAAATTATAAACACTTATCTTTAAATAGCTCTCTTGAAAACTTACACTTTTGGAGATGCGGTAGTAGGTATACGAAAGAGCCATCGAAGTTCGCGAAGGTGGCGAGTGATATACGACGAGTTTTTTTGTAGGTGTAAACCCCACACTACCTTCACCGGCAGTGGCGGATCCCGGATTGTCGTTTGAACTAGACAAGACCGTTGTTGCATCACTGACATGAATCAAATGGGTGAATGGTGATTGATTTTGGGGGGCTGCTTAAGTCCCCCAGCTCCCCCTTGGATCCGCCATTAGTCACAGTCTTCCCCGGACAGGGAAGGTGGTGTAAGATTTTTTTCCGTCAAATAATGAAAAAAGGTATAATTACTATAAGAAGCATTATTCGGTTGGTGTTTCAAGAAGTATAATATTTTAAGTTTAAGAAGCAAAATTTTTTTTTAAGATCGTCCAGAGTTTGAAAAATACCTGATTTTAATAAATTTTATTTCATATAATTATGTATTTTTTTCTTTCTAAATATTGTTAATAGTAGTAACATGGGTAAATATAATTAACTTGGTGCTACTGTTCCAGTAGATCCAGTACCAAAACAATTTGATATTATAACGATGGTTCAATTTATAGAAACATAGGCAAAAAAAATTGCCCATGGATCGACCAGTAGAACTCCGCGATCGGAACACGGGCAATAAAGGATATAATTCGGACATTTCATCAATTTATAGACGGAGTCTTTTAATAAATCAGTATTAATGTGGTGAAAAATGGTGATCTTTTCACTGTTTACGTAGTGGTGTAAAGTAAGCTCAGACACCCTAACACGATTTTTATTTTTAATAAACTATAGATAAAATAATATACTCTACAAACTATCTTTACTTACAAGTCAGCACCATCGCCAAAATACTTGCTCACATTGCCGTGCCTCAACAGCAAGTTATTCTTGTCTTCATCCATCTTCTGCACCAAATACTTCAAAGCTGAAGTTTTCTTACCTAAAATATATAAGAAGTAATTTTATAACTAGAACTAACTAACTAGAGACTTCTAGAAGAAACTAGAATATAACTTGACTTTCTATATTCTACACACAGAAACACGTAAAAAAAGAACTACATTCTACGTAATTTCAAGCAGGGCCGGACCTAGGGGGGAAGGCAAGCTGGGGCCTGCGCCCCGGGTCCACATTTAAGGGGCAAGTTGAATAAATGGATAGGGGCGCCAATACGCTATCAAGGGGTGCCCAATCTTGTTAAATGACTTCGCGCGAGGTAATTGAGACAAACGAAATGCACATCCCCCCTCCTTCCTCCCATGGACATTCGCCAAAGGTGAAGGGTCATCAATTTTTTTGGTCCGCCTCGAAATAATCCTAGATCCTATAGTGATTTCATGCAAAAGATCTGGGTTTACAACTGCTCAGTTGTTCGTAAATTGACCAAGCTATTTATGATATGTAGGTAAGTAATACCTTGATGAGTTAAGTAGGACGCCAGTAACCCAGCGTTGTGATTGATGACTTCTGCAATTTGCAAAAAGAAATTGTATTATTAACAAGAAAATATTTTGATATAGGAGGTACTTGTAGAGGTCACAGTCAACCACCCTGAAGGATTCCAGTAGATTATCGTGCGCGTAAGGATTGAGGGTCCTAACCATGAATCCAAAAAAAGGTTATCTAGACTTATTAGAAGTTGTAGAAGAAGATATTTTGATAATAATTAAAAAAATAAACCAAGGTCTCTCAATCCTTAATCAAGAGTACCTACTTCTTGGTGAATTGATGCAAGTAGAAGCTAAATCTAATATTCATGTTTTAGTAAAATACAGATAGGACACTTCCCAAAATATTCATTAAGATTAACGAACATTCAAAACTTTTATAAATATTTTAAATATATCCCTCAATCCTTACTGTATGGTGTCCCTCCTTCTGTCGCATACCGTCTAACACGCAAATCGTCCAACGAAAAAAAGACGCATTCTGTCCATCACTCATATCGTCTAACACGCATACCGTCAAACACTCAGATCGTCTAACACGCATACCGTCCAACACTCAGATCGTCTAACACGCATACCGTCAAACACTCAGATCGTCTAACACGCATACATGTCATTTAAAAGAAGGAAATTTAAAGAAATTAATTAAAAGTAAACTAGATTTATTTTAACAGCTAAATAAGACTAACATTTTAATCGTAAATACACTATTTTCTTCAAAAACTGTAATATAGTAATATTATTGCTTAATAGTTCTTGATGAGCTTTTCTATACTCCTTGTCAAATCGAATGTCGCATTGTCGCCTATTTTTTCTAGGCCTGTTTAAAAGTAAGCGATTCATTCTGTTTACATGAAATTGTGCTTCTTTTCTCAACGAATGAACAAATAAGTAAAACGTACTGTTCTTGAAAATTTTAGTATTTAGCCGGTGGTGCCACCCTTCCAATGTATTTGTGGTGCGATGTTGTTCATTATCACAGCTAAGAATAGCGGAAGGAGTCCTTTTTATCCACTGTTCTTCGAAATATTTCGCAAAGTCGTTCATTTCATCGCTGTCAGGAGATATCCTCCATATTGCTTGCCACCCTTCAACAATTTGAGCAGACGGTAGTAAAGGCAAATATGAAGCAAGCCTCGTAATTTTCCTACCAACACTCGACACCGTTAATTTTAAGTCCTTCGATTTTTTCCATATTGCTTTATTATAATGGTAGAAGCAACCTTTAACAACGCATTCAGGAAATACAGTTTTAACTGCATTCATAGCACCTACCTCAAAATCGCACTTAATTTTTTTTATTTCAACCTTAAGCAAGTCTTTTAAAAGTGTAAATAAACGTGTGTAGGTTCTCTCGCTTTTGTTAGGCAGAAGTGCAAAAATGACCGGGACAACATTGACAGATTCACTATCTGACCACATATCAACATGTAAGCTATAAAGTTGATAAAAGTGTTTAGGCACACATTTAAATGTTCCGTCACCAAAATAAGTTGTCTTTTTAAAATATTTTTTGCACTGGTCATAGAAAATATGATAATTTTTTCGGTGGTGCCATCTTCACATACCACAAACTTATTTCCAAGTACATCAGGAACGTGTACATCGTCTATATTTTCAAACGCTAAGTTTGGGACGTTTAAAAATTTTTTTCTTGCTCTTAAAAGTGAATCTCTATGACTCTTAAACTCTTCATTCGGCAGTTTCCTAAAGTGCTTTTCAAAAACACGTTTAACAGGTACAAGCGTTTTGATAACAGCAATTTTTGATTTATTAGTTGCTAATATAATTTTATTTTTTAATACATTTGGTGTGCACGTATGTATTGTTTCTCTCTTTACTCCAGTTCTATATTTGTCTACAGTAACTGATGCTGAACATACCTGTCTATTTACGCAACGCCATAGGCTGCTGCCATCTTTATTTCCTCTTTTTGGACCATTACGGTTGTAACGGTAACCACCGCGAAGTAAAAGTTCATGCCCCAACTGACTGTCAGTAAACTGTAACTCCTTATCATTTTCTTCCATAATTTTAAATTTATTTTATTTATTTTAACCTCCTACGTCCTCCACAGTTATTTGTTTTGACATTGACATTTTATTTTGATTGTTTTATAAATAAGAAATAAAAATATATCTAACGAAGGAGGTTTTATACAAACAGGACATATGTACAGTGTGATTCTATTAGTAACATAGTACATAATTTAGAATTATTTATCCCTTTACCTTCCTCACATAAAGACGGAAATGTACCCACAGTAAAAGGACTCGCGCACAACGGGTTCCGTACCATTTAATATGTTGTACATTTTTAGACGGATTGCGTTTTGGACGGATCGCGTTTTGGACGGATCGCGTTTTGGACGGATCGCGTTTTGGACGGATCGCGTTTTGGACGGATTGAGTTAATTGGACGATTTGCGTGTTAGACGGTTTGACTGTAACGATTTTGTTGTAATAAGTCATATGAACATAGACGTGGCATCTCAATCTAAACATCTGAATTGAGCAGCCACCATTGAACACGGACCGTAGGTATTCAATGAAAATTTCGCATCATTTAGTAGTAATTGTGTATAGTGTCTACTAAAAAATCTGAGTCTAGTACTGTTAATGTTTAAGAACATACCAATTTTAAATGTGGCTCCTTAATTTATACCCAAGAGCGTGAATTTCCATGAAAGTAATTGTTCAATTAACATTAAACTCCAAAAACCTTTGTAGCATGTGGACAAAGCAGTAAAACGGAGTGAATTTAGTAAATAAACACATTTTATTTGGCTCCTCAATCCTGATCTGTATAAATAGACATTAACTGCAACCCTTCCAGTCGTCGTCGACTGGAAGGGTTGCAACGTCAACATCTTAAGAAGTTGAATTCCCAAAATGTTGATTTCCTGTAACGTCTATTCCCAAATCGTTGTTCCTTAATTGTTGAATTTCATATTCCCCTAATGTTGAATTTGCAGAATGATAAATCCCATAGCGTCTGTTTCTAAAATGTTAAAACTCCCTTATTGTTGACAATTTGGAGAAGACATGGCTTCCTTGACGGATCCATGGACACTTCAGCCATCTCCTTTTCCTATTTGTAGGGATATATTCCTTTATTTATTTTACGGCCGGTCTCAATAATCTATCTATCGATGGATTTGGCTACTAGAGACTATTACATTTGAGAGAGAATATTACCTCTTTGACTAGCCTCCCAGTCAAAGAGGTTTTACATATATTATTTACTAGCTGTGCCCCGCGGTGTTACCCGCGGTTTATTAGCCTATGTGTTAATCCAGGATGTCAGCTAACTCCATACCAAATTTTATTAGATTCGCTCCAGCCGTTTAGACGTGAAGAAGTAACAAACATACACACTCACATACTCACAAACTTTCACCTTTATAATATTAGTGTGATATGTATTTGACACAAGCTCCATACAAAATATGTCAAAATTTTAACTCTAGTAGCCAAATTCATCGATAAAAAGATTGAGGCCGGCCGTTAATGATTATAAGTAATTAACACGAGTAAAAACAATGGAGCATCGTTAAAAACAGATGAGCATCGGTAAAAGCAAATTTTGTTAAGATCACAAATTGCTTGCATGTGTTTTTCATGATATACTTGCGATTACCTTCAGGAAAAACGCGATGTCGACGTCTATCAACCAGTGAAAGAGTTTTTCAATTCGGATAAGTAGTTCCTGAGATTACCGCGTTCAAACAAACAAACACCCTCTTCAGCTTTATAATACTAGTAAAGATTCGTTACTAGATTTTCTTTCCTGCAAGCTTACATTCTTTTGCATTCTTCCATGCGGAAGAATGCAAAAGCCATGTGGCTTTGTTAAAATGCTGGTAATATCCGGTCACTCTAACCTCTGGAAAGCCAGCTTGGACAGCATTTATTTTTGCGACTTCATAATCGCTCTTAAGTAAATTAATCTTTACTATAATCTTTCTTTTATTATTTGAAACAATCTTTCATACGTTTTCTCGATTTATTAGGCAGTAATGCGCATATTACTGGATATATATATACCATATATATTTATGGTGTTTTCATTAGAATATAGGTCAAGGTGTATGATGTAAAGCTGGTAAAATGGTTTCAGAGATGCTCTAAATGTACCATCAGCAGAATATGAATTATTATTTTCAGTTTTAATATTTTTTTGTGAAATCTTAGGGCATAATATAATATTTTTTCCACTATCTCCGTCTAATACTCTATCACTAACAATTTTAGACAAACTTTTCGGAACGTTAACATCTTAAAAACTAACGTGTCGGAATTCAGGAATCTTTGTCGTGCTCTATTTAACTTTTTACTGATGAAAATGTAGGTATATCATGTAAAGGTAAATTATTACTTTCAGTAAGTTTCTTCATGTGCTCAAATATTTGTTCTATCGGCTTAAAATTATTACAGACCTCTTCTTTAATAGCGTTCATAAGGCGTACTACTTTAATTTTATTTTCCACGCCTCGTTTAATTGTTTTGTCTACATTTAAAGTCACACTTGCAGAATATTCATTACGTTTTGTGCACTTCCATCGTATAATGTCATTTCGGTTTATTTTCCAATCTTTTGTAAATTTTCCTGTGACAATTAGAAGATCCGTATAGTAAGTAAAAGGATGCGCGTTTATTCAATTTTTTTCGAACGATTTATTATCAGTCACAATTGAAATGAGTATTGAAATATTAAAAATTGAGTCTTATCTAAAGACATTTTCATTACTATTATGAGTGGCTAGCACTAATTTTAAAGTCGACACATTGCAAAACATGTTATTGTCTACATTATGGGATTTTAAAATATTAATATTTTTGCAATTTGTCGACTTCTTGATAATTCAACTTATCAAGAAGTCGAGAAATTGCAAATAATGTTATTGTCAAGATTAAGGGATTTCAACATTTTGGGAATTCAACTTTTTGACGTTAGCGACCGGAAGGACTGCATCTAACCGAGATTACAACGAAATCAAAAACCAAAGACACTAACATTTAGATTTGATTTGACTCAATTCATGAGCCAGTTAAAATGTGCAATATCTCCCAATCCATTCATTTTTATTACAAACTTGTTCTACCAATCTTATATAATTACTACTAAATGATGAAGAACTTGCGCATTAATTGATCTACTGCTTCTATTAATAATGACGAATCGTATATGTATGGTCTGAGGAGCCACATACAATGGATAATAAGTAAATTTTTTAAATTTTAATACTACCGAGCTCAGTTTTTGTCTACAAACTACTCTCAAAAGCTACAAAATAGTAACATTAGTAATACTAAATTATGATAAGTACCTATTCATCCATGATGTTCCTAGTTCTGGCGTGGCTTTTCAATCCAAACATTTAGATTCGCTTCGGTTTCGTGCTCCTACTAATTACTCCTACTGATAGGAGCACCAGGACACCCATGTCCTGATGCTCCTTTTATACATAGATACAACGGGGATTGAATTAATAGTAAACTTTTTATTACTTGTGCTCCTATTGCATAGAATGGTGTACAGTCAAACAAAAAAAACTTCTTAATCTTAAAAAGGTGAGCTATGAATGAGCTATCTATGAATTTCTAGGAAATGGCCCACACTTATGTTGCCGTGTAGAAGTGATAATTGCGTTTCGCAAATTAAAGTGTCTCTTTCAATTTGATCACGACATCGGTTTTTCGGAATGTTGCCCTTTTCAGCAGTTGCTTTCGATAGAAAATTTAGCAAACTTAAAATGGTTACATTTCTACCGAGTGCTTTGTTCAACGAGGTATTGCAGCTCTCAGCGACATTGTTCGTACGATGTCTTTCGTGGTGAATGCACCACTGACTTCTGAAATCACCTCTTAGCCAAGTTCGACGCACATATTTCAAAAAAATTACAATCTTGGCGTTTTCCGCAAACGATTCACTCATTGATTGAATGTATAACCAACCGTCGTCAATTAAATTTTCAGGCAGGAGCGCCAAAGCAGAACACAATCCAACGAATCTGCGCTCAACTTTATTATTTAAATTTAAATTTTTAGATTTTTTGTACAAACATTTTGTATAATGGTAAAAGCAGCCTTTAATGATTGCCAATGGAAACTCAGATTTGGCTGCTTTTATTATAGCTTTTTCATAGTCCATGTGAATTTTTATTGGCTTCCATTCGCTTATCTGCGATTTGATTATTTCAAATAGAACCACATAGCTTTCTTGTTTTTTGTCGGGTAATAATGCAAAAACCAAGGGAGTTGTATTTGTTTCGGTCGTTGTGCCTCCCAAATCACCATGAATAATTATTAACTGTGCGAATGGCTTAGGACAACTTTTGAAAGTCCCGTCAGTGAAGTATTCATCGACCATTAACATCATTTCTCTTGCCTTTTCCATACAAAAAACCAAGATTCGGGAGTCCATGTATGAATAATCTCCGATACAAAAATTTTGGAACTTCAAAGGGATTTCCACTTGCTTTAATTGGTCAAATTTTATTTTTTGAATACCTAAGGCATCGTATCTGCTTCCATAGAGACTTGTTTTCACACTCGATAGTGATGGCACCTTTACTATCATATTTACCCCCCGATCTAATAGAGGTCCTAAATGTTTCTTATAAATTTGTGGTATTGGTAAATCTGATGTCTTAGCTTCTGCTTTTGCAGAATTCACAGTCATATCTACATCATTCTTCAAGTGATTTTCTTGGCACGTGTGTTCCACTTCTTTTATTACATCACGATTCTATAAAGAAAACAAACATCTGATGAAGAAGCATATCAAACCTGCATACAGAAACAAGGTACAGAAACTTAAAGTATATTTATATTAGACCGAACAAACACACTTACTGCAATAGTAACAGTCCCCAGACATTTAGTTTCAGATTTTTTTTTCATCATACTGCACTGCCATATTTCGTTAAGATTTTTATAAACACGTTGTTTATAGTATTGTCTACCTTTAAACAGTAATACAGTTCCACGTTTTCTTTTGATAAAAGTGGGTACATTGTCATCTCCAGTGCCACTCATATTAAAATTTTATATGAAATATTTTACTTCACATTACACAGACGCAGAAAATAACAAGACCCAAATGACAAATTTTAATATTTATTTTATTATTTGCATTGGTTCCATAGAGAAGACTTGAAAAGAAGTATGTATGTAATCAACAAACAAAAGGAAGTTCTTCCATTATCTATAAGAAGCATCCACTAACTATAGATAATATGAAGTTAAGCGACTCTTGATATTGTAGATAACAGCTGCTTTCACCTGTACTTGAATCATAGTATGCTTACGAGTAATTTCATTTTTGTAATGTCATGATGCTCCTACTGGACACTTCGCAATATCGTTTGTAGTAGCAGCATCAGGCCATGGGTGCCCTGGTGCTCCTATCAGTAGGAGTAATTAGTAGGAGCACGAAACCGAAGCGTTTAGATTGAGGTGCCACCTTTGTGTTCATATAACTTAAGTATAAGTAGTATACCTACTACACAATCGAGGAACTATCCTACAACATTTTAAACTTACTACTAATTAAATAAGTATTGTTTTAAAAGTGGGTCCTCAATTCAAACGGACATAAATAATTATATTGGACGGAAAAAAAAAACAAAAAAGAGTGCGAAAATAATACGGATCGAAAGATTGTGAACCGTAACATACTGTTTATTGCAATTTAATGCACTTAATTCAGTTAGGTTAGGATATAAATGTGACACCCTGCTGATGTTCTCACGCAGGGGCTGCCAAGTGCTTTTGCCCACTTAGTGTTAACAGTACGCCATAATCAATAATTTTGACACCCATAGTTTGCATTTATATTCGTTTGTTTAAAAATACTTATTATAATTTAATGTACATAAGATTTTTTTTTTCTTTGACTTGAGATAAATTGTTGGCATACTTACTGTGCATTACAGGTTGGGTAAATCCAGGGTGTGTTACGTCACTCACTAGATTTTTTAGATTACCCTCAATATGGCCATGAAGTTGACTATTCGGGCAATTGATTTTGTCTTCGTGAGATGTCAAACGGCGTAGACTGGTTCAGAGAAAGATATTTCGATTTAGCAATAGAACAAATTTAGTAGGATTCTTCTAAAGATATAAGACAGTCAGACGTCAAATGACAGATGTTCCCGTGACAATCTGTCACGGGAACATCTGTCATTTGACTTATTCGGCCATTTTGCTGGAACATATTAGGGGATAAAAAAAAGACTAACGTCTGTCTCTATAAGTTTGAGTGTAGATATAAATCATGGGCGTACCCGGTGTATCCCACTATTTCCATGGAAATACAAAATGGAAATAGTGGGACTAACATTTTATAAAAATTATATCCCATTATTTCTATTGCGACAAAAAAAACGCAGAAGAATTTGTATATAGATTAAAGCTAATTATAACGAATAGATTAAAATTAAAATCCCGGTATTAAAAAAAATGATATTCTAACGATATTACATATTACTAGCTGTCGCGTGCGGCTCCGCCCGCGTAGTACCTACCTACTTCGTTCACGTCGCTCACGTTTGCTTATCCTTTCTGAGAATTTCAAACTCTCAGAAAGAATTTTTTTCCCCCGATTTTGAAACATTTTCCGTCACTACTCAGCTCCTATTGGTCGTAGCGTGATGTTATATAGCCGATAGCCTTCCTCGATAAATGCCCTTATTCGGTGAATGGCAGATTCTGGAAATGGCAGATTCTTTAAACGGCAGATTCTGGTAATGGCAGATTCTTGAAATGGCAGATGTACAGTCATTTACAGAGTCTTGGGTCACTTACAGTCCTGATCTGGCACCGTGTGACTTCTTTTTATTTCTTAAAATAAAAAATCTGCTGTAAGGGATACAGTTTTTATCGCCGGAAGACGCGCTAGCAGCGTTCGAGAAGGCCGTGGAAGGCTACGGCGGACTGAAAAAGATGTTTCGAGAATTGGTTTAGACGCATGAAAGTTTGTAAGAGTTCTTTGAAAAGATTTATTAAAAATATTTTTTCACAGAGTTAGTTTTTTAGTATCTCAAAACTTTCTTAGTGTCCCACGTAGGGTTGCTTTATGTTTGAAACGATAGTGAGGACACTTCCTCATAAATTCCCCATAATGAATGAGCAAGCGAAAGAGAAAGAGGAATTTATAAAATCACTTTTTGAAGATGCGGAAGAGAAAGAGAAATCGTTAAAATATGAGGCATTGCCACGCACAATGTACCCTACATTGTAGAGTACATTGTGCGTGGCAATGTACCCGTAGTCGCCCAGCTTAATAATGCGGCTTAACAAGTGCGTTTTCTGTTGTTTTTGTTTCATACTACTAACAAATGTTAGTATTTTTCAATAGAATCTGTTTATAAATTTTGTAACTTCTCACCTAGTCTGCTGTTACTCGTTAAGTTGTAAAGCCTACTTAGCTGTGATAGTTTTCCTTTTAATTTCACTATAATTATATAAGTACTACTCTGACTCTAACAAACATTTTCTAACAATTATTTCACAAACGGACCCCTAAACCGATATAGTTTAAATAGTCTTTACAACCCCTAAATGTTTTTAAAAGATCTAATGATACCCCATGCGATGGGGTAGAGAAAAAAAAACATATCCCTACTTTACATAATAGGGACGCACCCAATTTTTTTTTTCTAAATATTATTCTTTCACTTCGTTGGCATAAGTAATATGTGTAACCATGCAAAATTACTGCCTTCTAGCACTAACAGTCTCTGACTTAAGCTGCGGACGGACCGACGGACATAAAGTGCGAAACTATAAGGGTTCCCTTTTACCATTTTGGCTACGGAACTCTAAAAATGATTTCATTTGGACACCATTATTAAAGCAAAAAACTCCCTTATTCGGTGAATGGCAGATTCTGGAAATGGCAGATTCTTTAAACGGCAGATTCTGGTAATGGCAGATTCTTGAAATGGCAGATGTACAGTCATAGTCCTTGCTCGTGTACTTGGGTACTATTTTTTTTACATTTTTATGGTTCAGGAAAAAAACTTCAATACCAGTTAAATAGTTAGCGAAATACATTTATTGCACGACATAATCTTCTTAAGCACTCTGTTGTCGAAATATCACCTTGTAATGTACATTGTATAATTTTCTCAATCATGTGATCTTTTTCCAGGTTTTTTTTATTACGTTTTTTTCCTTTCTTAAAAATATCATTTTTCTTCAACTTTAGATCTTGAGTGCGTGCTTCCTTTTTTAACAATTGAATAAAAAAATATAGACTTGGCTTTTTAGGTATTATACCATTAATTCGGCGGTGCCAGCCTTCAATAGCATTATTTGTGCGAAAGGTTTGATCATAGCAGGAAAATACGTCGTACGTTACTAATTCCATCCACTGTTTAATAAAGTAACTTTTAAAATTAAGAAATACATCTGTATTTGGTGCCTCCTCGCAGATACCAAGGAATGCTTCTGGTATCAGAATTTTAGGCAAGAGGGCTAAATTTGCAAAGAGTTTTGTGATGTGAATTCCGTCTGGAGTGCTATTCAGTCCTAATTTTCTGCTCATTTTCCAAACTGCGTTACTGTAGTGGTAAAAGCAGCCTTTTACATGCACTCCTGGGTATATTAATTTTACAGCGTTGATGGTGGAGATTTCATAATCGCAATGATATGATTTTATAAGCACATGGAATTGATTTTTTAATATTGTAAACATACGTACGTAAGTGGCTTGATTTTTGTTTGGTAAAAGGATATATAAAACAGGAACAAAATTAACACTATCACAATCGTTAGATAGATCAATATGTAAAGAATAGAGTTGGTAAAAGGGGCTTGGCACAATTCGAAATGTACCATCTCCATAAAATGTATCAACTGTTTTAATTTTTATTTTAGCCTCTGGAGTGCAAAATATTATAATTTTGTCATCGACACCGTCATCATAAGCAAAAAAATCTCCAACAAGGTGATCGGGTATCAACAAATCTTTGAATGTAGTACAGGTAGTTCGGCTTCTTTTTAGATATTTGCAACGTGCAAAATATAATGCATCCTTTTTCATTTTAAATGTTGGTATATTGTCCACAGGTATTTTATGGGCAAAATATATTTTTTGAACTGGACCAAGGTTGGAACATACCTCTTTCTTGCACTCGTCCATCACTTGGTCTATAATATTTTGTGTCAAGTTAGGCATGCAGGCGTGGGTGGCTTCTTTAATAATATTGTTTTTAGCGTCTAAAGTAATAGAGGCACTGCATTCGTTTTTTTTATTGCAACGATAATTATATGTACCACACATGTTTTTTTTAACGAAATTATATCGATAGCCAGCATGTAAAATAACTGCTTTCCCTTTTTGGCTCTTGATTAATTTTATTGAAGATACCTCACTACTGGGTCCAGCTCTTGGTGAATCCATATTGCAACACTTAAACATAAACAGAATGAGTGCGAACTAGACAAATTTAGCGAAAATGTTGACAATGACATGTGACAAAGTAATTGTATTTCAAGTGGCCAGTACCCATTAACGTGGTTGTAAAGAGGTTGATAAAACGTATTAAATTAGTTTTAGTGCAACTTGTTGATTATTTACATTTCAAACAGCCTGACTGTACAATATCTGCCATTTCAAGAATCTGCCATTACCAGAATCTGCCGTTTAAAGAATCTGCCATTTCCAGAATCTGCCATTCACCGAATAAGGGGATAAATGGACTATCCAACACAAAAAGAATTTTTCAATTCGGACCAGTACCTCCGGAGATTAGCGCGTTCAAACAAACAAACAAACTCTTCAGCTTTATTATATTAGTATAGATTAAATACTCTGTTCATAAGGTACTGGTAGGTGACGAAAATGAAAAGTTATTTGTTTTTTTTATCCGCCTGTGACATATCATTCATCATCGAGCCGCTATAAGTGTCACCAGCAAAAAATTGTGCTATTATCAAAAAGTAAGTACTCCAAAATGTAAATAAACATAACTAAAACTAAATAACAATTCTATTGTTTTTTTATACACCGTTTTGTAAAAAGAGCTATATAATATCGTGTGACTGAGTTTGAATTTGCCAAAAAAAAAAATGTATAATCTACATAATGTGTGATTGAAGTGAAGACGGATTCGCGTGTCACTTTTGTTCGAGACTGTGTATCTAGGGTTTTTTGTATATCGATGGTTAATTTTAAGTAAATATTATTTTGTTGCAGTGGAAGATGAATACAGCCAGTCTATTTTAAGCAACTTTCCAAATGAGATACACAGCAACTCTGATAGTATTGAATATTTTATACGTTTACCAGATGGTCAATCACAGTTGAGGAGTACAAACTCCACGCCAGACATATATATATCAACTGGTACTCAAACAACTGCAAAATCAACTAAATCTATTTCTACTCAAACAAATCATCATGAAAGTGAACTCATCATTGATACGGGGAAAATGTTGGCTCGGAAGTATTGTAGCCTAGAAGATCAGGATAAATTTGTAAAAGCATACTTCAGAACCGTAACGTCTTTGATTGATTTAATAACTAAATAAGAACTAAACTATGGAATAAAATAAATAATTATAATTGATACAAAAGTGCCATTTTAGTTAAAAAATGACCTATTGATATTGTGCCATTAATCAAATTTAATTGTTCTTCAAGTATTATCATGTCTTTTTTTATTTGGTAAATTTCACGTTTTTTGGAATAATCTTCATTCAATACGGTGTCTTCATATAAAATATGAAGTACCTGCACTATGTTAGCATTAACAGGAACAAGTCTATTTAATTTCCGGTTCCATGACTCTACCGCATTGTTTGTGCGGTGGCGTTCTCCGAAAACGCACCAAACACTGCTAAAGTTATTTTTTAGCCAATAGTTCTCCATGTACGTCTTAATTTTTTTCTCAGGATCACTATCACCCATCTCTGTAACTATAAAATTCCAACCGTCTTCTATTTTATTTTCTGGCAATAACGGCAGCCTACATGAAAGTTGTAATATCATTTTCAAGTTAATAAACTTGTTCATGCCTATCGATTTTGCTTTTTTTGTCAATGATTTTACGAAATGAAAATAACATCCATTAATAATAGCGTCGGGAAACCATTTTATAAATGCTGTTATTAAAGCCCGTTCAAAATCTAAATTTACCTTTCTTGGGTTCCAATCAGGTATAGTTCTCTTTATCATCTTCAATAATATGTTGTATGTTTTACAGCTTTTACTGGATAAAAATGCATATATTACGGGCACCACTTTAGTTTGATTCATGTCACTTCCCAAATCTACATGAATTGTTAGTAATTGTTTGAATGGAGCAGGGCATGCGTAAAATGTACCATCCACAAAATAATTACCACTTTTCAATAGACCTCTATTTTCTTCTCTACAAAAAATTAAAATCCTTTCGCCGTCATTGTAGTCCGCAAGCAAAAAATTCCGGAACGGTAAAGGTACTTCAACATCTTGAACTCTCTTCGAACAGACTCGCGGCACGTTTAAAACTTTGTTTCGGTGTCTGTACAGTGAAGACTTCTTTTCACTATACTCTGGTAATGGTTTACCAAGTAAATGTACGCCTTGGTCCTTCAAAGAGATTATCGCGCTATTGAATGCTTTAGGAACACTTACTTTGCCTTGTGCAGCTTCTTCAAAGCATTTATTTATACTAACATTAATCGTAGATTGAATTTCATCCGGGACACAGCCAGTACTGTGACGAACTGATTTTTTAACTTCCTTAACCTTTAATAACATTAGGAACATTAATATAACGACCATTAGATAAACGTAGCTAAAATTATTACTAAAATTCTAAAGCAACTACGTAAAGTACTGGCAACTTACTGGCGATACTGTTAGCGACCCTTGGCATTTAGTTTTATGGCGTTTGTTACATTTCCACAATGTATTATTATTTTTATAGACTATGTGTTTAGTATATTCATATCCCATATGCAATGGAGAATGGAGTTTATAAAAAGTGGGAAGGGTATTGTCCTTCCCACTTTTTATAAACTCCATGAATAAAATTATTCTATTAAATTATTATTACTACAAAATTATTCAGTCAACGAATCAATAACGCAATGATAATAATAATGACAGTTGTCACTCAATATGTTCAAAAGAGGTTTTATCTAAAGAGGAAATATGTAAATATAGTTTTCATGTGCAGGCCGTCATAAGAAGCCAATGCAGCGTTTTTTAATCGCTGAGCCGCGCTGTCCTCAATGGAAATAGTGGGAGACTCTGTCCCAGTATT
This sequence comes from Herminia tarsipennalis, assembly GCA_945859575.2. Classification (NCBI taxonomy): domain Eukaryota; kingdom Metazoa; phylum Arthropoda; class Insecta; order Lepidoptera; family Erebidae; genus Herminia; species Herminia tarsipennalis. The sequence continues at coordinate 21,942,246 of OX243836.2, forward strand.
TCCATTAATGGAAATACATAATGGAAATAGTGGGATACACCGGGCGTACCCAGGGGAGAGGGCTTAGGGGATTGGAGCAATCGGTACACATTATACATTTTGTCGGTGCTTATACTATCGGTACTATCGGTCATATATACTACCTAAAACCTAAAATTGTGCAAACAGTCACTTTCGAGCGTGTATTGGCAACGAGCACATTCCCAAACTGCAACTCGCGTAACTTATGTATTGCAGATATTGCGGACTGACAGTTTTTTTTTTTTAATTATGAGATTAAAATAAAGACAATGTCTTAATGTCAAGATAAATGTCTTTTATGAGAAAGTCAATGTCACGTTAGTTTCGAAAACGGCCACCAGGAAATTTACTCGTCGTCTTCACCAATAGGTAGTGAAAAAAATATATTTTGAATAGAGGTAAATAGATAATATAATAAAAAAATCCTGTGTTGGGTAAACAGGCATATTTGCCAAAACTGGTTGAAATTGGGTTAGATTTTCTACTTTTCACACGTTCCGGTTTCAATACGGTCCGTCGCTCGCCGGGTGCCCGGCATAAAGTGTGATGAAGTGTGAGTGTGATGGCGATGCAGAGTAGCTTTCACATGTTCAGGCGTGCGTCCGTTCCGGTCGCTATAGGTACATTCGCCGCCGGATACCCTGCGCCAGATTGACACCAGAACGTGTGAATTGCCTTATTGAGCCTAGCAATTATTTCAAAGGAAAATAAATATTTCAAAAGAAAATGTTTTCTGACGTGCAAATGAACTTCAACCGTAAGTTTGTAATCGCACACAGGCACAGGGTTGGCAAGGTTTAAAACATTTGTACAAAGCAATTGTTTATAACACCGAGAAAATACAAACACGTTCGAAACATGTTTTAAACCTTATGTTTTAAACATGTAGAAAAAGCATATTAATGTTTTAATTTCATACAGTTAATAATTGCTATATTCTTTCAAAACTTCTTTTAGGCACTGTTACAATTTAGAAGTAAACTTGTAAACTTATGTGATCACAACTCTGTGAGCACTGGGATTTCCCAGACTACGATACAAATTAGTGATGACAAACGATTACGATTCATAGCACGGGTTTAAAACTACTCGATTACTTTGAGAAAAAAAAAACGTTTTTCTAAGGTTTTTTTTAAATTAAAACAAACTTATTCATAAGGAGGCATTACGCGCAAGCGATTAATGTAAGAGTGTTTGTTATTCATTTAGCGCTGTGCACACAGCGACGCAGCTGCCTATTCTGCTCTTCTCCATACAACCATTATTTCACAGTGCGCTGGAGCGCACGACGAATTACGAAAGTCGAATAAGTTTTCTGGAAGATTCAGCAGAGTAATCATTTGCCTTTCGGACCGTTAGGTTGAAATCTCAAAATGTTGAATTCCCATAATGTTGAATTCTCTGTTAGTTGAATCCCAAAATGTTGAATTCCTGTAATGTTGAATTCTCGTGTAGTTGAATGTTAGAATCACATTCTTATGATGTTGACTTTCCATAATGTTGAACCTCTTTACTGAAACCTACTTGTATTGATTGGCCACTTGTGATAAAATCATAGATTAGGTTTAAATGACATGCATTCAGTCTGATTCAGTCGTGCAAAATATGACATTTATCAAACGCCAACAAATTTTCGTTTGCTAATTCTTATAATCCTAAAAGCTTATTATAGGTATAAACATTTCGTTACGGTGAAAATGAATAGTAATGATATAAAGTTTTATAAATCTCGTAAAAATAGTGAACTTATTAGTATAGAAGGTAAATACTGTTTAAGCAAAGATTGTAAAGCGAACCAAAACGGTACTACGCGATGGAAGTGCGTAAATCGCGATGTATGTACGGCCACCGTCACTTTGAGCGCAAATAAATCGACGATAATACGCAAATCTGCCCATAAATGTATTGTTAATGAAAATAAAATTAAAATAACCGAATTCATAAACAGCGTAAAGGAAGAAGTTTGCAGAAATTTGAACCCTGTTGAAAACATTTTTGAAGGCATGGTGACTCGATTTGTAGAGGACAATTTAGATATAACCTGCATTCGAAATTCCTACGTATTCGTCTTTAAAAAGCACTCTGTACAGAATAAGAAAAACATTTTTAGGATCAGAACGATTGATTTTTAAAAACATTGAAGATGTGACCGTTCCAAAGGGCATACCCGAGAAGTTCATAATTATTGAAGTCGGGCATAAAGATAAAATTATAATACTTTGTTCCAAACAAGTGCAAAAGGTTTTTAAATCACCTAATAATGTTTCTTTTTACGACGGCACATTTAAAGCAAGTCCAAAACCCTTCTACCAGCTATATATTTTGCATCTGGACTACTACTCAGACGAAAAAAGCATCAATATATACCCGGTAATATATGCGTTATTACCCAACAAAACACAGAAAACATATACACGGTTGTTTAGATTAATAATGATCAAGCTGGGCGTGCGTGTGCTAACTTTTAAGTCCGATTACGAAACAGCGCAAATTAACGCAATAAAACGCGTTTTCAATGGAGTCCGAGTCACGGGTTGTTTTCAGCACTTTAACAAAGCTGTATGGAAGAGAGCAAAACAATATAATTTAAAAAAGGGTGCATTAAAATCAGAAAGAAACATCGTCCACCTTTGTTCATATTTAGTCCTTCTTCCTGCAAACCATATTTCTTTAGCTTGGTATAACATAAAACAAAAAGCCCCGGGGACGAGGAACATGCAAAAGTTCCTAAGGTATTTTGAGGAGCAGTGGTACAACATGGATCACACTCATATAAGGTGTGCAGATGATGCCCATAGGACAACAAATTCCTGTGAGGGATACCATCGTAAAATAAACTCGCAGCTGCCATTAACACCTAATATACTTTTGGTTTTCAAAACTTTAAGAAACAGCACTTTTCTTTCCTTTTAAGAAAAACAGAAAATTAGCTGATGTTTTATTTGATCAAGATTACAAAAAAATATTAGGCAAACTTGACATCAAAGAAATTACAGCTATGCAATTTCTTAAAAAAATCGTCTATTTGAGACTGAAATTCGGGTTCTAAGCCACTGTGAAACTTTATATGTTGAAATTATTATTAAATCTATAATATTAGTAGGATTAAGAAGTTTTGTGTTAAGGATAATTCATGGTTGATTTTTTTTTTATAAATTACATTTGACTAAAATTGACTTTTCTTTGATTGTATGGGGGGTGCAAAGATTGAGCATTTTAGTGGGACACGTAGGTACACGACACGAATTACAATAAAAATGAAATTCAACAGAAGTTCTTTGTTGAAATTTTTATCAACATTGTGCGATTCAACGACTTAAGAATTCAACATATTAATAAACGAAATTCAACATTGTAGGACTCAAAAATTCAACATTACAGGAATTCAACATTTTGGGACTCAACTAACAGAGAATTCAACATTATGGGAATTCAACATTTTGAGATTTCAACCTAACGGTCCGAAAGGATCATTTGGCCTTGTTATGTATTATATAGATATATTTATATAAAAGTAGTTATTTGCAAGTATAATTTAGTGTGTATATATTATATTTATTAGTTTTGTTATTTATTTTTTAGTGTGTATTGTATGTAAATGTTTAAAACATTTACATACAATTGATTTAAAACATGTTTCTTTTGTTGTTATAATAAAACATGTTCTTCTTTAAAAATAAACGGTTTTTTTTTTAACCCTGCACAGGTGAAGGTTCCCACTGTTAAGGGTACGTTTCCAATGACGCGCAGCTAGGCGGAGTGGAGCGTAAGCGGACCGTGAAATAACAAATGACAGTGCTCGAAATATTCCCGAGCACGATTTCTAGCACGATTTCGAGCCCCGTGTTTCGCCCCGCTCCTCGTCAGTGGAAACGTACCTTAACCGTTGGGCAGCGGCCCCGTCAGGCACGATCACCGATTACCACGCTGTGTTCGAGCTCCACAGGATGCTAGACCATATTTCTGGTCGACTATACATCTAGATCTGAATAATATTGTGAAATATCATATTCAGGGTTTAAAAAATAAGAAAAATAACTGACTATGCAGCCGCAGCTTCGTATGACTTAGGCAAGTCTCCTTCAACAAGTAACGTTTTACCAGACGCTTCCATCTCCTCCAATAACTTAACGTATGCTTCTATTTCCGGATCTAAATATAAACAGAAAATTGTACATAAATATTGTTATTCTGTACTCAATATCATGTCAATAAAAATCCCTGCATAGGTATACGTAATCTACTAAAAAATACTCTAAATTTATGCTAGTTAGAGCCTTGTTATGGAGGAAGACTTCTGGCCGGAGAGGACAAGTGCCACAACAGCGCACAAATACCTAGTGCAAGTGAAGCGTACTAACATAGTTGAATATTTATTATTATCACCAATTGTAATATTGTATGTATGTTAGTCTGTAAGGTGTATAAGTCTATGGGCCATTGATGCCTGAAATAAGTTGTAATATTTATAAACATAAATAAATCAGTAGGTACTTATTAATAGTAACTATAGGTTACTTACGTGGTTTCGTCACATGTGCAGACAAGAAATTGGCGGCGTCTTTATTATGTTCTGCAAATACCCAGAAATTACATTAGCTATTCACTCTCCATAATTCAATTAAAAAACGACTGGTCTGTTGGTCTAGTGGTTAGTGTCCTAAGCTAGAGGTCGTGGGTTCGATTACCACACGGGACATAACTGCGTGTGATCCACAAATTGTTGTTCCGAGTCTGGGTGTACTTTGTGTTTGTGTTTTTGACTTATCTGCAAAAGGTGTATTAGATAGATTGAAATATCTTGCCTTTGACAGTTGGAACTAATTTTCGAGGCATTGTACCAGTTCGTGTTATTTCATCAAGTCTCTTTACTAGACGTGGAGCCTCTTCTGTGCACGGTTCAGTTGCAGTTAAGTCTTTTGTTCTCTTCAACCTATAATTTAAAATATATAAAAACGTATTATTATATTATAATAATGGTTGTCAAACAATTATCAGAGATAGATTCCATATTAGACAGAATTTGTATATTTAACAAATTTAATTTATAGTTTAATAATAATAATAAACATTTATTTGCGTCAAAACATGATATAACAACAAAGCCATTATAAATGTTTACCCAACATTACAAATCACAGGATGTTCTATTGACTGCCTCTGTGGCGCGGTGGGAGTGTGTCCGACTGCTACGCAAGAGGTCGTGGGTTCGATTCCCACACGGGACACCACTTTGTGTGATCCACAAATTGTTATTCCGAGTCTGGGTGTACTTTGTGTTCGTGACTTGTATGTTTGTAAAGTCTCCCGCGACACAGGGCTTGTACCCTAGTGCGGGAGTCGTCTTTTAAAAAAAAAAAAACTATAATTAGGTACCTATTGGAAAGCCTTAATCAAAAATAGTAAAACAGTAAAGTAAAATAGTAAAGTTTATTTATGAAATATGTACCTATGTTACGGTAAATTTGCGAACTCCCGGTAAATCATAAGATTTTCCAGTAAAACTTAACATTCACCAACTCATAATGGTAGAAGTGGAAAGTTATGTGATCTGATGCGTATTCCCCTAATATTCTTCGTTGACCACAATTACATTTAAGTAGGCAGGTAGATACTAATAAAGTCTAAGCGGTGGTAGCCTAATGGCTAAGTCATCGGACTCAAAATCCTGAGAGCGCGGTTTCGAATCCTACCCATTATACTACCGACGTGGATCCACTCCTAATACAAGCCGTTAAGCTTAGCTGGAGGGGTTAACAAGATTGCTAGTGATGTGGGACCCAGAATCCAACATTGCTAGTAACCCTTTATAAAAAAAAGTAGGTATACCTTTGAGCTGCGAAGAAAGCAGTTTCCGCGGCACCGTCCACTTCTGTCAGTAGTTCATTACCCCGCTTTTGCATTTCTTTTACAAGAACATTACCTGCCTGAGCCTTGTAACCTGTGTAATTGTACCCATATAGGTATTATGAGATTAATTTGGTAGTACTTCAATGTAAAACAGGAATTAGATATATTTGGGGACATAATCAAGTCAATTATTTAAAGGTACGAACCTTTTATTTACCCGACGTTTCGATTGAATTGCACCGATCGTGGTCACGGGTCGATCAAGTCCCGAAATATATCTAATAAATACTAGCTGTTCCGCGCAACTTCGTCTGTGTAAAATTTCTCCGTTTTTGTTACATTGCTCATTGCTGCTCCGCTCCTATTGGTCGTAGCGTGATGTTAGCCGTATGAAGCCTATAGCCTTCATCGATAAATGAGCTATCCAACAGTGAAAGATTTTTTCAATTCAGATCAGTAGTTTCTGAGATTACCGCGTTCAAACAAACAAGCTATTTAATATTAGTAAGTATAGATGTATAAAAATCGCGAAGGTTTAAAAACAATAAAACAGGAATTCCAGAAAAGAAAGCTGTAAATGCCGAATATTAGATCCTTTAACAACATGTACCTACTACAAAAATCCAGTTCAATCCATTATTGTTATTTTAATTCTATCCAATCCGATTTTATATAAGTTTAAAGAATATATCGTGCAGTTGATAGGTACGACACGACTACTTCTTGAAAATAATAGGAGTATCTATTGTTTCAAGAAGTTGTCGGGAGTGGAGATTGAGAGCAATCTCCACTCCTCTGTATCACCTGCCGTCTTCTTAACCTAAACTCATCACCTGACACCCACTCCTGTATCACCGACAAAGGCGAGTGTATTTGTAAATTTATTTATACCTATAAAATTATTATTAAAATTAAAGTAGATATTTAATCTATTTTAATTTTTACTTACTTGCGGCCACAAATTGCTCTGAAAGTTGTCGAGCGCTCTCAATAACAGCATCTGAAAATGGGTGACAGATAATACAGTTCTGTAATGAATCCCAGCACAAACATGTATTCAAGACGTCGTGGTCATATTGTAGTGATAACCAGTGGCGGTTCCAGGATTGTCGTTGGTCTTAAATTACACTACTGAAGTTCCCACAGCCGCTAGCTACAATATTAACTGTTGGGTTTGGTTGGTAGATTCTCCCTTTGTGTTGGTGGGATGTAACACCATTTTAAGAAGCTTAATTTTTATAAAAATAGGTAGGTATTTTTCTAAGCGCAATTGAGTGTATGACTACAAAACAAAATTAAACAAATTAGGTAAAAATAAGGCTTAAAATGATTCGAAAATTAAGTGCTTTTTTCACAATCTAACATGTTTTTGAATTTAAAAGTACGAAACGAATACTAAAGTTAATGATTTGACGATAGGAACTTATGACGTCACAGGTTGTCATTCCATACACATTTTTATAGAGCTTGTTTTGACATTTCATAAAAACAGACTGATGTGACTTGACAGTCAAACAACATCCCCATTTGTTAGGTATTAATTAAGCTACTATATACTAAAATATTCATACTTTGCATTGCATCAGTTAAATCAGCTGATGTAACAGGACTGACGAGGTTATCCAGTTTCTTTTCAAATTTGTGATGAAGACGCGACGTGTCGCCAGATTCTTTCACCGATTTATCAGGTTTCATGGGCGGATTTTTAAGCCTGTGTAAGTATTTATTTATTTATTTTATTTTATATATTTTAAAGAAGGCTTACAGATTAAAACATATTTGTATAAACAATATATAATTAATATTAACAATATTGGTATTGACATGCCCCACATTTATATACCCAATTTAAAAAAACTAAATACTTAAAAATCCATACTAATATTATAAATGTGAAAGTAACTCTGTCTGTCTGTCTGTCTGTCTGTCTGTCTGTCTGTCTGTCTGTCTGTCTGTCTGTCTGTCTGTCTGTCTGTCTGTTACGCTTTCACGCTCAAACAGCTAAACCGATTTAGATGAAATTTGGTATGGAGATAGTTTGAGTCCCGGGGAAGGACATAGGATAGTTTTTATCGCGATAACCGACATCCACGCGGGCGGAGCCGCGGGCGAAAGCTAGTACTAAATAAAAACAAAACATTGAAAGAGAGATAAAAGTACTTACTTTTATCTCTCTTTTTATGTTTTCAAAAAGTATTTTTTGATTATTAAAATTTGATCTAAGTACTTACTTAGATCAATTTTTAATAATCCAAAAATACTAGTAAGTATATAAAAATATGTTAAAACAATCCATAATGATAAAACGTTTAATTTTAGCAAATAATGAATTTCCTTATTATTTTGTAGAGATAATAAATTAAGTAGGTGTTCTCCATTTTTATAAATGCAATTATGACGGTCCTACCTTCATATTACCATCTCTATGCAGACGACTTGAAATTGTAACTGCCATTAATGATGGGGTAAGGGTTAAAAATTTTGGGCTTACCCTTGGGCTTAGTCTCAAGTCATTAATAATAGTAGTAGATATATGTTAAACGTTAAAAATCAACTGCGGAACACTCTGGTGATCCAACAGGGATTACCAGAGTCTTCCGCAGTTGATTTTTGATGCAGTTCCTATTACTACGAAAAGTGTTATAAAACCTTGGTCCATACATAGATTCCAATCTATCATTCCAATAAATCTCTTAAACGTCTTCAAAATTTCTTCCCAAAGTTACTCTTGCCCTATCACATTGCCCTATCACATTGCCCTATCACATTGCCCTATCACATTGCCCTATCACATTGCCTTATCACATTGCCCTATCACATTGCCCTATCACATTGCCCTATCACAATGCCCTATCACATTGCCCTATCACATTGCCCTATCACATTGCCCTAGCACATTGCCCTATCACATTGCCCTAGCACATTGCCCTATCACATTGCCCTAGCACATTGCCCTAGCACATAGATTCCAATCTATCATGGGACGTACACATTGAAGAAGTTAGTAGAAGAGTATTCTCCTAATTTAGAATCTTTTAAACGTCTTCAACATTTCTTAAAGTTCAACTCTTGCCCTATCACATTGCCCTAGTACAAAGCTTTTACATTGTAAGTGGATGCTCCTACTATGTTGTGCCCACTGCGGCTGATATATATCCAATCTCGTGTACTCTTCTTGATTTTCTGGCAACGACACTACCAGCCGCACTAGACCAAAGAGATTAACTCTATTAAGTTCTAACTTATGATGAACCTCTTTTCTCTTTTTTTTCTCCGGTTTTACCTTGTTTTGTTTGCGGACTAACTAACAGGCATTACATGTAAATGTAGAATCGACTTTTCACAAGTGTAGTATTTTACTTCCTAAGTGAATAAAGATTTTTTATTAATATTATTATCTCTTTTACTCCTACACAAAGATTATGCTGATGTTTGTTTCTTAGATACAAAATTTGAGTGTCTGCTTCATTTTTGGACTGCTACTAGTCGTATTGACACGACTATTTCTCTGAATCACGGAGAATTCTGAGGTGGCCCCCTACGACATTTGCGAACAAAGCCTGCCCGAAGCAACTACTACACATGTTCATCTCCATTAAAAATGCCGATTTAGTAAGTACCGTTCAGCAAAGCCGAGCGGTTTTTTTGCCGAACGTTCATCCACATATGCCACCCGGCATGTACCGAATGATACTGGTCCGAACATGTGTGTAGCCTTCCTTACACTTTGATGACTTCAATACTTTGGAAGCTTTATAAGACTCTGGTAACCGCTGAGTTATGTGACATAACTCAAGCCAAGACAAACAGCGGCAACAGCTGCGGATTATGACGGTTTGGGCCCTTTCGCATTTAGGCCCGCCAAAAAAAACCTTCGCTGTATGTCCCGTTCGCGTTATGTCCCGCTCGCGTTATGTCCCTTTCGCGTTATGGCCCGTTCGCGTTATGTCCCTTTCGCATTATGGCCCGTTCACGTTATGTCCCTTCCGCATTATGTCTCGTCCGCAATTTATCGATAGGTATATTATTCTACTGTTTTTTGACCGTGGTCTCGTCTGCATTCTTTATTATTTTTAATAAATATATAGTTGGTATAAGTACTTGCTGAAAAGAAAAGTCTCTGTCCTTTTGTGGTACGTAAAAGCGTGTCAAACAAGCAAACAAATATACTTAATCACTTTCGCAATATAACGTCTTCAATTTATTATTTATAATTTTGAAGAACCCTACGTATGTTTCCTGATCGCATTTATTTAAGCCAAAAGAAAATATAATATGTTATAAGAAATAAAAGAGAAAGAAAAATAAATACTTAAAAAATCACATTCCCTCACTATGCATGGGGGAGGTACCTCAATTTTTTTCTCAAGATTTTACCACTTTGTCGGCGTAATTAATATGTATATCCTTACCAAATAACAACTTTCTAGTACTAAGGGTCACTGAGCTAACCTGAGGACAGACAGACGGACATACGGACGGACACAGCGAAGCTATAAGGGTTCATTGTTTACTACGGAAACCTAAAAACAGAGATGAAAGTATTATTATTATTATTACATCGCAAACGAGACAAATTACACAAGGGACATGTCACGAAAGAGACATATCGCTAACGGGACGTACAGCGAAAGGACCAAAACGCGAACGGGACGTACTGCGAAAGGGCCATATCGCGAACGGGACATATCGCTAATCGTTGAGGCTTTTACTAGCGGGCCCAATCGCGAAAGGGCCCAATCGCGAAAGGGCCCAAACCGTCCTTATCCCAGCTGCGAATAATCACTGATAGCTTCTGAGGTAAGCATGTCTATTTAAAGTAGTAGTCATTGCGTAGTGGTTTTCTTATGTCTCAAGATTGAGTTTCAGAAATAAAAAATAGCAATGATATTCACCACGATCACGACCCTTGTTTCCGATGAGATTGACACTGTATTAAGCTTGTAATGTTTCATTCAAATTTGATCAGTCTCGCGAAAAAACATTTACTTTAGTATGTATAGGCACGGTGGTGTGGACTATAAAAAATAAAAAATAAAAAATGATTTATTCACTTAGGAAGCAAAATACTACACTTGTGAAAAGTCGATTCTACATTTACTGGTAATGCCTGTTCGCAAACAATAGGTAAAGCCCGAGAAAAGAACAGGCAATAAAAACTCGTGGCCACTCTTTTCAAATTGCCAATGTTTCTCTGTTTATAAACTGTACATGCAGGTAAGGTGCTGCCACCATTATATTATACACCATATTAGAGGACTGATGCAAAAAAAAAAAAAAAAACTTCATAGTATACGACTCTACAGGCTTTAAAAAAATATCTTATTGACAAGCACATGTGCCGACACATATAAACACATAATATTAAGCACATCACAAATATCCTTGCCCGCAAAATAGTTTCACACGAATTTTCAAAATGCGTCCTTTTATCAAAATTACTTTGTTAGGTTGAACAAAATAAATTATAGTTGATATACGAGTAGGTAAATTATACAACGCAATACGTACCAATCCGAGGCCTGTACATGAGTGAGGCTCAACTGCGGCTGCTCGTAGAACACTTCATTACCGCGTCCACGCAACTGTTTGTGTAAAATGTCCTCTGCTGCCCTTTGTGCGGCGTCTGCGAAGTCGATGACGATTATAATATGAACATATCGTAGTAAGTTTCGTATTTATTAACATAGTTGTCTTTAATTCTTAAACCGGAAGACTTATTTATCTCTGCTCGTTTTGGGTTTAGAATAAATGCTAACAAACTGATGACAGCTCAACAATTGGTTAGACATACCTGTACTTCTATAATTTTTTACAAGAAATAGTTTCTTTTTTTCGCTAGATATCACAGAGCACAAACGCGGATACTAACATGACCACTTCTAACAACTAACAATAACTTACAATAGGTACTACAAAGCAAAGAAATAAGAAAATAATATCGGTTGTTTTGTGACTAGTTGTCAGAGGAGCGCAAATCAGGAGACGCTGTGTCGTAGCAGACATCCCAAATGCCGCAACCACTAGACCCAGAGGTTTTATCACTACCCCCTCTGGTGAGGAAGCAGAGAATAAAGAAGAAGGCCGATGCCGCGCCGTCTAGGCGGTCGCACAGTCTGGTAAGCTGTGTTTACAGACAATGGCCGCCATCACGATGACACCTTTCCACAAATTTCTTTCTCAAGTCACTTTCTTCAAGTCTCTTATCATTAGCAAACATTCAATTCGACTCAGTTCGAATGTCTTTTGCCGCATAGCCATAAAATCGGAATAAAACAGCATAGCCACCAATGATTTTAATAAAAATGAACACCTTAATCCCATTAATTTACGAGCTTTGATGATTTTAAATATATCTTTTGTCACTTTCTATTTGTTGCAATAAAAATAATAATTTACGTACCATTGCTTTCTCGTCTAGCTTTTTCTGCAGCTTCTCTGGCTAATCTTTCTCTTTCCAGTCTTGCTAGTCTTTCTTCGTCGGTTTCTTCGGCGGGCTTTTTTTCTTCTTTTTTCCTGTTAGCCCAATGCACAAGTGGTAAATAAATAATATGAGTCATGAGAATTAATAGTATAAAATAAAATCTTAAGAAACTCGGAAACTCGTTTCTTGGCCGAAACTAAGCCGAAACCGAACCTTTGGTCGAACACTAAATATAAGTAAAACGAAAAAAAAAAATACGAAAGATTCGCTTTATAATGAATGAGGGGCTGTAGCCTGTAGGTTAAGGTATATTAACTAGTTAAATATTAACAGTTAAAGCATCCACTTACCCAGCGTCTGCCCCTGACAATGCCGCTAAAGGATCAAAACAAACAAATATTAATTAAATCTGCATTTACGCCTAGATACGTTAAAGAAGTAGGTACTTATGTTCCATGAGAATATGTTATACTACGTGTAGCCCACTTAGGTCTATATTAAGACCTATCTTTTGTATTGTTGTCAAAATATTAGGCTCAATAGCTTCGGAGATTCGAAGGAATGGTCTATTATTATGGTTTTTCTTGAATTTTAAACTAATTATTTTGACTTAATTATTATGACTAACTATATATGAAAAAACTAATTATTATGGTTTTTCTTGACTTTTTAACTAATTATTTCAAAATTATAATAAAAATATATTAGACATCCTCACAACAAACCCTATCATTTATTTATTAATGAATGTTGAAAATATATTTAGAAATGAATGTCTAAAATTTAGACTTCATAGAGGTTTTCCTGTAATCGAAAGGTTAAGTACTATCTTTGGTAGTTTTGTTGAAGCTTCGGTTTTTCTTGAATGACTTTAAAACTAACAATAATAAAATTATCTTCCATTGTGTCGTTCCATATAATATGTCACACGATAGTTTGCAATTTTTTTTTTTAATTTCCTAGTTTGCCCCCCAAAAATAGCTCTTAGTTCCAAATTTTTCTGTTTGCGTTATGCGTCCGTGTTTGGGTCACATAAATAAATATGTGAACCAAATTTGAACTTAATCGGTCCAGTAGATTCCGTGCAAATTGGCTGTGACTGACAGAAACACGAGTGATCCTATAAGGGTTCCATTTTTCCCTTTTGTGGTATGGAACCCTAAAAACAATGAAGGATACGTGTATTATGTAATCCCTCCTCTACGGCTATCAACCCTGGGTATTTATACAAAATATAAAACAAAAAATATGAGAATACACAAAAGCAAAGGAGGAAAGCAGAATACGGATCAGAAAAATACATAAAGTACGAAGCGAGGACATGAGACAGAAAACAAAGATTACAGATGCACTGAGACTTGAGACATGCACTAACAATAAAGTGGAAACGGGCTGGTCAGATCGCACGCTACACAGATAGAAGGTGGACAATAGAGACCACCAAATGGAAAGGACGATCAGGGAAAAGAAAAGTCGGCAGACCAAAGCAGCGATGGGCAGACGACATCGCTCAGGCAGTGGGGAGAGATAGGATCGACCTGAGAAAAAGTGGCTAAGGTTGTGGGGGGAGGCATATATCTAAAATGGGGCCCATATCCTAGACTAATTAGATTTATTTTAATTACTTTTAATTAACACTAGATATTAAGTATATAATATATTAAATACTAACAACGTTAGAAATGTTTTCTTTAAGGGTTTTGGAATAAATTACCTATTTATTTATTATTATCGATACTTTGTAAACAAATCAAAAGTAACTTAATCAATCTATCGATCGATCTATTGGATCGATTAAACAGTCACTAAATGTTCATAGGGAATGTTATAGTAATATATATATATATATATATATATATATATATATATATATATATATATATATATATCATCTTACCTTCTTTCGTAGCCACACCGGCAACATATTTGCTAGTGATTTCTTTGGTTTCTGTAAGGCAATAAATTGAATTGCTCAATATCAGGCAAATAAGGAAAAAGTGGAAAAAGTTACAAAAAAAATCTTAAGCACTTCAGTAGGGAAGTAATTCAACAGCATTCGCAAAAGAGCGTAATGGCCCATCAATAATTGTGCGCAGGCAATAGGAACTGATATAGCTGCTTTCAATAACTTGATCTATCGTTATCTGTCTGTTAAAATAGTAGCGAAAATGACATTTGTCCGTTTTGATATATATGTACTTTAAAGACAACTCCCGCAGTAGGTTACGAGCTCTGTGTGGCGGGGACTTTACAAACATTAAATTCACGGACACACATTTCCCGTGTCGTGAACCCACGACCTCTTGCGTCGTGGAATACTTAATAACAAAACATAGTATCACAAGTTTCCTCAGTTAAATATTCTAAAATAACAACACAGTAGGTTAAGAATTTGTCCAGAATAGATTAATTTTCATTTTTTATTAAACCATGGACAACCATATCTTTAACGACAGCTTAGGGTAGATAAAGAGATAGTATTATTGAATCCGGCAGTTTAACTATGGTTGTTAAGCAACTTTGTTAATACTATAGTAACCTCACCTCTCATTTGCGCAGTTCCCATTTCGCTGATTGGACCAATGGTTAACTCTTCTATTTTTTTCTCGACTTCTTCATGAATTTCAGCCTTAGGTTTTTGTTTTGAGTAATGTGGTGCTTCTTCTATTCTGTAAATTACCATGTATTGTAATATCTGTTCGATTTAATTACGCTTTTAAGTATGAGGACCAATAAGTGAAAGATTTCTTTTCTTTCTTCAAGTAAAACAATTTTCATTCGTCGAAAAAGAAAGTTCATAAACTACGAGTAGGCACGTAACTAATTCGTAGAGATGCGCTGAGTAAAACTTTTACCGAGTAAACGAGTACCGAGTTAACTCGGTATTCAATTTGCCGAGCCGAGTAGGTACTCAGCCGAGTAATTCGATTTAGTTTACGCTATTTGAACACTGGTATTGGGCCCAAAAAATTACTTATTCGTGACGGAAGGTTTGACAGTAAGCGAGATCCTCAAGGTCTTGTCATGATGGAGAACTTTTTAAAACCTCTAATCCTAGCAACAAAAAACTTCAAAACGGCACTATTTTCGAAACATTAGCCATAAATCCCTAAATTGAGTATTACATATAGCAAAAACGCGTCAAATGTGAGTCAGATTTCCCTAATTTTCGCAAACATTTAGGAGGAAAACACTGCCAGAAAGCTTTTTGCATTTAGCCCTTCTTGTGTCAGGAACCCATTCCTATAAATAAAAAAATCTTTATTTGCATAGGAAGCAAAATACTAGATTTATTAGAAATATAATATTCTACTCATTTCCGAACTGATTCCCAAACTTTGAATTAGTGTCAAAACGAAAACAAAATCATAACCATAAACCAGATGTACCTTCTTCGATAAGTTTTGGTATTTAGTGGAGAAACCAAACGTTGACCAAGGGTCTCCCCCGCCCCACTTTAACCTACTGTCATAATTTATTATTCAATTCAATTCAATGCAATTCAAAAAGCCTTTATTTCACTGACCAAAATTATTACAGTTACAGTATATAGCATCTAAAACGAAGTTACATAAAGTTAAAGAAAAAAATGTAAATAATAAATAAATACTAGTTTAAATTAATATGCTAAGTGCAGTTATATAATTTCATTTAGCAACCAGTTGTTCAGGCTGTCCGTCGACATAGGCCTCCCCTAGTTTTTTCCACTCGTCTCTATCTTTAGCGAGTCTTCGCTATCCTTTTGGTAGGTCATCTTCCCATCTTTTTAATTGGCGTCCCTTGTACCTTTTCCCATTTCTAGGATACCATTTCATTATGTCTTTCGTCCATTTTTCTTTTTTCGTTCTCATAATGTAGCCTGTCCACTTCCATTAGAGACGTTTTATTTTGAGTATAACGTCATTGACTTTTGTCCTTTTCCTTATTTTTGAAGTATTCTACCTGTCACTTAGTCTTATATTTATCATACTTCTTTCCATGCTGCGTTGACAAACTATCAGTTTTTGGTTGTTTTTACTTGTAGCAGGCCACGTTTGACACCCATATGTAAGACATGTAAGTATGCATGTATTATACAATTTGGTTTTCACAGTCGTGGGTATGGATTTATTTTTAAATATCTCATTTAAAGACCAGTAACGCTTCCAAGTGTTGCTTATTCTACGGTTATTTCTTTTGAGTACTGGTCCTTTATTGATACTATCTGTCCCAGATATATGTACTCGTCAACATACTCGATGCTCTGCTGTCTTATTTCTATATTTTTTTTAAATGTATTTGTAATTATTTTTGTTTTTGTTAGGTTCATTGATAGCCCTGCTTCCCTGCTTCCATTGTCTAGTTCTTGTAACATAGTTTGTAAAATGTCTGGTCTATTTGCGAATATTACTATGTCGTCAGTAAATCTTAAATGGGTTAATTTTTCTACGTTCACATTTATACCATAATCTTTCCAGTCTATACTTCTGAAGATATTTTCTAGCACAGCTGTAAAAATTTTTGGGGACAGCGGATCTCCCTGCTTGACGCCCTTCTGTATAAGAAATTCTTCGCTCTGTTTTTCGAGCTGTACTGTTGCTGTGGAATTTTTGTAAATTTCTTTTATGATTCTTATGTATTTGTTTTCTACACCCTGATTTTTAAGGCTCGCCCAGATATAATTATGTCTCAACGAATCGAAAGCTTTATTGTAGTCAACGAAGGCCATATAATAGCTTTGACCGTATTCGTTAAGCTTTTCAGTTTCTCTACTGTTTTACTACGTGTATATGGTCAATGGTCGAATAATAATCGGCGCGAAACCCTGCCTGTTCTTTTGGCTGATTTTCTTCTAAACGTTTTGACATTCGTGCAAGAATTATCTTAGAAAACACCTTGTAAAGATTTGACATGAGACTTATGGGTCTGTAATTATTTATTTCATTTTTGTCTCTCTTTTTATGTAGCAAGATTATAGTAGATTTTGTCCATTGAGTTGGTATTTGTTCGCTTTTCAATAGCTCGTTAAATAGAGACGTTATAGGTGTGGATATTGCAGATACGGTGCTCTTTAGTAACTCATTTGCGATTTTATCGTCACCAGGTGCCTTACCGTCTTTTTGCGTTTTTATAGCTGCAATAACTTCGCTTTCTAATATGCACGGTACTTGTTCTTCATTAGTGTATATATATGTCACTGGTGCTATTGTTTTGTCTGTCTCTGAATATAGTGTTTTATAGAACTTAGTCGCTGCTTTAATTATTGAAGACCTTTTTGTTGTGACTTCATAATGTTTATCCTTACTTCTGGTTTTTATGTTCGGTATCATTGTTCTTTCAGTACTTTCAGTCTTTCTGTCTCTGTGTTTTCGAATAGATGTTTGAATTTCTTTACTAATGTTTGATATGTTGTGGCGGTTTTCTTTTCGATTTTGTAACAATATATTTCTCTTGTGCATTAATTGTAACGCTTCTTCTCCTAATTTGTGTTTCTTGTCTTTTCTTGTACGTTTGCAGTTCACCTTCTTTAATGTTTCTTCAAAAAAAATGTATTTTTCTTGGGATGTTTTATATATTTCTATTTGTTTCAAATCGCTTGCTAATTCGTTCAGAACATTTGGTGGGATAAGTATAGTTGTAGTCATACTTTTCGATGATGTGTTAATATGTTTTCTAGATTTGATATTTGTACAACGTATGACTCCTCTTATCTATGGTCTGTGTTAAAATTCATCTTATTTACTACATCAACGTCGCAGAAAATTCTGATATCTCTTGTAAGAATAAAGTCAATCTCATTTCTTTCTCTGCCGTTTGGCGATAACCATGTCCATTTTCTTGTCTTTGCTTTTTTGAAGAAGCTATTTGTTATTTTAAGGTTGTTTGCAAAAGAGAATTCTATGAGACGTTGTCCGTTATCATTTCTTGCTCCATTACTGTATTCTCCTAGAACGAATTCATCTTTATTGGCTTTACAGCCTACCTTAGCGTTAAGTCTTCCATTAGGATTACGTTTTTGTTTACCTTTTGCATTATTTGGGTTAAGTCGCTGTAAAATTGGTCTTTTGGTGTTCTTGTATCTTGTTCGGTGGGTGCATGGACTTGTATAAAACTTAGGTATTTGTATATTAATAACAGCGATTCTGTCTGATACTCCTTCAAAACTGATTATTTTTTCTTTCAGGTATTTTTTTACTAAGAATCCCATTCCAAACATACTTTTAGTCTTCCCATAATAGTAAAAAATGTGTTCTCTATATTCTCGTATTTCTTATCCTGCTCTTCTCACTTCGCAAAGTCCAATTATGTCCCATTTTAAAGACCGTATAGCATCTTCTAGTTCGTACAATCTGGTGTCCGTCATTAGCATTCTGACGTTTATCGTTGCAAGGTATATTTTATTATTTAATGTTTGGTTTATAGATAATTTTAATTATTATTTCACCCCGGAGGACGGGCAGCAGCGTCCTCTGCGTACTTAAAGCCTTACTGCGATCGCCAACCCGCTCGCCAAGCGTGGCGATTATGGCAATTACCCCCAGGATCTACATACCAGTAGGTTCTACTGGGGAGACCCGTGCCCAGCAGTGGGCCATAATATGGGTTGATATGTATGTATGTATGTATGTTATAGATAATTTTAATACATTTCTAGGGGGTGTTGGTCTGTCAACCCCACGGGGACCAGCCGGGTTGGGGTTGTTCCGTTCCTGGTTGCTGGTGTGTAGATGCTACTTAGCTTGGTTAGGTTTCGCATTAGAAAGAGAGTTTGATCTAGGCCGCATCAAATCGAATGCTTTCTTTCGGTTTTCTTTTTTAGCCGAGGTGGCATTTGCTAACTTTTTAGCCTGAGATCGTTGTTCCGGTGAAGTTGACTTGTCCCTTTTCCTTTTTTCTTTATTAGGATACCTTATAATTTATTATAATATAATCCAAATATTATTCGTTTTAACTTTATGATTAACGTTCAAAGTTAGACAAAATGAATGAAGTCTAAACGATAAATGTCCTTTTTACACAGTAAAGTCCTGTTAAAACAATAGGTACGCTAAAGTATTATTATGCCTTTAACAGTCATGCTAGATATGCGAGAGTATTTTAGATTTATAAATAATTTACGATTAATTTATTACTTGGTACCTGCTATAATATTAAAAATAATAGAGTACCAAGTAATAACTCGGTAGGTACCTACTCGGCGCATCTACTAATTAGGCCTACCTATAATTCAAAACATTACCTCAGCCTGTTAAGTAGATGCTGAACAACAGTTTGGCGTGCAATTTATTTATTTATTTAAACTTTATGCACAAAGTTGTACATAGGTGGACTTAATGCTAAAAGCATTCTCTGCCAGTCTACCTTAGGGTGATGTAGAAATGGAATGTGTAGTTGCAGTAACCTAATTGTAAATTAAAAACTTTATATTATTCTTACATAATACACAAATAAAAATAGCTAGATAAAGAATATAAAATAAATACTGAAATACAATATAACTATACAATAGTATATATACTTACAAAAATAATGACGTATGTAACCAAAATTATTTTCCAGGAGAGGCTCAAGGGTAAAGATCCCTCTTTGGGTGCTCATTTAAACCGTGGGGAAGGCGTTCCACCATAAATCCAGTAGTGTACGAGTATGAGTAGATAGTCGTAGTAGATAACTAGTACCTAACGATATAAACTCTCGAAACTCTGTTATCACTTACATTATACCACCCTTTTCGTATGTTTTCTTAATTTTTCCGCTATCAATTAAGTCTTTTTCACCTTCTTTCTTCATTGCTTTCACTATCTCTCCCATAGCTTCGTCTGAAAAATACATTATGTGTTGAATATATTTTACGCTTTATATTATACGCAATCGAAGAATCGTGGTACCCTTTAGGCCCTGCGCAGGAGCAAACCGCTGCGTACCCAGCGAACACTGGCAGTTCTTTTAACCATTGTACGTTCAGGCGCGGATCTAGAACTTTGTTCAGGGGTGGTTCTTTGTGTGTTCAACATTTGAGTCAACTGTCTAAGTGTGAGTTAGTCGCATGAACTCCGTCAGTTTTAAGTTAGGTCGGTGAAATTTCGTGCTTAGCTTTACGTTTCAAATAAAAAAAAAATACGTGTTTCAGTGTTTTAAGAAAATCAACCCCTAACGAGGTAAAATAGGGGCTGCAGGTTTTTGTAAAAATCGTCGCAAAATTGTATAATAATCCGGTGGTTTTGTGTGTTTTGTATGTGTGAAATTTCGAACTTGACTTTTTCGTATAAAATAGTTAAGGGGCTGCAGTAGGGGTTGCAAAATGTCGAAGCGAGATCTAGAAAATTTCGTATTTAGCTTTGTGGCTGTAAATGATAGCGATAAATCAACCCATCAGGGGGCAAAATCAAATGCGCGGGCGACAGTTAGTTCCTCGTATAAAGGTAATTCAGTCGAGTCTGGCCGGAGGTGGGTAATTTCCCCCTATTGCCCTCCCTTGGAATCGTGCTTGTGTACGTTGGTCTATACAAGATTCTCTTTGATATATCGTTCTCGGCGAATTTGTTCGACCTGCCTCGCCCCGTCGTCGTCTGCGCAGGACCTTATAGTTAATAATATTCGCTATAATAATCGTATACTAATCGATCAAATCGACTTATACTAATCGATCAAATCGACTTATACTAATCGATCAAATCGACTTATACTAATCGATCAAATCGACTTATACTAATCGATCAAATCGACTTATACTAATCGATCAAATCGACTTATACTAATCGATCAAATCGACTTATACTAATCGATCAAATCGACTTATACTAATCGATCAAATCGACTTATACTAATCGATCAAATCGACTTATACTAATCGATCAAATCGACTTATACTAATCGATCAAATCGATTTATACTAATCGATCAAATCGACTTATACTAATCGATCAAATCGACTTATACTAATCGATCAAATCGACTTATACTAATCGATCAAATCGACTTATACTAATCGATCAAATCGACTTATACTAATCGATCAAATCGACTTATACTAATCGATCGAATCGACTTATACTAATCGATTGAATCGACTTATACTAATCGATTGAATCGACTTATACTAATCGATTGAATCGACTTATACTAATCGATTGAATCGACTTATACTAATCGATTGAATCGACTTATACTAATCGATTGAATCGACTTATACTAATCGATTGAATCGACGTTGCGTGTTTCGGAATGTACGTGTGAATATGTGGACATTAACTGTCACTTGGACAAGGTGATGGTTGGAAACCAAAGGCGCGCGGGCTTTATTGTAATTGGTATAAATTATATAATTGTAAGACTAGCAAATTTGTGTGACGCATTTGTGTGCCCCGTCACCCTAGCATTTGGATTGATATTAAGTTTTGTGTATTTGTGCGTTTTGGCGTGAGTTGGACTGGACCATGAAAGCCATGTACGCGTGTGAACTCTAAACTGAATTAACTTGATAATTTGCATATAAGTGAACAGATTCCTAAATCATTGTTGGACGATTGTGATCGAGTGAATTGCACATGGAACCAACATACAGCAGGGGGTTTAGTAGTATTCTTTACCTCTGGGATCCTTGAGTTTAGGTTAGGGTATTAACTATAACCTTGGTGTCATAACGCCCGTCCACGAGCTTGTGCGAGTGGTTTTGACCATAATTTTACTTTTAGTCTTTATTTCATTATAGCTTTGTAACGAAGCTAGTATCACTACTTTTTGAGATCCATTCTGGTGATATGAACTATGCCTTGATAGATGACCTGCCAGGGTGGATCCGTAGTAGCCTCTTAGTAAAAGTTCAAAGCGAATTATTACATGATCTACTAACAATACGTAATTGTATATAAATGAGAAAACAAACCTCTTCCTTTGATGGTGTCTACCAAGTGTGCAGCACCTTCTTGTACTTCCTCTGGTAAAATTAAAAATCATATTAGTTTTGTGATTCAAAAAATAAAATAAACTTGAAACTGACATCGCGACTTTGTAATTCAAAGAAGAAAACTAGAAAGAAAATAAACATGGAACTGACATCGAGACTTTGTGATTCAAAGAAGAAAACCTTGAAAGAATATAAACTTGTAACTGAAAGAAATTGAAAATAAACTTGACATTCTGTTCATGCACCAGGAATGCACAGAATGTATGAGCCATTCGGGAAGCGGGAAGAGAAAAAAAACCAGACCTTTTAATACTTCTGTTAGAGCTGTAGGCACCACCGCATCTATCTTTTTAACCATTTCTTGTTTCTTTCCTTCATCATGGGCTTGAGTTACGCCCGTTGGAGCGCGTTTTATTCTAAAATATAATGAGTATTGAATGAACTACTTAAATATACATTTTAAAATATTCAATACTATTTAGCGTAGGGTAGTGTCATTTCATAAGTCACACTTAGGTCGTTTTACACGTCCCGGTTGCAGGGTAGCTGGTGCCGGGTACCCGGCGGCAAAGTTTTCACATGCAAGTCTTTCACATGTACCTAATTACCTTCCAACCGGAAGGTGTGAAAATGGTCTTAGTAATACCACAGATAATATAATACTATACTGTAATACAGATACTCAAACGTCAATAACATAATGTGTATCAATAATTTTATTGATTTTATCATTAATTTTAAACCTTTAACGTAACAAACTTCAGCAATTCGAATAGCATGATAGTGCTTGCGCACCACTACCAAAATTTGGATTTGGCATGATATTTGCCATCGTAGACAGGTTTAGAGTTTAATCTAAATTGCAAGGGACGCTACACACATGTTCGGGCTGGCATCATTCGTTGGTATTTGTGAACGGACGGGTTATGTTTTTCGCGCATATCTTGTATGTAGGTTTGTATGTATTTAATATTGTTTATTACCTCATATCTTTTAAACCACAAGACGCATTTAAACAATTAAGATATCGTAAGATTTGTCTTGTCCGCCAAAGTGTTCTTAGATAAGTGACGTTTGAAAAAAACAAAAAATGACGGCTGTGAGATGTCAAAAACAAGTGTGAAAAAGAGTTGTAAAAATGGCGGCAAATTAACCGGCCATTATTTTTACAGCTCCGAATGTAACTTGTAAAAAAATATTCGAATACGTGATAATTGACTAAATACGAGACTTTGTGCATGTAATATGCGCATAACTACTTGACACTGGCAGAAATTAGCCGTTAAAACGGCTAGATTGCCATAAACTCAAAGAAGAAGAAGAAGTGTGAAAAAGAAAGATTTTTCGAATACCGCAATAAGGGTATCCAATTAAAGGGCTCATGCACATGCTTACATGTCGAAAAGGTATAATATGATTATGACTGTAATACTAAAAAAGTTAATTAGCAACAATTCTTTTTTCAATTTCCAATACTTGGCAATAGCTGTGATAAAAGTTAGTTGTTGCATCGGTTACATCCTACAACCACTAAAAAGTATTACATTAAAAAATATTTTTTTTAAATAAAAAACCCGCCACTGCAAAAAAATTCGCCAGCGCATTTTTATATTGATACTGCCGAGTATTCTGTGTGTAGATTTACCTTACTTTCTCAGTCTCTTCACGGCAGTTTGTCAGGTTTGCTTTAGCTGTTACATATTAATAAATAAAATATGATATAGGTGGAAAACTACAAAACTATAAATCATTATTTACTAATCAGGAAATAAGCATTTGGTAAAAAGTTTTGAAAAGCAATGTTTGTTTCCAATTCAACGTGGTTAAGTATTTATAAACATTAAATACCTTAAATGAATGATGAATTATTACATTAATTTATGATTATTTGAACAATGCAATATTAATATAATATAATATGCATGAATAAGTAATGAATAACAGAATTTACAAATATTTAGATCACTAAATATATTTGTACGCCATTATATGGCAGAATATGTCCGAAGTCTTACTTACTGTAACACCAATGTACCACCATATTTTGGCAAATAAAGAAATATTCTATTCTATTATTAAAATATATATATTACGGGTCTTAATCGCGTGAATAATTTAAGGTAAAATACCTTGTTTATTGCCTTGTTTATAGAGTCTTCCCGTGACCACGGCCGTTGCAATACGGTCGAAACGTCGGGCAATAAACAAGGTATTTTACCTTAAATTATTCACGCGATTAAGACCCGTAATATATATATTTTAATAATGTGTACAAATCGCGAAAGTTTATCAACATTTATTCTATTCTATTCTTAAGTATATCTGATGGCAGCCATTTTTATCTTAAAAATTTTGATTACAAAATATATTTAAAGAAAAAAGGTGTCAGGAAATAATCTCTTCTTGGCGTTGGATAACCAAATGACTGGGGTTACAAAAACATAAACCGAAGCGAAGCGAGGGCTGGTTGCTAGTATGTATCATATAAATTAGTAGCCATAGACAGACTGGACTGAGCGTTCCTTTGCAGGTTTGAAGTAAAAACAGGCTACAAAGCGTGAGAGAGAACAGAAAAGCATTCGTGCGGCCTGTGCTGCTTGTTTCTATGCCATGAAGTGTATAATGTTTGACAATGCCAGTTGTCATTGCAGACCTACAGAAAGACATATTTTACGCGTTGTCTCTTTCTAGAGAGTAGTCAATTTTGTGAGGCTATTGCTCAGTCCAGTCTCAATGTCTATAATAGGGGATAGGGGCGTATCGTTTTAACCTTTAATAAAATCGTCATTTAGACAAACGTCATTGAAAAAGTTTTCATTAGTGTATTTTTAGCGATTTAGTTGCTGACCGTACTTAATTCGTATTATTTAACAAAATGCAACTTACTCTTGACCACCTTCTTCATATGTCAGTTTATAAACTTTATCCTGGCCAATAATCTTTTCGCCACCTGTTCCCACTAGGTCAGATAACACAGCACGCTTTTCTGCAGCAGCTATTAATGAGAGAGATGGAACTTAATACACTTCCTCACTATGTACCTACGTTCTATAAGTTTCTAAATAACAGAAGAGTCCAGTGGATCCAGAGTTGGATGAGGGGAAGGGGTCATCCGAGCTACTACTGTGTTACAGGGGGCACCAGATGCCAAAGAAAATTCCCAATTTCATAGTCCATAAGATATAATCATTTTTTATGAGGAATCTAAATCTAGGAACCTAACCTTCTAATAGATAATTATAATCATTTTTATTATTTCAAAACTTACTTTCGGGCGCCGGTTTGGCCAGATATTTAGAAGAATCGTCAATTACATCTGCAAAAAAGAATTTATCGTATGTAAATATGTATCTACTTCAAAATACTGATTATTACTTATATAAGTATACCGGCTTAAGAATAGTATCATTACCACCCCGTTCCCACGGCCGTTGCAATACGTTCGAGACGTCGGGCAATAAACAAAGGTATTTAGCCTTAAAGTAGAATATTTACGCGATTAAGACCGTAGCTTATAAAATTCTATAATATTTATTTCAAACTCAGCTCAACAGATTTAGATAAAATTTGGTATGGAGATAGTCCCGGGGAAGGACATAGGATAGCATTTATCACAATGACTGAAATCCACGTGATATATATACATAGATTTTTTATTTACATACTAGCTTCGCGCAAGCTCCGCAAGCTTGCGCGAAGCTAGTATGTAAATAAAAAATCTAAATAACTAACAGATACTTAGTTTTCGTACCTGGCAAAATCTCTATTTGTCTTGCTGTTAACTCCTTTTCTATTTCATGTTCAGTACCCAAAGTTGTTAATTTTTCTTTTACTTTACCATATGTCGCCTTCTCTATTGTTTCATTCTTTAAAGTGGGAGCGATTTCTAGCCTGGAGAATATTTTATGATCACTTGCGAGCATAGCAATTATTGGTACCTACATTAATTATAGGTAATGTAAAAAAAAATACGCAAGAGAGCAACTTATTAATGTCTGTCAAACTGTTTACTTATTTTTTCATAAAATTTCGACTTTGACGGCAGATTTTCTTAAAATAATATATTATTTATTCTGCAATCTGCAAGTTCTAACTATTAAATGGGCTTCTAAACGAGCCATGTTTTACTGCAATTTGTGGCTGCACTATCGGCAACTAACCGGCCATCACAAAATATATTACATCAATTGATGGCCTACCAATATATGGCTGGACAATGTGTTGCAATTTGTCGTCTGCAATAGTACAACGCACAGAATAAGTACAGCAATAAATCACGACATCACTCAATAATAAACTGGCCTGCCAATATTGCAGTAAAATCGATAGTTCAGCAATCGCCCGGCAACATTTCAAAACAATACCTATCGGCCCTACGTAGAAATACCAAACATGTTTAATTATATGGCCGAGATATTACTGCAATGTTGCTTAGTCTGGCTAGCACTGCTTGAATGCTGAACTGCACACTGTATTAGAGCCACATAATGCAGAAAAATATCGCTCGTTAACTGCATGAACTGCACACTGTATTAGAGGCACATAATGCAGAAAAATATCGCTCGTTAACTGCATGAACTGCACACTGTATTAGAGCCACATAATGCAGAAAAATATCGCTCGTTAACTGCTTGAACTGCACACTGTATTAGAGCCACATAATGCAGAAAAATATCGCTCGTTAACTGCTTGAACTGCACACTGTATTAGAGCCACATAATGCAGAAAAATATCGCTCGTTTAGAAGACCCTATAATTATTTATACGAGTATAACAGTAAAATAAACGAATATAATGATTGCCTTTTTCCCGCAGTTTCGTAACTTTGCATATAGCCTTGCATTGGTGCCAATTCGACGTCGCCCTTTTTTTTCATCGATTCTACCAGTTTTTCCATAACTTCACCTGAAGACATTATTTAGACCAAACTGTAAGTATCCAAAGAAGTATTTTTAGTTTACATAATATCATGCGACAAAAACCCCAAACTAACCTTTATCTCTGCCAACATTTGCTAAATGTGATGCAGCATCTTCCATTGTACCTAAAAATTAAAAGTACTTTACACAGTTCATTCTAGTTATAATCCTTTCAATCCATATTTATTTACAGTTTCGTTACATAACTATAGTCACGGCTAAGGGCCCGTTCCTACTTGTCGTGTGTCGGATCCGACACCCGACAATTTAAACATCCGTTCAACAACACAACATCAGTTAGACATCACACCCATTAAAAATTGGGGAACCGACTCTCCATTACTACCAGGTCCTGTAACGTCTAGGTTTGTTAAACAGTCCGGTAGGAATTCTCATATTGAACCAATCGTACTGTTCCCATAATGACTGATCCTCTTGCGCCACTAGTCTTGTTAAAAAAAGTATTTTAAAAAAACATATTCGTGGATAGTCATTTTTAAGGAACATTTCTTGCCAATTTATTAATACAATAATTGCATTTTTTGAAAGATCCAACTGGCGTGTAGGAAAGGATAAAATTCAAAATTCTTGTTTCTCTTAGGATGCAAACAAAACAAAGCTTGTGATACGTTAGGATTCTACATATATCTACATGTAATGTCAAGTTCGCAAACAATAGGTAAAGCCGGAGAAAAGAACATGTTAATAAAAACATATTGTCAAATTTTACAATGTTTAAATGTTTATAAACTTAATAATGAACTGATCCAAATTAGTTATAATCATTAAAAATTGGAACATGAGAAAACAAAATCAGGGTCAGTGGGCACTACAACAAAGTCTACGAATATTCCGCATTTAATAAATTATAAAAAAAAGTATTTCACTAAGAAAACTAGGTATGGTAAGAATCCACATTTTATAATCCATAATTAAAAGTACCTATATAATATTTTATGAAATCAAGTATGAATCAATCACTGACACTGTTGATCTATCAGATTAAAAAAATGAAAAGCAAACTGGAAACTGAAATTGTATTAACATAAAATGCAGTAATTAGATCAAGTTACTTATTGTATTGCAAATATATACTGAGATATGACGCAGTGAAAAAGAACCGAAATAATTTAGCTTTGCTGTTTCCACATCCGTAAGCTGTCTACCTTCCGGACAGCAATACGCTGCAGAACTGAGTTTCCCCGCGAGACATGATATCTGGGCGCCCCTCTATATTGATAAAAGAATTTGAGGTTTAGTCCCTATAGATGGTACGGCTCCGGCCCCAGCGTGGCATACGGAAGTTTCGGGTTCAATTTCTGGGTCTAGACGTAAATTTTTCCATCTTTCAAAAACGCAATTATTGTATTAATAAAACATTTTCATTGGTCCATAGTTTACTAGTACCGGAAACGGATTTAACTAAGCTATGTTTTTTTAGGGATGGATGCGTGCTCTGAATGCGTGTTATGGACGGTCGCGAGTGTTTGTAACTATATGCAGAGCAGAGTACCTTCTAAACTTACTCGCCACGTAACCTAGCATAAGTGTAAGCGGTCATAGAAATAGTTAAGTAGTTTAACTTTAACACCCTCGTAGCATAGGTGCATAGCACATCTCTGGTGGAAAAGCACCTTTCTCTACAACGTCTAGTCCATTTCAGATAAGATATTCCTAACTTACCCTTTAACTCTAAGGCCACAGAAGGAGTTAAATGGGGGTGGATGCCTCTTTTCATTTCTGATTTGATATCTTGTTTTAATTCGTGTGCATCCGGCGTAGTTGTTATCTCCAAAGGGCCACAGTGCATTAACCTGAAGAAATAATGCTAATTAAGGGCAAATGTCGAATCTGTATGTTAATAAGTAGGAGAATGTGCGGATAGACAACAAATTTTATCACTGAATGAGATTATGGCCTATAAGGAAGTGGACCATTGGGGAAATTAGACCTATACAGAAGTAGACGGATCAGGAAAAAAATCTAGAACATAAGTTAAATAAAAACATGAACGTTTCCCGTTTTTTTCGGTTTTAGGTATTATTAAAAAACTTGAAATATTGCCCGACAAAATTTTCCTGAAACTTTCAAATAAAATTTCAAAAATCAAATGAAATTTGATAGAAACGGGAGTTTTTCCTGCTTTTTTTTCAACGCTATTTCTGATACAAATAAGCGGTCAGATGATAGACGTACTAAGGTTATTTTGCGAGGTGGGGGGCGAAATTCAAGTCATTCGCCGGAGTGCATACCTATAGGGTGGCGGGAGGGGTGGTTAAACCCCTAGGTTCCTCCCATGGTTCAGATAGTACTAGCGTTTCAAATGAGAAGATAATCACGATCGTGTCAACTTTACTCTGTACTTGTCAAAATTGTATCGCTAGCAACAAAAACTCCCAAGTCGGGTAAAGTATGTACGTATGTGTATTATGGTAATGGAACGGACGGATTTATTATAATTATTATTAGTATTCTTTATTATTCAATAAACACGAAACCGAAATAAGTAAATAGGCAAAATATAAGAATATTCTACACTTTAGTGGCCTTTCAGTCAGACGTAATATTTTTTTACCTAAAACATAATAAATAGTAAAATACAATGCTTATATATAGTTCATTAGAGTAGGTAGGTACTTCTGTGTAATACTAATGACACCTTTTTACGAATCATTTTATTGCTGACCTTACGTTACACAATGAAGTTGCAGTCGTATTGCGAAACAAAATATCATCATGACAGTTATCAACTCATTTGAAACGCATAGTAGAATGAACAATCAACATCACTTGCATCCAAATCAGCGTTGCTATATTACTTACGTATCGGCGGCATCTTCGTACGTCTGTCCAAAGGCTTTGTATTTAAAAAGAGGCCTTTCACCTAAAGAAGCTTTCACAGCAGATAAAAATTCTAGAGGATATCTTTCACCAGCAACACCACCTGGAAAACGCATTGTGATAATTTTAACGAATTTGGTACCTAACCAAGCATTTAAATAGTGCTAGTACTTATAAATGTTTTGAACTTACTTCGCAAGGCGAAGGGCTGCGATAAATGTTTTGCTACGTCAGAGATAGCACCTGTAGAAAAATTGTTTCATGACAATAAGTTCTTACTTAGCCAAATACAAATACCTAAATTAAATTAACTTTTATTTATTTATTTATTTATTTATTTACATTTACAGCACACATCGTTATTACAGGTTATATACCTAATACAGCAATGTAGCAACAACAACAATCAAAACTAACAAGAATAATCAAATCAAAGACGACAAAGATAATCCAATGTCACCCTCTCAAATTCCGCCAATGAACAAACATAAATATCTAGTCGATGGGAGACTGCGTTTATGATATTTAAAGCCCTGACCGTTGGAGAAAACTTCCGCAGATTAGTGCGGGATGTAGGTACCTCAAACACCTTTGTTCTTGGTGCCAGCCGCAGCCTTGTATTTGGTACAAGCAACTTGTCATAGTCATGGTCTTCTCCATGCGTCGAATTCGAAAACCGTGAAACTGGTATGCAAGTTTTAAATTGTAAATCTGTATGGACCTATCTAGCTGTTTAGGGTTCCGTAGCCAAAATGGCAAAACGCAGCCCTTATAGTTTCGCTATGTCCGTCTGTTCGTCCGTCCGTGCGTGCGTGCGCTTAGCAGCTTAGCTCAGTGTTAGTGCTAGGAAGCTCTTATTTTTCACGGGTAGGTACACATAATACTTACGCCGAGAAAGTGAAAGAACATTTTTTTTAGAGTACAAAATATATCCTATCTAATGGTGGGCTATCATTAGATAGGGTATTCTTTTAAAAATGTTTAAGAATTGTCAGGACAATTTTTAGATTTAAGGATCCGTTTGAGAAATATTAAGCTTTAAAGTACAAATTTGTGTTACAGTCAAGTGCCCCCTCAGCCGCTAAATGTTGGGTATGCGAAAAAAAAACGATAGTAGTATACATAGTGAAAAGAAAACTATCACAGCTAAGTAGGCTTTACAAGTTTACTAGTAACAGCTGATCAAATTAGAAATAACAAAATTAATTCCATTGAATATATTTAAGTAGGTATAACGTTGTAAGTATGAAACAAAAAGAAAAGAAAACCCACTTCTTAAACTGCATTATTCGGACGGGGAGGGAGAGGGACTTCGGAACCCTACATTGTGCGTAGCTCGACATGCATGGCCGGTTTTTAGGTTTTTATAAGAATAAAATTATCCTTAACTTTAAACTAAGGGTGGTTAATATCTACTCTTTCTAATACTTACTAGGTAGGCAACTTTAAGATCTAAAAGAACAAACTCAATCACTTTTTATAGCAGACTGTAAATTAGCCGGTATCGAGCCTTGCATATCTCTTGTTATACTCGCCTTCCCTTCGTCAGCAACGTCTTTAATAGGGAGATACGGTATTAAAGATGGGGCTGCCTCAACCCTACAATTAAAAAATACGTTCGAAAAACAGAACAAAAAAAGTGGAACAAAGGAAGGTTAATTTTATCACCCATGGTGGCTATCTCAAGAAAATGGCAATTTATCCATGTTAACATATTGTTAGATGACAGTACTTGTAAACATTTTAAGGTTCGTAAATTCGTCGCATCCCATTGTTAGATAATCCAAATAAGTAACAGTATACCAGGAACGCACAGATTGTAGGTATGCAATTCCATTGGTTCATATTTCTACGTTTCTCCAGTCCGCTGCAGCAGCCTCGCTCCGCTTCAATGAGGAGGCAGCCTTACCCCCTTTTCTCTATTCATGTTTCATTCCACGATGTTGCGACAGATTTCAGCAGTTATCTTTGATTGACTGTCTAATTTTTAAATAAATTAACTTAAATTAGATAGCAAAGAACTTACTCTTTCGCTCCATTAGCATATTCCATAGTATGTGTAGGCCTAGATGAAAATATATTTTTTGGCTTTTGCTTCATCATCTCCACAATTTTTTGCAGTGCAACACCTAAATGGGAGTAGATATAATAAAAGCACTGTTTATGATTTCGATTCATTCAATATCAAAACGTATTTGCAAAAGTTTTAAGGATATGTAAATATTGATGCTTCTATTATAGAATATCGAATCCTCCTTTCAGGTTATCCATCAGGATAGACTTTATGATTAATTTGTGTGCTATTTATCTACCTACATATTATAACATCTAACAGGCTTCAATCACGATTGACTTGCTTGCACATAAGGCCCTGACCCTGACCAAATAACCTTGAGCATTCGTTCCCTTTTCGCACCGTTGCGAATGTGCTCAGCTTTTGGAATAAAATCTTTATAAAATAAAATTTTAGTTTGAAAAAATCTTTCTAGCATAATGTTTTTTATTAAATTGCCTATCTATTAGTGTAAGTAGCAAATCAAAGAAAATGGTACTTTACGAGGAGATGAATATTATCCATAATTATTTCTCATTTCTATGGTTTGTTTGTGAGGAGGTTAAACATTATACTTCTTTAACAAAAACAAAATCTACCATTTTAATAAAATTATGTAGACATTTAAGGTATTTTTATTAGTTTATATATATAAATCTCCTGTCACGATGTTTGTCCGCGATGGACTCCTAAACCGCTTAACAGATTTCGTTCAAATTTGCACGCAATATGCAGTTTGGTCCAACTTGAGAGATAGGATAGCTTAGATCTTTAATTATAGTCGCAATTACTAAAAAAATTAGGGATCCCATGTCCACCCGCGCGAAGCCGGGACGGGCCGCTAGTTAGTTTATATTTATTTTTGAATAAAGAGCAGATAGCTCCACAAAAGTGCACAAAAAACGACTAGCGCTGGGTTTTCGGGGCAATTGCCTTAAGGAATTTCATTGTTAATCTCAGAAACTTATTATAAGACTTGGGAATTTGACGGAGTTATGCCCGAACCTTTGATTATATAATGTCTAGATTCCTAGTCCGGCATCTAAAATTGAAGCAAAGAACTGTCAAAAAGTACGATCATGTGGACGCACTTGTTGAGAGGTAAGAAAACTTACTATCAGACGTTCTAGCCATAGTTATTCCAGCGCGCCATTTTCAACGAGTGTCAAACGCCAAAAATAGTAGGTCCATCTAGACATTATATAATCAAAGGCCCGAAAGTACATAAAAAAATGTTAACATCCAAATTGAGAACCTCCTCCTTTTTGAATTCGGTTAAAAATGACTCTGGTAACTAACCTCTGTCGCGTTGAAACGCGGATAAGTAGTCTGCACATCTTTGGATAACATCTAGAAAAAAAATTTATTAGAAAAATTAATTAAGCATGTTAAAATTGTCCTATAAAAATCTCTTACAGTCTGAACACTAGTTTACATGTTATACTCACCGGGCATTTCTGACTTAAGTTCTTCGGGAGTAACAGGAGCGACAGCTTTTTGCAGAGCTTTTGAAAATACAGGCGAAGTAGTTGTATCGGGGACAATGGATGTCAACCCAGGAGCAGTTTTTAATCTGAAATCATTGTAGATTTCTTCATTGTGTATTAAATTATGCATAATTGGTAGTCAGTATGAATAAAGTCCAAAGTCGCGTAGTAAATATGACAAACTAATTATTAGTAGCTACCTGGATTGTTTTTTTTAAACGTTTTTTAAAAATGAAACCTAGCTGGATCGATTTATCGCCCCCGAAACCCCCTGCATACTAAATTTCATGAAAATCACCGTTGCCGAGATTCAGATTATATATATACAGAGTGTTTGGTGCATGGACCGACAATTTTTCCAGGGATTTGAGGGGTCACTAGCTAGGTTCTACTCATACCAGTCCCAAGTGCCACGGCTGCTTAAATATATATTTTTCAACTTTTTTATAAAAATACTCAAGTTCTTTCATATAATGCGAAATTACTTTTCCGTTTATGGGTGTAATAGTATAAAATAAATTTTGTTGCATTACCCAATGTCTTTTAAATCTAAAACAAACCATAATTTATACAAAAGCTTTTAAAATTAAGTGCTTTCCAAAGTTCTAAAAAAGTTTAAATGCATGAAACATTGCAACTTTTAAAATAATTATAAAAAATTAACAATTCATTATCCAGTCAAAATACTAGTTAGAAGAGTCAGGGTTAAGAAAAGACTTATTATAGTAATTATGGTGTAATGGTACAAAATAAATTTTGTTGTATTTTCCAATGTCTTTTAAATCTAAATGAAACATTATTTATTACAACTGCTTAAAAAAAATCTTTCGTGCTTCCAAAGTTTAAAAATGTTTAAATGTATGAACCTTTTAAATTGGGTAGATGACTACAATAACAATAAATTATTTTACACTATACAGGAAATAGCATTTGCAAAAATATTCTGGAAAACAATCTTTCTCTACCATTTTACGTTGTCATGAATTTATAAACATTAAAACTACACGATTTGACCATACAAAAGAATGACGTCATTGTTTTGTCTACACTTCTACACTTCTACACTAATATTATAAAGAGGAAAGATTTGTATTTTTGTATATAACGAATAAACTCAAAAAGTACTGGACCGATTTTAATAATTCTCTTTTTTGTTGGATAGCCCATTTATCGAGGAAGGCTATAGGCAATATAACATCGCGCTACGACTAACAGGAGCGGAGCAACGACGAGAAATGTTGCAAAAACGGGGAAAATTTACGCATACGAAGTTGCGCGGGACAGCTAGTATGTCATAAATTAGTACGAGGCGCATCGTTTTGACGTTTCTCAAAAATATACTGATTTGACTTGACAGTCATCTACCCAAATGAAAACAAAAAGCCATTTGGAACTTTAGTATAAACCCTTTCTAATGGTATGCTACATGTCATAGAAACATTCCGTTAGTCATATCTTGTTAGCGTTATTTAACTGTTTTCTTGTTGTGTTTGTCTTTGCTGTGGATGGCCTTACTTCAGTACGAAGATTATATCGGCATGTTACTCGCGTATGGCAGTGCTAACTGCAATTTCTGCAACTTGACAGTATGGAAAGTCTGTGCGGTTCTTCGGGCAGATAGGAGGCATGCATTTCATTACACCACTGATAAAGGTACATAGCTTACTTTTAAATACAGTTTTGTTATTCGGTTTTAATCTCATCGGCCCATATTTTTTGCCAGGAAGGTTAAATGGAGATAATTGTTTAGGTTTTCTAATCAATGAGCTACCCCGCACTTGTACTACCAATTTTGGAAGAAGGTTTCCAAACTAATGGATTGGTAGGGGCGGCGCAATTCCCTGGCCGGCACGATCTCCAGACCTGACGCCTCTAGATTTTTACGTCTGGGGACGTGTGAAAGAATTGGTTTACCAGACAGAGGTGCCCACTAGAGAGGTTCTGATTGAACGAATAACCGGCGCTTTTAACACCATGAAAGCAAGCAAAATGCAACTATATAGATGCAGCGACCGTTGAAATAATAAACATGCGTTAATAAACGTGCATGCATAGGATATGAAGGAGGTCAATTTGAACAAGATTGATACCTATAATTTAATAAAAACATAATTATGTACCATAAGTAAGTAAAATAATATGTAGTCATCTACCCAATTTAAAAGGTTCATACATTATTTTAAACATTTTTAAACTTTGGAAGCACGTAAGATTTTTGAAAGCAGTTGTGACAAATAATGAATTATTTAGATTTAAAAGACATTTTAAAATACAACAAAATTTATTAAATACCATTACACCATAATTACTATAAATAATAAGTCTTATCTTAACCCTGACTCTTCTAACTAGTATTTTGACTGCATAATGAATTGTTTCCTATGATACGAGTATGTCAGCATACCGTTAGAAAGGGTATAAACTACTCTTTTTTTAATAAAACAAAGTAGGTAACAATGAATTATTTTCTATGACATGTAGCTAAGCCAGTAAGTATTTAATACAAATTATAAATGGAAAAAAAATATCGGCGCTCATACAAGTTAACTCGTCAGTGAAGTGAAGGAACTTTCATTCGTGATTTTTTTGGCAAACAATAACAACGAGTTTCATTTTATACTAAAAATCATTGTTATAACCATAACAAAACAATCAGCGGACATAGAAACTGCTTTATGGGCGCTATACACATATTTTACTAAATTAGCCTGCTGGCGTCATTGTGCAAGCTAAATATGTTTAAGTTAAACGTGTTTATGCATTGTATTGCATCTAATTAAATTTGTTTAGTAGCAACTTAAATCAAAAGTTGTACAAGCCGCCCTTAGTAGTAAGTAATATGACCAGATTAAAATCGACCAGTTAGCATATAATCTATTCCTGGCCAGGAAATATGTTGCCTCATCGATATCTCAGGTCAACAAAATAAATAAAATTCAATCCATGAGAACTCGATATAAAAAAAAGAAAATATTTACTCACACGTATGCGGCTTTAAATTTATTTGGGACATAATGATAATCGGAAAAATGATCAGCCCCATGATTTTCCAATTCTTTTACCAGAAAATCAAATGCTGGACCACGTTCAACTGAGAATTGTAAAATTATATGGATCAGCCTAAAAATATATATTCTTATAAATTATAGTAAATTGTGTACCACTTTCATACTGGTGCCAATAAATACTTACGGTCGTCGATAGCTTTCTGAGACAAGTATTTTGAACTTAAATCAAGAGTCTCTGAAAAATAAATTTAGGAACAATCAGTGCGTTACAACTACTAGGTACTATTTATTTAGATAGTCGTAGCTCTACAAAGTACTTATAAAGCTAAACTAATTCAGTAGGGAATGCGTCAATACCCTTCTGGACTACAATGTTTAATTTGCAAAATGTTGAATTCGCAAATGTTGAATTCGCAAATGTTGAATTCGCAAATGTTGAATTTGCAAATGTTGAATTCCCAAAATGTTGAATTCGCAAATGTCGAATTCCCGAAATGTTGAATTCCCGAAATGTTGAATTCCCGAAATGTTGAATTCCCAATATGTTGAATTCCCAAAATGTTGAATTCGTAAGTTGATTTTTTTGGATAAATAATGTTGAATTTGCTAAATGTTAAATCTCAAAATGTTGAATCCCAAAACGATGTCCTGTGGATGCGAGAGGCGCAAGACCGGTCACGATGTATATATTTGGGCGAGGCATATGCCCAGCAGTTTTGGAAAAAAACAATGAGCACAGTTCTAGTTCACGAAGAAGATGCTAAAAGTATTGAAATCTGCGAAACGTGTTCTTACTATGAGGATGGTACTTTCAGGTCGTGTCCCCGGCCGTTCTTTCAGTTGTACATAATACACCTGGCATTTATGCTTTCTTGCCCAATAAAACACAGCAAACCCAAAGTGAATAATACACGGCTTTATAACAGCTCAAATAAGTTTTCTTCAGTATTTTGAAGAGTAGTGGTTCAGTATGGATCACAACTTGATTAGTTGCAAACGATACCTACAGATAAACTAATTCCTGTAAAGGGTATCACTAAAAAAACAAATCTAGACTACCAAAAACACCGAATATATTTTTGGTTTTCCAAACGTTAAAATAAAGCTAAAGCTACTTATTATGATCGTCAAGATCTTTATTTTCAACCGACTTTTTTTTTGTATGTTTGTTCACCGATTACGCAAAGACGGCTGGACCGATTTGAAAAATTGTTTTTGTGTTTGAAAGGGTATACTTCCAAGTTGGTCCCATTGTCATCAGATCACGATCTGATGATGAGATCTTGGAGAAATCGAGGGAACTCTTAAAATATTAAAGGCACACCTACAGTGATTTAGGTATATTTCATAGTGATTCGTGCATTTACTCTTAAAAAATACCAATTGGTGAAGTGGAACTGATGATGAAGACCACAAATGACGAGCAGACCTATTCAATATTTCACAGTTTGCGATTCAGTTACTTTAATATGGTATTGAGTAGCACTTTATTCTCGTTATACCTACTACTATTCCACAATGTAATAGAGCTGATAGTGAACTCCTCAACAATTAACGGCCCTGCATCGGGGTAAGCAATATTTTGTAAAAGTATTTCAGCAGATGACATAAGCCTATTGTAACTTATGTGAATTACAAACCAACCCACTAAAAAGTGAGAAATAAAAACTTTTTTACAAAAAAATATCACCGAGGGTCCGGTTGTCAATACCCACATTGCAAAAAACCTATGTAGTAAATAATCCATATATCATGTTTCCTACTTCGCATTACAACTAAATCGCATAATGACATAGTAGCAAAATGCCTACTTTTTCAAAATAGGTACAGTTACATTCGAAACTATTTACACGAAATACATAAGGAAAATCTATCTGGCTGGTTATTAATATGTCATACAGGTACACACTGTCATGTTGATGTATGTATAATATTTCATTTTGTTGTTATATTGGCACATTATAGTTATTATATTATAGTTAAAATGGTTAATAATTTAAAGTTTATTACAAATCAAAAGGGAAAACCGGCTCTTCTTTATGATGGTCATCGTTATAATTTTGCAAAAAATAATAAAAACGGGAGCCTGTGGAGGTGTATCAACAAGCATGAATGTTCGGCGACTGTGACTTTAGATAAAAATAAAGAGAAGATTATCAGACAAAGTTCTCACATTTGTGCACCACATCAAGAGGATAATGATATAGCTCTGATGATGGATTCTTGTCAGCAAGAGGTATGCAGCAATATGGAACCGGTAAAAAAAATATTTGAAAAGTATGTTTTAAAGCATCAAACAAATAATTTGCTAGTGCCATCGTATGACGAAAAAAAGGATAGCTTGTATAGAGCTCGACGTAAAACATTGGGCCTTAAAAATACAGAATTTAATAAATTAGCAGATGTTCGAATACCAAAAATGTTGGCATCTGATTTTTTGGTGGCACATGATGGCGAAGAGGAAAAAATATTGTTATTTAGTTCCATAACTGCAAGGAAATCAGCAAATTTTTGGGGAAATAAATGTTTTTTTGGTGATGGAACCTTTAAAAGGTGCCCAAAACCATTTTATCAATTTTTTTCTATTCACGTGGATTTAAATAGTACTCCAAAGCACACAAATATCGTGCCCGTCATTTACGCCTTACTACCAAATAAATCGGAAGCTACCTACCACAGACTATTTTCTTTGATTAAAGACAAACTAAATATCACTATTAGTAAATTTAAATGTGACTTTGAACCAGCTCTAATGAATGCATTTAGAACAGTATTCCCACAGGCAGTCGTAACTGGATGTTATTATCATTATAACAGGGCCGTATGGAAGAAGGGCCGTGATCTGAATGTGAAAAATGAAATTATCAGATTAACTTCGAATTTGCCTTTATTGCCTATTAATTTCATAGAAAGTGGTTGGAAATCTATAATAGAACAAAGTCCTAAAGATAAGGCCTCAAAAAAGTTTATAAATTATTTTGAACGACAGTGGGCGAAGTCTTTTTCACTAATCTGTTGTGCCTCAGAAAGACACCGTACCAACAACGGTATGGAGAGCTGGCACAGACGCCTTAACTGTCGAATTCCTCACAAAGCTACATTAATTTTATTTTTATATATATTGCGAAAAGAAGCACGGTTTAAAGATATTGCCATTAAAAATTATTATTTCAACCAGTCACGCAGACTGCGACGTCATATACAGTTCGACAAAATGTATAACAATGAAGTCATATCCCTCAACCAACAAAATATTACAGTTCTACAATTTTTAAAAAATATCATAAGGATACGTAAGCAAATTCTTCACCAATCGTGATTATTTACTTCATTTTTAAGCGTGTACCGTAAAACGGGGTAAATTGGTCCGATTTTCACTTTCAAGTGGAATTTAAACCTCCTTCCGTAACAGATAGGGTATTTTATGCTATGCTAAGATATGTATGATACGTTTTTTTATATATTAAGTAACTTTAGACTTTCAGATTATAGATAAATCTTTAGAAATTCGACAAAAACCCTGCTAAATTCCAATTTACCCCCGATGGGGTTAATTGGTCCAAGATAGGGGTTAATTGGAATTTTACCTAGGGCTGTCACATTATCAAAGTATGTACCTACCTATACAAAGTAAGTAACAAAAAGAAAGTTGAAATCTACGTGAAATAATTATTAAAGAATAATAAGTTTTATTGAAAAGTGTGTAGGTACGTATCAGTGAGCAATTAGATTATTCCGAGAATATGTGGGTACCTAGGTATGTACCTACTGAAATTAAATTTAGGCTTAAATTCGTTTTTTGACAACCCTATTTATGAATTCCAATTTACCTCTTAATAGCACCAAATAACCCCCGCGTTGTTCCAATTATACCTTTCATGTGCCAATTTACCCCCTTCACGTTCCTATTATCTCCAAAATAACCTAAAAACGAGTGGTTGACTAAAACTACCAATTTCCATTAAATTACAATGTTGTTTACTTACCTTCACGCTTTTTAAATATCTTAATAAACCAATAAGCTCGATATTGCCTCAACATCAACACTTGTTTCAGTTAAACCAATCGTAAACTAAAAAACTGCAATTTTTATACCTTCTCGACGACCTCACTTTTAACGTATTTTTTGTAACTAAATATTATTGGCTGGCTTAAAATCTCAGTGTAGCCAGTACCAAAAAATACACGTTCGTCCAAAAATCCAAAAAGTATTTATCTCTGTCTAATAGAATGAGAATAACAGAACGTTTTCGAAATGCAGATTTTTGTTCCTATTTACCCCGCCGTTCCTATTTACCCCGTTTTACGGTAATTTGTTTTGTTTAAGGGTCTTATTTGTTTTGTTTGATACATGTTATGTAGATTTTAAGTTCTAGTATATAAAAAATGTCACCAGTCCTAGTGGTTTTTTTCTCGGCTGTACCTTTGAAAAAGTAAGCATTTTGCTACTATGTCATTATGCGATTTAGTTATAATGCGAAGTAGGAAATATGATATATGGATTATTTACTACATAGGTTTTTTGCAATGTGGGTATTGACAACCGGACCCATCACCGACTTCTAAAATAAATACAAGGCAACTAAAAAGCAATAAATAATATACCTAGAATAACAAAAACAAATTAAACATTTTGAAGTTGGTGCCGAATAAAACATAAAGACCACCAGTTCATGGCACCAACTTCAAATTGTTTAATTTGTTTTTGTTATTCTAGGTACCTATATTATTTATTGCTTTTTAGTTGCCTTGTATTTATTTTAGAAGTCGGTGATATTTTTTTGCAAAAAAGTTTTTTCCCCTTTAAGAAAAATAGAGGAGTAAAAGATTTATTATTCGATAAACATTAAATTTAAAAAGAAATATATTGCAGCCTTTTTGAGAAAAGTTATATTATAGAAGACTTAAATTAGGATTTTATTTATTTTTTTCGTTGTTTTAGCTAAGAATTTTAAGTAGAGTTTGTTTTGTAAATGATTACAAATGGGAGTTTTTTTAGTTAAGCATTACAGGCAAAGATTTTTCGTTGATTTAGTAAATGAGTTTTTTTTAGTTAAGGATATCAAGTAAATAGTTGTGGTGTGTTCGAATATTCTCGATAGCATAACTTTTTACAAATTCAACATTGTGGTCCAAATTTACTTTTTACAAATTCAAAATTTTGCTAATTCAACATTTTGTTAATTCAATATTTTGCAAATTAAACATTGTAGTCCAGAAGGGTCAATACCATTGCATTATATTAAATTACCTTCCATGTCTGTCTTCAAATCAGCCGGCGTGATAGGATCCATTAGTTTTTTCAAACTTGAATGAATCTCTTGAGAGAGATTTGGGTCATCGTGATCGGATTCAAGCCCTTTAGCTTTTACAAGACTAAAATTTTAAGAGAAAACGTCAATAAATTTTCTATAAATATGAAGCTTTACTTAATTACACTCATACTGATGATAAACCCAACTCACAAAACACCTACCTGAATTCTGGTTTTTAGGGTTCTTAGTGTTTACTTTGATAAAACCTATCTCCAATGAAATCAAGTCACCCCTCCCAAATGCCCAACAAAAATTTGGAGTGCTCTCCCTGGATCCACCCCTAAGATATGAAATCCAAAGTAATACTAACTCATCAGCAGCGGTCCCATAAGTCGCTGTAATCTTATCTTTTGTAAATAGTTGTTCGTTTGGTCGCGTACGCATAGTTTTCGTCAACAATTTGAAAGCTGGGCCCTTGTCCTCTGCAAAAAA
This sequence comes from Herminia tarsipennalis, assembly GCA_945859575.2. Lineage (NCBI taxonomy): Eukaryota > Metazoa > Arthropoda > Insecta > Lepidoptera > Erebidae > Herminia > Herminia tarsipennalis. Next base: position 21,984,482 of record OX243836.2, read on the forward strand.
ATAATAGAATTTAGGTGCCTAGTGACCCTGGCTTCTTTGAGGTCATGGGTACAATTTACGACCACTCAGGATTTGCGTAAAGAGTATCTACGATTATTTATTGTTTCTGATTGTTATTTCTTTGCAGTAAAATGTATTTGAGATAAAGTAAATTTCTATGAAGATAATACCGAACTAACATGACTGCCTCTGTGGCGCAGTGGAAGTGTATCCGACTGCTACGCAAGAGGTCGTGGGTTCGATCCCCACCCAGGATAAAACTTTGTGTGATGAGCACGATGGTTTATTCTGTGTCTGGGTGTAATTTATCTATAATATGTATGTATTTAGAAATATATAAGTATGTTTATCAGTTGTCTGGTTTCCTTAGTACAAGCTCTGCTTAGTTTGGGATCAGATAGCATTGTGTGAGTTGTCCCAAGATATTATATTATATATTATATTATATTATATTAACATTAAATAACTTAAGCATAGGTATACTTACTGCTATATTCTGCCAACTGCGCCAAATATTTTGAGCAAATTTCCACCACATCTGCAAAAACGATAATATTTTTTTATTTAATGTTTTTTTTTTCATTTACGTAAGTTGAATGTCCTGGACAAGGATAATTTATTCTTTTCGTAAAACGCTTTATGTATCTAATGCAAACGCAAATTTATGTTCCTTCATCTCGATTTAATTTTACTGCCTCATTGCCCGACAACTGTTAGATTGCCGTGGGTGCGGTACTGTAGTCATTAAGGTCACCCACTGCAAGGAGGTGGGTGTGGTTTCCGCACTTAGTCCCGGGTGTGGACCATTGTGCGTAAGCCGTGATGGCCGTTACTCCAACCAGCCCACCTCCCTCCAGAAGCAGATCTGCTTCCCTAAGACCCCGGTGTACTCAAGGAGCACGTGCGCAACTGTTTCCTCTGTCTCCAGGCAAGCTCTGCATAGGGGACCATGATTCCTATTATGTGGAAGTGTTTGTTTAGCGAGCAGTGTCCGGTGACAGTCCTCACTGGCGGGTAGGCGGTACTGTAGTGCACATAGCGCTGTTTTAAGGCTGAGCAAACCTCAACATGTTTAGAAATTGTATTCTTAATAGTTTTTCAAACTGTTAAATTCGGAGATGTCAGAAAATTATAAATGACACAGCGATTTCCTTTTCCTTTTAATGAAACGAATGGTAAAAAAAGATGTTTGAAGTTAAATTTCTTTAAGTCTTAGGTCCATCTGAGAGCCGCAGGCAGTCATGTAGTCCGTATCATCATTTGCAATTAGATACATGGTCTTATGTGAATACGGTAGGTATTTACTTAAAACTTGAAAGATAACATTCCACGATTCCAGCTTAGCTAGATGTTAGAAGATTCTGAGACGAGCTGCAGGAAGCGACACCTCGATCAAACGCAAGACTCGTTTTTTAAAAACTATGTTGAATAATTAAATCAGCATAAGGCGTCCATTTAAATATTAAATTTCTATTTCTAGATTACGAGAATTCTAAATTAGCGCTAGTAGTAAATGCTGGTTTAAAATATTATATATTACATATTGGTAATATAATTACTTGTCATTTCAGCAGTTAAATCATTAGGAGTAGTTGGTTTACTGACTGTCGTTAGATCAGTCTTTAGGTTTCCCAACAATGTCGTATTGTAGTCGGTTGCTTGAAAACTTTCTGTCGTTAGTAATCTGCAAAATCACAATGGTGTTGATATTATGTATTAGAGTAGGTATTTGGTATTCAGGGCCTAAAATCTTTAATATTTCGTAAAATAAATTTAATTTAGGGCGAAAAAATCTGAGTGGGAAGGATTAACGTAATAATTATATGTATATATGTCTGTGTATATATGTCATTGCAATTCAGTACCTACCTTGCTGCCTATTCGTTTGAAGGAAGGCTTAAAAAGGTATCTTCAAACAAATAAGTAGGTAGGTTACACTTTACTACACAGTATAAAACAAAGTCGCTTTCTACAGAGAAAGCGACTTTGTTTTAAAAGATTTAAGCGCATACATAGGGATATAGGGACAGCCCTATATCCCTATGTATGCGCTTAAATCTTTAAAACTGCGCAACGGATTTTGATGCGGTTTTTTTTATAGATAGAGTAATTAAAGAGGAAGGTTTATATGGATAATAACATCCATTATATAGTGGAGAAATAAGGAGCGGAGCAGCAATAAGAAATGTTGCAAAAATGGGGAAAATTTACGCAGACGAAGTTGCGCGGGTTAGCTAGTAACCTATAAAATCGAAACCAACTGATTTATATATGGCCTATGGATCTAGAACTCTTAAAATGATAATAGAGCTAACTAGTTACTTTAACGAAAGTAGAACTACGCTATATGCCAATGCCATATAAATTATAACAATAGATGCTCAGACTCAGTGCCGTAACTAGGGCGGTACCAGTGGTGCCCAGGTACAAGTTGCAGACCCTAGAGGGGCGCAGAAATGATCGTCAGAACTAATACCAAGGATGCAGTTACATAAGCTCGCACCGGGCACACAAAATACTAGTTACGGCACTGGATAGACTAGAGGGTATCGAAGATCATCCACAATTTGTTTCTTACTCTTCAACTGCTTCGGCGTAGGTCTGAGTAAATTTCCCGTGAGTTATCAATGTTTCGTTGCCTTTTGTTTTCATTGCTGCTGTTAGAATGTTGAAAGCTTCCAACATTTTTCCTTTAAAAGAATTGTAACCATTTAAATGAATGTTTTAATAACATGGTTCATTCGTAAGTATAATGAAACCAGTAGAAACTAGACTAACCTTTAAATTTCATCCACGCTGGGTTCCCTATAAAAATAAACAAGCTTAAGTATCTAGTATATAAACGAGTAGATATAAACCCTTCGTATCGAAAGGACCTAAAAGCAAATTGTCTCACTAGCACAATGGCCCGAAAGCAAAACGACCAGTTAGCAAAATGACCTAAAAGCAAATCGTCCTATTATCAGATCGCCCTTTTAGCAAAATGTCCCGAATGCCAAATGCCATGAAATCAAAATGACCTAACAGCAAATCGGCATATAAGCAGAACGTCCCATGGTGTACAGACAGTAAATACCTACTATAATTAAAAATTACATGTAAACCAAATTTTGAACTTGGACCGATTTGACCCTCGTATCCGTGTTTCGTGATTGCTCGGATCCTCAGATATCTATTTGAAAACGATCGCCCCAAGAACCACAAAGTTCAAAATGGCGTGTATATCTAATTTTCGTTACTTTTGCCATAAACATAATAGTCTTGGCTGAAATATATTTATAAAAAAAAATTAAAGCCAAGGTAACAAAAAAATGAACAATAAAAATGCAATATTAAAATAGTAAAATATATTTTTTTTATTAACAGAAACTGAAATCCTTTCTTTCTTTAATCTAACATAACAACTTGTTGAAACAACTGAGTGTCATATGTCATTTTAATAATCGTCAAATAAAATTCTTTTGATTTGCGTTATCTTTCTCAAGAACTCATAAGACGTCATTTCATCTTGTCGTAGTTGTTGCATTTCTTTTTTATATTTATTTTCAAATAACATTATATTTTTACGACGTTTCTCTACTTTAAAATAAACTTGTGTAATTTTATAATCGTGCCACATTGCTTCTTTACGAAGGGCATGGATATAAGCAGGTAGCGTGGGTTTGGGTCTGATTTTTTTATTAAAGCGACCATTCCAACCTTCTAGCGCATTATTGGTCCTGTGTCGCTCACCTGCACAGCTAATCATTTCAGGGTCCATTTTCATCCATTGCTTTTCGAAATATTTAATAAATTTTAGACTTTCTTCCGAATGTTCCACATTTTCTTTTAATTGGTTCCAGGTTTCATTAATGTATTCTGCTGGCACAAGAGGTAAATTTGCAGAAAAACTTACCAATCTTCTGCCTTCAACAGTACCAGTTACCTTTATTTTTTTGGCATTACGCCAGACAGATTTATTGAAGTGGTAATAACATCCCGATACTTTTGAGAATGGGAAGACTGATTTGAATGCATTTATTTGGGCCATTTCGTAATCACACTTAAAGTTTTTAATTTCAATGCCAAATCGGGTTAATACCAAATTAAATAATCTTTTGTATGTGTCTTCTGTTTTATTGGGAAGAAGTGCGTATATCATTGGCACGATACTTGTTGTTTCTTCATCGCTGTTTATATCCGCGTGAATTGAGTACAGTTGGTAAAACGGCCGAGGGACATGAAAGGTGCCGTCGCCAAAAAATATTGAAGATGATGACAAATTTTTCAAACTTTTCATGCTTAATGTTGTTGCAAATAATAAAATTTTATTGTTGTCTGTCCCATCGCTGCATTTCAGAAAATTGTGGGCTAAGATTTGGGGTACTTCCACTTCGTTAAGGTTATTAAACTCAGTTTTCTGCATTTGTAGAAATTTTCTACGAGCACGGTATAATGTGTCTTTTTTTGAAACATACCCTGGTATTCTTCCTATATCTGTTTCTTTCGAAAACTCCTTTTCGTAAATTTGTTGCACTGGGGTATATTTTTCGCACACCATCTTTTTACACACATCCATAACCATATCAATTCGGTTTTTAGTAAAATTTGCTCTACATGTGTGCGGCGTCTTCCCTGATAAAACTTCTGAGCGGTCCTTATTTAAGCTAACACTGGCACTACAATAGTCTCGGTTTGCACACCTCCAATTTGTGCCGCTTTTACTAGCATATTTATAATTGTACCGGTGGCCGGCATAAAGTAGTACATCCTTACCTTTTTGTGACTTAATAAAGGTAATTTTACTGTCGTCTTTTGCTGACAAGCTACTTGATCCCAACCCGTTATCCATATTATTTTTAATTCTTAATAAAATATTTTACACCAATTTTATACGTCAAATGAAATTATGAAATTAAAGTGACAATAACGATATTTATATTTTTCCTAAGTGGCCAGTAACAGATAATATATCTATAAGAGGTTTGCCCATGTCATGAGTATTAAATATCTAAATGTAATTTTTAATTATAGTAGGTATTTACTGTCTGTACACCATGGGACGTTCTGCTTATATGCCGATTTGCTGTTAGGTCATTTTGATTTCATGGCATTTGGCATTCGGGACATTTTGCTAAAAGGGCGATCTGATAATAGGACGATTTGCTTTTAGGTCATTTTGCTAACTGGTCGTTTTGCTTTCGGGCCATTGTGCTAGTGAGACAATTTGCTTTTAGGTCCTTTCGATACGAAGGGGATATAAATACCTAATCTTAGCTAATATTTACATAACATTTAAATTTTAAAATTAATATTTTAACAACTCATCCATTACTTTAGCCTGCCTCTGTGGCGCGGTGGGAGTGTATCCGACTGGTACGCAAGAGGTCGTGGGTTCGATCCCCACCCAGGATAAAACTTTGTGAGATGAGCACGATGGTTTATTCTGTGTCTGGGTGTTATTTATCTTTAATATGTATGTATTTAGAAATATATAAGTATGTTTATCAGTTGTCTGGTTTCCATAGTACAAGCTCTGCTTAGTTTGGGATCAGATAGCTTTGTGTCAGTTGTCCGAAGATATTATATTATTATTATTACTGTTGTCACATCTATTAAAAAATAATGAATACTCACGTTTCAAAAGATTTCTTTTGGGCGGACCGGCGCCTGCTCCGTCCTGAAACAGACGAACTTTCAAATATTTTTCAAAGTTTTTATCAAAACAAATTCTATGTAATTAGAACCCATCTTTATTCTCCCATCTGATACAAATGAACACAAGCTTAATTTATTTGTTAGTTAATTTACTTGCATCAAAGTTAAAAGAAACAAAACATCAGACATGGAAAATGAGGAAAGATTCTACTTAGTAGAAAATCTAAAAAAATGTTACCTTGTTATGCCGTGTTCAGTTGTAAAAGATAAACAAGTATAAATTTCTAATTTTACTTTATTTTTTACATTTTCAACTAATTATTTCATTAACATTGACTTTGAAGCCTAGATATATTCAGAATCTGAAGCCTTTATCCACGTTGTTGGCTATCAAGTGAGAGCGGTAGATTCAGGCCTATAAATGTAACTATCTTCAAGGACTGTCTCCAAAACATCAGAAATGAAGCCATCACGAATTTCATTTATACGGTTTTCGATGCACATCTAATAAAAGAATCGATAGTTAATGAACAATAGGTTTAAACAAACTATTTTTTTTTAAATGCTACTTACATCACTCATCATATCGAGAAAATCACTTGCAAAACCACCACGGTCAGCCAAATCTGGAAAGAAAAGGAAGCATAGATCAACCACTTAAAATACGAGACAGAACTGGTGATCGTGTCTGATGGAATGATATTACCTATTTCTTATCTACGTTAGTTTCGGAGGGTTTGGCTGAAGGCGGTTCGGTTGAAGCGGGTGTAGGACCGGCAGGTGGAGGAGAGGCGTCAGTGGTTGGCGCGGCATCAGGAGTCGGCGCCGGCGCGGGCTTGGCGTCAGGAGCCGGAGTGGAACTGCCCCCGACCGTGGTGCCGCTCTCAGCCGGCGTGGTGCCGGGCGTGGAAGAAGCCACATTTGTATCGGGCTGGTTCGACTGTTCCACTTCTTCTCAAAAAAAAAGTTAAGGCATCATACCTTTGCGACGTTTAATATTGCACTGCCGAGAAAAGTGGCTCGTCCATGTTCTAACATAATGTAACAAAATTAATCGAAAAAATGCTTTCGTCAAATTACCCGTTCATCCTCATTAACACCGTGTAGATGAGTGCTAATACTGCGGCGGTAGCCTAATGGCCAAGGGATCGGCCTGGCAATCGTGACGTCGCGGGTTCAAATCCTACCCATTATACTACCGACGTGAACCCACTCCTAATACAAGCCTTTGAGCTTAGCTGGACGGATTAACAAAATTGCTAGTTATGTGGGACTCAATCTCACATTGCTAGTTATCTTTAAATAAAAAGAAAAAAATATATAGTCATCATTCCTGATTAATAATGTTACATTTTGGTTAATACAGAAAATGTAAACAATTGTTCAATGTATTTTTTTACAAGAATAGCAATTTTAAACGAACCTTTTTCTCGGACTAAAATTTATAAAATAGGCAAAGAACAATTGTCACATTTTCAAAGGGACTTACCTTTATTGCTGACTAGTGACCTCCTTGAAACTGGTGACAATTGTTCCAATGGTACCTATATACCGGTAATTAAATTCAAAAACAACTTACCTTCATCTTCGTCAAAGTCCATCATCAACATCCGATCATCTGATTCAGAAAGTATTTCATCGATCCAAACGGCAACCTGTTGACCAAAGTCGTAACTATACAAGATACCTATATTTCTGTAAAAGCTATCTCAAACTTACATAATATATATCTATTTTAATATTGCCGACTAACATGGCCTAACATACTTTTTAACCTTGACCAAGAATGCTATTTAAGTGAAAAAAGAAAATGCTTTTGCCAAGCAAGAGATTAATTTTAATTGAGTACGTACTTATTCACGTAGCAAAGAAGAAATACTTACCTTATCCGCCATTTCTATGGCAAATTTTCCTTTATTGGAACAGCAGCGGCGTGAAGGCCTCCTCATGCGCATATGTTTGCATATCTCGTCTAGGACTATGTTAGACAGCCGTAACATCCTATAAAAAAAAAGTAGCTAGGTAAGACGTTTGCGTCTTAAATTGTTTAGAAACACTCCCGAACCTTACGCCACTTTGACACTTTCTATTATGTACGTATATAATGTGCCTAAATGCAATATTTTCCTTAATATACCTACCTAAATCTTCTGGATGAATACCTATAGAGCTAATGGTGGCCGTATTAAAATAAGTTACTTACCTGTTTAAATGAACTAAGTTCACTACACAATCAGACACTGAAAGCTGTTACTGTTTTCATTTTACAGATATTTTGAATTTATCTTATAATATCGCCAGTAAAAAGTCTCTAGAACCTTAGAATGACCATATTCAGCATCATTCTAGGAAAATATTCTAGATTTTTCTGTCACGCGAAAATGATGTGACAGACACAGAATTATCTGCCTCACACCTTGTATTTGACTGTAGTACTGTAGTAACTCATTGGGTATATGAATGGAGTGGTATAAAAAAACCTAGGGATTATTTTATAACTTACCCATCAGCCAATTCGTAGCAACCAGGCCTAGATAGTCTTACTTGAATACCTTTAGCAAAAGCTACGGTGGCATTTCTCGCCCACAAGAAGCGTTTATCGCCATACATACAAAGAATATCCTTCTTGATAGCTGCTTGCTGTTGGCTGCAAAAACATTTATTCTTTTCTGTTAATTCAAAGTAAAATGTTTGGCGGCAAATATTATATTGGTTATCTCATTGGCGAACACGTGTCACTGGTATACAAATGTACGATATATGTATAGTGTATACAAACGGCAAATCCAGTCAAGTCAGTTTAAAATTTAGGTATAATATCTATATTTTAGAACTAGAAAAAAAATATTATTATAAAAAAAGAAAGACCAAACTCCTATGGCTTAGTCTTTGTAAATCATCATCAACATCTTATACATCAACTCATTTTAAGGGCCCCTTTTTCTCACGGTCCTATGTCATTTGAACCCAACGTGACCTTACATGATGATGTCAGACCACTAGACTGGTAGAGTCCCAACTAGTTTGTCAGAATTTGGGCAAATTTTGATAGGGTTATTATCATCTGAAGTTACTTACGCGGCCTTTTTTCTAGTTTTTCGTAAGTTTATAAAGTATTCATAGGCCTGATCTGGTTTAAATGGCTCATCTGCATCCAGCATGGATCGTAATCGACTTATCTGTATAAAAATAGAAAAGAAAATTAAATGACGTCATAGTCAATTTCAAGATGACAAAACAACTTGGAAATATGCTGACCGTTTCTGGTGGCAAAACATCAGCAAACTCTCGCCACAGATATATGACGTTCCGTCGTTGAGGTTTTGATATGCGCTCGAGTCGGTCAGTGAGCACAGTTCCGTGACGTTTGAGACATCGTGCATGAGCTTTCATAGCCTTTTTGGGCAGTTTTACATCGGTTGCCTTTGGGTACCTTAAACGATAATGCTAATTAAATCAACGTATATTAAGGTTTTCGAAGCTTCTCGTTTTCTTTTCGTCTTACGCAGAGAAGGATTTATGGAGTTTTTGGGCGGCAGCCCAGAATGGGTGCAATGAATATGAATAGCTCCAAGCTCCTATTGAAGACCACGAACAATGTTATATAATAATATCTTGGAATAACTCACACAATGCCAAACTAAGCAGAGCTTCTACTATGGTAACCGGACAAAGGATATATATACTTATATATTTCTAAATACATACACATCATAGATAAATAACACACAAAATAAACCATTGTGTTCATCACAAAGTTTTATCCTGGGTGGGGTCGAACCGACGACCTCCGGTTTAGCAGTCAGGGTCACTAACTAACCACTAGACCTACAGGCCAGTCGATATATTACGATTACCATGGTTTAGTTTTTTTCCTACAGCGAAACTATACTTAACTTTTTTTAATGACAGTTTAATTATAAAGTCGGCCCAGGTATGGCCCTGGGCTGACTCTCAAATCAAACTGTCTTTTTGCGTATCTGTATCTCTGTTAGCAACCATAATCAACTGAAGTACCTGGCTTTCGCAGGCCTCGGAGGCGGCTTAGCTGGTTTTCTGAGCACAGATTTATGCTGTCGGCGCATATCATTACCAGCGAAGACCGTGTCTGCTACTGACGCAGGAGCCGGTTCCACTGCGTATGGTGGGTACGGAGGGAACGACGATCCCCCTGTATTCATGTTCCCTAAACCAAATAAAAACTTAAAAAAAAAACACGAGAAATGTATATTAATAGCTACCTACCCTTTTTATGAATACCTACTTAGTACCTACTGTGGGAACCTAAATGTAAGTTGCTACTTACGTTCAAGATCACAAAACGCCTAATGAGCAGTAAGCCTAATTAGCGAAATTTTCATGTAGCAAAGCGTCAAACTATCAGATGGTACGAGTATATAAAGCAGAACGTTTATTTAGCAAATTGTCATTTTTAAAATGTTTAGGTACACTTGTAAAAAAAAGTGAATTTCATTTTTTCATTTGTAAACTATAATTTATATCTTTTTAAATCGGGATTAAATAAAAATCTAGTAGGTAGTAAGTAGCCTCTAAAACTCTATAATGTTCATTTAACTGACGAATTATCTTTTTTTCGTCTTTGTTGATTGTAATACATGCGCTACACTCATTGCGCTGGGAGCATCTCCATAGTTGACCCGTCTTTATTTGTCGTACTTAAACTAACTAACTTACATGTAACTATTTTCTCGGTACAAAAAAAAACAAAAATTTTCACACAACACCTAAAAGTATTCTGGAAATATACGTTCGTTTATTTTAAATTTTACCTAAAGGAAGACTGAGTTTCGAATTTTATAATGTCATGTTAAACGACTTCCAAAAATATCTTGCGGTGGCTGTAATTTTCTTATCCGCTGATGCTACGACAAAACGGTCGCTACTAAAAATAACCTTCTTGTGGCTTTGTATAGAGTAGGAGTTTTTAGCACGCCTTACTTTGCGTTACGTAATCTTTGAGTAATTAGCTGCCAAGCTAACGGTCCGCCCCGACTAAAAGAGGTTGCAGCTTTACACACATAGCGAATATACCTACCACCAGATTCAGGAGTGTTTGGGAGCAATAAAAAACCAACCAACCGGCACTGGAACAGTAAACAGAAAAAACTGCTACCCGTTACTTCTGCAAAAAGCCTAATTCCTAACGTTCCTAAATTTCGGTATTAAAATGAAAATAAGCAAAACTCAAAATTTTAATATATTTAAAAACATTTTTTCTAGGGTTATATTTCAAAATCCATAAGACATACGGAGCTGTGGTTGGGCTTAAATTGTCTTAAATTTTATATACTTTCAAAATGACAAACGTAACAAAAACCCATTGTTTTGTAAACGTACGAAATTTTTGCAGTTTTTTGCGTATTACGCAGATAGCACAATTTTTTTCTGCTGGGAAAACGCAGTTCCACACTCCTAAGGGGTCCAAATAACATACCAAAAATGCAGCTTGACAACGCGTTTTTAGGGTTCCGTAGCCAAAATGGCAAAGACGGAACCCTTATAGTTTCGTCATGTCTGTCTGTCTGTCCGTCCGTCCGTATGTCACAGGCAATTTACTCAAAGACTACCCAATGAATCTTGATGAAATTTGGTAAAAAGCTAAATATTATATTATTATAACAATATAAAAAGTCATCTTTTCTTATTCTTTCCTACCACAAATAACTCCATCATCTATTTCAGCAACAACGTATTTTACTAATCTCAACGATTCTTATACGTGTTAGCATTTTTTCATGAGTCATTTTTTTCTTTATAGAAAACTAGCAGTGTGGTATTGTGGTCCCACATTTCTAACAATCCTGTTAACCCCAGGTTAACCAATTTTAAAGTTTAATAACTATACTAATTTATTAAAGCTGAAGGGTTTGTTTGTTTGAACGCGATGATCTCAGGAACTACTAGTCCGAATTGAAAAAATATTTTACTATTGGATAGACCATTTATTGAGGAAGGCTATATAAAATCTCACTACGACCAATAGGAGCGGAGCAGCAATGAAAAATGTTGCAAAAACGGGAAAAAATTACGCAGACGAAGTTGCGCAGGTCAGCTAGTTCAATATAAAACTTAAAAATGCATCTCTTAAAAAAATGAGAAACACTCGTTGAAATCAATAAAATGAGTTGTTGCTAATATAATACCTACAGATATACCTAGCATACCATACCGCATGAATGATATTTTTGGAAACAACATTCAGATGGCGCATTGTCGACTGTCAAAATCAAAACGGTTTGCAATGGTTTGCTTTTTTTACAACGCAAGACAACAAAGAATATTTTTTTCCGCAGTATTATTTTACTCTTAAGCACCCATATGCACCTAACCTCGAAAACGTCAGTGCTCACCAGTACAAAAATGGCGCCGATTTATGACGTCACATATTTGCCTACGTTACTGCTGCTGTGCAACTACTGTCAGTCCGTAATGGAACGAATTTCACCCCAGATAAAGACCTGCAGAGAAGAGAGGTCGCAAATTTCTCACGAAGGACTGCGCCCGCCAACTCGCTCGCTCGCTTGCTAGCTGGCGGTGTGGCCTGCGCTGAGCTTGACAGGTGCACACTCACTCATATCAAGGTAGTCAAGTTTTCGCGTCTCGCTAACGAAAGTTTGGCTACGTAGGTACACTTAGGTTAGGAGCACACGCTCGACGCACGCCCGCGCAAGGGTGTATATACCATAACGGCTTACACCCAACACCTCACATAAAAATAAAAAATAAAAAAATAGCATAATAGGTCTTTTTTTACATACCCTTGCTAGGCGCAGCTGACGGTGCACCTGAAGCTGCCATTTTGTTTGTTTCATGTATTTATTTCCGGAAACAGTCCTTTTATTATTGAAAATATAAATATTAAAACAGAAGTTTTGATAACAGAATCTCTCTACTTTCCTGCATTTTAAAGAATGACGTTTCTATTTCAAATTATTTTTTCTAAGTTAATTGTTTTGAGAATCTTAACAACCAGTAACAATAGATAATGTTAAGTAGATAGGTAAGTTTGTAATACAAAAGGTCGTCAAAACGGATTTGTAATAAATAATCAACAAATATTATAAAGAAGGAAAGAGTAGATAGAAATTGGGGTTTCTGGATCAGAGGAGATCCAGAAACACCCAATTTCAATCATTCTAATATTTCAATCATCCATTGGGGTTTCTGAATCAGAGGAGATCCGGAAACCTGCAACTTCAACCATTCAGTCATTCAAATATTTCAATCATCCATTGGGGTTTCTGTATCAGAGGAGATCCAGAAACACCCAATTTCAATCATTCTAATATTTCAATCATCCATTGGGGTTTCTGAATCAGAGGAGATCCGGAAACCTGCAACTTCAACCATTCAGTCATTCAAATATTTCAATCATCCATTGGGGTTTCTGTATCAGAGGAGATCCAGAAACCCGCAATTTCAACCATTCAAACATTCTAGTATTCTAATATTTTAATCATTCTATCATTTCAATCATCTATTAAAAGCTCAAAGTATAATTTTTCCGCTGTTCAGTCAACACATTGATCAATCATCTTTATTTTAGAACTGATAAACATGAGATGTAACTGTAACATCAACTCCTTGTAGAGAACTGAAATTAATTATCAGTTTGTAACTGATAATTATCAAATGCATAAAGTAAAAATATCAGCTGCTTTTTTCTTATCTTGATTTTTTGGAACTGAAGAATCTGGATGTTGTATTATGAAGTTTCATTGCCTTTTCAACTAATTTATAAATATTGAGTGGTAGGAAAGTAAGTATAAGAAAAAACATTTTATTTATTTAAAAAAGTTTATTAACAAAACACCATTTTTTTAAACACAGTACATTTTTTAAAGCACAAATTGATTCGTGATAAATACAACTATACAAACTAGAAGACGCATATCGATCATATAGACTTAACAAATTAGGACAACCTTTATCCTCTAAATTAATAACACTATTATTATTATTATTTAAAATTTTTTTCAACCATAAGACTTTTTCAGAACCTTTAGTGTAAATACATTTATTTTTTAGAACATCTAAAACTAAATGTTGATAATTTGAATACGGTATAAATCCTTCACCCCAATATACTTTTCGGTTACGTTCTATCCATGCAACTTGCCGCCTTTCCTGTTTAGTTAAATTGTAAAAAGGAAATGGTGGCTTAATTAAAAGCACCTGCAGTTTTCCATCACACCATATAGCAATTTCTTTCAGTATAAATTCGTTTGCCTCTGTTTTAAAGCCTTGAACGTCTACTATGGCAATCATGACAACCTGCGCACTATGTTACTTAGAGGTTTGTATTCTACTAATCGATCGTTTATGATCAAACAATATGCAGCAGTGTTATCCGGTATTGATTCTGAACATTCAATTTCTAGCCGTACGTCTACCGGACCTGTTTTTAGGCTATCGTTTTGCCTTGAACAATCTATTATAAACAAGGGAGCCTTTTCTTTAAATGCCTTCAGGTCGAGCAAGGGATCCGCCGAACTGTTGTAATACGACTGACGAAATTTTGCATACATTTCATATAATATACTGTATTTGTTGTCAGAAAATTTTAGACCTAAAGGTTCATATGGATAATATTGCGAATTTAAAAAAAGTGTTACGTTCGTCACTTCACAGTGATCGAATAGTGTTGAATCTTTTAATTTATTATTTTTCCTATTCGTTTGTAAACCGAAAATAACATATCTAGGTTTTTCCAATTGTGAAGCAGTTTTAACTGACCATGAATGCTTTGTCGTTTTTGGTAGTAAAGGGTACTCATACAAATCCCAATTTCTGAACGCTATTTGAATAGGTTTATCTTTTTCTAAATGTTTTAAAAGTGTCAGTCGTTCTCGATCTGACACTTTTATGTGAGGTACCCTCCATTGCACCCTTTCTATATTCATTTGAAAATGTCCTATATCATCAGTGAGTATAACGCTGTTTATATTAGAGTTACTTCTATTCAATATAAGTTCGTGTTTACAATTTATCACAATTTTATTGTAATCTTCCGCAAAACCTAAAATTTTATTTAGCGGTATTACAGCACTAAAACAACCATCACTTTTAAATCCGTTTAAGTTCCAACCCCACAAGGTAGCCATTTTATTTTCCGCTTCGTTTAGCGACACATATGATTTTATTGTTGCCGTAATTCCAGAATTTTTGATACGATCTATTTCAATACCATTTATTTCGTACCTGATGTCTTGAAACAAGAACATAATAGGGTTATTACTGAACTTAACAGGCTTCTCAATCTGTTTTCCGTCTTTGCCGAAGAGCTTTGCTTGACCCTCAATGTAAATTGAACTGGCTGATGGGAGCACGTATATGTCTTGCTGGTGTATGGGGATTCTGATTTCATCATTTTCTCGAAAGCAGTTATTGTAGGGATTATAAGAATGAACTTCATAACTTTCAATTGAAGTATCGAAGTGTGGTAAATCATTAATTTGTAGTAGATTCATACTTTAAAACCTAAAGCTTTAAGGAAATCTATATTTGCTTTAGTCAACTTCTTCACTTTTTTTCTACGTCTATGCACCTTAGCGGTTGTAGAAGCAATAAGGCGTTTTATATTGACTGGAGGATTTATATTATATAATATCATATTGTTTTTCTTAAATGAAGACGTAGTTGAATATTTTCTATAGGGTTAACGCAATAACCAAACTGGTCAACAATCTTGACGAATATAGAAGATATTGTATTTTTGTTCACTGGAAAATAAATTACGCTTTGCGGTATTTCTATGTATTGATGCCCTGTGGTAGTGTTACATACAAATTCATGAATAATATGTGTTGGTAATCCGTCAGAGTAGGATCCGTATATTAAATCACACTCAATTTTTATTACCCGCGGAGTGTCATTATTTTTGTTATAATGTACTTTTGTTATTGAGTTTATTATTGAAACATATAGCAACCCGCATTCATATTGCCCAGACAATATTAGAGGTGGTTGAAAATACGATTCTAATTCTGATGTTTTTCCAGAGATGGTCACTGTTACAGACATGCTTATATACTGACCACTTTGGATTGTGCCGTTTTATTTTATTCGATATCTATACCAAAACTGTCTTAAGAAGTTTAAACAAAGATGTCCGCAATTGTAAGGATGATCACCTTGAAGATTTTCATAATTATAGTTTATTTTAGTACCTAAATATTTTATAAATTCTTTTGGGGGCTTAAGATTGCCATAACTGTCAAAATATTCAATAAAGTCATTGTATTTTGCATAGGCTACCCAATGCGAGCCCGGATTTTCAGAGCTATCTAAATTAATAATTCCACATTCTTTTTTTAAAGGGTAATTAGGGAGCTCATCTCTCATAAAAACACCTCTAAAATAAGGAATCATTTGTCCATATTTTAAAATGTCTAAGTTATTCAAGGCTCGTTTGGGTAGCCGATAGTTTAGTTTTTTGCTTTTGATATGTAAATACCAAGTCCATCCTTATGAGGTTTAAGATGTAGCCCCTTTCCAATACATAGAGCCTCCATTTTTTCATTGTGTCTCCTCGATTCCTCATACAACTTTTTAGCCATCTTGAATTCGTTGATCGTTTTTGCAATACCGGCTGCCCCGCCTGCTAAAGCTCCTGCCGCCGATAATCCCGCGAATATAGGAATCAAAGGTAATACTCCACCAGTTTTCGGTATAGGAATAACGCGAGGGAGTTGAATGGATGAATCATTTGCTAAATTTCTGACAGCAGCCATTGCTAATTCTATCGCTGCTTTCTTGCATCTTGGTTTTAACTTTTTCATATGTTTTTTCGTAACAGTAATGAGATTTTTAAATTTTTTCTTAAGCAGTTTTCCAGAATTGTTGCTTTTTGAAGGGTTGTGGCTACGAGGTTTTAAACCAGCACCAGTTTTAATTTTTGCTAACATAGCATTGCTCACTAGATGAGCAGCTATTTTTTCTCCTTCACTAGCATCAGAGGCAACTATACGTTTTTTCGCCATTTTGAACAAAACGATATCTGCCTTGTGTCGATCCTTCAGGTTTGATGACTTGTTATATGCAATATCGTGTTCTTTACAATATTCGTCTAATTTATTTACACCTTTATCTCCACGAGCTAGTCGTTTAATTAATTTTGTACCAGGTCCACAGTATTGGTATCCAGGTAAATGTAATTCAAATGGTAAATGATTTATAAGCCAATTGAGAAGACTGTTCTCTCCAACACACATAATAAGAATGAATAATTAATGATTAAATACTTAATAAATATACATGAGAATCAATTTTAATCATTAACTGTTAATTTTTCTCTTACAAAACGTTTGACTTTTCTATCCAGCTATTTTCAACAGAAGATAATCCCAACCACTTGACGAAAACTTTATTTCCTTTTCTTTTAAGAACTTTCTCAACTAAATATATATTGGGATGCTTTGTTTTTTGTAGTTCTTGTTCATAAAATGCTCCTAAAATAGGTTGACCTCTGAGAGTATCTTCAATTAAGTAGGTGACAGGAGATGTATTTCGTTTGAATCGGATTTTAAATATTTCTGTTGACCAATTGGGAGTGTATCCTTTTTCAAATGTACCTTTGTATTTACTTATACGAACATAATCACCCATTTTGAACTTGCTTTTAACTGTATTTTTTTTTATCAACCTGTCGTATCTTTCCAGTATTCTTTTTTTATTTACATCATCCACATTGGCAGGGATTTCATCAATTGTACGATGGTGAGTATGGTTATAACTATAGGTTACATCGTTTAGGGTGTTATTTATCCAATTATAACTACCTTTTAAACTAAACTCTTTGTACAATTTAGATTTTATTGTTCTAATGAATCTCTCAACTATTGATGCTTTTTTCGATGAAAATGTTGAATAATGATTAATATTATAAACTTGCATAAGATTTTGAAATGCATTATTATAAAACTCTGTCCCATTGTCAGTTTGTAAGTTCTTAGGAATACGGTCACTATTTAGCAAAATTTTAAAAGCTTTGTATACATCTTCTTTGTTTTTACTTTTTAAAGGAAATGTCCAAGCATATTTCGAAAATGTATCAATAACAGCGAGAATAAATCTATACTTTTTATTTTCCTTTGAAATAGATTGCATATCAATTAAGTCTGCTTGCCATAGGTCATCGATATCTTTCATAATAACGCTTCGTCTCGGAAAGTTCACTCTCGCATTTTTATGTATTTCATTCACTACATCGACTTTGCTCATGCTTAGAATTTTTCTGTCCCTATATTCCAATTATTATCTTTTTTGAGTTTAAATTTTTTACGACTGTTTTATTCGTAACTTTTATTTTTAACTGAAGTAGGCATTCAATTACAAAATTAAAATTATTACATATACCAAATTTCACAATATTCATGCAGAATGTATCTGTGATACTGAATCAAAGGCTTTATGTTGTCAGTATTTATTTCTTAATTATATCAGCTTCTCTTAATTCTTCTATTATCGATAAAATTTCATTATCATGATTTGTATTACCTGCATCTCTTGAAGCTACTAATAGTTTTAATCTCTCAACCAATTCATTGGGATCGTCCCAATATACCAAGTCAGTGTTCACTCTATATTTTTTAAGCTTCGGTAATGCGCCCCCAATTTTGTTCTCATTATTTTCTGTTGCGGTCAAAGAAAATAATGGTTTGATTATTTCTCGATATTTAACTCCTTTGTCGCCTCTTATTTGACCCCCTACATTAAAATCTCTTTTATGTGCGTTTGTGCAAAGTAAGATATCTTTATATAAAAATTTATCTATGTTTGTTATTAACTTTAAATCAGGTTTCTTTCGAAGTAACAGTTCTTGAAGTCCTGGAGTAAAGTCATAAGTTTTGCCTCCAATCGTAATCTTAACTAAACCTGCATTATTATCAGAACTCTCAATTTTAGAAAAAGATACTTCAGAGTTACCCATCATTAAAGTTTTGTTTTCGGTTCTTATTCCAAATGGTACATTTACACCATCGTACATACCATAAATATCTGCTTTTTCTAATGAGATTTCTAAAACATTTTTCTCTTCACTTTTAGGAGAGCTCACTGCATTTATATCAGCATCGTAAAAATCGTCACACCTTGTAGAAGAGCCTGCAATACTTTCGTCTGACTCTATTCCCGCAGAACTTAGTGATAAGTCTTTTTCATGATTAATGTTTTCTAAAAATCTATTCGTATTCACAAGAGTTTTGAGGGGGTCCGAAACAGGTTTAAGCATTTTATCAAGAGATAAGTTAATTTCGTGCTCCTGATTTTTCATTTGTTTTAATTTACGTTTTATAGAGTCAACGGACTTCATTAATTCCATTTTAATATTTTGCTCCATGTTATTTTATAACACTGAAACCATCTGAGGTAGTAGTAATACTGAATTTAATTTATGAATGCCAACAATTTATAACTTTATTCAAAATGAAAAAAATATATCCAGATTTTTTCTGTATCTTCCATTGTTTAATGGTGAATCCTTGCTAATACTAATAAAATTATGTGGCTCACTCCAAACTGTATTACAAATATTTTTGAATTGATTCCATGACATGTCAGAACTCACATGTTCTTCGTAAATATGCTTCAAGTTTACATCATCTTGTTTAAATATTATTAGAAAATTAGCATTGTCACGTATCAATTGTTTCGGAATTTTCGAATAAGTTTGTGATAAATAAAAGCAATCGATTTGCTTATGTCTACCCATGCAAAAATAATTGCGAATATTTATTTGATTCTCACAAGCAACGTCATCAAAAATAAATACGGAATTGCTTAAAGCTTCACTTGGTGCAATTACATCTTTATCATGACTAAACTCATAAAACTTAATCATAGGGACTCTTCTTATTATTTCACGTAAGAAACAATATTTTGGTTGAAAATTAGTTTTTGAATAAAGGTAGAGATTTTGAAATTTAAGCCCATTTTCATGTAATAGCAAACTTATCATAACATTAGTTTTGCCACAGTTTGATGGACCACATATTATACAGCGAATTGTATTTGGCAATAATAGGCTGTGTCTGACCTGGCGAATAGAGTCATGGAAATGTATGTTATTGATATTTAATTTTATAGGCTGTTTGATCAGCTTCATTTCACTTATACTTATAGTTTTATTTAATCTTCACATGTATTTTATATAGTTTGTGGGTCGGCACTCAATCCACACTAGAATATTGTTACCATGAATATTTCAAATACAGTGTATTGTCTTTGGTCAGTTTTCCCTATAACGATACTTCTTACTTATCCAAGTTTGTGTTTACATCTATCGTGAAATGATATTCGTTGGGGTATTTATATGATTTATAAACATAACAGACAATTGGAAAGACAGACATAAGAAGTAAAATATATATTTATTAGTTTATTAAATACATTTCATGGGTATACAAATTTTACGACAAAACTTATCATACTACAATTTACAAATTGTACCATACCGATATACATTATAAAATACAATTGTTTTAACAAATGAAATCACAATGACCCCAAGGTGTGGTGTCTATTTGATTTGGTTGAACTAGTCTTTTGTCGTCTATTCTATTTAAAATAACTTTATTGATTTCTTGCGAATATAGTACATGTTTGCTTGATTTTATCATATGCATCTTTGATTTTAAAGTAATGTTTTTAAACAAAACTTTCTTATAGTCAGATATTCTCAAGTTTTTTGTAATAGGCTTTGACACACCTTTGGCTTTGTTAATCTGTGCTTTTACTGACTTAATACAATACAATTTTGCCCTCAAGCCAATAAATTCGGTTATCACATCACCACCTAATTCATCTTTAAACAAACCAGGAATTTTAGCATTTAATTTAGGTAAACAATAAGGATTATTAATATCAAAATTACTGCTATCGAATTTCAGTATATTATCTTTCATATCTTTATAAAAGTTTTGTGTGTATAAAAGGTATAACAAACTGTCAGTATCGGTATAACACAATTTAGCTTTTTCACCATATTTATTTTTTATAAAGTCATAGTGAAAATTATATACATGTTGTTTAGCATATTCCAATACGGCAAATCCTATATAAATAGGTCTATCTAAAACAAGTTTTTCAGGATTCAATGTAACAGCAATAAAATCTTCACTAAAAACACAAATACTTTTTAAATTTGGTTTTGTAATCAGTTTCTCTGCACCTATTTTTTTATTTGTTCTATTATTGTTATCACTCCACTTAGTCACCAATTTCACATCAACCTGCTTTCGTTTATTTTCGATAGTTTTTCCAAATATCGAATTATTTAAAAGTTTAAAGAAGTCTCTTTCAAATGATGTTATGGCTGATTGTCTTAATTGAGTATTTAAGTCTACATACTTCTTCAAAAAGCTTTCTTGTTTAAATTGGAGTATACGATGAATTTTTTTCAAAACAAGTCCATTTTTTATACATTCTTTCAAATATACATAATGGATAACATAGTTATACTTGTCATACAAATTTGCAATCAATTTTTCTGTCTTTCCTCCTATGGGTACGAACTTTTCTGGAGCGAAAGGCAAATCACTATGTATGTTATGTAAATGATCAGGGTATGCGATATCTACATCTAAAATGTAGCCATACTCAGCATCATCAGAAATATTAGATAGACAAAAATTTTCTATCTCGGAATTTGTCATGAATTTAAAATCTGATATAGGTAACTTTTTCGTCATTGCATATCCATAAAGATTATTACAATCAAGATATACTAAAAATGTTGACGGTTTAGAATCATCAAAATGAGGTGTATAAATATTATTGGCTTTAGCATATCGGTGAGAGCACTGTGCTAAGCCACCGCGTATTCCTTTTTCTATCATATTATACATTTCTAAATCGTGAATCAATTCTAACTGAACACCTGTGTAAAGCAGCATAGCATCCCAACTTAACCCAGGTGAACTTACATAGTATGCAGGATCCAGATTATAATGCTGAAGACATATTTTTCTAAAATTTTCAAATATATCGCATAATAATAATACATCACACTTTAAGTATAAATCAGTATATTCGCCAAGACTACTAATGTTAAAGTTATTCCAAATATTTTGGGCATGTTCATATTCACTATCAGTGATATGTTTCATTTGCAAGCTGTTGTAAAAATAATGTTTCGGAGGTAGTTGTGGTTCATCATATTTCTGCCATGAATCTATATATTCATATGGATATATTCCTTTTCGCTGCATTAATTCGAACTTTTTGCTATCAGGAAAATGTATTCTTAAATTTAAAAAATCACGATCTATTAAACTTTTACTTAGATTATCGAGACTGGTGCTAAGAAATTGAAATGAATCTATGAATTTAATTTGTAAAGGCTTATATTTATCAGTTTTAAGGATTTTTGTAATGGATAAATATTTTTCTTTTGTTTTTGGAATTATTTTTATTTCACCATCATATTTTGATAATTCTTTGATAAATATGTGGGAATCATAACCTGATAAATTATGAAATATCACAGGTATGAATGAACAAACTTTATAAATTAAATTACACTGTGAATGAGCAGCACCTCTATATTCTGATGTGATATGATCATGATCACATACTTTGTCATCAAATAATAGATTTTTACAAATGTGACATCTGTCAGCATTATGGTAATTACTAATTTGTTCTGGAGTCAGGGGTTTCATAGCATTTTCAGTTATTAAAATGTTATGTATTAACTTTGTTTCTTCAATTAATTTCTTAACAAATACTTGTACACAGTCGGCTCCTCGATAACTTACAAATTTATTTAGGCTGTTATCATGTGAACAACAAATATAAAATGCAAAACATGAAGGTTGGTGCAATTTATTTCTTACAGTATTTTTATTGGTATTTGTTTCATTAAAATTGTGCAATATACTTTCAAAATCAGCGTATATAACAAAATTGATTTTTTGCTGTCTCTCAAAATGTTTAAATTGTAACGTGCTGTATTTATCTGGTAATAATGTTATAATTTTCGAGCATGTATGAGAGTTGTACTTCATTTGACTAGTAAAAAATTGCAAACATGTTTCACACAAATGCATTCGACCTTTATGGCTGGAAACTTGACGTCTCACTAAACGTAAAAGGTCTTTTATAAAACAATAGTGAGCTCTATTATCTTTCTCGAAATATAATAAATTAATATGTTTATTTTTCTTAAAACTTGTTACATAAAGAGGACCAGTTACTTTATGATATTTATTCAATCCATAAATATTAATACTCAAATGATTATTATTATTTTCAAACAATTTAACGTCTTTTATGGTTGGTGGGAATGACATACCTTTTATATTAAATACTGAACTAAAATGCGGATAAGAGCTTGTCCTACAGACATTATTTTTTGCAGGAAATAATGCTGCTAAGATGCTCCATAAAAAACAATATTCATCATTATTATTAATATTTATACAGCTCTTAGTATTTGTAATAACAGCAGGTAAATCTATATAAGACCCACCTCTCATCGGAGAATATTTATTTATATTTATTTCTAAATGACTTAGTGATGTGAATGACCATCCAGATTCACAATGCTCAAATTCAGTTAATTTCATCTTAAAAATCTCTTTTAAATTTAGGTAAATGTTATTCAAATCAGTACTTTCATATATAACTTCGTATTTTGTATTAAAGGACTTCAACTGCTGCTCACCCGATTTAGGTAAAACAAAGTAAGCAAACAGCTCAAAGTTCATTTTAATACATGTATGTTTCAATAGCGATAACTCAATTATTTTATAAACATCGTCTCGCTTACCATCTAAGAACGCCTCTGGAAGGAGGTACTCGACTTCTTTGGATGGGTTTAAGCGATAAGTCATTATTCTGTTTTTAAATGCTGTAGCTATTATGTCAATATGTTCAAACTCAGACTTTATCAAACAATTCGATTTATGGATATTAGTTCGTTTATGATATCTGTATTCATGTATAGGTATCTCAATTTTACATTTATCACAATTGATATAACTTGGTGGTGACTCAGTAGAGGGGGATAAAACTGAAAAGAGAAAAAATTATACATGGTATAATATATCCATTTAATTAAACAAAATTACATTTAAAATACATAGGTAGTTATTATAGTTTATAGTAGCCTTATGGTAAGAGTTAGATATAGTTTCATGATTAATATACGGATTATACATAGCAGTTATCTCTAGATCTACTTATATAACCACTTTACTGGTATGAGCTTATAAAAGTGGGTGTACAATTATTAAATTCATTCCCGGTCTCCTTGACAAATTCGCTTAAATGCTTCCAGGACTTGGACTCTGTATTACTTTTATTTTTAATAGTAATTATTGAATGTCGCCATCGATTGATCGGTAGAACCCGCTCGATTTCCTCGCTTTCATAAATTTTTAGTTCTATGTAATAATTTCCTGATTTTACTTCGTCTATTTGACGTGAAAACCCATTAGCTAGCCTACGCGTCATGTATGAGTAGATAGGTGCAGGTTTTTTACCAGCGCTGCAAATAGGTTGACCATCATTGCTATCCGCACCAAACAGGTCACAGACCGTCGCTCTCGACTTCAGTTTCTTGGTTCCCGTTGGCTGAGTGTCCGAAGGCTGACTGGTTGATGCCTTCTCTGCCATCTTTCGCTTATTTTTGCTAATCTTGACTGGGACGTTAACTTCCGACTCATCTGAAGACGGGAACAACTGATCAGCCATTTGCTTGGACCTGAAAATAGAGACAACTTTATAAATAAACGGTAAAAAAAGGACGAATAGTTTAAGTTTCGCTTTGTTACTTTATAGAGATTATTTGTTAATCATTGAGTAGCAAAATCATTGAAATGATTGAATAGTTGAATTATTGTAATAATAATATCTTGGGACACCTCATACAACGTCATCTGATTTTAAGAGTTGAATCACTGAATAGTGGAATGATTGAATAGTATTCATATTAAGTTTTTACATATAAAATGACATACATAAATTAAAGTCACTTACATTTTTATATAGAAGATCTGGTAGGTACGTAAACTTGTAAACACTGGTAAGCTCGTTAGCCCGTGATGACTGGTACTCTGGGTTGATTGTTTTGTGGCGAAACTTTGGTGGGCAGGCTCTTAAATAGTGATAAATCTACGTCATAGTATCCCGAATATGGAATAGGGGCACGTGGCGGTAAAATCCTGTGTCAGATCACTGCACCCAAATATGATTTGCTTATAATCAATATTATATTACTTACCTACATAGCACTTTTATAAGGATTGGTACTCACTATGGCAATCTGAGCGCAACAGTTCAGATACGAACAATATATCAGTACAAAAGAACGACTTATGCATTGTTACATTACAAGTAACTGCTGTCAGTCTGTGCTCACCCTAATATTTAACCGACCATTTAAAGAATGGCAAATTATATGTAGCATTTATTAAACTGTAATATTCATGTTCGTTTTTTGTTTTATACGTAAAGTATTAAAAAATGTTGGGTACACTTACGTGAAGTTATTATACATATTTAGGCCATAATATACATAGACTATACATAGTTAATTTATAATTATTATGTGATAACCGCACCTTGAATTCGATGCTGATGGATATACTTAGTACCTGCTTAATATAAACATATTGTTTATGCCCATATAAGGCACTAAGTATACATCCCTGACAAACCGATGGAGAGAACCGAAAAGTGATGTTGATGATGAATGTTTCTGTTAGTACCTTCCATTGCTAAAGTTCAACACAAATAATACATTATAATAATAAAAGCAGGTGAATCTAAATGTATTAGTAGTATGCGAATACTATGATGGTTTGATACTTAAATATCGCGAGATCAGCGTTTCTTCAATCACTTTTAAAGCATTTTTGTTGTTGTTACACGTGTGACATACAACTAATATGATATGACTATGCTTGTTAAATCATTTCGATGGATTGTATGAAAAAAAATCAATGAACAAACACATAGTAGTATTTATTATAGTCATGCATATTTTTAGTAAACAATGAAGTGTTGGGTGACATGAAGTCATGCGGTTTCAATTGCATCTACCATTTATGGTGGAAATCGGGAGATGAAATAAAAGCGTTCTATTTTGAACCTTATTACAAACAAAACTAAAAATATCAATTAAGTATAAATAGATAAAATTATAATTTTTCTCTTCAATTCGAATATTTGCACCTGACCTGTAGAGCGTTCACACCAAAATGTCGGTAAGTAATAATTTATTTAATTTATTTATCAATTATTTAAATACTAGAATATTACCACATTTATATTATGCATTTGATTATTTATTGTGTGATTGTGTGTAGTAAAAGAAACTTATGTTTAACCTATAATTTAATTGTACAGCGAAGCTTAGGATCCGAACGTTGGTTATTAAATTAAATATCTATGCCAAATTTTGTATCAAATAGCTATTGAATAGTAAATAATTTAAGCACGATTTTTTTCAGGACAATGAAGATCTCTTCAATTTTATTCCCGAGAATCAACCAACTATTCAAAAATCTGGGCAGAAAACACTGGGTCTTGCTCGAAAGAGAGCAAATACTGAACAATTTTATCAATTTATAAAGAAACCGGTCACCCGAGGAACGAAAATAATTAAAATAGAAATTTACGATGCGGACAGTTTCCCGAAATCAAGAGAGTTGTTATGTGATTGTGAAGCTGAAATATGTGCTCAGCATGTTGTAAAAACTATATTATTTGATGACATTTATACTAGTACTAGAGAACTGATAACTAAAATACAGGATGATATGGAAACAAAGCTATAATAATTATTATTATTTACTGAATATATTATATGTACCTAATAACTAATAAGTAATGAAATTGTTTAATTTATATCAATAATAAACGAATTTAAATAAATCGTCTTTTTCTTTCTATCAATAGGTATAAGACAAACCCATATTGTAGCTAATTAAGGTAGCAGAGTACAATACGCAATTTTAGCATTAAGCAGGCACGTGTAAATGCGAAACCCTTAGTTGTCATTTATGTACGAGGTATAATACGTACCCGATACAAAGTAGTGTCAATCATTTAGGTTTACATTGAATACGACCATTTTAAATATTACAGGGTATTATTTCACTGTTGGTTTATAAGCCAAGACATATTGGTTAGCAATCATTACTGTCTCGTGCTGATATAATATATGGCTTACTACCATTGCCCAGCTTCTGGTTTTCAGCTAAAATCGAGATAGTAATTAATAATAAACCATTTATTTCAGGCATCAAAGATACCAAGAAATACCTTACAGAAATACATAAAATAAAACAACTTAAAAAACTACTTGTGAAGTTATGAGTCTGCACACAGTATCTTATAGTTCAGGTGTCCTCGAGCCAATCTGGTCACGGTAATGGGTATATGTGTTAACGTAATGCCTAAGTACGTGGAGAGACATGAGACAATCTGTCCTGAACTTTAGATTACTGATTAAAATTAAAATTTAGATGTCCTCGAACCAACCTGGTCACAAAAAAAATTGTGGAGAGACATGAAACAATCTGGTTTAAATTTTTTGTTTAATGTATGCAGTATCTTATGACTTAGCGTAATTAAAAAAAAGGTTCTTTTTAGGACCACCATACGAATTATAATCGCAAAGTATAATTTATAGATTACTGATTTAAATTAAAATTTAGATGTCCTCGAACCAACCTGGTCACAGAAAAAATTGTGGAGAGACATGAAACAATCTGTTCTAAATGTTAGTTTAATGTATGCAGTATCTTATGACTTAGCGTGATTTAAAAAAAGGTCCTTTTTAGGACCACCATACGAATCATAGTCGCAAAGTACAATTTATAGATTACTGTTTTAAATTAAAATTTAGATGTCCTCGAACCAACCTGGTCACAGAAAAAATTGTGGAGAGACATGAAACAATCTGTTCTAAATTTTAGTTTAATGTATGCAGTATCTTATGACCTAGCGTGATTTAAAAAAAGGTTCTTTTTAGGACCACCATACGAATCATAGTCGCAAAGTACAATTTATAGATTACTGTTTTAAATTAAAATTTAGATGTCCTCGAACCAACCTGGTCACAGAAAAAATTGTGGAGAGACATGAAACAATCTGTTCTAAATTTTAGTTTAATGTATGCAGTATCTTATGACTTAGCGAGACATAAAAAAAGGTTCTTTTTAGGACCACCATACGAATCATAGTCGCAAAGTATAATTTATTATACTTAATGTAACGACTGTTTCTTTAAAACAACTATGAAGTCTTATTTTCGTGTTTCGTTTTCGCGAACGAGTGTTCACAACAAGCCCGTCTATTCAAACATCCGGTAATCAATGTCAGATTTTTATATTAGATATTGGGCATTCAAGAACAGTTTTACACGACAGCGAACGTAGTGAGTAAATATTAGAATTATTAAATTATTGGAATACTAGAATGATTGAATGGATGATTGAAATATTAAAATACAAGAATAATTGAATGGATGATTGAAATATTAGAGTACTAAAATGATTGAATGGATGATTGAAATATTAGAATACTAGAATGATTGAATGAATGATTGAAATATTAGAATACTAGAATTATTGAATGGATGAATGAAATATTAGAATGATTGAATGGTTGAAATTGGGTGTTTCTGGATCTCCTCTGATCCAGAAACCCCAATTTCTATCTACTGGAAAGATTTGATTGTTTGTTTGTATTGAATAGGCTGCGAAACTACTGGACGGATTTGAAAAAATCTTCATCGTTGTGAAGCTATACCAACCCCGGAAGACATAAGATATTTTTTATCCCTGTATTCCCACGGGAACGGGAACTACGCGATTAAAACCGGGAGGCGTCCGCTAGTATTATATAAATATTATAAAGCTGAAGAGGTTGTTTGTTTGTTTGCTTGATAATTTCAGGAACTACTAGTCCGAATTCTAACATTATTTTACTATTGGGTAGCTCATTTATCTAGGAAGGCTATATAAAATCACGCTACGACCAACAGGAGCGGAGCAGCAATAAAAAATATTACTAAAACAAAGAAAATTCACGCAGACGAAGTTGCGCGTATTATATCGCGCAGCTAGTATTATAAAAAAAAAGCAAAATGAATAGGTAAAGTATTTTTGAAAAATATTTGTTGGTTTAACTGATTACAGTGAGTATCTTTCAAGGTAATTTTTATTTTGAACTGAATGAAATTATGTGAATGTGTAATAGTAGCCAACAAACAAAGGAATAATAAAAAAGGTATTAATATTCTTTAATACCTCATATCTCACAAACCACTGGACGGATTTATACAATTATGACGTCGTCGTTAGATTCGTCGAAAAAAACAAACATAGCGGCTGTGAGGAGGAGGAGTTCAAAAGTTGTTTAAAATACTGCAATATGCGTATCAAATCTTCTCTTATGCATTTCAAAAAGGTATAACATGAATATGACAGTGATACTAAAAAAGTTAGTATCCAAGCAACCATACTTTTTTCAATTTTCAATACTTGACAATAGCGGTGATAAAATGTTAGTTGTTACATCCTACAACCACTCAAAATAATTAAATTTAAAAAATATTTTAAAAAACCCGCCTGCACAAAAAAGATGGAAATAGAACCCCTACAGAATTATATAATTTCATGCAGTCGGAGGCATTTTACTAAGTTTATCGAGAATAATTAATGTTTGTAATGTAATGTAATGTGATTAATAAATTAATTAATTCTGTAGGGTATCTTGTTTCCATATTTTTTTGTGTAAGTGAAAAAATCTTTTTGTATTTCTTTTTTAATTATAAAAAGAGATTTTTAATTATTTTTTAGTACTGCCCTGCGTTATAAAAGGAACCCGTGTGCAAAATTTTAAATTTCTAACCTTTATAGTTTAGGCCCTGCGTTGATATGTCAGTCAGTCAGTCAGCTTCTCCTTTTATTTATCTATAGATGTAGACAAGGGCTTTAAATACACGGCAGTATTTCTAGACCTTGAAAAGGCGTTTGACACCGTATCTATTTCCATCCTTTTGCACAGTTAGAGGTCATAGGCTTATGAGATCCCTCTCTATTTTTAAAAGTTATCTTGAGGGTAGAGTACAACAGATCAAATTGGTTAATATCATAAGTGATAAAGAAAATGTGTCCTTCGGTGTGCCACAGGGGAGTGTGCTCGGTCCATTTTGTTTTTAATTTATATCAACGATTTGTGTACAATCAGGACCTCGTGCCTTTGACAAAGACGGAAATAAAGACGGAAATCGCTTGACGCACATTTCTCATCTCGGAGGCAGGGCCGCCTCGTTCGCCAGTAGGCCAGTAGCTCACTATATTTCACTCCGTACAATGTTTTGAAAGATGGCTTAGTATATTAATTTTAAACCTTACGTTGTTAAATTTAATTCTCATTATTCATTAAAAAAGAGGACGGCGGGTGCGATATTTTGTCTTCTGTATATTGAATTATATAGTTGCTCAGATTTCAAGTAAACAATATCTTAATTTTATGGTTGTGAGGTTTAAAATTATAATAATAATATATTTATTCCTCTCAAAAAGGCACAGTATTAGTAAGTATATTATTATATTGTTATGTTAAGGAGCGTAAGATTTAAGTACGTTAGTGAGAGCTGGAGTCTGTACTAGGTTCGAAACCTGTGTGACAGATCTCCAGGCTCACACCTCGGATTTAAAAACTACAAGCTAGTTGGATATTATATAAACAAGAATAGAAGAACTTGTGATGACAGAGAGGAGAAGATAACCTACAATATAAACTACAATAGTGCTTGTGTGCGCGTGTGTGTGTGTGTGTGTGTGTGTGTGTGTGTGTGTGTGTGTGTGTGTGTGTGTGTGTGTGTGTGTGTGTGTGTAGGTGGGAGTGATTTATTTTAAAGTGCGAATGATCATTTCAGTTTCTTCGTAGTTTAGACCATATAACCAGGTGGGAACAGTTTTTTTACACTCGCTTTTAGTCATTCGGTACAAATTTAAAATCTTAGATTGGGTTGTACGGACAATTTCGAGTATAAACAGTTTGCGGACACTGAGAACATTGCAGGTTTTATAAAGATTAATTGTAGGAAATCGGTATCGCCAACCGACTTTTAGTACCGCTCTTTGGGTACGTTCTAGTTTCAGGAGATGAGTTTTGTTTGCATCACCCCAGACGATGATACATTATTGCGTAAGAGATTGGCAAAGAGCAAGATAAGTCATTCGAAGAACTTGAGCATCTATATAGAAGCGAGTCCTTTATAGATATAGATTAGTTTCCGTAGTCTGGAGGTAAGTACATCAGTGTGCGGTTGAAATAAAATGAATGTGAAAAACACAATTTTTCGTTGGGTGCGTCTAGCCCGCGTGACGTCACTACGCTTTAGGCCGCTCAGCGGCCCGCTCCCTTCATACTCTGCACTCACTTAATAATATTTTCGATCACAATAATAGAAGTCTATACACATATAATAAAGATAAAATTACACCCAGGCATAAATTAAACCATCATGCTCTTCACACAAAGTTTAATCCTGGGTGGGGATCGAACCTATGATCTCCGGCTTAGCAGTCAGGGTCACTCACAATCACTAGACCAACAGGCCAGTTTATGTATAAAAATAATAATATTTAAATAATAAATATGTTACAGTGTGTTTGGAAAATCAACCCCTAAAGGGCTAAAGTAGGGGTTGCAAGTTTGTATGAAACTTCGTCAGTTTTGAAGTTATATCTGTAAAATTTCGTATTTGGTATTTTGATTGTAAAACATGTGTTTCAGCATTTTAGAAAAATCAACTGTATAGGGAGTAAAATCATTCATGTGGGCGAATGCTAGTATAAGTTATTGATGACAGTTTTGAAACAAGACAATATTATTACTTGCCTCATAAAGACCCATCTATTTGAGGCAAGTTATCGGTGCAAGGTATAGTTAATTGCAACCAATAATTTTTCAAAAATTATCGTTTTTTTTGGCTGCCAAGATACTAGTGTATAAATGCAAAACCTATAACTTATTTGTGTGCGACTGCGTCGTATTTGTAACAGGGAAAAACTTATTAAAAAATATTGTGTTATTGGGCCTAAGTACCTACATTATTTTAAACATGTCTTACGGTCATGTATCAAAGTCAAACAATCTTCGCAATAATATAGGGTCGGGCACTTTCATGATTTGCATTCATTTCTTGCGGGTTTTAGGTTACAATGGAACAGAAAAAATATTTTAGGGTTCATGGGTAGTTGTATTTGAGCACTTTGGCACAACACACGATATCATAATCTTTCATCTTTAATCGATATTTTAAACGCCTATATCATACACATTTATGTTAGGAGCCGAGCGCGCACTGAGTGAATAGACCACTGTAACGTCACAGCGGTTAACCGCTTCTAATTATAATTCACATTTAATTCAATAAATTTTATAATTATTAAATAATATCCGCTCTCCTTATTATCCGCTTTTTTCCCTTTTTCACCAAGTTCAAAATCAGACTTTTAGAACGTCAAAGCAAATAGTTAACTTTAAATGAGTTTCATGCGCGGTGATCGTATCCTCGATCCACCTGCCATATAAATTAAAAAAAAAAGACCAACAAAGATCTGAATGTCACCGCCAGTCACCGCACTGCGCTCCTCATTTGAGACATTAATTCGTGATACTCATCTGCCCGGTAATTACCTACCTACACTTGCTACGCACACACTTGCACAGTGATATCTATACATAAACATCAATATTTCATGCATGGAAGATTAACTGACTCGGTGGTGATACCCACCAAGGCAGCCTATGGCTAAGCACTTTCTATTCCCTCGCTCATATAGGCCGATGGGATTGAAATCCGACATGATCGGAGAGTGATTCTGACGCCGGCTATAACCTGCTCATTTTTCGACAACGGTCACACCGCAGATATTTCTATCAGCTCGGTCACTGAGTCAGGGACCCTATTGTTAAATGTTTTTTCAACTTTTAACAAAATGTACATTTTTAATTTCCATGGCATATTCCCAATTTTCTTATACACATCTTAATTTCTTTGTCTGTTGAAAGTTTAGGGTCCCGTAACTTTTTTTAGAATCATTTTGTAGGGCCGTTTGGACAAAAAATATCAACGTCTCCCCCGGTTTTTTATTTTTCAATCGTTTATTGTATTAAAGGGCCTCATATTCTCATGTGTCCTAGGAAACCCCTGGATGACAGAACCAGCTAGCACCAAACTCGACTCCATTGACTCCACCCTCCCCGTCATGCGATCGCGATCGAGAACTTACATTTATTGACCGGTCTCTCATTCATTGTGCTTGGCTGTTTTTTTTTTTAAGCAAGGGGATTTTGGTTAAAATTTAGCAGAAAAATAATTAGGGGTTGGCAACCCTAGAATTGTCATGTCAGACATGTCAGTGTCGTCCAGCAACAACAACAAAAAAATCTAAATATTTTTCTAATTATTTATACTGATTAATACAAATCGATGAAATCAGCGTTTTGGATATCTGTTGGTATTGTTACTTGTGACGTGACACACTTATTTGCAATTCATTGCGCAATAACAGTGCAACATATAAGCCAGAGAGAAAAGTAATATTTTAATAATGGGGGATACCACCGGTATGTATTATTTACTTATAACTATAAGGAATCGGAAGAAGAGGAAGGAGGTATACATTAGTTTTTTTTGCAAATATATTTTATATTTGCAAAATAAAATGATTATGAAAAAATAATATTCAGTGTAATCTATAGATTTTTTCTGTACCTACTGTTTATATACGTATCATGCGCGTATCCAGATTCAAGTCTCCTACGACACTGGGATTGTTCCCTAGTAGAAGCTGTCTTTTTTTAAAACACCATAAATGATAGCATACAAGCTAAAATGCTTAGTATATTTTCTTAAAACATAACCTTTTTGTTTATGTCCTTTCAGTGATAAGTGCAACAGAGCGCAATGTTCTGCATAGAGCAGACAGTGGTGCTATGAGATTTCAAGTCAGGGTGCCACTGCCTGGTCTTGGTCCTGCAATGACATTTAATGCAAAACACAACTCTATGTTGGAGCTATATAGGGTTTGTATTACTGTAAACACATTCCTCCTTGTTGTTTGTATTAGACTACAGATTTCAAGGATTGGTTCTTGTTTAAAAGGCAAAAATATATGGTTTACCACCCAACATGACAATGATATATGCATTCTGGAAACTTTATCAGTTGACATTAATAGTGAAGAATTTTTCAATACCTAAACTATAAAAAAATATTTTAATTAAGTAATTCAAATATTTGGTTTTTGTGTCAGGGATGTATGATACAAAACTATAATATTACCAAACTTCAGCTATTTACATTTTCTTTATATTTAAATTGTTATGATATTTTTAGTATGCATAGATAAATTTCATCAAATTTACATGGATTAATATACAACCCTTAATAACTACAAGTTATTAAACATAGCAATAATGTTGCTGACAAAATAACTAAACTACCATTACAAATTTCAGATTATAATTGGACGTCAAACAAAAGTTGTAAACATGACAACACAGAACCAAGATGTGAAAACATACAGACTTAACAACATGGACTTTCAACAGTTCCATGAGTTTTGGATAACATGGTATAACAAAAAGCTAAGAATGGGAGTTGGCGGTGAGGATAAACCATTCCTCGTGTACACAATGCACACTGACCATGAAATTGGTTATGTCCAGTTCAATACCGTTAGCAGAAACTGGGCACCTGTGGAATGGATTCTTGAAAGTATGTCTAAAACAAGTATTAGTTAGAAATTAAAATTGTAACTAGCAAACACAGATTTACCATTAAAAAATCAGATTATAAAATTATACATACTATGGGTCTTAATTTATATGGGTGAATAATTTAAGGTAAAATACCTTAGTTAGATTTACCTGGGGGAACAAGAAAACCGCACTTAGCCTCCTAATTGGGCCATTGTGCATGTTCTACTTATCCTTTCTGTCACTCCATCCAACAGATGCACTCCCAAAAAGCCATGAGCTTGCCCAAGTTGCTGCAGGCTTCCTGAAGGGATGTTGGTGATGCTGGGAGTCGTGCCGGTTGTTCTGATACACTGCTACACTCCGTGAGCATGTGTATTGGTGTTTCTTCTGCCTTCATACATCCTCTGCAAAGGGAACTATCTGTCACCCCTATCCTGAAAAGATGCTTGTTTAGGGGACAGTGGCCTGTGATAATGCCTATGGTTTTGCGCAAATTGTCCCTGGTCAGCCTGATGAGATTGCGAGTGAGTCTTTTGGACATCATTGGAATCGCCTCTTTTGTGTGTCTGCAGTCATTGGTGTTGTTCCATTCTGCTTGGTGGGAAGTTTCAGTTTTTTCTTGCAGCCATGATTTTATTTGAGAAGTAGGCAAGGGGAGTAGTGGTTCTGGTCCGTATGTGATTAATTTAGATCTCTGCCTTGCCAGTTCATCTGCTGCGTCGTTGCCTATTGAGTTACTGTGCCCTTTGATCCATTGCAGGGTCACAAGGTAAAATACCTTGTTTAAACGCGAGTGTTTGTCTTTTGAAACAATTGATATGGAACTGTCGGCATGACTTAAATAGTGTGCAGTGCGAACTATACTACCGTAACGTACGAACAAGCGGGTCATATCTATTATTTAAGTACTATACGACATAACGCGAAATTTGAAAAGTTGCTTTGTCAGCGCGAGGTTAAAAACGCTCAAAAATCACCACCTACCCACACTGAAACGATGGCAAACGAAATTGATGGCCCCACACAGAGCATACTAGCTAGGAGGTTGTATTATGCAGTAACACCTATACGGATTCCGTATGAAAATGTCATCAGTGGGGTCGAAGAAGCAATAATGCGTAACAAGGTACCGTCTGCGGACAACGAAACGCTTAGACAGGATGTTGCGGCTATCCTTCGAAAATCGAAGCTGCCTAAACCAAATATTACTACAGAAGAGCGTCTAGCGTTATATTTTAGCGCTAAAAACCGATAAGGGAAACGCCACTGTTGTAATGACAAAACACGGAATCTTCTAAGTGACACTTCTTTATACAAGTCAGTGTCATACAACCCTACAGCCAGAGTCACGAAATGTATGCGAGCACTGATTAAAGACTACGAAGACCTGTTCGCGAACGATGTCTGTAATTCCTCTACAGACACCGGGCGTCTACAAAGTGAATTGCAGCTGTGGTAGTTCCTACATTCCACAAACTAAGCGCACAATCGCGGAAAGGGTTAAGGAACATTTCGCGGCTGTGAAAAACCGACAGACAAATAAGTCAGCAATAGCGGAACACTTGCTGGATGCGGTATCCAATCACTGGATTGAACTACACAAACCACAGGTCCTCTCCACTGACCGTCACTATTACTCCAGGATAGCGAGGGAAGCGGTTGAAATAAAAAAACACGTATATTTCAACCGAGAAGATGGATACCGTTTGTCAACATCGTGGAATCCTGTGATCAGCAAATGTATACACCGCCGAACAAACATTACACGCCAGTGTGCAGATGTCCTTAGTGTTGTGTGTCGAAGTACCGACAGTTCCGTAATAGCGAGTGATAAAAATCAAGCGAGGGTAGTTTCCGAAACCCGCGCTTCACGGAGGCGACGCTGGGCTAGACCAGTCTACCCGTGACCACGGCCGTTGCAATATGGTCGAAACGTCGGGCAATAAACAAGGTATTTTACCTTAAATTATTCACGGAATTAAGACCTATAGAATATAATTTAGATATACAATTTTATAATGTGTACAAATCGCGAAAGTTTACCAACATTTATGATATCCATAAATGTTTTAGTTTTAATTGGCAATATCATGAATTACCACCACTTTTTGATATGATCGGCCTCACATGAACTACTCAATTCAACAATCTGGACACAACACTATATATAACAAATTATGACTTTTGTATTACAGCTTCACCAGTCGTGTTGAAACCAGTGGCTACCAAAATGTTTGAACGCGATCTCCGTTGGGTTGAAATGATTGATGGAAGTGTACCAGTTGGTGCAATGATTGGAGGATTTGAAAATGAACCAGTATATATAGCCCGGGCGCACCATAATAATTCACTTTGTCCTGGAAAATATGTCCCATCAATGGGGCTCGCCTATATACCATGGGGCCATAGAGAACATATTAAAAGTGGCTGTGAGGTAATAAAAAAATATTTTTAAAGATTTACTTCAAGAACTTTGAGTCGTATGGGGTCATGTCAAATTTTCAACCGACTTCAAAGAGGTTCTCAATTTGACTGCATGTTTTTTTTTTTGTATGTTTGTTCACCGATTACGCAACGACGGCTTTGAAAATTGCAGACCGATTTGAAAATTATTTTTGTGTTTGAACGGGTATACTTCTAAGTTGGTCCCATTTTCCCATCATCAGATCACGATCTCGATCTGATGATGGGATCCTGAAGAAATAGAGGGAACTCTAAAAACATTAAAGGCAAACCTACAGTGATTTAGGTATATTTCATAGTGATTCGTGCATTTACTCTTAAAGAGCGCCAATTTGTGTGGTGGAACTGAAGACCGCAAATGACGAGCGGACCTATTCAATATTTCACAGTTTGCGATTTAGTTACTTTAATATGGTATTGAGTAGCACTTTATTCTCGTCATACTACTATTACACAATGTAATAGAGCTGATAGTGAACTCCTCAACAATTAAGGGCCCTGCATCGGGGCAAGCAATATTTTGTAAAAGGATTTGAGCAGTTGATATAAGCCTATTGTAACTTAAGTGAATTCCAAACCTACCCACTAAAAAGTGAGAAATAAAAACTTTTTTACAAAAAAATATTACCGACTTCAAAAATAAATACCTACAAGGCAACTAAAAAGCAAATAGTAGTCTTGTTTTATTCGGCACCAACTTCAAAATGTTTAATTTGTTTTTGTTATTCTAGGTATATTATTTTTTGCTTTTTAGTTGAAAAGGAGACCAGAGAAAACTTATTTCAATTTTATATTTCCAGATTTTATGTGGATACAATGCAATGTGGGTAAAAACGAAACAGAACTACATTCCATCAAATGCGTTCATTGGTGGCAGATCTGAAGTAAATAACGAACCTCTGTACATAGGTCGAGCTATACATGATGGCAAACTGATACCCGGAAAAGTACACATACGTTATAAGACTTGTTATTTACCATACCATGGCAAAGAAATTGAAGTGAGTTCATATGAAATATTAGTAGTACCACAAGATGCTGTCCCACAAGCTTTACCATTTAATATGGTATAGTCTTTATACTTTTAGTTAGATGTACCCTAGCTATATAT
This sequence comes from Herminia tarsipennalis, assembly GCA_945859575.2. Lineage (NCBI taxonomy): Eukaryota > Metazoa > Arthropoda > Insecta > Lepidoptera > Erebidae > Herminia > Herminia tarsipennalis. Next base: position 22,022,451 of record OX243836.2, read on the forward strand.
CTAGCAGGAATGGCCAATCACGATTACGATCGAAATACCAACAGGTTCTAGTGGGATTATATTGCCAGAGACAACTGCTACGACTAAGTACGATCGTTATTTCGCCATCTTTGATCGGTAATGGCCGCACAATAGATGGCGTTGTACCTACACAAAAACATCGCGCAAATATTAAACAGTAGAAAAATAGTTAATAGCACTTATTTTGAGCAAGAATAACAATATTAGAAAAGGCCAATTAATCCCAAACTATATTAAAGTCGCGCACGATGTGAAATGTTTACAAACAATCCAAATTGTAGGGTTGTCAAGTCATTGCCATTTTCGGAAATTACGACGCACAGTGTGTTATTTCCCTTCGGTCGCGGTCACCCTCTTTTTATAGTTGATTTCGAATGAATTTAGTTTGGCTATTATCCATCCTAAAACATAAAAAACAGGATGTCCGCTACCGAAGTAAAATAACATACTGTGCGACGATATCGAGATTCGGTCTTCCGTATTATGATTCACTTTACCAACTCTTTATGTTCAAACATATAATTTGGCCAGACTGGATAATTTAACAATAGGGAAATATGAATATACTTTCTAAGAATTGGGTTTTGCCTATAATACGTCACACGATGGTGCTCGTGTTTCAGGTCACGTTTTAAACTGATCAAAAAATTAATTTAATATAACAATCATGTTAATTTATGACTCGAAATCAGAATATCTATGTTTATTTCTATTTAAATTTTAATTTTCCATCGAATTTCATAATTTATTATTCACCACTGAAAGTACGCTATTTTCTACTTTAATTAAACAAATAACAACCCTAACTTTGACACTTTTGACAAGGGTTGCTAGGCTACAAGGTTATTAAACATTTCACATCCATTTCGGCTATAGTATAGGCTGAACCTGTACTAGGGCAATTAGACAACTAATATACATACATATTATATATTTCTAAACATTTGTGGTCGGCGTAGGAGCAGGATTCAGCGGGATTCGTCAACCGTGGCATAACGTAGACGTACCACCTCGTATCAAAATCCCAGGATTTTAAGATCCACCTTCATCTAATGTCACCAATATAATAATAATAATATCTTGGGACAACTCACTCATATTATTAACAAACTCGTACCCTAAAAGTGTTCATACTTAATCTAAAGATTGAGAGCTATTAGTATAAAAGAAAGAATAACTGTTCCATAAAAAGCATCCAAATTACTGTGGCGTTACGATTCATTATTAAATACACATATACACTTACTACACACTGTTGTTAAACTTTTGTGATTTTTAAATATCTTACAGATACCTAGGTATTATTTCTTATTGACGATTCGATAATTAAATAATCCCGGAATCGCCGAGATAAGTCCATGTTAACATAGCATTTAAGGTCTCGGTTAAGGATCATAAATAGCACTATCTAACTACCTACGCCGATCACTGGTCATGAATATTTCTACTTATAGTACGCGTTCTTGTACACATAACTTCTTTCGATTAAATTGAATAGATGGTTTATAGTTTACATATCTAAGGAGTAGACAATATTCATACTCATTTTGTTGTAGAGGCACCAGTAAAAGCTAATTTTATATTTTGAAAAAACATATGAACGGTATGTACAGGAAATAAATTACTTCAGTCTATAATTAGAATTTTGTAAATAGATATATATACATTAATAAGTAAGTATTCTGTGTATTTTACTGTTAAGGTATTTTTAATGTGGACTGTTAGTTATTATTAGATATATTTTTTTACTTTTGTTGATTTACGAGGTTGCGGGCCTGCTGGTACGGTTTGCTCTGCTTACTACTCCTTAAGGTTGCCACTGGAAGCAAGACAGCTATCGCACCAGCTGCTGGTGCTATAACTGCCTCATAAGATACCTACTGAGGTACTGTAAGTGTAGTATAGGTACTTCATAATTTTAACAAATAGTACCTACCATAATTTTAGTTTAAGATATGGTACCTATGTAATATTTAGGTATATACAATATAACGATAAAATTGTTGTCGTCTTAATCTATTATCAAAATATTAGTTGTTAGATAAAGTGTAAAATGTTTGTTAGGTCGTTTTTAACATACTTCAATAAAGTATGATATGTATTTTTTATTTATATAATATCATTGATTAGATCTCATAATTACTTTATTTGATTGGTACCTATTGCTGACAAGACAAGGATCCAAATGACCATGGTGGACAGCTTTCCTGCTCGTGGATATCCTATGTCCTTTTTCGGGACCCGAACTATCTCCATATCACATCTCTCATTTGGTTCAGCTGTTTAAGCGTGAAAACGTAACAGACAGATTTATTTCCACAATCTTAATATTAGTTTGCAAGTTTGGATGAATTATATTTAAATGAATATTGTTACACCTCCGGTACAATTCAGCCATGCTCATAAAGATCCCTGTTGCACCAAAGGATTGTTAACAACTGTGATAGTTTAGAAACCTAGGCTGAAGTATCGAAAGTTTCGAAACAATATCTTTTATTAGCCCAGTCATTTTAGTTTTTAAAATGTTTAAATCTAGAGTATATTTTTAAAATGTAAATATTAAGTACCTATATTGTCATAAAGATAAAACTTCCAATGTATCCTAGGATGTGGTGGGTAAAAGAAAGAAATCAAAGATTTGTATTGTAATCAATATAATTCTTAAAATAATAACAAAACTTAACAATAATTGTGTTAATTATATGTAATACATATATTATTATAATTTCAGTATTTTTATTTCCTTTCAGGTATGATGAGTTAAAACATATATTATTACAAAATTTAACTTAAATCTATGAATGACAACACTGATTCATTGTCATCATCGTTTTCCTCCATATCAGATTCAACATTAACATCATAATGAGGCACTAATATTGTGTTAGCAGATCTTTTTTTCTCCGGATTCACAAGTATTTCAAAATTCTCAACTCCAACTTCTTTACCATCATATGGTATGTAACACACCTTGTGTGATGGTTGGACTTTTCCAGGAATAAGGTGATTTAAATGTCTGGCTCTGCCAATATATAACTTTTCATGTTCAATATTCTCTGAATAACCACCAACTATGGCTCCGACAGGTATCCTATCTTTTGAACATGGAACCCATATACAATTGTATCCACATAATACCTGGAACAATATTGAATAAATAGTAGCCCTTCACAGTAATAATATTAATAAAATATAGTTTGTATGACTTTGCAACCTTCTGACTTTCCCTCAGGCTGGGAACGACAACTTCATAAAATGACAACTTCCGAAAACGACAACTTCTTAAAACGTCTATTCTAAAAAAGACAAATTCTGAAAATGACATATCCCCAAAAGGATAAATTCCGAAAACGACCGCTTCCGAAAACGACCACTTCCGAAAATGACAACTCACTAAGAAGTGTCATGTTGCTCGTGTTACTATCAGTAGTAATACCGGTAAATTGATTACCATTCTTCCTACTGCAGTAAGAAGTTGTTACAACATCAGAAAATATGGGTATTTTTACCCGACTGACCCAAAAGGAGGGTAATGTTTTTCGCGCGTATGTATGGAATATTACAAAACGACTTTTCATTTAAGCCAGTGGCAAGGACTCCTGGACAAAGGAGTTTATCACTGAGTAGTTTAGGTAATGAGTATGTATATATTATGAGGTAATGAGTATGAATATAATTGTTTAATAAAGTTGTAGTTCTCAGCCTGAGGGCTGACTTTGTTAGCAAAAGCTGCTGACTTGTAGTTAAGCCCACAGTAGCTAGAATGTTAGATCAGACAAAAGTCCAAACAAAAAATCTTACTTCAAACACATTTTTAGAATGCGCTTCTCCTCCCCAAGATATATAAGCAATGCCTTCTGAAGCTGCAAATTTGCCTGGGGTCAAAGATCCTCTATGTTTAGCCCGAATGATGTATAGATTGTATTTTTCGTATCCTCCTACTAGCGCTCCATCAGGTAGAACATTTGTGTTTGCATCAACTGGCACCCAGTAAAGTTCACCATCTGTTAAAGACTTTATATCTGTTTTTTCCATTATTGGAGGAACTGAAAATGGGAAAAAAGGTTATTATAATCACACTAATATTATAAAGGCAAAAGTTTGTATGTGAGTGTGTATGTTTGTTACTTCTTCATGTCTAAACAGCTGGAGTGATTTTAATTTGTTGTTATTTTGTGTAGTAGTACTAGTAACAAATCCCAAATGGATTAGAAACTCTTTATATGTAACAGCTGTCTATAAGACCATGGGGTCTCATGGACAGCTGTTTTAAATTGGGAATTATCTTACTTACATTCAACTCTCCAATGCACAGTACAATGATACTCCTCATGTAGGACAAAAAATGTAATATATTTCAAGTCTTTTGTCTGAAAATTTTTGTATGACACAATGGGATTGGAGTGTCCTTCACCACCAAGACGAATAGCATTTCCATTCCATGATATCCAAAACCTTCTGTATTCTTGCATGGACAGGATGTTTGGTGTTTCAGCTTTTTCTCTACTATGGCTCCCATTAACTTTTTTTATCCAAGAACGACGATTGTCTCCTAGAACAATCTGTCACAATAAATTATTTATTATATACTTACAGAATTAATTTAAATCTATAGTCAATAAAAAAAATCATAATTAATTTTTTTTTTTTATAAAAAAAAAAAAATATTACAAGTGGATTTTAACGAAAATACCACCCAGTAATTCAGCATTCTTAGGTATGACTTCCCAAAAAGTTTCCTTGACCAATAATAACACTAAAGGGGCCGGTACATAAAAGTCTTTACGTCTTATTATACCTGGCTAAGTTGCTACTATGTCAAAATGTAATAATGTACAACATGCTTTGGTCAAAATGGGCTCATGGCTTTAATGACCCTATGACAGCAAACTTTTATGCTAAAATATGCAATTGAAATAAATGTATCAATACCTCTTCCTTGATTAAACAATCATACAACTGAAAGTTTAAATTACGAAATGTACAATTGACTTGAAATCAAATCAAACAACTTCATTTGCATTTTATGGGTTTTACATAGATAGTACACATTAAAATTGTTTCACCATAATAAGCAGAATATGGTGATACAATTATAACAAGAAATTCAATTATGTAGTACACAAAAAAATGTTCTAAAACTGAAATAATTGCAATATAAATATTCTGAATGGAACAATAACAAATAATTAATCAAATTCTACATTGTCAATAGAATCATAACATCAATAATCGAAATAATGTCAAAACAACAATAAAATATTCATTAAATGTCCTTATCCATCATGTGTTCCGAAACTGAATAATAAGCTTTATAAATCATGAATTTTCTTTTTAAATATAAATTATTTTCATTACACAAATGTGATGTTGTTATAAATTTTTGGTCCCATGCAAAAACATTTCTGTGTAGGAGAGCTGTCTTAGAAGGATGCATGTATAATTTGTCTAAATGACATTCCCTTGTGTGATGATCAAATAAATGTTGATTATTTTTTATAAAAATAGGGGTCTCAAAGATATATAAACCTGGTAACTTAAGAATTTTCAATTCTTGAAAAAGAATTTGCATGATTGTGTTTGTTTTAAACTACAAATAGCTCATACACATCTGCAGCAAAGCAATGTGCAATTGAATTGACTAGTTAATTGATGTATTTACACACTTCACATTATAATATTAACTATCTATTATTTTACCTGTCTGATGGAGAGCCTAAAGACCTGTAACACAGTAATCCTAGTGCAAGGTCAACTACTCATTTCATCGTCATTGTACATTTTGTCATTGTTACATTTTCACTAAGATTTTTTGTCAGGATGATTTGCCATTTGTTCTTCATAATAATCATTCATTAATGTACATTTTGACTGCAGTTGATTTTGACTTAGTAGCAACTTAGCCCAGGTACAATTGGACATGTACACTTTTATGTACCTACCAGCCCCAAACTAAAGTTTGCGGTTTCATTCAAATATATATACTTGCATATTATGTGTATAACATATACATATATCAACTCATATGATGGCCCACTGCTGGGCACGGGTCTCCCCAGTAGAACCTACTGGTATGTAGATCCTGAGGGTAATTGCCTAATCGCCACGCTTGGCGAGCGGGTTGGCGATCGCAGTAAGGCTTTAAGTACGCAGAGGACGCTGCTGCCCGTCCTCCGGAGTGAAAAGTGAATGTGTATAAATTACATGCATATAGGTGTAGAGAAGTTCGTGTGACAACAATGCAGGCTGCTAGTTATAAAAATAAGCAGCGGTGGTCTAATGCGCAATTGTGAGGTTGCACATTTAAATCCTACCCATTATACTACCAACATAGACCCACTACTAACACAAGCCATTGAGCTTAGCTGGAGGGGTTAACAGGATTGCTAGAAGTGTGGCACCACAATACCTTAGTGCTAGTTATCTTAACAAAAAAAAAAAATACTAAATCTGTATCATTTATAACTTACCAGATAATCACATTCAGGTCCAATCCTTTTTGATAATCCAATGGCTGCATTTCCAACAGCTTTGACTTCAAAGTTTATGGCACTACTTGTAATTTTATAAAATACCTTTTGATGTCCATTGACTGTTGCGAATTCTACAAAAATGATAGATGAGTCATTTTACAATATTGTATTATTGTGCAATATTTCTAATTAATCATATTAATATTACACAAAAGGCTTTCTGCTAAAAATTGAATATTCACAGTAATATTATAATTTAAAAAAAAAGTGACTTACCAACTGTATCACCCATTATCTTTTATTTCTCAATAAATAGCTAACACATATGAACAGGTAGTAATATCTTACAAATAATAGTGATCAATTTCGAATATTTATATAATAAAGTATTTACAGGTAAGGAAATCGATTTCGAATATTTATAAATAAATCAATCACGAAATTCAGCCGGTTTAGCAAAAATTTGACAAAATGCAATTTTAATCAAACGTTTTGTAATCACTCAAAATCAAAACCAAAACAAAATCCAAAGAGAAATTTTGACTACAATAGGCTTGGACAAAAAATATCGATATATTTCCTCACAATTTATCGATGTATGTATATCGAAATATCGATATTTATTTTAGACTATTGAATTTGAAAAAAATCGATATATTTTTATCGCAATTCTGGTTGTACGTTACGATTTTTAGTCTCTTAATCAATTTTAGATTCTTGAAGTTATAATTAATAAAGGTGTAGAAGGATGTAGGCACATGTACCGGGCGGCCGGTTGGTCTCTGTATAGAGGTTATGGTGGGTTTTTTAATGTTATTGTGTAAACGGAAGCATATTTTGAGCTTAAATTTTGCATACATATATTTAGTAACATTGAAAGTAATAAAGTAATACTATTCATTTAACCATTAATCGTAGATACGGAGTTAATTTTAAGTTCAAAATAACTCGGTTGAAACAGAATGAATATTCGTTATAAATCATATGAGTTGAAGTGGGTTTATGAAATGTTGTGGGATTATGAAAACAAGGTCTAGGTCTTCTAATTTGGAAACTAGAAGCTAATTTCCTTTTTAAAAATGGGTCTCACAACTAGTAAACGGTGTAACTATGTAGAAAAGAAACAAGTCCTATATAGAGCACAAATTACCACCTATCCATGTTAAAAAAAAGTTGTTTGCAAGATCTAGCTAACAGCAAAACTTTATCCCAGCAAAATTTAAGTAACATGAAACCATACAATGCACAAATTTAGCTTTTGCATGCACATTTCGTACAAATTAAAATCCCCATTGCTAAAAAAACATCATTTTTTCTTGAATAACTCAAAAACGACTGGATACAAAAATTAAAAAAGTTGTGCACATTTCAACGGCATGTTGCACTGAAAATCTGTATGAGTTATATCTTAAAAGATTACCCACAACATTCTGCTGGGGTAACGCACACGAACCATCATGCGATAATTTACGATACCTATATTTATTTTTTTACTCGATAAAATGTCGATGCGATATATATCGATATATTTTTTTCACTTCATCTTCCCATCATTTACAAAAATAATCAAACAACCTGTCACCAGAACCACAGATAACTTACTACTATACTAGTAGCACAGATAATTTATTACTATACCAGTAGGGAGTAACGTTAAATCGCGCTATGGTTTCTTTAAGAACTCGTTAATTTAATCTGTTGTTGACGAACAAATCAAACAAATATCCAATCCTAATAAAATATGAAGTGTCATAAAGAAATTTTTGACATCACTGATAATAGCTGTGATAAATTTTGTCTTATAGATTGTTATACTTGAGAAAAAATAATTTATCATTGAAAATAATCGTAAAGCCTTGCCTGCAAAAAACCTTTCATGGAATACGATAGCAATGCTTTGAAGTTTTGAAATTGCAAAAAATTATAGCCATCTATCAGCCATAAATCAATAATTTTTTTTATAAAAATTTAACTCTCTGGTTAGTAGATGGGTAGAAGTCAATATTCCACGTCTCTCCTACTCTATGATTTGGTTTATGTATTAATGTGTTCAGTGTTTGTAAGTTCAGTTCAGTCACTGAACACTTTTTTAGGCAGACCAACACTTTTTCATATTACATTCTTCATTTTATTCATAATTATAAAATTATTAAATACTACGGGTCTTATTGTGTGAATAATTTAAGGTAAAATACCTCGTTTATTGCCCGACGTTTCGACCGTATTGCAACGGCCGTGGTAATGAATATTTTTTTTTTAAAAAAAGGTAACTAGCAATGTGGGATTGTGGTCTTACATTACTAGCAATCCTATTAACCCCTCCAGCTAAGCTTGTGTTATGAGTGGGTTCACGTCGGTAGTTTAATGGCCAGGATTCAAACCCACGACCTCACGATACCGCGAGACCGATGCCTTAGCCATTAGGCTACCGCCGCTTCATAAATATGGGTATATAATTTTATAATGTGCACAAATCGCGAAAGCTTATCAACATTTATTTTTAATTGTTTGGATCAATATCAATTAAGTAGTTAATCATAATTTATTCTTTCGATTTAGAGTTCACGCGTTCTGAAAATTCTGGTGTATTAAGTGACTTTTGCAGTAGTACATTTATTGATTGTAGTTGTTTCCCATTTATTAATTACTAGCTGTCCCGCGCAACTTCGTATGCGTAAATTTTCCCCGTTTTTGCAACATTTCTCGTCGCTGCTCCGGTCCTATTAGTCGTAGCGCGATGTTATATAGCCGATAGCCTTCCTCGATAAATGGGCTATCCAACAAAAAAGAAAGAATTTTTCAAATCGGACCAGTAGTTCCTGAGATTAGCGCGTTTAAACAAATAAACAAACAAACAAAATCTTCCTCTTTGTAATATTAGTATAGATTAAGACTACTAACCAATTACTGTCACAGCGGCTAATCTTATCAGGGTCTAGCCAACTGCACAGGAGATATTATCTATACTAATATTATAAGCGGAAGAGTTTGTTTGTTTGATTGTTTGTTTGTTTGTTTGTTTGTTTAAACGCGCTAATCTCAGGATCTACTGGTCCGATTTGAAAAAATCTTTTTTTGTTGGATAGCCCATTTATCGAGGAAGGGTATAGGCTATATAACATCGCGCTACGGCTAATAGGAGCGGAGCAGCGACGAGAAATGTTGCAAAAAAGGGGAAAATTTACGCATACGAAGTTGCGCAGGACAGCTAGTTTATCTATAACTAGCTGTCCCGCGCTAGCCTTCCTCGATAAATGGGCTATCCAACAAAAAAAGATTTTTTTAATCGGATCTGTAGTTCCTGAGATTAGCGCGTTTAAACAAACAAACAAACTCTTCCGCTTTATAATATTAGTATAGATATGTACTTATGTATTTAGAAATATATAAGTATGTTTATCAGTTGCCTGGTTGCCATAGTACAAGCTCTGCTTAGTTTGGGATCAGATGACGTTGGGTGAGTTGCCCAAGATATTATTATTATATTATTTTATTAAATGTGTGAAGGAAAAAATTGCTCGGGCAGGACTCGAATCCGCATAGGGAATCTGTGAAAGTTCCATCATAACTTTATTACCGCCTTAAGCCGCACACTGCTTCTGGTACCTCCGATTAAAACGTCTGATAAGTGTCGGAGATGAAGCCGAAGTCGGAGGTCAATCGGAAGTTTCGACCTTTCGGAGTCGGAGTCTTTTTGTCGATGTGCTAACCTGCACTGGGCATTTGTTTGTCTTGCGCTGCCATAGGTCAGCCCCTGCTTAAAGCTAAGCCCTAATATTCATAGATAATAAATAATAATAAATAAATATTTTTTTTATTTTCTAAAAGCTTTAGGAAACTAAATATACAGGTTATTGAGATCCTCCTAGTAAGCTTTATAAAAGCCTGTAGCAGGAGGTCCCGCTCTTCAAATAAATTTGTTACTTAGGCCTAGTATTACATATTGTATCTAAATATGGTTTTTATTTTTTTATTTTTTCTTGAATGTTTGAAGTAATTTACTAAGATCCTGGCAAAGATTTCAACAGTAATTTTACATCGTATAGACGTCATATTTTCGTTTATTTCGTCATTCCGTCATTCATTTTACTGGTGAAATCGTTCCCTGGTCCTCACTATAACCTCCAATATTTTTAGGAATCTATCTAAATTAAAAAAAACGTGCGTGCGTTTATGTTACGTCATAGATCCCTTAAATCTAGCAGCGTTTGCTGTACAAATTGTGAACAATTTTCGAATTTATGCTTTCTAAGAAAATTTTGGATTGTCAAAATAGATGGTTCAATTAAGTTCAAATGTTCTTTTTTCACGACAATTCATGGATTTAGTGAAATTGGATCTTTGTTCAGTCATCTACTAGGTAGGTAGAATAATCGAAAATATATACCAACTTTTAACTAAAGCGGTGGTAGCCTATCTAGGGGTTAACAAGATTGCTAGTAATGTGGGACCAAAATCTCCACATTGCTTTCGCATCTCTTTAAAAAAGAAACTTATCTCCACTAAACTCAGACAATTTCTTTCGTAGATATTTGGCACAAGTTATCTGGTTTAAAATAATTTGTTGATATCGATGGTACTTACTGTAGGTGATTCACCAGAATGTGAAAGAGGTCGTTTAACAGAAAGGAACATATAAAATTACCAAATGTTTTAATTTGACCATTTTATATCAGCAGGGTTTAGGTATGCGTAATGCTTAAAATAAGCGGTTTTTACGAAGATCATGATTTACAATACTGTGTCACCACAAATAACACAAAGCTGTATGGATCTTCAAGCAACGTCTTCTTTTGGCAGTTATTGTATTAATTATTAATAACAAATGACTTAAATGCGATAAGTAGGTAAAACTAAAAATAATTTTAGAATAGCCCTAAAAATGTAAATATCTTAAAAAAACTAGTGCTGCTAGAAAAAAAAATATGATTTTTGAATTCACCACTCCATAATGCTTGTGATTTGATAAAGTCGAATTTTGTTGAGCTGTGAATAAACAAATAAAATAACAAATTCTATCTGAATGTTTCGTTGGTCCACTCCATCAACATGTGTTAGTTTGACCTTAGGTGTAACAACTTTGTAGTTACACATATGCCACTACCATAGGCACCTTGTCCTATATAGATACAATTGTTTACCCCATAGGGTAAACAATAAAACATATTTTATTTCAAATCATGCACAAAATACTACAAAGACAATAAAAATCTGATCTATAGGTCAAGCAAACACAAAACTCTAGCATCTTGTTTATCAATGCGACTCCACTAGCACTCTAATAATACAAATGTATTACAAAAAACTTTTACAAAAAATAACTTATAGGTACATACAATTAGACAGCAGATACATAATAACGTCTATTAATGATATTTTGGTAGAACACACATGGTCATCTGATCCCAAACTAGGCAGAGCCTGTATTATGGCAATCAGACAACTTAAATACATATTAAAATTTTATAAATGTATATATTATATTTAGTTCACAAAATAAATCTTATAAAGGGATAATAACGGGGTACCTGTACTAGGGTAAACCTGAGCCACAGGCGTTAAGGGCACTTGTAATGAACTATAATTTATAACAATATTTATCAATTAAAATATGTATGTATAGGTAGGTAACAAATAAAATACAATTTAGAATAATTTACAATGTTTGTGTAATATTATGAGGCTTTTAGGTGTCCTCATTTTAATCCATGCTACTTTTTTATATATCTCGATTCAGCATTTTTTTTCGCCGGACATTCTGAGTACCCTGTTTTGTGATCGCTCGGCTTTTTGAAGCGTACACATGTTGCACATTTTGGTGAGTCAGTTTTCTTAGTGTACTCATTTACCTGGTGACCTTTGTTCTGTGCCTAGTTCACCGCACTGTCCGTGCGTGTAGGTTGCTTCGCGACAAGTTCGAGCTGCGTGTCCATATTGTTGACATTTGAAGCATCTGGTCACCAACGTGAAGTCCCGAACTAGGCAAGACGTCCAGTTGATGAAGACACGATCCTGACTCGGGTCTTTTATAAGCTAGCTATCACTTCCAGTACAAAGTTGCATGTTGGTGCGTCTTTTTTTCCCGATTTATGGCTCAACTTCATAGAGGACATTTACAACTCACGCGTTAGGTTTGGCATTTTGTTGGCTAGATTTTGCTCAAATATGAGGTCAAACAGTTCCTGGTCAGTTAAAGTAACTGGAACCCTGATGACTATGATCGTAGGTCTTCTTTTGTGTGGCTCTTTAGTCCAGAACTGGTTAGCTGGGTCGACTTTCGAAGCTTCTCTAGGTCGTCCTTCGTTTCAGTGCTGATAATTACACCACTGTTCTTGGTCCTACGTAGTCCTCTTTCGTGCAATTTCAATAACTCTGGGCAGATCATTTTTTGGACTTGAGATTTGGTGTCGTCACTGGATTTTTGACTATCTTTAGGGTAAATAGCTATTGAGCTCAAACTTTTAGGGCGCAGAAATCATTGTTATGGGTCTTGACCATTTCCACAAAGGATGGCTTGTCTTGTTGAGTCACTGCTTTATTGCTCTTTACTTCCATGGTCTCCCTGATAGATTTTTTGACGTTATTAAGGCATTTAGCCAGGTCTTGGTTTTCTTTTAAGGCTTCTAGTGAGTGTGAATCAAAATCGCCTTTTACTTCAATGACTGGTTGTGCACAGCCATCTGCGAAACTCCATTTCCGACCTTCCGCGCAATAGAATTGATCCTCAGTTTTTGTTCAGAGTTCAGTGTCCCGTCTGCAGCAATTTGGCATATCTCATTCAGACATTGTTCTATTGTTGCCATCCAATACTTGATATCGCTGTCCCTTAGGCTTCAACGGTGAGGTCTTTCTTCTGTTGCAACTGAGGTGTGCTGGGAGGGCTGCGAGGGCTACTTTCCATAGTAGCCATAATTAGTTTTAGTCGGTTGTCATACTAACATTTACTTATTCACTATAAATTGCAAGCGTTTAGAAATGTAGGTCACTGATTTAATAAACATTTTTAATATTAATGGTAATATTAAAACGCACGTCTGTTCACTACAAAGTGTCAATAAATACCCTGTTTGGAACGTTCAAAACATTGTCTAAAAATTGTATCACATCTGGGGTCTGTAGGTTTATTAGTTCGTGAACCAAGCTACCACACTTCATCCACGGTCAACAGCCCGACATTGTCAACATTATTTTCCTCCATAACAGATTCAACATTAACATCACAATGAGGCACTAATATTGTGTTAGCAGATCTTTTTTTCTCCGGATTCACAAGTATTTCAAAATTATGAACTCCAATTTCTTTATCACCATATGCTATGAAACAAACATTGTGCGACTGTTGCACTTTCCCTGGAATAAGGTAATTTAAATGTTTGGCTCGGCCAATATATAATTTCTCACGTTCCATATTCTCTGAATATCCACCAACAATGGCTCCGACAGGTATCGTATCCATTGTACATGGAACCCATATACAATTGTATCCACATAACACCTGTAACAATATTAAATTAATTAAATATAATTTATATAACTGTTGGAACTAGTAAATCTACTCTCTTTCTCCGGACCTTTCGTAACTTTCGTAGTTTTATATTTCCTCTTAGTTTATGGAGACTATTACGTTTTATTTTAGGTACAAGCACAAGAAATTGATGAAATATTAATTCCGAATAGTATGAATTAATATTGGTAACTACACATTTCTTCGTTTTCTATGAGTTAGAATATCAGCTATTGACACATACTAATTTAGTAAACAAACGGCACAAGGACTAAGAGGGTCCAAGTCCTCACCCTTTCCCTAATTGAGGAGCGCCAGCTGAATCTCCTGCAACCCGCTGACTCCGTAGCAAAGGGTGCTGACTCGTACATAAGCAGCTGTACTACGCCCAAAACAACTAGTATTATAAATCAGGCAGAAACAAAATAAAGCTTACCTCATACTCATTTTTAAGATGCGATTCCCATCCCCAAGATATATAAGCGGTGCCTTCTGCAGCAGAAAATTTGCCTGGGGTCAATGATCCCCTATGTCTAGCCCTAATTATATACATATTGCCTTTTTCGTATCCTCCTAATACAGCCCCATCAGGTAGAGCATTTGTGTTTGCATCAATTGATACCCAGTAAAGGTCGCCATCTCTTATAGGCTTTATAACTGTTTTTTCTAATATTGGAGGAACTGAAAATTGTAAAAAGACTAATATTAGTACCTATACATTAAATGTGAATTTTCATTATTTTAAAATTCAATGCGGTTTATGAACACTGACAATGAAGACGCATTCTATTAAAAATGGGTGTCAGTCCACCCTCATCACACAGTAGTGCATGATTTAAGAATTGACACCCCCCCCCCCTCCCAAATTGCAAAACAATTTTGGCCGATGATTAGTCAATTGTATCACTATGATGTGTAATTGTATGACTGTGATCATTAATGCACAGAAAAAATAAAAGGTAATGGTCCAAGTACACTGCCTTGTGGCACGCCGTTTTTAATTTATCTGCGGTTTATTAGGTATTTAACTTATTGTTTAGTTCTAATATATACTTTAGATACCTAACTCTCTATATTGTTGTTGGTCATATAAATAAGATTTGATCAGTTTTAATATGTTGTCTCTAATATTCCAAAAATCAAATGCTTTTGAAATATCAGTAAAAACTGCACACATGGTTTTTTTTTATTAAAGCCAGGCTTAATAACATTTAAAACGTCGTAGAATGCCATGTTAATAT
Source organism: Herminia tarsipennalis (assembly GCA_945859575.2). Taxonomy (NCBI): domain Eukaryota; kingdom Metazoa; phylum Arthropoda; class Insecta; order Lepidoptera; family Erebidae; genus Herminia; species Herminia tarsipennalis. The sequence goes on from OX243836.2 coordinate 22,037,690, forward strand.
TTTTATTCTTCCACACTTTCTAATTAGAACTAGTACTTAATCTAAAAACTATCTCGAAGAAGAAATAGATATACCTATGAATAATTTACGGCCCTATTAATATTTTTTTATAGGTACTCGAAGGTTGACGGAAACATTTGAATCGTATAATATTTTCAATGTCGTCAATAACCTATTCCAAACTTCAACAATCGGGTTAGTTTAATTGTTTCACATCAAAGTTCTTACTTTGTACCTTACATCTGCAAGACATCAGCATAAGTACTGTGTAGTGATAATTCTTACCTCGTGTATATATATATATATATGTCCTTGTAGTGTTATTTCGTAGCATTTCTGTATATATTAGTTATGTATTTCGCCATTTTTAATAACATATCTCTTCTTAAATATCTCTGTAATACTTATTGTAAACAATTATTTTTCATAAATCAAATCTGTCATGTCGACAAATATTTCCTATGCTTTTCTTGTTGTCATAGAAACCATAGGAAATATTTATATATATACGAGGTAAGAATTATCACTACAACTGAATTTTTGTATACTTTGTTGAAAGTTTATTTTATTTCTTCTTGTGTTTCTACTTAAAAGCCAAATTTACTACCAGCCAAGTAAATAAATAGAAACCTACTTACATTCAACTCTCCAATGCACAGTACACTGATACTCATCCTCCTCATTTAGTACAAAGAATGTAATATATTTTAAGTCTTTTGTGAAGTTTTTAAATGATACAATGGGATTGGAGTGTCCTTCACCACCAAGCCGTATAGCTTTTCCATTCCATGAAACCCAAAACCTTCTATATTCTTGCATGGACAGTATGTTTGGTGTCTCAGATTTTTCTCTAATATGATTCCCAGCTTTTCTAATCCAAGAATGGTCGTTGTCACCTAGGGCAATCTGTCACAATACATTGTAGTATTTTAAATGAGAGTTTTTGGGTACCTACTGAATTATTACAAAAATGATAAGAACATATTAGGTAATTTTTTTCGGAGGATTGTGTTTTTGATAGTATAAAATTTTGCTCAATGGAAAAGCTTATAGACAATAAATTTAAAAAAAAAATATCAGTTTCTTACCAGATAATCGCAATCAGGTCCAATGTTTTTTGACAATCCAATTGCTGCATTTCCAACAGCTTTGACTTCAAAGTTAATGGCACTACTTGTTATTTTATAAAATATCAGCTGTTGTCCAATGTCTGTTGCAAATTCTACAACAACGAATAATATTATAGGTGAGTTATACAGGGTGTCCGGGGCAGAATTTGGTTTTCAACTTTAAATCTCTGTAACAGTGGAACGGAACGGAGGAGTGAGGAAGAGGCCTCACCAGCTTCGTTAGTTGTGCGGAATTTTGGTTGCAATGTCGCATTGTAATCGAGGCGGATTTTAAAGTCGTATTCGTGTAAAATTATTCGCCGAAAATTTTATTCGTGTTACAATATTCGTCTTTTACGTGACGCTCCTAGTGAAGACTTCATTCGATCATAGGTGCGAAGGTTCCGGCAAACAGGTTCAGTAGCAAACAATCCATGGGATCCAGCTTTACGTCAAGAACGAATGAAGACATTGAATTGAACTCGTCGCAAACAGCTTAAACGGCAATCCGTGTTAGTCCGTACGTAAGAGAGCGGCTACTCTGGAGCTCACCATGACCATTGAACACGAAGCATTGAAGAAAGATCTTAAATTTCAGCCTTTTGAAATTCAGATTGTGCATGTAATAATTACAATTTGCGTAAAAAAAATCTACAAGATGATGTTAGAGCTATTTCGTACTGTAAACACTATGTTGTAGAGTGACGAAGACCACTTTTATTTAATAAATAAAGTTGCCGCTATGGTCACCTATAGGACTTTGGAGGTGTCAAGGGACACCCGGATGAAACGAAGTTCTTATCTTAATTTTTTTTTTTATAATCTTCGCAACACCACACTGTTCAATGCGAAATAGAAAGACGAAACGAAAATAACTTACAAAAAGACGATTGTATACCGAAGGCTCGAACCCACAACTACACAATTGTCACCAATACTGTGTACCGTGTAATTTATGCCTCTAGGCCAAATCGACAGGTGACTTCTTCGTTAAATTAGATGTTCATATCTTACGCGCACGCCGCACGGCTTTTGTTTTTGTCAAAAAGTGTCGTTACAACTTTTCGTGAGGTTTTTTTCCTCTAGCCCCCTTTCACAACGCGCGTTATGGAACTTCGTTCCAATACAGTCGAATTGAGAACCTCCTCCTTTTTTGAAGTCTTTTCAAAACAGACAAATTTTAATTATTGCGGCAATTTCCACGGTCGATGATGCGACGATATTTATTGCGATATTGAAGGAACGATTTCGGTATCTTATCAGTTTAGAATCGATATCAATCGTAGGAACTTCACTAATACCTTATCTACTCTACATTAAATACACGTCTGACAAAAAGTCAAAAGAATAAAAGGGACTTCGTAATTGGCATGGGTACTCCATTCCAGCTAGGTATACGTTACGGTTTAATATAATTGGTACAATGTAGTCCTGCATTCAAAGTTCTATTGGTTTTGGTTCTATTGTGTTACATAAAATATTTTCTCGTGTATTATTGTTTAATTTTTGTGAGCCCCACCCAGGTTATGACTCATTTTAAGTTAATGCAATATTGTGCAATGTTTTTTAATAATCATGATAATAGCTATAGGTAGGATGTATGTATTTATTAAGTTTAATTATTAATTAGTAAATAAATAATGTAATAGACAGAACTTTGGTTTGTGAAACATTGACTTACTTACCAACCGTATCACCCATTATTTTTAATTTTCAAAATAGCTACCTAGGTACAAAAAAGCAGGTAGTAAAATCTATCCACAACTAGTTAGATATATAAAATATTTACAGGTTAATAAACTCTGAACAGAAAAAATAGATTAGAAGTTTATTTAACTAATCAAACGGATGTAGTACTGGAACCCGAGTCGTCAAGAACCTGTAGTGTTAATCGATTATAGATAGCTGCACGATACTTTATCGATTGTATGACGAGTATGACTTGATTAGTATCGACAGCTAGGAAGGTGACGATAGTATCGTCAATGTGCAATATTATCGATCCTATCGATGGTATTGAAGTCCAGAAAAGCAAAACCATCGATAGTATCGAAACTATCAATTGTTTTGGATGATTGCCAGTTCGCCAATTTGCAATAGTTTTGTTTGCTTATTGCAGGTATAGTCTAATAGTAAAAACTAGTAAAAAGTCACAAGGTTAAATACGATTACGACCAGCCAATTAAATAAATTGTGTAGCGGGCGTGCGTGTCAGTCTTTTGAGAAAGCATCAGGAGGTTTGCTAATGCGACGGATTGAATAAATACGGGTCTTAATCGCGTGAATAATTTAAGGTAAAATACCTTGTTTACTGCCCGACGTTTCGGCCGTGGTCACGAGTAGACTGTCAACAACAAGGTAAAATACCTTAAATTATTCTCGCGATTAAGGCCCGTAGTACTTATATTTATGTAATTTATAATTTTTTTAAGTAGGTAGTCTCAAAAGTTTTGTTTTTCCCAGGAATTTCGAGACGTTTCTCGTTCGTCTTAATTTGACTTAATTTCTTAGTCAGTTTTGGCTTTTAAATTTACGCTGTGTCTTCACGCAGTGAATTTTAAGACTTCCTCTCGTTCTTACTTTGGCTCGCCCCCTGCTCCTGATCCCCCGCGCCTCTCTGTCTGCGCAGTGGCTTCTAAGTTCACACTGTAGCTTTCAACACTGTGACCCTGGAAACGGTGCCCTTTTGTCGCACACCGACTTCAGAGACAGCGATGCACTCCCAGCTCGCATAATGACTTCTTTGATTTGAAACTTAAAATTGATCTGCGGCTCCCATCTTGCTCTGTTGAGCGAGTTGGGACTTTGAAAATTTGCGCTACTCGCCAGCGTACGCAGTGACTTTTAAGTTCGTGTTGCGCCCTATTTGCGCAGTGACTTTTAAAACTTAGCTGCGGCCACCCACTCTCACAGTGACTTAATATCGCGCTGCTGCATCCAGCTCGTTCGGTTGCTTAGAAGACCGCCGTGCTCATTAAGTCGCTCATTGAATACCACCTCTACGCTATGCCCTTTTTGCTTGTAATGTAACTATTAAGATCGGGCTGCGGTCTACAACACATTCGATGTTGAATAAGTTCGTGTTGCATCTCTTTGCTCGTGGAGTGGCTTTTAAGTTTGACCTGATGCATCAACTTGTGCAATTAATTTAAGCCCTCGGCCACGCGGTGTAAAATAAATCGTGAAAAAAATGTCCCTCGAGAACTTGCCACGGACTCAACGCACACGGTGTGCGAATATTTGTCGTCCGGAAATTTTGTGTTTATGAATATAATGGAGGCAAATATTCTGAGATTACGTTGTTTTGTAGTTTACATAAAGTTTAAGAAAAAGAAAAGACGTTTTAGAACTAACAAAAACTCAAATAGCATGAAAACCATACGATGCAAAAATGTAGCTTAAGCAAGCATATTTTTCACAAATTAAAAACTATCTTTCTACCTATTTTATATGCCAAAAGGTCCATTTAGAAAAAAACATCTGCTGGAGTAACGTTACTCAAGTAGAATCTATTTTTCTTGAATACCTAACTCAAAAACGACTGGATGGATAAATTTAAAAAGTTGCGCACATCTCAACGGTATGTTGCACTGAAGATCTGTATCATTCATATCCTTATAGGAGACAAGATTCTGCTGGGGTAACGCACACTATTTTACATGCTCTTTGGTACGCCCTGCGCCGCGCAGGGAATACTAACATTAACAACAATTATATTCTGAAACTTGTAGGCTACAGATGAGAACATGAGAACCATGAATACACTCCAGTCGCTGTCATTTCACAAGTAAATTTACTTAATTTCAACGTAATATTTGTAGAGAAATGTTTTATTGACAATTGCTGTTTGTTTTATTATTATTTAATTAATTTAAAGATAAATATTTTGATTTCCTTGTTTATTTTTGTATCGCAAAATCTTGACATATGCTCAGTCCCTAATGTCAGATTTTGCCGTCATGGAAGTTGTACATCAATAGTTACAATTTTCTAAAAATATTATCTAATTCATCGAAATTCCAACATTATTTTTAAGACTTCTAATTAGAGACCATATTGTGTATCCTAATGTAAAAAATATGAACTTAATTATCTGTACATTAGTAAATACATCTTTTTGATTTAATATATTGATTAAATGAGATGGGGTACTTGGTCGTAAGTAAACGACCCTGGCGAAATGGATACGAAAATATTTGTTGGTTTAATCCGACACGGTTAGTCAGCGTTGTCTATATATACCCGACACTGGCAGAATTTTGATGAAAAAGCAAGTAAGTTGCCATCAACTAAAAAATAAGAAGAAGAAGACTGCTATGATTATTTGACTTCTCAATTCAATTTGACAACCCTTTATTTGACAACATGTTGACATTTGACAAAATTTTAAGCGATTGTAAACAAACAAACCAAGGAGCATGTAAAAACGACACCATATTTTATTTTAAATAATCTTGAAAATGAATCTTTTAATTCGCCGGCAATTGGTAAAGCGATGGCGCAAACACCGCTCTCGCACTATAACAAGGATGTCCAGGGACTCTTCGGATCCCCTCGCGATGAATGAGGCTTTATTTATACGATATTTTCGTGTCTCAAAACAAATATTTGCTTTTTTGTGCAGCACCATGGAGAATAAAATAACTCTGCCACAGAAGGCTGACCAAATTCCAATGGGGCTGAAGGTATTCACTACATTACTTTTAGTACTTACAAAGTGATTTATTACTGGACCTAGTTTTATGCAATTGGGTAGTTGATTACATTAAAAGTAAATTATTTTATACTAATCAGGCCAGGTAATAGTAGATCTTAAAATACTCTAAAAATAACTGTTCTTTTATATTTTAACATGTTTTTGAATTTAAAAGCATGTAAATGAATTTTAGTATTCATTTTCATGCTTTTAAATTGTAGTGGTTTTAGTAATGATTTGACGATAGGAACTTATGACGTCATAGGTTCTCATTCTATAGAGTTTGTTGTTTTGTCATTTCATAAAAAGAGACTGATTTGACTTGACAGGCAACATCTCTATTGTACCCCAGCTAAATATTATGCACTAGCTGTCCCGCGCAACTTCGTATGCGTAAATTTTCCCCGTTTTTGCAACATTTCACGTCGCTACTCCGCTCCTATTAGTCGTAGCGCGATGTTATATAGCCTATAGCCTCCCTCGATAAATGGGCTATCAAACAAAAAAATATTTTTTCAAATCGGACCAGTAGTTCCTGAGATTAGCGCGTTTAAACAAACAAACAAACTCTTCCGCTTTATAATATTAGTATAGATTAGCCTAGACTCTTATTATAAAAATGTTAAAATAACATATTTGTCCTAATTAATTATAATTTCACATAAAATAACTCAGAAGTCAGAGTTATTTGTTGTTAGACCTGGAATCTGGAAAATTATTCAAAAAGCCTAAATGAGATTAACATGGTCAAAATTAGTGGTTGTACTAAGTAAATAAGATTTTTAATATTTTTTAGATTCTGACAACACTACATTTCCTGGCTGTAGGGAATTACCAGACACCGGGTAGGAATGATTGGGTGGTTCCTCTTAGCCAGCCCAGTGTCAGCCGATGTATAAATGAAGTGGTTGAAACATTAAATGAACTACTTCCTCAGTTTGTGAGATTTCCCAGGAATAAGGCAAAACGAGACAAAATCAAACAAGGGTTAATTTTAGATATATTTTTATAACAAGCTATTTTCCTGTGGCTGTAACTTCACAATATGTACATATAGCATGTCCATCTCCAAACTACCTTTATACTAAAATTTGTCAAAATAGGTTCAGTAGTTTCAAACATTACTTATACATGTATAAGCTAACAATTTATTTTTGTTTATAATACTAGTAGTTTTTATCAGGAGTTGGTAATTACCAGATTTATTAGTTTGCTGGCTTTGATAGGTTTATTATTCTAGGTTTTATTGACTGGCCTGTTGGTCTAGTGGTTAGTGAACCTGACTGCTAAGTCAGAGGTTGTGAGTTCAATCCCCACCCAGAATACAACTTTCTGTGATGAGCATGATGGTTTATTCTGTGTCTAGTTGTTATTTATTTATAATATGTATTTAGAAATATATTAGTTTGTTTATCAGTTTTCTAGTTTCCATAGTACAAGCTCTGCTTAGTTTGGTATCAGGTAGAATAGTGTGAGTTGTCCGAAGATATTATTATTGATCTGGGATAGTTAAATCTATTAAAGTTGATAGACTTATGTCTATCTCAACTGCTTGTCAAAACAAAAATCAAGAAGCAGTTGTCAAATCAATTCTAATATTTATGTAGAACAACAGGTTTGACACTTTCAACAATATTTTTGGTTTGATATACCTTTTAGAAACCGAACATAGATTATCTTAGTAAATGAAAGAGACAATTTTTTTTAATTATTTTATTTACTCCTTTGTTACTCATGATGACTATGTGGTATCCAAGATGCCACCATCAGCTCTTTATCTACCAAAAACGTCCACATCCCTTTTTGCCTTAAAGTGCACTTTAAGCTGTTGTTTTTGCGCCTAATCTTGTTGGCTTTGCATTCAACCAGACTGGGACTGAGACGGCTTCCACACACTGCTGTGTAATGTATTATCTCTTGCGTAGATGGTAGTCTCCACTGCTATTTACCGCCGTGACCATAGACGGTTGAAGGCAGATTAGTCAAATATCTGTTGCAGAACATCTGCGATTCTGTAAGAAAAAAAAAAAAACATTATTTGTAATTTTGCAGGTTTTACGAAAAAGTTCGTATACCAAACGTCATTGGCTGCATAGACGGTACGCTAGTTGCTATTTTAGCCCCGCGACATCACCCCAATGAAGCGTCATTTTTTAGCCCCAAAGGACATCATGCTATAAATGCTGGCATTGTAAGTGTGTTTTTATTAAATTTCTTCAAATAGTGATAGCCTATATTAAGCCTATTGTACAGTGTTACATGTAAATGTAAAATCGACTTCTCACAAGTGTAGTGTTTTGCTTCCTAAGTGAATGAAAAAAAAAGTATATACCGGTGGCGGCTGGTCTTTAGAAGACCATTCAACAATGTATTTATATAGCATAATTACTATTATGTATTAATATTTTTGTTTGTGCATTTTTCTCTTGTTGTGGAGGGCGCTATACCCAAAGGGAGCTCCTTTAGGTATAGCGCCCTCCTCTATCTCTATCCAATTTTCGTTTCCTTAACAATTTGCATCCATTTTTTTGCTTCTACTAGGGTATCAAGCCCATCTCTTTTACTGCTGTCCCACGCTTCTTTTTTCCTTTTGGGCACAGCCATTCTGTTGTTTGTTGGGTTTTGTCCCTATACCTATATACCTATTGTCATTGTATCATGCAATGTGTCCTGCGTCAATACGCTTGCATCAAGTATACGTCTTGAGAGCGCAATAACGACTTTCTAGTTCGGTGCGCAACCGTTTTTGAGATCGATGCCCAAGTTACAAGAATACAAAAATGGTCGTTTTAATCGAAACTTAACTGCAACTGCACTGCTTTAATTACGTGAATTGAGCCGCTGTACAGTTCCACTTTTTGTTTATGACTACTGAAGAGCATCTGTGATTAGAGTTTTCTTGCGGATGTCAGTCTCTTGTTTTTTGTATCTTTCTTAGTTTCAGGATACTCCTTTTCATTGCATGCTGGCATGGTCAGGCTTGGATAAATTCAGGAATTCATTATTATTTTCTTGTAATTGAGGTTATAGTTTCCTTTAGATTTTTTTTGTGCCCAATATTTTTTCCACACTATATTTACTCGCCTGTCTATTTCATTATCATTACTGTTTTCACTATGAAAAGCTTTGGGGATGTGGGTCTTCTTGCCTCAATTTCCAATTGTGAACTCTTCTCCAAGCCTCAGTTGGATGCTGCTTACACTTCTTGAATAGATATTTTTTAAGCTGTTTAGGTTTGTGCTGTTTATATCATTGTTGGCTATATGTGTTAAGCTGTCAAAGGCTTTGGAGTAGTAGTTTAGAGTGATTTGTTGTACTCTTTATACTTTTCGATTATTATCTGTTCTATTGTGTGGATATGGTCAATTGTTCATGTGATTTCTGTGCTCAGAATAATAGATGAAAAGAGTTTGTAAGTTGCCAATGTCAAGCGGGTTTCCTTTCTTGTAGAGCAGTACAATGTGAGATATGAATTGTAGTTACCTGTAGACAAAAATATCTGAACCTATCTAAATATCAAAATTGTTACGCAATAATAATTTACGCCTTCACAATAACAATCAAAATTCCCTGGCAAATCACGTTAAATATGCAGTGCGTGCATGCAACTATTTATTTCTATCTACGAGGGGAGGCCCCAAAAGTTCGTGGAATGAAAGGGTTTTAAATAAAATGAAACAACAAATCTATTTTTCCTTTCAATATAATCACCCTTAAGATGAATACATTTAGATCTATAAATTAATTTTTCTAAACCATTTTAAAAATATTTTTTATCTTTGCCTCAAAATGACCCAAAATAGCCTCCTTTACCTCATTGTCGTCGGAAAATCTCCTTCCTCTTAAGTCTTTTTTTAAATTGGGGATCTTTTTTTGTAGTATCGTTGCGTAGAATTCTCCGGTTATAGTCCTTCCCTATTCCTTGTAATCAATCAGTATTATCCCCTCACAATCCCAAAAAACAGTATTTGAATTTTCTTTGGCGGTGGTTCTTTTTGTGCCATTGCATGGATTCTTGTTTGGACTCATGCTCAAAGTGATGAACCCATGTTTCATCTCCGGTAACAATCCGCTCCAAAACTGTACTGGTTCGTCTCCACACAATTTCAAAAATTGATTTGACGCATCGACGCGTTGCCGTTTCTGATGCGGCGTGAGAATTCTCGGTACCCATTAGATTTGTTTTTGATTTGAGTTGAGATTATGCATAATAGCTAGTAATTATGAATAATAATATCTTGGGACAATTATTATTATTATTTATATTATTATTATTATTATATTATAAATTATGAATAAAAGTCGCGTAGTAAAATGACAAAATAATATTTTTCACTACTTAATAATCATAATAGGTATAGTTCGTAAAATATAGCTTGATACCTATGACTTTAGAGACTACGTTTAAAAGACTGCTACAATAAATTTGTTGTTGGAAAAGTTTTAATTTTTTAAATATTAATAAGACATTTGTATAGAAATCTAGAACACTTTTTTCAAATAGAACTTGTTATCAAGGAGATACTAGTATAAACAAAGGTAATTTAAAATATTTAATATATTTTATTATTTATATTTTTTTGTTAGCTTACTTCGTAAACTCTTTTCGCAGCCTGGTAGGGATGTGTAATCGACTGGCCAGCGAATATCGATAAAATAAATGTATAACAATTTCATTAATATAAATTGTATAAATGATTATATCTAATCGTTTTTTCACAACGAATTCGTATTTTTTTAGTCTTGCAATACCTACTGCTTTCGCATGCAGCGATCAAGCGGGCGCCATCTTTTTTGAGTCAGTACGAGTGCCCACGCCTTGTATACGCTACCGCTACGTGATTAATATTGTTTTGTCGTTATTACTGTTGCTTTGTTAAGTTTTGTTGTTATTTATAGTTATTTGTTTTTTTTTGCACCACAATGCCGAAAAGAACAAAAAAAACTGTTTTGAATAGCGAAAGTCGCGAGTTTGTGATTCGTTTGCGTGAGTATTTTGAGCGCGAGAATCAAAATGGCGGACCGCTACTACCGTTGGAGCAAGTGTGCAATAGAGTTGCTGACGCTCTTGGTATCGGACGAGCTACAGTGTCTCGAATTAGCAAAGAAAAGTATGGAGGATCGTCAAAGGAGATGGTGGCCGAAGATGAGGGAGGAAAAATATTATCGACTCCTAATAAAAAAAGGAAGAGAGTTTCGCCAGTCACCGAAATTGACGACTTTGATGCTGCCGCAATTCGAAATCATATATATGCGTATTACGCACGTGGTGAATTTCCCACGTTAAAAAAAGTATCCGTTTCGCTTAAAGACGCGGATTTATTTAAAGGAAGTCCACCATCGTTGTCCAAAATATTGAAAAAAATCGGCTTTGCTTATAAGAAAAGCGATAAAAGAAAAATTTTAATGGAGCGAACAGACATTGCTTTGACCCGAATTGACTTTTTGCGCAAAGTCAAAAATATAACAGATTGGAATAAAGTGGTTTTTCTTGATGAAACATGGCTCAACGCAAACCACACTGTTTCAAGATCGTGGACAGACGATAAAGCGGAGTCTACCACCAAGGTGCCCGAAGGCAAAGGACAAAGATTAATAATTACTCATGCGGGGACATCGTCTGGTTTTGTGCCCAATTGTTTACTGGCGTTTAAATCAGTAAAAACAACAGAGTACCATGAAGAAATGGATTTTACAAAATTTAAGGAGTGGTTTCTAACTCTTCTAAATAATTTGAGTGAACCACATTTTATTCTGATGGACAACGCTCCGTATCATTCAGTACAAAAAGATAAGGCGCCTACGACAAGCAATCGTAAAATTGAAATTATTACTTGGCTGCAAAACAAAGGAGTAAAAGCCGACAACAGCATGCTCAAGAAAGAATTGCTAAGATTAGTAAGCATTCATAAGCCCCCCACTCCAAGATATATTATAGACGAAATTGCAAAGGAAATGGGCCACACCGTCATCCGTTTACCACCATATCATTGCCATTACAATGCAATAGAACTAATCTGGGCTCAAGTCAAAGGTTCGTATAATCTAAAAAAACATATATAAAAAGCTTACAAAGAATGTAGTAGGTTTTTTGTTTGATCGAATACCTTTTTTTTCTAGGTTACGCTGCCAGACATAATGTAGCACCGCCTTTCACAGCGAACAAAATGTTGACATTACTACATGAAGCTTGTGTACATGTAAATGCTGATGATTGGAAAAAGGTAGTTGAGAAGACAAAAAATGTGATTCAAAAAGATTGGGAGCGCGATATTCAATTTGACAACATATGCGATCAAGAATTAATTATTAATCTACAGGACTGCTCCAGTGATGAATCAGAATTCGACTTGGAAGTTGATCTCGGCTGTACACCATTTGACAATTAAACTTTTAAATACCTTCAAATTCATCTTTCATTTCCTTTTTTCTTTCTTTCAATATCGTTAAAATGTATTTTTTTTAATAAACTCATTCCATATAAATATCGATAAAATACGAAAGACGTCCCATACCTATTACATGTCATTCTGACAAACGTCACAGGTATCAAGCTATATTTTACGAACTATAGTTTATCTTAGTTAATGCACAGATAATATAATACTATACTAGGTTAAAGTATCGATGAACTGTCAAGTTTGTATGGGTCAAACTTTATCGCCCAGATCTTAAGAATAGCATCTTCTCCGGCGCTGCGGGAAGTGCAGCTTCTTCGCCCTTGCGCAATAAAGCGCTGGCTCCATGGGAGTCGTATCGGCTGAGGTTGGAGGACGAAGGCGATTCTTATGACTAAAATATTGTATTTTTTATTATTCCAGATATGTGATAGCAATTCAAAAATAATTGGAATTAATGCAAGATTTGGTGGGGCAGCAGACGACATTGATGTGTGGCAGAATTGGCCTATTAGTCAGCACCTCCATGAATTACATAACAGTGGAGAGACAAATTGGTTACTAGGGGACTCTGAGTACCCTCAGCAGCCGTGGCTAATGACTCCAGCACCACATGCAGCCGAGGGTACTCCAGAATCTTACTATTCATATATCCACGAACATGCTCATGCATGTATAGAACAATGCATAGGTGTTTTAAAATCTCGTTGGCGTTGTCTTCAGCTTCACCGGGGTCTGCATTACAAGCCAGAGAAATGTGCAAAGATAATCAATGCTTGTGCAGTATTGCACAACTTATGTCTTCATATTGATATAGACATAAATTTGAATGAAGAGCAGAATGATAATGAGAGAGAAGAGTTTGAACTAGAAGATTTTGATAACAGTTAATTGATATATTGTGGCAGAATAGAAGCATTTAATTTTATTTATATCACTAAATAAATTATAAATTACTTGCACCAAGCACACAGAATACAAAAGGTTAGTTTCATGCAGCCCGCGCTCAAGCATGCCACATTCTGGCTGCCGATTTAGTTAGTCGAATTGCGGAGGTCGGGAGTCGATCACACCGCTATACTCCTTTGCCTTTCATAAAATTGTTAAAATTTTGGTTTTAATCCGAAGACAACGCGCGAAGTTAATGTACTAAGTAATACACAATACAATAAAAAAAAATTAAGTTACTATTTTTTTTTATTGATTTTCGTAGAGTATTATGTGTGATCCCCCTCTCGCGGAGATTCGACTGCCTAAATCGGCATCCAGTATAGACATGGCTCACGGATACGAAATCTAGGGACTCGAAAGAAACTCAGAATCTAGAACTCTGGTTCGAGGTGTTCCTAGATTCTGAGTTAGTTTGTTTGGTAGTCGCATAATGTCTCTTTAGCAGAATGTTCTTGGTCGGAAAATGTCTCTCTGTAACTTAAAATAAAATATAACATTTTAAATAAAAATCATTGAATTTCAAAAAGTTAACATTAGTATTATTATTGTTGATCAAATTTAAAAAACAAATAACCAGATGTTGTTGTTGAATGTTTTTTTTTTCGATTTTCCTTGTAACTTTAATGAATTATCTTTAGTGTAGTAAAAAATATTCTAAGTTAATAAGAGATAATTTGCAAAAGTAACATTTTGCGAAAGAGACATTCTGCGAAAGAGACACTATGGGACTAAGCCATTTGTGTGCACTGCTTGAGCGAAGATCTATTAAGATCTTATGAAGGTTATCTTCTGTTTTTTTGGTATTTTCTGATATTTGTGACTCTCTCTTTATGTAAATAAAATATTTTTAATTTATCTTTGTATTATCTTTACCTGTGTAAGGCAGCTGCTTTTCTTTCCTCAGTGACTTCCAAAGCCGCATAATGGGCTTTTTTAGCACTCAATTTCTCTTCTTCTATTCTTAATATGCGTTCATCAAAGTTTTCTGAAAAACATAAAAATCTTTAAAACCTTTCATTTTTACATGCTAATAGTATGTAAATATGAAAGGTTTCTTCAAATTAAATGACATTTACCAAGTCTTTTAGTGATTCTTTTTCGCTTTTTTGGTTGGGAAGTAACTGAGGCCATTGGAGCTGGACGGTCTGGTCGTAATGAAACTGGTTTTAGAGTAGCAGGAGGGGATGATGGAACCTGTTCTGGTGTGGACAATACAGATGTATCATCCACATCTTTGTCTGGGACAAGTCTGGCCTCCATGGAAGATTCTGATGCCGGCTAAAAAAATAGAATGTTAATATGTATCCTTCCATACTACTTATCAGGTAAATCCTACTATTCTAGGGAAGAGCATTCTGATTTCATTTGGATATATGGAAATACATCCAAATGAAATCAAAATGCTTCAATGCATGTGTTTCTGGCTGCCAGCTAACAGAGGATCTTGGATGTTGTTAATTCATGCAAAAACTACAGACTAGAATTTGATGAAACTACAATAATCTATACTAATATTAGAAAGCTGAAGAGTTCAGGAACTACTGGTTTGAAATTGAAAAATTATTTTACTTTGAAAAGCCCATTTATTGAGGAAGGCTATAGGCTATCTAACATCAGACTTGGTGACCAATAGGAATGGAGCATCAATAACAAATGTTGCAAAAACGGGAAAAATTTACACAGACAAAGTTGCGCAGCTCGGCTAGTGTAGCAATATAGCTTAGGTGAAAATAAATAATAATAGTAGTGTGAGTGGAGCAGAGAGGACTGTGAATTGACTAATGACAGTGCCTAAAATAATACTGGGTAGGATCTCAAGCACTGTGATTGGTCAATTGAGGGTCCACTCCACATTAGTAAAAATGTATTTTATATGGAATTCATGAGAGAATGATGATAGATTGGCATGCGATTCTTTAAGCAATAAGTCCACCTTTATACAACATTACATATTAACCTTTTGACCACCAGGGACATGTGTGAAAGTCAAATGAAAACATGCTGACGAGGCCACAGATGGTATGACATGTCAAACATAGTACATTTTTACATAATGTGGCATGGGAAACATGGATTTTCGTTGTAATGTTGTGATGTAGAGGTCAAAAGGTTAAGTATAGTTTATATACACAATGTGAAGATCAAATCATACCTCAGTAATTGGTACATCTTCCATCCCACTAATGGTCATAGGTTCCAACTTAACCCAGACTTGCTCCTCAATTGTATTTGTTGTTTGTATAATTTGTGCTACATTTGAAGTGCCATTGCCTGTGTCAGGTGCTGGCAGTTGGCAGGCTGGTGGTGGTAACTCCTGGCTTTGCATTCCCCTTTTCTTGTAACTGTTACGTAGGTCACGCCATGTCTGAAATAATGTATAGTTATTTATTTTTGCCTAACAAGCATTGGTATAATGTTTTTTTCTATTCTACTATTAATATGACTGATTGCAGTCAGAAGGCAGTAAAAGTGTTGAGTTGAAAGAGGGCTTTGCCCAGTAGCGACTATAATAGTGATGTGTCTGTGATACTGGTACAAGATACCTACTCATATGATTAGAATTTCTAAAGCAACACATTAATTCTATCATTCTATCAATTGCATCTTAGTTACAAGGGCTTATATTAGATAGGTACATACTTCTAGGATACATAGATTTAATGACTCTATTTCAACGTAATTAATAATAAAATATTACTTAGGCATTTACCTGTTTCCACTTCATAATACTTTTAGGTGGACCACCCAAACCATGTAACTGTTCAGAGAGTTCTTCCCAGAGTTTTTCCATTTTCACTCTCCCTTGAAGCCCTGTGCCACAATGTCCCGACGCCATCCCTGGGTGATCGCGCATGAAATCCATCAAGAAAGTAAGCTGACGCGGAGTGGCCTTGTTTCTTGCAGTCATTTTTATTTATTCTGTCCTAAATTTTAATTGATGACAATATCGTTTGGTTAGTTATTTGGTCATTTATTTCTTCGTTTATAACTGTTATATGATAACAATTATGTTCTTAGAACATTATTTACGATTTATACGATTACTTTCACAGTATAAACAAAGAATTATTTAGAATCACCGACTTTTGTGAATAAACACGCGTAAGGTAAGTACTTTCTTTTGCAATAAGTAAATAAGTATATTACAGTTCTATCTAATTATTTAGGCACTTACCTATTTCTTGACAATTTATTTTTAGTTTAAATATAATGTTGATGTTGATCTGTAGATCAATGTCAAATTGTCAAACGCACAAGCACAACTTGCGCTTTTGACATTTGGTAGTGACCATAGAATATACAGATTTAACTGGTAGTAGTGACTTTGGTGGCTTGCACAGATGATGGTAGGTACCTATCTAATCTCTTACGGCCGTTACACACAGAATACAAGGTTGTAGGAATCGGTACAAAATAGGTAGGAAGATAGCTATTAATTGTGTGCATTATTACGCTACCTATCTTTATCTAAAAGCTAAATTTGTGCATCGTATAGTTTCCATGTTATTTAAGTTTTTGCTGGAAACTGCAAACTACTTAGTGAAATAATTGTTTTAACATGAATAGGTGGTAATTTGTGGTCTTTACAGGACTTGTTTCTTTTCTTTAAAGTTACACCGTTTACTAGATAAGACACACATTTTTATAAAGAAGCTTCTACTTTCCGAATGAGAAGACCTAGAAACCCAATGATGTGATGCGTTATTATTTTTTTATACCCCTCATTTAGTCTACAATCCCACTAAATATTAAACATTTACTTCAACCCATTTATGATTTATATCGAATATTCTGATTCAACCGACTCAGTTAATTTGAACTCCTTATAGACTGAGATACGGCTGCAGATTCGCATCGTTCATCGAGTATTGTAATAAAATCATGTTTTTATATACAATCATAATAAGGGCAATACGTTTTGGCCAGTCTGCCTTTCAGATTTTGCCCGCAAGTATTTTTAATTAAATTAATATTAATCGACTTACTGGGAGAAAAAAATCTCACTTGTTATTGCAATGAAATACACTCTACTTTATAGAACAAGACGTAGAGAACTTGAAAAGCGATGAGTGCCTTTGCGCACTTGCCCGCAACCCCTCGCAGCCAGGTTTAAGCAGGTAATATTTTGTTACGTTATTACGTTCATGGCGTATTGTCATCATTTATATATCAAATTAAAGCTATTGATTTCCTGTACATGATAAACTACCTCTGCCTATGCAAAAGTGCCCGCAGTCGGAGTTGCCAGCGTTTAAAGTTTGTTTAGAGTGAGAAAGACTTATCGCTCTACATCATTCGTTAGACGAGGATGGCAATAGCCTGCTCTGCTGTCGCAACAAAGAATGCAGTAACTGACAAAAACCATTATTTTAGTTATGTTCTTGAAATGGCAACGTAAGCCTACACTATGCAATAATAACAAAAAAAAATTAAAAGTAAATTGGAAACTAAAATGTTATTAACATAAAATGTAGTAGTTAGACTAAATTATTTACATTCACCAAGATGAATTGTAATTGTCGTCACTATAATAAACTAGCGGCTTGCTTCGGCTTCGCACGGACTTTCTCCAATCCATAAAATAACTCCACTTGGCATTCAATGTAAACGTCGAACGTAAGGTACCCCATCCGCCGGTGACCATATTCAAGTAAGTCAATACAATAGTCTCTAAGCAATAGTCTCTATTTGCTGATAAGCTGCAGTCAGGAATTTCGATAAGTATATCTTAAAATAGTTTTATCATTAAATTTAAAAGATTGTCAGAGACAAATGTAAAGTAGACTGGTTGAGAGTGTAATAGTAGTATTAGGTACTGATAATAGTGGGCCTGTCTGGGGCGGAGTGTCTGTCTAATGGGTGGCGGAACGTTTAGTGATATGTACTGTAAATGTGAGGGATTAGATAATAAACCACGATTCGATTTTTCGTGCCTAAATACTTGTCAATACTTCATCAAAACATAAATGGGATAATAAGTAAGTCAGATATGTTGTGTGTTAATCTAAATGAAATGAATAAGAATTTTGACGTAGTGTGCATTACAGAATATAATATGCTTCCAGGGGACGAACCATATTTATGTATACCTAATTTGAGCTTAGCGGCTTCCTTTATGAGGCAGTCTCGACATGGCGGATCATGTATTAAATACAAAACTGTGCATGAAATGGACAATCTATCAATAGCAAACAAATGTGAATTGTCTATAATTGAATTTATTAGTTTTGGTATTTATATTGCCTGTATATATAGGCCTCCTAAATTTGACTCATTATCTTTTAAATGTTTTTATGAAAAAATGCATACTCTCTTGTCTTATGTTTGTAAGAACAAAAACCAGAAAGTTATACTCTGTGGTGACTACAACATAGATTTACTAAAAAAGAATGGACTTTTGTTATGGAATTGCAAAATATTATTTGGTCATTCAATTTAAAAGCAGAATTCCAACAAGCTAATCGATATGCCAGTAATACTTGCATTGACAATATTCAACACAACTTGCGGGGGTGCAAAAGTGAATTGGTAGAATTCAGTATATCGAATCATTCTGCGCAAATTATACAATGCCCTATTAGTGCTAGCATGGTATTAGAACATTGGTTTATACTTAAAAGGGATTTTTCCTCAGAATACAGATATAAATTTAAAAATAATATAATTCCATTGAGTTTTTCCCAAGTATATGAACAGACTGAAGCAAATGAGGCATTTAACTGCTTCATAAACTGCTTCATATATGATCTATGTTTTCCAATTCATAGAATTAAAATTGTTTTCTACAACTAAAACTAAATGGTTTTCTAAAGGAAAAAAACTAGGTAGTAAAAAGAAAAGAGAATTACTTTGGAAACGCTTATAGAATAAAGAAAATAATTAGATTAACTCAAAGGTCACAAAATGATCACTATATCAAAATAAATGAAAATAAATTAAAAGCAACATGGAGAATTATTAATGGCGCTGAAAATAAAAATACTAATTTAAACTTTACCGAGATAAAATATAATGGTGAAATGATAAAAAAATCCAAATTAAATGCATAGTGGATAATGGAAGTAACTCTAAACTTAGTAATAATTCACCTGGACATAATATATGCAAATATTTTTTTATGCATCCGATGTCATCTATTGACATTTTTAATATAATCATGGAACTAAAGAATACAAAAAGCGCTGGCATCGATGGGATAATAATAGCTATAGTCAAAGACGTAAGTAGTTCTATAACACCTGTTTTATCTTGTTTAATTAATTTGAGCCTTGAACAAGGTTTATTTCCTCATGAATTGAAAAAAACAAATCATAGGTCGGTAGCAATAGTACCAATATTTGCAAACATATACGAAAAAGTGATTTATAACTGCCCCAATACTTTCTTAGAAAAGGAATCTATATTGATCCCCCAGCAATATGGATTTAGGAAGAATAAAAATATAAACATGGCTACTTATGATTTTTTACGATCCGTGATCCATAATATGGATAGGGGACAGCCAGTAGTTGGTCTATTTATGGACAGGATAAAAGCTTTTGATCACGTAAGACACGACATTTTATTATATAAACTTTACTCCTATGGAATAAGGGGCAATGCTCATAAACTAATATCGTCTTATTTAACTGACAGAGAGCAGGTCACGCAAATAACACGACTATGTACAAGAACAAAAATTGAAAAAGTGTATCAATCTGATGTAAGAAAAGTCAAATGTAGAGTGCCCCAGGACAGTGTGTTAGGCCCACAGCTCTTTATTATATATTTTAATGACTTACCAATAAATATTAAACATAAAATGACATTACTTGCAGATGATTGCACAGTATTATTCTCTGACTTGACATTGACATTACTATAATCTACTATTAATAACTCATTGATATCTATTATCCATTGGCTAAAATTAAATAATTTAAAAAAAAATTAGAGAAGACGAAAATTATTAATTTCAAACAAAGACCAGAAATTAATGACAATTATATAGCGTTCAATATGAATTATCAGGGGGTAAGAATCTAAGAGTGCTTATATACTAAATTTCTAGGGCTACATTTGGATCAATAAATGAACTGGAAATTACTGAGCATATTTGCAAAAAGATCAGCCCGTTTGCGTATGGATTGTACAGACTGAAATTTATTACTAGTAGAGACGCGCTACCCTGGATATCTCTTAGCAGAAACGCTGCATAAGAACAATGTTCGGTTTGAAGTCAAGAGAATCATGCAGGCCTTATGATATTCAATATTCTATGCTAACGTTACCTTGCAAATTCATTTATGAAAGCGCAATGTTTGTAAAGCAGAATATAACCCTATTTAATAAGAGGGAACGTCAACGACACCTAAGTATGGTACTAAGCAAAACCGCGTTGATGTATAGTAGTATCAGTTATTTTTTTTTTCTATTTTGTTTGTTTTTATAGACTAATAACATTTGCATGCCATAAAATAGTAAATGTGCTGTATTAATGAAATAATGTAACATCTCTTGTAACCACATTTTAGCAAATAAACGATTTGATTTGATTTGATTAGTAGCATATTTAGTAAAGCACCGCTGATTTATAACAAACTACCGACATATATCAAAGACATAGACAATAAGGTAAAATTTTAAAATGAGCTCATTATGTACTCTTAATAAAGTGCTACTACACGTTGAAAGAATATTTTCATGATAATATTGTCATGTCAGTACTGAGCATGGTCGCGTGGGTATCAAAGTTTAGAAGTCTAATAAAGACGTCTAATTCGTGGTTTCTTATCTAATCCCTCACATTTACAGTACATATCACTAAACGTTCCGCCACCCATTAGACAGACACTCCGCCCCAGACAGCGCCCACTATTATCAAGTACCTAATACTACTATTACATTCTCAACCAGTCTACTTTACCTTTGTCTCTGAAAATCTTATAAATTTAATGATAAAACTATTATATGATATACTTACCGAGATTCCTGACTGCAGCTTATCAGCAAACAGAGACTATTGCTTAGAGACTATTATATTGACTTACTTGAATATGGCCGCCGGCGGATGGGGTACCTTTCGTTCGACGTTTACATTTTGAAAAGCCAAGTGTGAGTCGAATGGTCCGGACTGTGGAGCTATTTTATGGACTGGAGAAAGTCCGTGCGAAGCCGAAGCGAGCCGCTAGTTTATTATAGTTACGACAATTGCAATTCATCTTGGTGAATGTAAATAATTTGGTCTAACTACTACATTTTATGTTAATAACATTTTAGTTTCCAATTTGTTATTCATTTTTTTTTGTTATTATTGCATAGTGTAGGCTTACGTTGCCATTTCAAGAACATAACTAAAATAATGGTTTTTGTCAGTTACTGCATTCTTTGTTGCGACAGCAGAGCAGGCTATTGCCATCCTCGTCTAACGAATGATGTAGAGCGATAAGTCTTTCTCACTCTAAACAAACTTTAAACGCTGGCAACTCCGACTGCGGGCACTTTTGCATAGGCAGAGGTAGTTTATCATGTACAGGAAATCAATAGCTTTAATTTGATATATAAATGATGACAATACGCCATGAACGTAATAACGTAACAAAATATTACCTGCTTAAACCTGGCTGCGAGGGGTTGCGGGCAAGTGCGCAAAGGCACCCATCGCTTTTCAAGTTCTCTACGTCTTGTTCTATAAAGTAGAGTGTATTTCATTGCAATAACAAGTGAGATTTTTTTCTCCCAGTAAGTCGATTAATATTAATTTAATTAAAAATACTTGCGGGCAAAATCTGAAAGGCAGACTGGCCAAAACGTATTGCCCTTATTATGATTGTATATAAAAACATGATTTTATTACAATACACGATGAACGATGCGAATCTGCAGCCGTATCTCAGTCTATTAATAACGATTTGACGGTTAAATAAATAGTATTACCATTACCTACTTTTTAGTGAATTTTATCATAAATATGTATGAAAAATTTCAGTTGAAAATATTCTACCATTTACTTATTAAGCGAACTAGCGAAATTTCTCTAAAAAAATGGCCAATATAAATTTCTCCTGATGATAATTTATGCTTCAATTTATCCGATCGTCAGAATCAAGTGCTGTTTTTGTTATTATTTGTTGCTTCGAAAGGTTGTTTTAAGATTCTTGAAACAAGACATGCAAGATTTCTAAGACATTTATTTCAGCATAATATGCTGAAATAAACCAAATTTCTATAAATATTAAGTAAACATTTAATGATTCCAACCTTCTGCTGAATTATTTGTTCGATGTAGACAGCCTAAAAAACGGTCTTTTCATCCAAACTATCTTTGTAAATTTATTTTGCATGTACGTCTTGTTTCATTTTTCTTACAACATAACTCCATGCTTTCAAAATGTTGACTGTGTGGAGCAAAGCAAGATTACTAGTCAAATACCTAAATGATTCACGCTAGTACCACCGGTGGAACAGTTCGGTGGTAGGTACTATTGGGTACAAACAGTCTCACTAGTACCACTAATATTAAATAATGGTGGTATTATAAAGAACAAGATTTCAAGTTAGTGCCACCGGTGTTTCAGTTCGATGGAATGACGGTGGGAACAAAGATAATTTTAACTATGCCGAAATCGGAAATCCTGATTTGATCACATTCATTCTTTGGACTGTTAAAATCTTACATGTCAGAAAAAATATACCAGGTAAAAGATGGAGAGTACACAACCAAGTTCTACGATATAAAGGCGGGGGCTTCCCAGGGATCGGTATTGGGACCAGTCTTATACACTATGTAGAGCAGTGATATTGCCCGAAACACCCAATGCATTATCTGCAATTCTCGCAAATAGTAAAGACCGTAACCAGGCCTCGCTAAACCTTCAATACTGACAAAATAAAATTGAAGAATGGCTCAAAAAATGGCGAATTAAAGTTAGGACGTACGGAAACCAGCTATGGGGAATAATGGAGCTATGCTAATGCTGCAGTTCCACCATTGCCATGTACCAACGAGCCCCAAAATAGCATTCTAAGAAACCCGTGTAAAGCCCCATGGTTTTTATGCCGAACTTCATGAAGAACTTAACTTCAAAACAGTTAGTGAGGACATTAAGCAGCACTCCGTTAGTTACAAATAGAGTCTAGAAACTCACCCGAACCCAAAGAGGCTTAAACGCAACCACATAATCGAACTAGATTTTGAATGTTTATTGACGGCTCCTTCCAAAGACTCTTGACGCCAATCGCCAACACACCTGCTTTAAAGACTGATTGCAGTTGCAAAGGGAAAAAAACAATCTTCTTACTACAATCTGTCCCTGGTTACGTATGCAGCCAGCAAACTATTTATTTTGAAGGACTCATACGACATGTTAGAACGACTTACACGCAATCAATCGTGCAAACAAGACATTTATCCGTTTGACCAAAACTTTGCCACGCGGGCAACACCCCCTTGCGCCCTCTACTCTAGTAGGTTTCAATGTTCTGTGGTCTGTCCCATCAATGGAAATAGTGGGATACACCAGAGTTGATAGCAAATGGTCATGAACACTTTTCGATTGGCAAGCTATCATCGTCGTGTTTATATATCCATAAAACTTATGTCTCATCTGGATATCTCATGGGTGAAAGCCGTTCTTCCACGTTTTTGTAGGTTTTTTAGACATTTTTAACGGAATCTACATATTTTTTAAAAAGCCAATTGTTGTGTGGTTGAGGTTGTGAAAATGGCAGCAAACTGAGCTGTCATCATTTTCACAACTCCGCGTTTATTGTGTGATAATAGCTACATGAAATACGTGAAAAATCTGTAAGACCGAGTCTATTTTTGCAGTTAAAGAGTACCTACAATAAATACCACACTGGCAGAAGTTGGTTGGAAAATTGGCCAGATTCTGGAATGACCATATGGATGATAGAAAAATACACAATTTTTACTAATTTGGTAAATACTTTAATAATAATTTAACAAAAATATTCCTTATTCATGCTATTACTTATGTATATGACATAACATTACAACATCTGGTAAATTAATAATTATTATGCAGTGCATTAAAACAATAACTGTCGTAAACAAGCACAGCGTGACGTTTTCAATGTACTTGAATATGCACCATTTAGTTGCTCATTTAGTGTGAAGAAAGCAGGTCTTCTAAATTACGCTTATGCTATGCACAAATCCTGAGATTCAATAGATAGATAGCGGTTTATTTAAGGCATCAGGACTTCGTAGTCGGGGAAGCCGAGCTCTTGTCCAGCGAAGGGAATGTAGCAGACGCCGTGAGACTGTTGGACCTTGCCGACGGTCAGACTGCCTTCGTGGTTAACGCGCCCAACGTACAGTGGCTCACCGTCTTCGGACTCACCGCCGGGGAAGGCGCCTGGTGGAACGTTGGCACCGTTTGTGCGAACCCAGTTGTTGGGACCGCCGACTAGAACCTAAAAAAGATTTTTGTTTTGTTAATTAGAAACTTTTTCGTTCGAGGAGAAACCTCTACTTGTGTTCTAACTTAGATATGTAATGGTAGAGAGTGATTAGAATTATTTGATATTGTGCACGCAGTAACATTTTGGACTTTAGCATCGCCCCTCTCGTTATCATTACGCATACTTTAGAAGCAATATCCACAAATTATATGACACCTTTAAACAAGAGAAACTAGAATAGGTAACATAATTTACCTGATATTGGGGTTTTCCGTGTTCCTGACCTCCCCATGCGACGAACGTGACTCCATGAGAAGCTACTAGTTTGCCAGGGATCGTGGCGCCTTCGTGCTGGGCTCTGGCGACGTATATGGGTTCACCGTTGCAGTCTTGTCCACCGACAACAGCGCCGGGAGGTATACTGCCACCTGCAGCATCTACCCAATTGCCACGACCACCCATTGGGGGAGCACCGGGGAACCCGCCAGGGGCAGCTCCAGGGTAGCCAGCAGGCGCGGCGCCGGGGAACCCACCAGCTCCAGGGTAGCCGGGCGGAGCGGCGTATAGAGGTGCAGCAACCGGAGCGGATGGAGGTACTGAAAATGTTCAAATTAATTGTGAAAAAATACTCCTAAGTCCCAAATATTAAAGAAATATTTATGGATTAAATAAGCGTATGGACTTAATACTTTGCTGGTTTCCTTGGTTAATGTCCGGTTTTTGATGTAAATAGTTTAGATTTGAAAAGTTTAACCAATGATGGCCGTGATGATGCTTCGTGCAGAGGTCTTCAGACCTCTGCATGAAGCTTAACGTGCATCTATTTTACGGTTCAGAAACTGGACATTTGTATACCTAATCGCATGGCAAACAGCGATATAGCGATTTGTAAACATATTTTTACGTGACTGTAAATTAACAGGGTGCTAGTTTAGGTGTGAGGTTTATAGGTGTACCTATTAGTGAAGTAAAAAATTAGTCATTGATTGAAATGAAAATGCTAATTACAATTAAGTAAGTACCTACTTTCACCAAACTATATCCCGATTAATGTTTCATCGTAGGTATAATTAATAAAACGTGCAAACGGCATAAACCAATACATATTTAGTCATGCGAGGAAATCATAAAAAATGCTTGCAGCAGAAACGAAATAAAGAAGAATATGCGTGTTGCAAATAAAAACAGCGAAATAAAAAATCGTAGTCACAAAATGTACCCAACGTCACATACCAACAATAACTTCAAAACATCCAAATGCAGCTTGTCAAGTCCTATCACAAAATCAACTATCAAACCATGTTATACTCGCAAGTTCCTTTACTAAACAACATTTATTGTTAGTCCAATACAGTATGGATTACAATGCTATAAATTAGTAATTTTGATAATCTACCAATCGTTACACACCGAAATTAATTTTGAATTTAGCCATTAACATTTAAAAGCAATTTTCATGAAATTTCTCTATGTTGAAAACTCAACGTGACTGTTTGCCGGGGTCATTGAAATGCTCGATGCGCCACTGGCCACGCGCGCCCCAAGCAGTGCGGATGCCGAAGTGCGTCACATTGAACGGTGCAGCGTCCAGCCATTCCATGATCACCGCGCCTGTGCTCCCGTCGCGTACCAAGAGTCTGCCGCATCTCCATTGTATTTGAAAACGCTTAAACTCGTTAGGATTCATTAGTCCTGGAGTCGGTACCGATGCCTAAAGGTCAACAGATAGGTAGTTTTAACATCGGATCTAATGAACAATAATAACTTCGAACACGACATTTAATACTACCTTTTCTGGTTTCTGTTTGCAGTATCGAATAACAGACTGGGTGTTCTCCCAACCGCCGAGTATTATCTCGTATATTGGGTCCTTCTCGACGGGGCCTTGAGTCAGACATACGTGACAGTTGTGCGGACCGCGGAAATCGAATTTCAACATGCCCTCAGCAACGGGTCCAAATTTATACTCTAAGCTGTCCGGAGTATTGAATTCAGCTCCATCTGCGTCGATAATTATTTGTGTAATTTTGTATTTGTTGGGTACATTTTATGAAATAACTAACTTTGCTGTAATTAAATGACATACCTTCGATCTTCCAAGTGCCGGTGGCGCCCCAGCCGGTACACACGCCAACGAATGCGATGGGGAAAGGTTCAGGGTCAACCCAAGAGATGAAGGGGATCACTTCACCCTCGCGACCTGCAGAGATGACGCCGCCGTCCCAACGGACCCAGAAGCCACGGAATTCACCACCGTTCAGGATTTGAGGTGTATCGAGTTCTACTTTGTCAGGCTTGGTTCTGTTTCTCCTGATTACGCTCTTAGTGTTGCCCCAACCTCCAATGAAGATCTTTGAAATTAATAAATTATAGACACAATTAATCAAGGATGTAGGACATCAGAATTAAAGTTATAAAACAAAGCGCGGGGACTTGGTACGAAGACATTGGCAGAGGCTTTTATTCTTGTATCTTTGTATCTATTGGAGACTTGGTATTTACCTCGACTATAGGGTCAGCTTCCTGAGGTCCCATAGTAAGAGCGATGTGTGCATCATTGGACGTCCTCACTTTGAACTGCACGGAGCCAGTCGAAACCGGATAGAATTGATATTGTAGTTTGTCCTCGGTGTTCACGTCTGAAACACGATTTTAAATTAACTATATATCATCCACTTCATAGCACAACAGCTCTATTTATACTTTTCCTAAAATTAGACATTCCTCAGCATGAGGTCATTGACTTATCAAACGTTTAGAATTCTGTGAACATTTAGTGCTTTCATCGATTCCTATTAAGTCTAAAGATATGGTCGTTGCCTTGCCATCCGAGGCGTGTCTTTAACAGAGTTCTAAATATAGGCTGGGGATATTGGTATGCGAGCAAGGAGGTGTCTCGCTAGCCGGCTGACATTCCTGCACTCATGAGTTCCTAGTATGATTCTGTTCCGTCATCACGCAATGAAACTGTTACATTGCTCGTTTTATATACCTAGATTTGTTATGAATACTAAATAATGGCGCCTGCTTAATAGGTCTAGCCTTGTTTTCGCTATGAAAGTAATCTGACTCGATGATGTCATCCGATCAATTCGTTGTTGTTGCAACCTACGTATATCTGCCAGCCGTCTGCTACAGCGTACCTATTCATATTTACTCTGTTTTTGCACAGAATAAGTAATAGTAGTATAAGGAAGTTAATGGAAAATTTAGGACACCAATATAGCCTGTATAAAATAACCGAGTTTATTATTAGATAGGTATGTTATTGAGCAAATTTAATTTAGGTAGTTATCTATGCTATTCAGAAAAGTAGGTAGGTAGGTATATCTATCTTGGATATAATATCACAGTTTTACAAATATAGTCAATATGGTGATATGTACCTATTCATAATACTATTGTTTACGATTTAATTAACACATTATATGTTAGACACATAACAATCAATTAGTACCTATGTTAGTAAGGTATGATTGTGAATCGGAGACATACCTACTGGCGATAATTGATTTTATAGCTTCCAATTGTTATCATTACTGTGAACAAAATGTGCGAAGTTGTGTCGTGCCAAACGCCAATGCAGTTGTTATTATCAATTTAAATACCAAATGTGTGTGGTAGGTACATTGTAGAACCGGTCAAACTAGTAGGTAAGTAGCCTAGGTATTAACTCTTCATTGTGCAAAACAAATCTAATTGGTATCTACCTCCCGATTGATGTCGCCTGGTAAAATAATTTAGATACTTAGGTATTTATACCAACATAAGTAGGTTTATACCTAAAAATTTTACCAAAAATAGACCGGGTGGTTGGTTGTTATGCCAACGCCTGCGAGCCGAAGTGTTAGGTTCGATGCATCTACCCGCGCAATAGAAAATAGGTACGCCCTCATATCAGTATATGTAGCAAAACGTCCAACATCGCGAAATGTTACCAATTAAATCTTATTATTCCTAGTCTAGGCTCATTTTGTGTCTGTGATTTTAATGTAGATATATTACGTATTCTGAGATTCAGAAATTCATCCCCAGTACGTAGATTTTCCAAAGAAAAGCGTAGGTATCGCTCCTGCTTACCTATGATACAAGGCATTAATGAACTATCTACTAGGTATACCAGTGGCGTGTTCTTAGTACACCATTACTTTCGGCTTCCCTTTGGATTGTAGTTACTTAGTATTGTAGGTACAAAGAACTATGTCCAACAAGATATATTTTTGTATCGAGTTACCTCATAAAAAGTTTAACCCTTCGCCTCTGTACTATACCTACTAAATAATTCGCGCACATATGAAATGTGCGACATGTTTCAATAATAAGTCTACAATGTTAATAATAAGTAGGTATCTACAAGGAAAATGGGTAGGTACCTAGGTATCAACTAAGTGGGATACAAAACAAAGTCACGTCTTCGATCGCAACGGTAACCTTCGTCTCAGGCACGTAATATTGTGGATGATCTCATCCATTACATCGTCTACATCTGTCAAATAACGTCGCATACAAACAAATTGAAAAAAAAAACCGGTTAATTAACTAAGATAAACGACGAAGAATGAATATTCAGAATATTCTGTGCAAAATACACACAGTTGTCTACCTGTCTATCTAGATGTTTCTGTCGGGTTTTTTTTATCTTAGCTACGCTCGTCGTATAGTTTCATGTAAACTTCTACGTCTCTGGAATGTTTTGTATTGATTGTTACCAAATTTTCTACACCGCATCACCACGCCCGAGGCTGGCCTTGTGCCAAGGAGACGCCGGCCGCACCCGACGCGCCGGCCGGTCGGTATTTACAGCACCCGGCTTCTCAAAAACAAGACTAAAAACTAGATTCTTACAATTCTAGACTCGTCAAACATTTCTAAGCGACTTTCAAACAACTTTGGAATAACTATGACTCAAGCTGTACCTACGCTTTCAACTAAATAAATAGTTTAAAAGTTGGTTCTAACTGTTGTGATGCGCGCGGCGCAGGAAATTATTTACAAATCATGAAACAGTCACGTTTGTTTATGATGGTTCGTTAGAAATATAAAGTTACTCACCCATTATGTTGGCCATGATTGAAAAAATATTAGATTCCTTCCCACAATTTAATTCAAACACGCAGTGTTCACCTCCACTGCTCTTTACTGACTGAGGAACGGCCGACCTCGGTGCTGGCGCGACTACGTAACTCGAGATGATGTCATACTATAACTTCGAAAATAAAATTCTCACATTAGATAGATTTAAGTATCTTTTATATTGCGGTACGTAACGCACTTATAGCTTTTTCATATTGGATCATTACGCTGAACGCGGTGTAGATTGCATAAAATTAGTGAATAACTACAGGCTTAGTTTAGATAAGGGATACTTATCTCAAAGAATATAGCTACCATACATTTCCCAGCTTAAAAACAGACAATAGTCGACCTTCAGAGCCTTAACTTCGGTCAAGGTTAGTTTGTTACGTCGTATAGACTATAATATTCATGTTATTTTAGTTTAGATTTACTCCACCCACACGTTTTAGTTTTTAAAACAAGCACTGTCGACATGTCTAGTTGTAGGCGCATTCGTTGTATAATACCTAAAATATTATTTTAATTTTGACTGGAAACAAGTGTCATGTAAATAATGTTGTTTAGTTTTTGGTAGATAATTTGTATGCCGGAGGTCAGCACAACAGTCATGTATGGTACCTACCATATACGAATGGCATTTAAACGGTGATTATTTGTGAGTCACTATGATGAACTGCCTCGTTGACCCTTGCGATAAGTAGGTAGGTGTTTATATGTCGAAGTCTCGGCTATCTATCACATTTTTCGTTAGTTATTTATAAATAGGTAACAATGTAGTGATGGATTCTCTCAGGATCTGAGTTGGTATTGGTCAACCACAACTGACAAAGCTAAGAACCTATAACAGCGGCAATATCGTTTCGTCGAAGCCCGAAGTATTGAGAGAAGTCGAGAATCTCTACATACAGCTATACACCTCATTCCCTAACCCTGTTAAAAGATTGGACAAAGATCCAAAAGCTAAACTAACCCGGTACTATATCGAAGATATCTCGGACGTCAGCATGTACAAGATTAGTATAGCTCTAACAACAAGGCACCTGTAGATGACAGAATTACGTCAGAGCTTCTGAAACGTATACATTAAATCCTTCAGAGCTTCTCTAATTCCGCAATTCTTAGTGAAACTACGCCTGAAGCATGGACCAGAAGCGTGGTATTTAGTATTTTCTTTAAAAAAGTGACACAATCTTGCTGAAGAATTACGAGTACAGGCCCATCTCGCTTCTGAGCCATGTTTACAAACTGTTTCAAGAGTCATCACAAATCGTCTCCCGAACAATTTGGTTACCGAAAAGGCTTACTCACGATAGACACATTAATCGCCTGATTATACATAAGTCGGAGGAGTATAATCGGCCCCTGTGTATTGGGTATGTAGATGAGATGAGAAAGCCTTCGATTCAATCGAGACCTGGGCAGTGCTTCAATCTCTCCAGCGGTGCCATGTACATCGAAGTGTTGAAATGTTTGTACAACAAAGCCACCATGTCTGTCCGACTTTATGACCAGAGTTCGAAGCCCACCCAACAACAAAGAGGCGTAAGACAGGGGAATGTTATTTCCCTAAAACTGTTTAGGTACTGCCGCATTGGCATTGGAGGACATCTTCAAGCTACTGAAATAGGAAGGATACGGCATTAACTCATTAACCTTCGTTTTGCCGACATAGTGATCATGATTTTTATACATATTAGTTATATTTCGGGACTTAATCGCGTGAATTATTTAAAGGTACGAAGTCGACCCGTGACCACGATCGGTGCAATTCGATCGAAACGTCGGGTAAATAAAAGGTTCGTACCTTTAAATAATTCACGCGATTAAGTCCCGAAATATAACTAATAGTGATCATGGTAGAATCGCTGGAAGATCTCGGTGCCATGCTCGGGGACCTTAGCAGAATTTCCCTACAGAAGGAAGTAGTTGAATCGCAAACCGTGTACCTAATAAAGAAAAATTTCGCTGGTAATCTACAGTCTTCATAATAATCTAGAGTAGGTAATTACACGAACCACTATGAGTCACTTTATGTGTGTGTGTCTTTAACATTCGAAGAGTTTCCTCGATTTCTCCAGGATCCCATCATCAGATCCAGATCTGATAACCTTTTTGAAAGCATACCCTTTCAAACACAAATATAATTTTTCAAATCGGTCCAGCTAGTCTTCGCGTAATTGGTGAACATACCTACATACATAGAACCTCCTCTTTTCTGAAGTCCGTCGGAAACCCAAAATGACTAATTTAATGCCTAATCGAACCAGCGGTAGCCTAATGGCTAAGGCATCGGTCTCGCAATCGTGAGGTCGCGGATTCGAATCCTACCCATTATACTACCGACGTGAACCCACTCCTAACGCAAGCCATTGAGGTTAGCTGGAGGAGTTAACAGGATTGCTAGTAATGTGGGACGAAAAACCCACATTGACAGTTATCTTTAAAAAAGAAAAGGGTAAGAATAAAGACGGTGAAATGTGCCAAACTTCTTATTCTGCCAGGTAACCATTATATTTTGGATTAGAACATACATGTGAAAATAAGTACATAGTGGTATCTAATAAGTAAATTATCATGAAATCATCAATGCATGCAGTTATACGAGTACCACACTTTAGAGTTTAGTCCAGGGACTTTAATACCAACCGTGGGAAAACATGGAAAATGCACTAACTTCAAACCAAACGTCCTATAGTCCTACTGCTCTTCCAACATAGTACATAGGCCTACGCATTATGCGGTTCTAAGCATAGGTCGATATTTCGACGATAATTTGGTAGCCGTGAAACAATGATAGTCACTACAGTCGGCACTTACCAAATGCTATGAAGGCGAGGGCTATTACGTACGACTTAATGGCCGGAAAGGGCGAAGTATCGGCAGAATGACGTCAGCACGAAACTCAGGTCACCTACATACCTAGATAGAGTGGGCAGACAGGTTTATGAGGTAAGTAGTAAATGACGATACTGTGACTCAGCGATCTGTCTGATTGTTTGAGCCTAAGCAGATAGATAGATTTTCGAGGTTTAACAATGTTGCAAATGACATATCTATCTAGATGGGTGACCGTTTCCTAAAAATATTGAACTTTACCCTTTCATCATAAATTAATTTGAACTAGAAAGTGCAAGGGTGTTTGGCAGATTTTTAAACCGACACAGTGCCGGATAAACAATTGGGTATTTGACTACTATCTTATTAAATTATTTTATACTAGCGGACGCCTCGCGGGTACACCCGCGTAGTTCCCGTTCCCGTGAGAATACAGGGATAAAAAATAGCCTATGTCACCAGGGGTTAGTGTAGCTTCACAACGATGAAATAATTTTTCAAATCCGTCCAGTAGTTTCGGAGCCTATTCAATACAAACAAACAATCAAATCTTACCTCTTTATAATATTATAAGTACCTATAAGCATAAGTATAGAAGTATAGATATAGATAGACTACTGAGAGACTCAGATAGACTACTGAAAAAAATGTTCGTTTATAATTCGGCTTGTTTAATATTTTTTATTCATCAAAAGAAAAATAATGACGTCATACACTAGTATTTAGTTTAAACATAAATTTGAAGCACGTTTCAGGAACATTTTAGAGGTTTTGTTATATTGACCTGACAACTATTTTAGGGTTGTCGATTAGTAGGAATAATGGAATGCGCTGTTAGTCAGTATTAATCATTATTTTTGACACTTTAACCAATGAGAATATCGTTTTTGACAATTCTTAAAAATACACTGATTTGACTTTAGTCATTATTGCCTATTGCTACACCCAACTACACCAGTAGCAATTGCTACGGGCGCCGTGCGATAGGGGGCCCCGCCATCTAATAATAATAATAATATCTTGGGACAACTCACGCAACGCAATCTGATCCCAAACTAAGCAGGGCTTGTACTATGGCAACCACACAACTGATAAACTTACTTATATATTTCTAAATACATACATATTATAGATAATTAACACCCAGACACAGCATAAACACACAAAGTTTTATCCTGGGTGGGGATCGAACCCACGACCTCTTGCGTAGCAGTCGGATACACTCCCACTGCGCCACAGAGGCAATCTAAGCTCGCTCTCGTCCACCTGAAGGTATTTTTATGAGGACAACATACCCTTGACAGATCAAGGACCCTGTGATAGAATTTGCTACGGCCTCGCGCTTGCTTAATCCGCCACTGACCCGACGACGCAAAACACAAGTGTAAGATGCGTTTTCTTAGAAAGCTAGTTTAATCAGGATGGTTCATAGTTAGTTTTCTAAAAATGCATTCAGTCGTTTTGAAGATAATCAACTTCTTGTCTCTCGTGTCGGTGGCTTTATAATTTTAAGAAACATTAGATCTGGTATGTATCCATTGCCTTGTTGTCTGCGCGGGCAGATTCAGGGTCCCGGAAGGGGTCACATAAACCACCCTGAACTGGCCAATTAAACGAAACTTTCAAGACTGGCCTAGCTGGATTTGGACTGTGTGACCATTTCTACCTTTCTTCTAGACGTAAACTGAATCAGCGGTTAATTCTATGTGAAATATAATAAGCATCACGGCTGACACGATATCAGTTGAGTAGGTTATGTAAGGTTAGACGTATAATGATGTTTATAGAGGCCAGTGGCGTAGCTACCTTGGCTGACACCGGGTGCAGAAATTGGTGGTGTCACCCCATCAAAAGTTAAACACAATAAATTTTATATTATGAACATCATGGGATCATATAATACCTATTTATATTTAAAATACTGAACAAATAACAAAACACAAATAAAAAATATTTTACAATTAAAATCTCTTCTTTCTAGCTTTTACAGCTGCAATTTTATTTTTACAGTTAACTAGTATTATATTATCTGTGACTAAACGAATTTATAAACCGACTTAAAAAAATCTAGGAGGTTCTCAATTCGTCACAATATTTGATTTTTATATGTTACTCGATTACTCGGAGACGCCTGTGGACCGATTTGGAAAATTCCTTTTTTGTTTGATTAGGTATATTTTCAAGTTGGGAATGAGATTCTGGATTAATCGAGGAAAATCTTCTGGCTCTCCGATTAAATTATAAAATTTGTGTTTCAGAACCATAGGGCACTGGACGAATAGCTGAGTCAAGGTTCTGGTAGATTAGTATTAAATCCTTTCAGATCTACCAAACGGAAATAGCAGTCAGTTCATTCATTCATTTATTTCATAAACAATTTTCATTGTGTTTGAAATTATTACATTACATACACAATTACATACATTATACAACATTACATTAAAAAATAATAATAATCAAAATATACAAAATTAATAATTTAAAATTTAACTATACACAAGAATTCAAGGACAATTAATACAATAAACACAAAAATACGTCATGTGACCCCCAAGTCAGCCACAGAGTAAAGACATTGGTCCAACAGGTAGGCCTTTAGTTGCGATATTAATTTATTAGAATTATATACAACAGTTGTGTGATTTTTCGGTTCTCGCCATATCACAGTTAAGTATACCAAAATAAGATTAGATTTTTCTACTCCTAAACTAAAACCAAGATCATTCTTCAATCTACTGCATACCTAAAGAGACCATATTTTGTCATGATCTTCGCGCAAAATAAACGCCAAAATAAATTTATTCACAAACTTTCTACTTTCTATTCACTGCCCACATATTTATCAGAAGCTATCAAATAAAAACCCTAAAAACGCAAAACATGATGTTAAGCTGGACTTTTGGTATGTTATTTATGCCCGGTTCCTATAATCAACGAGTCGTTATTGTACTAAAGCTACCATTCGTTTTTGAGTTACGGATTACGAGCCGTAAGTGGCGTTCCTATAACATTTTGCGTCATCTACCTGCGACGAACGGTTGTTGGTTACTTGCTTACCGAAGCCCTCCGTTCGGCACTCATTGCGTTTTGAAATTGCATGCAAGCACATTTAACATTAAAATAAAATTGAAGATATTATTGTTATTTCAAGCATAATTATTATACTTTAATACAGAAAACTTACTTTTTCTTCATTTTATAATTTTAGCGTCAGCGAAATTTTTTATTTAAGAAATAATTTTGGTTTTTAATTCATGTTGCTGAGAACGAAACGAAACGTCAAGATTGCGCGCCGCGCCAAAACAATAGCGTTGGGTTTGATTGTACTTTGTGTTTGAGACTTTTGAGAGTTAGCAAAACACAAAATAAATTCAAAAATTACCTAAAATGGATATTAGTAACATGACTTGTGTAAGTACCTATTCAAGTTTATAACATTTACAGTGTTATTTATCAAATAAAGAAGTCTTGGGTAGTATGGTCTGAATATCGTTTTGTGTTACAGAAAACAAAGAAGCCGATGACCAAGGATGAAGTGTCTCTGTTATTGGATTTAATTCAAAGTAAGCCGATAATCACGAGCAAGGAGACGAATGCTGCGTCTAATAAGCTGAAAGAAGAAGCGTGGCTTTCAATAACATCGCATTTTAATGCAAAAAATGGTCAAATTCCGCGGCATACAGACCAATTAAAGGCGAAGTGGGACAACTTAAAAAAAGCAGCACGGAAGAGGTGCCAACAAATACGGCTAAATAATTTTAAGGTAAGTAACATATTTATAATCTAAAGCAACTATTAGCTGGTTGTGTAAGTGTATGTGTGAACTTATAATGGCAAACCGAAAGCTATTTATGTACTTATTATAAATAATATAATTTTCCAACAGACAGGTGGTGGGAAACCTGATGTCATACCCCATGACGACATTTTGGAAAGAGTAGCAGGTCAGATGGGATCAACATGCACTGGATTTGAAGTGCCATTTGGTGGTGATGGTGTTAGTTTTATTGAAGAGGTGGTAATAGTTGATGGTGTTGGTATCAATGAGCATGCTTCCTCCCCTATACTAAATCCCAAAGCTGATGTAGTAGAACATTCAACATTCACTACACCAGAACCTAAATACATCTCGTTGCCAATAAGTGAAGGTATATATTTTTTAAGTTATTGTTTTAGTAGATAATATTTATTTGGAGCTATGTGACGGTGTGTGTAGGACAGTTATCTGTACTAACTTGGTGCGGGTAGGTGTGGTGTAGGTATATCAATTTTGGTATTTGCTTGGTTGCATGTACAACTGTTCCCTATGCTAACATATCTAGCAGGGCAAGTAGGCCAATTTTCTTCCATTTATTTATTGAGAAGGCCCGTGTTTAGCAGTGGGACATGTTGTATGGGCTGCATTCATAAAACTTTAATTACTTATCTATGGCTGTAGCATACACATAAAAGGGGTCATTTGTTTATTTAGAAATTGAATTCAATAGGGCTGACTTACTGCACTTGCAACTATACACTAATGGTATATAAACTATTTTTATATTTTACAGCAAAAAAGAGAAAAGTAGATGGTTCAATGAAACCCAGATGCTTATATGGAATGAGAGGCATGTCAAAAGAATTACAAACCAGCAAAGGTACCTACTTACTTCCTCAATTTCAATTATCTAAGCTTGAAACATATTTATAACTTTAAACTAATTGTACATTTTTTTTTTATTTACACAGAAAGAAAACAGAAATATGATGATGTGCGACGTGAACGAGACTTGGCAATAACTAGATATTATGAAGCTAAAAAAATAAAAATTGATTTAGAAATTGAAATTTTAAAAGCAGATCAGGCCAAGAAAGCCAGCCAGCATGTTAACTTAACACAACCTGAATGAATAAATATCATTTTTATAGTATTTAATTATTATTTAGATTTAAGTAAATAAAACATGTAATTTTTAAAAAGGGATTGATTTTATTTATAAAACTAATAATAAATATGCAAGTATTCTCACTAAATAATGTAATATAATGTTCATTTGTGCTCTTCTTCAACCAGTCTGTTGTTGAATTATTCCAAACTAAAAACAAACAATTTAATTAATTGATATAGAAACTTTCTTTTTTTGTTGTACTGCCATATATTATTAATATGTCAGTAGATAATTTCAAAAACATTGTATACACACATAACACATACTTATTAAAATAGTTAACAATCAAACTTGCTCGTTCTGTATTGAGAACGTTTTCATGGTCATTGATAGTTGGATCTCTGTTTTCCAGGGGTTCGTCTGTATCCTCTGGTGATATCTCCACCTCAGGAGGAACGTCACTGATGCAGCGCATCCTGCATATATTGTGAAGTACAGCAGTTGCAATTATAACTGCATGTGCATTTAACAGGCTTAACCGCATAGTTAATGAAATTACTGGAAATCTTCTTTTCCAAACTCCAAAACACCTAGAACAAATAATAATTTGTGCACAATAAAAGAAAGATTCCACAGTAGCAATAGGATGAAGCTGCAGCTATGACAAAAACTTTAAAAATAAGTACCTTTCAATACAGTTTCTAGTTCTAATCTGAGCTTCATTGTACAGCACTTGTCCTCTGCCTTCTGGGTTTAGTAGAGGTGTTAAAAGGTATGATTTCAATGGGTATGCACTGTCTCCAAGTAACCACCTATTACCAAACATACCACTTTCACACTGAGCTAAATAAAAATAAAAGTATAATCATTATCTCAGCCCATAAATCTTACTGCTGCTGGGCGCAGGCCTCCAGACCATTACTGGCCAATTATATAACACTGGTCAGACGGATTGGTATAGTAAATAAACAAACAATTATTGTATTTAATGGAACTCGTGCATTATCAATTAAAGTAATAAGTTGATGTTGGATTACCTCTTAATTCTGAATTATTGAAAATTGTTGCATCATGAGCTGAACCTGGCCAACGAGCCACTACATTCATCAATAATAAATTGGCATCACAAACAGCTTGCACATTGATGGAGAAGTATCCTTTGCGGTTTCTAAATTCCTCTCCTATCTGAGAATCTGAAACAGCAAAAGAACAACTAGTAGGTACCTAGTTATTGAAAATAATGAAACCAAAAATGTTCATTAATACTACTGTAAAGTATAGTATGCTATTACATGAATTCTCCTTTAAATGTGTTAAACTGATGAAGAATGAAGAGACTTGTTTAGGTAGGTACTGTGTTAACTTGTAAGTACCTATTTATAAAAACACACAAAATACTCACTGGGAGATTGTATTTTAACATGTGTACCATCAATTGCTCCTAGGACACGCGGAAAACGAGCTATTTGATAGAATGCCTGGTCTGTGTCACTTCTAATTTTAATATAATTATTGTACAGCTGCGCTATTGCAAAACTAACATCGCGCACGATTCGACTAGCCGATGATTTTGAGACACCAGTGAAATCTGCAACTGACAGCAACATTGTGCCCAAAGCATAAAATCGTAATGCTAGTAGCAGTTGATGCAATGGAGTTATTCCATGATTTCTGAAACAAATAGGTACTCGTAGGTTAGATAGTTCGTTAAAATAAATACATACAAATGATCACCATTTATTTTGATGATTAATAAATAAAATACCTAGGGAGGTACTTACCTGGCTCCTGTTACTCGTAAATGAGGATGAATTTCGATCAGCAGCTGTTCGACAGCCGGCTTATCAAGCCGAAACCGCAGCTGAAACTCGTACGCATCTAAAATATTTATATGGTTCACTCTCTCTGTGTAAACTCTCCGAGTTACTTCTTCGTCGGAATCAGATCCTGAAGTCCAGTCCGACAACATATTTAACATTTCTCTGTCACTTTCAGAACTCGACATTTTTAAAAATATTACAGTATTTGTAAAACCAACTTGAAAATAACCGACCGAAATCCAACGGTAGCAAAATGACGTACGGATGGTAACTGTGACAGCTCACTGACGTTTACATTTTTTTATAGGAACACCCTAATGTAAGATCTTCATACAAATCGCTTACGGATCGTAGTTGGTAACCCTCCCATCCGTTAGTTACAAACCTTCGGTAGTTTGCCCTACGAGTCGTTTAATATAGGAACAGTTTGTGGTTACGGCTAGTTAAAAATGTTACTGTTCGTTATTAAAACGAGGCGTTTCATAGTTATAGGAACCGGGCAAAACCCTTACCCCTAACCCCTAGGGCCTTAAAGGGAATTTGGAACTACGGTTGCAAGTAAAAAAAAAGCTACTACCTGCGTAAAATACGAAAAACTACAAAATTCTGATATGTGACCCGTAACAAAATTACCTATGTGTTTTTAAATAAACTGTAATTTGGGCATTATATTTCAATATCAAATTTCAGGAAAGTTTGATGGGCTAAGTCTTTTGTAGAAGTCACGTGTAGTTGGTTGGTTTGTTGTCTGCTTCCAACTACTCCTAAACCTAGTAGTACTCAATAATATTAAAAAAAAAAAATTTGAGATTTTAATTCCATCAAAAAAGTATCCTTGATGGATGATTAGTTTATGGTTCTTTTGTAGTTAGTCATTCAAGTTTTGTTGTTAGACTAACACAACTGTTTTCCATTTTGGCTTGTAATTTGAGTTGCATCTATTATTAACATTATATACAGTGCTGTTCTTAGTTAGATCATATCTAGTGTGTATTGCGAATTCCATAATAGACAAAAACATCGGACTAAAAGTATGTCATAAATTTTACATCGCCAATGAAATTTCGTATTTTGAGTCAATGAAAATGTTACAGAAGGCTTACGATGAATCGACTTTATTAAAAACACGTGGTTATGAGTGGTACAAAGCGTTTAAAAGCGGTCGAGATGTAATGGAAGATTTTCCTTGCTCTGGTAGATCATCAACGTTTTCAACTGAAACTAACATTGCAAGAGTGACGGAAATAGTGACTGAAAATCTTCATTCAAGTTTAAGAGGGATAGCCGCTGAACTTTCTGTGAGTCAATCCGTACCATTTTAAATAATCGTGTATAAAACATGTCGCTACTCGGCTAGTCCCAAAAGAAATGAATTTTCTCCAAAAAAACTCAATCGCATAAGAGTCGCTAAGGATATGCTTGAACTTTGACCCAACATTCATGAAACGCATTATTACTGGTAAGATATGGGTTTACGAGTTTGACATGCAAACTAGTTAACAAGCTTCGGCGCCTTCCAACTGAACCGAAACTGAAAAAACCACGCCAAAGTCGATATAAAGCATACATATATAGTGTCAGAAAACAGTCAACATGGTGGCAACTGTTTTCTGTCACTATAGCGGTGTTGTGTACTCGTAATTCTTGCCGGAACGTCAAACGGTAAATAAAAAATATTATTTGGAGTTAAGCGGCGTTTAAGAGAGCAAATTCGACGAAAATGGCCAGATTTGTGGAAAGATTTTGAACCACGATAATGCGCGATAAGGTCATCATTGTGGGCGAATTTTTTGACCAAAAAACTCAACATATACCATCAAGCAACCACCTTAATCATCAGATAGGACTCCAGCCGTTTTTTTAATTTTCTAAACTCAAATTCGAGACACCACCACTTCGTGGCACGCATTTTCATTAGGTAGAAGACATAAAGAAGAATTCGCGGCGAGAACTGCACCCAATTCCGGAAAAAGCGTTTAATTTTTTTTCTATGATTGGGTTATTTGCTGGCGTAAGTGTATCATTTCTGAATTAGCATACTTAGAAGGCGATAAAATAATTTTGGATGTACTTTCTTGACAGAGTCGTACTTCGGTCACCACCCCCTACCACTACTCTTTTTAACTTTTTTTTTTAAATTGTGCTTGTGAGGAAATTCCCGAAAAGACAGCTGTGCTAGTGATTTTTTTTCTTTATTATTGTATTTTGTTCTTGAAGTTGTCACCGGGTGTCACCCCAAAAAAGGTAACCCGGTGCGGCCCGCACCCACCCTAGCTACGCCCCTGATAGAGGCCAAGGCCTTGTTCAAGTTCAAGCAAAGCTTATTGATACCAAAGTTTTGTCTGGTACCTATTCTATAAACAGTGGACTCCACTTCTATACTAATATTATAAAGAGATAAGATTTGATTGTTTGTTTGATTATTTGTTTGTATTGAATAGGCTCCGAAACTACTAGACGGATTTGAAAAATTATTTTATCGTTGTGAAGCTACACTAACCCCTGGTGACATAGGCTATTTTTTA
Organism: Herminia tarsipennalis; assembly: GCA_945859575.2. Classification (NCBI taxonomy): domain Eukaryota; kingdom Metazoa; phylum Arthropoda; class Insecta; order Lepidoptera; family Erebidae; genus Herminia; species Herminia tarsipennalis. The sequence continues at coordinate 22,079,374 of OX243836.2, forward strand.
TTCCTGTATTCCCACGGGAACGGGAACTACGCGGGTGAAACCGCGAGGCGTCCGCTAGTTAGTTATAAATCACTTCAAAATCTTTTGTGTGAATTAGATGAGACCTATCTTGTCTAAGACTGATTTTGTTTTAAATTTAGAACTTCGTTACACCCCTTTACGGTTTGAATTATATTTTTTTTTATCAGTAACTACCTATTCCGGCGATTAATTATCTCTCGCAATCGTGACGTCGCGGGTTCGAATCCTACCCATTATACTATACCAACGTGAACGAACTCCTATTTTTTTGTTAATACCTTGACGAACACCCCAAACATCCGAGGAAGACAGTGGTAGTGTGGGGTTTGCACCCACTAAAAAACCCGCCGTGTATCATTCGAAACCTTCGCGAACGGGGCGCCGCGCCGGTATTTGTTATACGTAGTGGACGCGATGTTGTTGCGTTCCGGGTATTTCACACCTACGTGACCCCTAGCACACAAGGCGCGAATCTATGATTTTCGGGGCCTCCAGGCTACAGGGACCTTGGACGTGCGCATTGCATTGAAGAGACAATTGCAAATTTGTCCGAAGCCCCCCTCCCCAACTCAATTTAATACAGGGACCGCTAAGGCAAGCTACGCCCCTGGTTTACAACAACTTGTGAAAGTAGGTAGTCTGAAGCAGTGTCCTGTAGTGTGTCCTGGGGGTCAATTTACGTATTTAAAGCAGTGCAGTTGCAGTTAAGTTTCAATTAAAACGGCCATTTTCGTTTATAAACTTCGGAATTGATTTTAAATACGTGAATTGACCCCCAGAAGTGTGTCCTAATTTATTTAAATGTACCTACAGATGATGATGATGATTAATAATGAATTGTGAAACTGTGACATAGAGGACGATGATTACCTAAGTATTTAGGTTACTAAGAATCACGGTTTCAGTCATCCACTATTTTAAACTGATCAACTCACAGGTGACCGACTGTGCCAAACGAACTATTCAAGTTTTGTGACGTCATGCCTTTGAATACAGATTATGTTTTTATTATATTACTACAATGAGTAGAGGTACTTCGTAGTTGCAGGTGGCCTTGAGTCTCGAGCCCACTGACTGATTTTTCCTACTACAATAGGATGAATCATTACATTGTCATTGTGATATTCACTGTGTTAAAAGTTGACTGTGACTCTGTGATCCTGTTATCACATTCAGGGTTGTCAGTTTTCATGATAAAAGACAAACAGTAGAAAATAGGTAAATATCAGCCCGTATTGGTCCACTGCTGGCCTCTCCTAATTTACCCCACAAAACCCAGGCCTTTTGTATTCAGCTCATCCCAGTGACCTTCTTTATGTCGTCGGTCCACCAGGCTGGGGGTCGTCCTACCTTACTTTTATCAAGTCACGGTCTGCCCTCCGAACTCATTTTCTCCAGGCGGTACGTCGGTCGATATGGCCAGCCCATTGCCACTTCATAATGCATAATACCTGAAAATAGGTTATTTATTTTAATAATTATAGTAAACTTATTATTAATTTAAGGATTGTGGTGAACATAGGTACACACATTACTCTTCTAGTAGGTATTTTATATTGGTACGTGACGCGGAAACTTTGGATCATATTTAAAAATATTACGCGATAAGTAGGAGGAAGAAGTGTTGTAGAAAGCTGTAATAATAAAATGTGTTACAAATATATTTAAAATTAAAATATTTAGGTACTATTACTTAGATGCTAACTAGGTATAGCACTTTTAACCATACTATATCTACATATTTGTAATTTAAAAAATTAAAGAATAATAGTGGGGGATCTTGTTTCCATCTTTTTTTTTGACATTACGCGGCTAATGTATTGCCATTTAGAAGGTAGGCCCACCGATAACAATCGGTAGTAATTTTGGCTCGCACATTCTGTGCATCCGCCAGTTTCAAGTTTATTTTGAATTTACTTAGCTTTCTTCTTTGAATCACAAAGTCGTTCTTGTCCAGTTATCACGTATTTAAAGTACTTATAATTTACACTGTTTTACACGTTAAACGTGGAGATTTTTACAACTTTTTTTAATCTTTTTTGTGCAATTTTAATGTGTTAAAGTAATACTTTTTACTGGATAAATGACGTTACAACTAACTTTTGTCACAGTTATTGCAAAGTATTGTATTTTGTAGGTACCTACAGTGTAATAGTGGAATAGTTGCTAACTAACTTTTGGTAGGTATACTCATAATCATGTTATATGTCATTTATTTCATTTAATAAGTGAAATTTTAATTTAATAAAAAGTTAATTGATAAAATTTATGATTTAATAATTTTAATAAAAACTAGGATTAGATACCCTAATATATTTTATATTCACACCTCTCTACTTTGACATCATAAAGCCGCCTTGTTTGTTTTTTAAAACGTCCTAGTAACTAAGAACACTTCGGCGGTCAAGACTCAAGAGCTCAAGACAAATCTAACGACGTCATACAGACCATGTTTACGGAGACGCGGGGCGTTGCGTGTCGCGTGTGGTGTGGCACGTTGGACGTTTTGCATGACTTCTTAAAATACTAGGTATTTTGCTTGCCTTTGCATCTTTCATCTTAACTAATAAACTGTGTAATAAACTACACACATCAAAAGTGTCTAGGGATCAACATATATTTTTGCAATAACTTTTCTCCTGATTGATTTTTTTTTTTTATTTCTTTAAGGATTCTTCAAATAAAGTGTTTTCGTTTGTCACAGTAACGATAAACCAAGTCACCTTTGCATTAATAAAGAAATTTGCCATTTTCCTAATAAAGGGATTTTTGACATTTGAACCACTAACATTAAAGTTCGAAAAAAAGACTGAAATAACAGTTTTCTTTAAAATTTTATTGGGTAACTTAAACAATTAATAATCCGTGTTTCTACCGCGAACACTAACAACACAAGAACATCGGTTTGGCATACTCAAAATGAGTTCATCCAAATCACGCTGTGGAATGGCCGCCCATGTTCGTTGCAACAACAAAAAAAGGTCTTCTTGCGACTGGATACCCTCCATATTCGGCAGAGCTCTTCTCTGTAGCATATCCCATGCATGCTCAATCGGGTTCAAGTCTGGCGACTGAGCAGGCCAGGGCAGGACATTGATGTTAGCTGCGGCGAGAGTCTGTCTTACAACTCTTGCGGTGTGCGGTCGTGCATTATCATGCATTAACTGAAATAAGGAACCGATTTGCACTTGTAGAGGAACGATGACGTCTGATACAATCGTCTCAGCATAAATTTGAGCGTTGAGGTTGCCTCTGATCCAAATCAACTCAGTTCTTCCGCCGATCCAAATACCCGCCCATACCATGATGGTTCCACCACTATAAGGATGGACTTCCTGGCAGGATTTTAATCGCTGTTGGCGTCCAGGGGTTCTCCAGTGTCGTATACGTCTTGTATCCGGTCTCATACCAAAACGAGACTCATCAGAAAAGCACACGAAACGCCATTGTTCTTCTGCCCAATTTCTGTGTTCAAGAGCCCATTGATATCGAATCCTACGATTGTGCATTGCTATAGGTGGTACCCGTAGCGGTCTTCGGGAATGAAGGTTCACTTCATGCAAGCGGTTTCTGACTGTTTGGTCGCTAATTAAGTTCCCTGAAGAGTGATGAAGCCTCACGGCTAACATCATGGCGGTTATTGTTGGACCTCTTCGAGTTAAGATTTGAATGTATCGGTCTTGTCTCCGTGTGGTGCAGCGATACCGTCCTCCATGGCGCTCAGCCATGGTACCAGTGCTTCGGTAACGTGTCCAAAGTCGACTGATAACACTCTGACTTGTATTCAGAGCTAAAGCCACAGTACGTTGCCGGGAACCAGCTTCTATCATTCCCACGGCTCTGAGCATTTCTTCCCTGCTTAAATGACGTCGCCGCTCCATAATAACGTTGGTTTTAATCAGTAGTAGGGAAACAGTAGCACTAATAATGTCTTCAATGCGTTGTATGTTTTTAAAGGGAAAATATTGACAGCTGATTTTCATCTTTTACTCGAATTTGATTCACAGTTCCTGATTCAAATTATGAAATGCACCAAAAAGGATCCATATAAATTTATAAAATCATAAATTTATTACAAAGCCACATTTCAATCTCAAGAAATCCGCATAAAAATGCTTGATCCCTAGACACTTTTGATGTGTGTAATTTAGAACAAAACTACCATTATGACAGGTAGACACGACAAACCTTCTAACATTGTTCCGTTTGCCATCAGTCAAAGGTGTGCTTTTCTTAACCCAGAGAAACAATTAATTCCATTTAAGTAGATGTAATTTAAAGGTGGCTGGCGGGACACCATTGAAAGCGGGTGGCACAGGGCCGGTCGTTTCGTTTAGGCGATCGGCTGAAACGACAGCGACCACGACGGGATAGGATTTGGTGATGATATTTGATGGATCATAAAATTAGTTGTAAGCTTTATCGCGATATACATAATCCAGAGGGCTAAAGGTGCAAAAGCTAGTCTTGCCCCCAGTACCTACATATCTATACTTAAATTATAAAGCTGAAGTGTTTGTTTGTTTGAACACGACAATCTTAAAAACTACTGGTTCGAATAGAAAAAATATTTTACTGTTAGATAGCCCATTTATTAAGGAAGGCTATAAGTTATATAACATCACACAACGACCAATAGGAGCGGAGCAACAATGAAAAATGTTGCAAAAACGGGAAAAATTTACGCAGACGAAGTGCGCGGGTCAGCTAGTTATCTATACCCAAAGATAATATGTGTGTTCTGAGTCTATACCTCCTATGTAGAAGGTAAGTAGGCTGAGTAATAAATAGCCCAAGACCTACCAGATTGCGCCCTTTGACGGTTTGTTTTTTGACCTTATGTTATCAAACAGGTTTGCTGTTTATTGAATTGTTTATTTATAAATGTGACGTTTCGATTGAATGACATCAACATTCTTATGATGTCACCAATGCACAGAGTTGTATTATAGCTCTTGCACCATATTACTAATTACTTATAAGTAAGTAGGTATAGGGTCTAAGGTAGAAAGACAAATGGAAAGCTACAACAATTAGGAGCATCAGTAAAGTAATAGATGTTAAAGTAAACGAACCCTGATATGGAAATGGACTGGTCACATGATGAGATCACAAACAGGAAAGTGGATCAAAATAGTAACGGAATGGTACTCGCGGGACAGAAAAGGGCGTAGAGGAAGGCAGAAGAAAATGGGAGGGAAGACGATCTGCCCAAAGGTTAGAGAAGGACAGCGACGGATCGGACGGATATTTGGAAGGAACTTGAGGATGCCTATGTCGCATAACAGCCTGACCTGGTAGCTGAATAAAAACTTCTAATATTTTTTAAGTAAATAAATATTATGAAGTCTAGATTAAGTTAATCTTTATTACGAACTGTGGATGAAACAACTGCTACTCAGTAAGTAGACGCAGCATAGTAGGTAGGTACCTAAAATATCTTCAAGGTATATTTTAGTAAATAGTTGATAAGGCAGCCCTGTAACTTCTAGAGCCACTGCGAGCACGATTTAATTGTTGTGCCCTCTCTCACATCCAAAGTTATCCAATTTAGGTAGTAAGTCGGTACGTACCAACTTACACTCGTTTAAAACAAAACGTTACATATTGAAAACTCCCTTCTTTTAAAAGTCGGTTAAAAAGTGTAAGCATTTTTAATACAGTAGCGTCATCTAATATGTTAATATTAAAACAAGTAAACTGAAACTTTAGTTTTAGTAACGACATCTAGTTATTTTTGCTAAAACTATTTACCTGGCTTGAGACCTAACGAATTAAAGTGATGAGCGTGACCTCGTTGAAACACCAGTGTTTTAGCTCACTTATGTATCAACAGGTTTCTCAATTATAAACTAGATGGCGCTGTAATAACTCTTTTTTTTTTTAATAATTGTAGCTAAATTAATCTAAACTAGGGGTCGCTTATTGATTTAAATATCGATGGATTTAAATTAAACCATAGTTTAATATTTTTTTCTAAATTACATCTTTATTGATTGTCAATATCATAGAGATAAGGGAATCATCCCCCATCAAAATCCTGAGCCCTGATTATAAAACGTCAGTCACCTGTCAAGTACATTCTGTTTGACGTTGGCAGAATATGTCATAAAGCGCGGTAGTGTGTGTAATGTTTATTTTATATATTCTAATGTATTTCTAATGGATATTACTTGAAAACGTTCGTTTGCATCCTTCCTTCTTTCTCTCCATAAACTCTGTGCCAAATATCATTATATTCCGTTCGGGTAATTTTCATAAAATGGGGAACAGTCTTGGATCGCTCAAATCAATATGATTGCGAATACTGAGAAACCATCCCATGAATCAAGGAACAACTTTGTGCAGATCCATCTTCATATTTCCTGTACTTTTGCCATTGTGTCTCTTGAAAATATTTTAAGAAATTGTGTAACACTTGAAACATAGATCTAAAACAAAAAATATTTATAGGCGACCTGTTACGTACAATCACAGAACAAATGTTTTGTACCTACGTAATGAAAACTTAGCCAAAAATTAAGTTTTAGCTCCTTACTCGGCCCGGTTTCAACTCGACCTGAGAAAAAGTAACCTACCTTTTTTTATTTGATAAGCCCTTGTACAGTCAGAAACAAACGTGTTGAATTTAATATAGTTACTTAGTGTTCATATTTTTTATATCGGACGTACACAATACAAGGCTTTTCTTTTTAGGTTTCCGTAGCCAAAATGTCCGACCGTCCGTCCACAGCTTAGCTCAGAGACTGTTAGTGCTAAAAGGCTGCAATTTTGCATGGATACACATATTACTGACGCCGAAAAAGTGAAATTATAAAATCTTGAAAATCATTTTTTTTGAGGGTACCTCCCCTATATGTAAAATGCACCTACCCCATCGTGTGTGGTATCATTTGATAGGTCTTTTAAAAACGTTTAGAGGCTATGAAGACCATTTTTAGATTTGGGGTAGGACTACGGAACCCTACAATGTGCGTGGCCGATATGCACTTGCCCGGTTTTTGATAAATCAAATTTATTAACAACGACTCCAAATATATTAAAAAGTGCCATTTAAAAAATCACAGATTTATATTTATTAAAGCCACCCAAATACATTCGATTATAAGTATAATAGTAGATTTTTGTACCTACTTCATGTTTTGAATTGCTGCTATGGGAATCCATACTAATTTTATAAATGTGAAAGTAACTCTGTCTGTCTGTTACGCTTTCACGCTCAAACCGCTAAACCGATTTAGGTGAAATCTGGTATGAAGATAGTTTGAGTCCCGAGGAAGGACATAAGTAGGATGGTTTTTATCGCGATAACCGACATCCACGCGGGCGGAGCCGCGGTCGAAATCTAGTTGGTTATAAAACCTTCAAAAAGAAAGTCTAAATAACTATGCAACTCGTACTTTTTTTTAAACAATCAACAAGTAAATTTGTCTATAATTTATTCATTTATTTTTATTAGCGAATCAACATTTAAAAATATTATTTTAAACAGAGAAAAATACCCTATTGGTTATGTGGGTTCACGTCGGTCGTATAATGGGCAGGATTCGAACCCGAGACCTCACGATAGCGAGTCCGATGCCATAAGTACCTAATCAATCCAATATAAAAAATAAAATTATAAAAAATCAACATGTACTATGCGTTTCAAATGAGAATGCGACTTCGACAACTTCACTCTGTGCTTGTCAAAATTGTACCGCTAGCAGCAAAAACTCCCAAGTCGGGTAAAATACGTATGTGTGTGGTAATGGAACGGACGTATTATTTATTTGCTTTGAAGTTTGTACCTAATATTTTTCTTTATTAAAATAGTATTCTTTATTATTTAATAAACACCAAACAAAAATAAGTAAATATGCAAAATATAAGTCTTTCAGTCAGTCGTGATATTTTTTTTAACTAAAACTATACTATATTAGTAAATAGTAAAATACAGTGCTTATATATAGTTCATTAAAGTAGTTAGGTACTTCTGTGTAATACTAATGACACCTTTTTACGAATCATTTTATTGCTGACCTTACGTCATATAGTGAAGTTGCAGTCGATCTGCGAATCAAAATGTCATCATGACAGTTATCAACTCATTTGAAACGCATAGTAGATATTTTTAAATCGTAGCAGTAGCTACAAACAGTGAGAGTGGTTGAAAAAAATTAAAAATCATTACCTTGTAAAAATGATTTACTTGACTGTACAATAAAATTGATCTTATTCTTTGGCTAGCTAAGCCAAAATTACAACTTTAAATTTCTCATATAAAGGTATCTACTACACAGTTTTCAGTAACTTTTGCACGAAAAGATGAATATCAAAGATATACCTACATGAAATTTTGATCATACGATTTGATACCTACACGTAGATACTACATTTAAAATAAGACACGAGACTGTTGTACAAAGATACACCTACACGATAAAATCAGAAAAGGGTACCGCAGGGCAATGTGTTAGGCCCGATATGGAAATGATTACCTAGGTATTATATATACACTTTTACTCCTAATGGTGTAAGTATTGATAAATATACGCAAGTCTTGAAATTATACATGCCACGTTCGATTAACATGTAAGTATTAGAAAAACCCATTAAGTCCCACAAGGTGTGGGACATTTATTGACCCAATCTATTTAATGTTCCATATTATTTATTCATTCAGCATGTGATAAATTGATGAGAATAGGTACTTTGAGTCATCTTTCATCAATCATTAAGTTGATAGTTCTTTTTAATATCTAACTATTTAGGTACATCCCTGTTGGTGTACCTATTTACATGATGGCACAAAAAAAGTTGTAAATAGGTAGTTACTGACTTTTGACGGAAGAGCCAAAGTCGTTGAAGTATGAAGCGGCGGTAGCCTAATGGCTAAGGCATCGGTCTCGCAATCGTGAGGTCACGGGTTAGAATCCTACCCATTAAATTACCGACGTGAATGGTTTATGTTAGGAGTGGGTCCTAACATAAACCATTGAGCTTAGCTGGAGGGGTTAACAGGATTGAATTGATTGAGACTGCCAGTTACCTTAAAAAAAAAAACTTCTATAAAATATTGATATTTACTCACTCTATCAGATTCCTGATACGAGTAGAGTCGGCAAATAGATCAATCAGCATTATTATACCTACGTCTAAACCTCAGTTTGTTTCTCTCAGAAGTACCTGGCCTGTTGGTCTAGTGGTTAGTGACCCTGACTGCTAAGCCGGAGGTCGTAGGCTCGATCCCTACCTAGGATAAAGCTTTATGTGATGAGCACGATAGTTCATTTTGTTTCTAGGTGTTATTTGTCTATAATATGTATGTATTTAAAAAATATGTAAGTAGGTATGTTTATCAGTTGTCTAGTTTCCGTAGTACTCTGCTTAGTTTGCGACCAGATAGCGTTGTGTGAGTTGTCCCAAGATATTATTATTAGATATTGCTTATTATTATTGTTATTGACACCACGGGCTCAACGGCGTCTTACGCGTAGTGAAAGTATCTACTTTAGTACTTTTTAGGGTTCCGTAGCCAAATGGCAAAAACGGAACCCTTGGGTATACTTAGTTTCGTCATACCCGTCTGTCTGTATGTCCGTACAGGCATTTTACTCAGACTTCTCAATAAATATTGATGAAATTTAGTGAAAAGATGTCATGCAGTAGCTGCTACTTAGTTTAGCAGTTAAATAATAAAATAACATATTTTGTAGGTACTCTATACTGTTCATGTAACGGAAGCTGAAAAAAAATGTTTTAGCAAACACCAGCGTGTGGCAAATCATTCGACAGGCATCATTTAAAAATATTTGAAGGTTACTAATAAACTTTTTTGATTAAGTAAATATTTTTGGAAATAATTCCTCCGAAAGTTGCATAAATTGTGTATGTATGTACTACCCCTTATCTTTTGAACCGTGTGACCAAAAAATATGAAAAATATCACAAAGGTAGCGCTTAATTCTGACAAGATCGAATATAAGTAGATACCGTTATTGAGTTATTGCCGAAAAACTGCGTTTCTCAACAAAAGGGCGTAAGTGACATGACCATACGTTGTTCTGCTTTTGCAGAATCGTTTTTTTTTTCATATGTAGTTTTTGTTTTCATTTATTTGTAATAACGGCTGCGGAATCCTACACTAAGCATGGTCCGACATGCTCTTGCCCGGTTTTTCTTTCTAATGCATATACTTACCTACTTAGTTAAGTATTTAGTTATGGATATGTTTATATATTTACCTGTAGGTTTCATATTCAAAATAGTTTAAACGTAAACGGATTTTATAAGACGAAATATAAATATTACCACATATCCCTCGATCGCTTTATAGTACTTTACACAGGTGAAGCTGCGGGCGAAAACCAGTTAAATAAATATAAAATTGTAGCACATTTCTACTTCGCTAGGTAATTTCAAGTATTCAGTAAATTACAACTTGCCATAAAATGCTATAATATTTAATATCGGAGAACGGCGGTTGATCTAGTTACGCTCGAAGCGTCATCGCAGGGGATGTCATTGTGTGCATTGAGCTTATGCCAGGGGGTGCGCGAGCGCTCGGCCACGCGGTCCTTTGCCGACAGTACCTACCTACTGGGTGGCTTATGGTTGAGTTCCCTATTGATTTTCTCCAAAAAGGGTCTTTACTGCTCTTCCTTCGTATTGTATGATATGTATGTTTTATTGTTTTGTATTTGAATCTTGGCTGGTTTGTTACGGAAAGTTAGGATCAAAAAATTAGGTAGTCAGGATTATTTGAATGTATAATTTATGTACAATTGAGAATAAAGAGCAATTACTGCTCTCTGTTCTTGTTTTTATAACTATAAAATTATTATAAACTAGCTGCCTGCCTCGCCTTCGTACGGGAGTCAAATCGTAGTTATTTATACCTTGAGTTACATTATTGTAATTTTCATAGGGATCTCTAATTTTTTTGACAATATAATATAGCCATTATTACTCCACGATAATGTAGCTTCCTAATTTTAAAATCGGTACTGTAGTTTCGGAGCCTATTCAATGCAAACAAATAATCAAATCTTTCCTCTTTATAATATTAGTATCTAAGTATAGATTACAAGTTACAGTACCTATACCTAAATTTTATATTGTAGGTGCCCACAGTAAGTTTAAGTATAGGTAGTACAGGTAGTATAGGTAGGTATACATATTATCTCGATGGGTATAGGTGTGGTGTTGGTTTTATACGCAACTATCTATCAAACAACAATCTTTTGCAATAGGTCCCAACTTATTTGTATTTAGATATTTACCTCTTAAAGACAATATACATTTGCATATCACAGTTTATTCTTCAGTTGTCACGCACAATAGATATTGTTTGATAGTAAAAAAAAATCAATATCTACCATCTGCCTACCCCAACGCGTAGGGCGCAGGAGCAGCTGGCGTCGCCGTCGCACGCGCATATTCGACAATAGACGCGATCAATGAACCCAACACAAGCGCCCCTCACCCTTCGAACATCAGGTACCGTACCGTTCCTTATTCCTGGCTACCTACCTAGCTATAAACTTGTCTTAAATAGAAAAGAAAATCAGTTTATAAAAAAATGGAACAGCTGATCGTACAGCTGATGCATCTTTATCCCAACACCTTTATTTGCGGAAGATAAACTGCAAAGAATGAGTTCTCTAAACTTACCAATTTAAAATCGAAGTTCAAATTGAGTTTAGTGTTGTATACTTTTGTGGGCATTCTAAAAGTCATACCTATCGAAAGTCTTGAGATAGTCGTAGGCATAGGTCGGATTTTGTTAGCAATGAATTTTTGTTTCATGTATTTTTTGTTTAACTTTTTTAAGATAGAGGATGAGAGTGCGGAGCGTCATAGTGCTAACTCAGCATGAACCCACTCTATTCGTATAATAAATTAAGTAGATATACCTACATACCTAAGTCTTGCAACTTATGCAAATTTGAAAGAAAATGGCAGTCGGCAGTTGTCGTGAATCATGTAGTAAACTTTGTAATAGATAAGTACTTACTAATTCAGCAAGGGCAACTGTAAAGAATTATGCAGCTTCAATAAAGACTTAGCATTAAGATACTAAGTAGGTATGTACCTACCTACATATATTAAAGCAAATATCATGTACCTATATTATGAATACTAACATCAACGTAGTGGCGGAGGAAGTGATCCGTTCCACATAGTGTGTTCACAAGAACAATACCGTTCCCACCACGCAGGCGCCCGCGCAGTGCCGTGCATAGGTACTTCCGGCCGGACGACATACGAAACCGACCATTGATTCCGCACCACAATTATAAATATCTTATAACAATGACAGCATGAAATACAAATTAAAAGAATCATGGTTTCAGTCATCTCTTCGAGGATTTTCGCTGTGTCATACAAAATCTTATCATATAATGACTTCTAATTATTGTCTGCACCTAATACGCAATGGAATAATTATAACAGTAGTTTAATTTCCAGTCGTTAATTGTATTAAATTCATAGCTGAGAATGATCAGGCAACGCAAGACAGTTTTTACATGGCACCATGTCTTAAGAAAGATGTCTCCTTTCTTAAAGAGTTGTAGACATTAACACGAGAAGGAAAAATGGAGAGCTCGCAGAGTCGTTACATTTCCATGTCTGGAGTGTTCCAAAAGACGCGGTTGCAAGTTTATGTTTTGCGGTGCTGAGTTTCACAGAGCAGTGGTTTCGCAATCTTGAGATTGCATATTCCATAGGTTATGTAGACGTAGTATCAATGTGAGTGTAAACTCATTTCAAGCTCAAGCATTTAAAGTTAGCTGGAGGGGTTAACAATAACACTTAGTAGTTATGTGGGAACTAGGTATGCTGCTACGAGTACTATTAAACGAAAGATAAAATAGACACTCGAGCTGTTTCGTTACACCTACCAACAGCATTCTATACCTAATTCTGTTGTTGTTTCAAAAGGTATCTTAAAATTACTTACTAAAAACTATAATGTGGCCATCAAGAATTTTAAGACACTTACGACATTTTTTTCTGTTTCCAAGATAATTATACAATGCCTTCTCCTTCATACATATCTTGTCTCTCTTCTACTTATATTTAAATAAAAATAACTGCCGTGATTGCGTCAGCTGCTGTACCTACCGTAACGGATGCCAATTTCAGGTAAACCTTGACAATGCAAGGTTTCAGTGAATTTGATGCCAATCACGACACGTGTAGTCGCTGACAGTCGATAGCTCACTTAAAACTGGCACGAAAAAGATAATCACGTGTCTGCAGTCAGCTAAACGTTTTAAGTAAATGTGTGTAAATTGTAAGTATCCTCATCGTAGAAGAATATGGTTTTAGGTACTGACCATTGCCGGCTGGGATTTTATTTGCCATACGGCACTATGAGGAAATAGTTAGTCTGCGTGTTAAATAATATGTAAATCCATTCAGAGTTTAGGGCTTTTAGGTGATTGAGTTAGGACCAATATAGGTAACAATAAAAATGTTGGATTTCGTTGAAGTCTTTGGTTCCCTCGAATTCATCTTTTTACTTTGGGATCAGTTCATGTTCATCAAACATTTTTGCCCTTTCTTATCACAATTTGTCTTCTGTAATCATTACAAACGCTACGTACCTACATAGGTACTTTATTAATTCTCGTTTTGCTTTACCTATGTCCATATAGGTACCTAGGTATGTTAGGTACTTGCAGCCCATCAGGAGGCCAATTCACGTATTTAAAGCACAACGGCCATTTTTGTATTCTTGTAACTTTTGGATCGATCTCAAATACGCTTGCGTCAAGTATGCGTCTCGAGAGTGAAATAACGACATTCTAGTACGGTGCGCAAGCGTTTTTGAGATCAATCCCAAAGTTACAAGAATACAAAAATGGCAGTTTTAATCGAAACTTATCTTACTGCACTGCTTTAAATACGTGAATTGACCCCCAGGTTGTATCTACGTCTATGAGGTGCTAATCAACCTACCAAATGTTTTTTAATCTAATCAGAAAAAAAACCTATAGATTCAGAATTCTTTAAAAAAATCTGTAATATCTATACTAATATTATAAAGCCGAAGAGTTTGTTTGTTTGTTTAAACGCGCTAATCTCAGGATCTACTGGTCCGATTTGAAAAATTATTTTTTTGTTGGATAGCCCATTTATCGAGGAAGGCTATAGGCTATATAACACGCTACGACTAAAAGGAGCGGAGAAGCGACGAGAAATGTTTCAAAAACGGGGAGAAATTACGCATACGAAGTTGCGCGGGACAGCTAGTTACTAATAAAATTGGGATTACATTGGTAAAGTCAGGTGCTCTAGTGGCAGGACATTCACTAAAGCACCCGATTTTTAAAGGATGTGATGTTAACTGATGTTGTGTTGTTGAACGATGTTTAAATTGTCGGGTGTCGAATCCGTCACACGACAAGTGGGAACGGGCCCTTAGGTGCAACCTTATAGTCTATTTTTAGGTAGGTATCGATTACCTACGTAAATAAGCAAAAATCAGTTAAGTAGTGAATATGGCTTGAAGTTTCTATAGTTAAGTAGGTAGCTAGCTATATACCTACATGAAAACATTTAGATAATAACAAGACGTAGGCAATGTTGTTAAATTAACCAAAACTTTAAGCTTCACGTTAATTATTTTAGAAAGCAGGCTTTCTACTTAGCTTGAGTACCTACTCAGATTAGACTTCGTGTTTGTTCTTGGAATAGGTAGGTAGGTATTAAATTAATAGTAGGAACCACAATGGTTTTTAGTGAAGTAGGTACCTACCTATCAATTGTTACGTAATGACCACTTATAATCTAGTACCTACAGGAACAGCTATGTATCTATAGGTACACTACGTTATTTTTTTTTTAAAGGTCACTAGCAATGTGGAATTGAGTCCCACATTACTAGCAATCTTGTTCACCCCTCCAGCTAAGCTCGAAGGCTTGTGTTAGAAGTGGGTTTACGTCGGTAGTATAATGGGTAGGATTAGAATTGTTTTCAAACTTTCAGGATTTTTTACACACTACACAAGTTTCAAAAGCTCAGGAGTAAGAATGGAACTTAAAAACATTGTAGGTATTGTTATAGCTCATACATTGTTTATCAGTTCCGTTTTTACTTCTTAGGTATGACGCTCATCCGTTCTTATATGGTTACATACTACTCTTGAAGTACAAGTAATAATAACCTTTGGTATTAGAGTTCATGCCAGTAACGCGATAAGTTTCTTATCGTTGAATTCCTGTAAGAACGAACCTAATGGACCCCATAATTAATTATTCGTATTACCAAGTAGGTACTGTTTTGGCAACGAGTTACCTTACTTCAATAGTGTTTGCACAATCGACTACAATTAATTGTAGGAAATAACACCTGGTCGTTAATTTGTACTATAATGTTGCAAATAATCTTTGCAATATGAGCGAGTCGATGTGAAGCGAGGAGCTACATGGCTGTGATAACGAGGCATATCATTAAGCGTGAGTGGAGGGTAGCAGGCAGTAGGGCATGGTAGGGCACGCAACGCATGTGGCCGGGACGGTGCCGACGCATCTGGTGACGAGGGGGGCGCGGCGGGGGCTAAAATTAGTATCCGAGCGCCACGTGCGCTACGAACGAGCATCAGTCCGCGCGCAACAACCACGACGAACGGTCGCTTCCGCACACACCAGTGTTTACTACTGTAACTTAACCTACACACTCGTGCCGCTCGTAGACTGGTAAACCGCGACAGCGGCCGCAGTGACAGTGTTAGCAGAGTGCAACGGTGGCCGGCGCAACGGAGGCGGTGCAAGGCATGTTGATGGCGGGCGCTTTGCCGGCCGAGCCCGAGGGGCTGCTGGCATTGGGCGCGCTGCCAGGCCAGAAAGACACCACCTGGACCAAACTCTTCGTCGGAGGACTTCCATACCACACCACAGACAAGAGCCTGAGGGAGCATTTTGCAGTCTATGGCGACATCGAGGAAGCGGTGGTCATTACAGACCGGCAGACGAGTAAAAGCAGAGGATATGGCTTCGTAAGATATTTTTGATCACGTTTTTAGTATATAACATTTAAATTTTAAGTCTGGTCAAAATTGAAGTACCTATTCAAGTAATTCGTATTTCCCATGAAATGTAAGCATTATGTGAAACTGAATTGACACGTAAACTTGAATGCTCGTGCGCAGTCGACTCGTGTCGGTTCTGAAACACCGACCGTATCGCACAGTTAGCGCGTTATCGCACCTCATTGCTACCTACATTATACCTAACCCACCGGCAGCTAAGTACACGTACAATACATACACAAAGGTATAATCGCGAAATTACATCAAACACGGAAGCTGTTTTACGCAGGTACAAATGTCAAACAAAGCAGTTAATGAAAATAGAGGGCATGATGCGCAGTTTCTAAGAGCATCATCTCTTGAATGTATCACTTCGGAGTAAAAGTTATTGACTATGTGCCAGTGTCAACTAAAGAAATGTCACGGACGCAATAAATCGAAAATATTCTAATATTTTGTATTTGAAGACGTTGCAGAAATGATAAGTGAAGTCGTCAAAATGTTGGGTATTTAATTACTGTGTGGAAAACCAATTAGGCGCACGTTTTAATTTGATAATTATTCACTAACAATCATTTTGCGTTTAGTCCAAAACATTTTAGGTATACATAAATAATAACAGATGCAGTAAACGACGCTTTTTTCAATGCAGTCAGTCTAATGTAATAAAGTTTGAGGCTTTTTGTTTGGTGCAGCGTGGGGCTCGTGGGAAATGAATCACAACCCCATTTTCAATTCGTACAAGGGTGGATTGGACCCAGAGGGAACCGGCCGCGTTGCACCCTCCGTGTGACATCCAAATAGTCGTAATAATCGCAATTCATCGTTTGTAACACTTTACTACTACAAAATGTGCTATAGATTAGGTTTTCTTGAAGCTATAAACTGTTAGTATTAAGCAATTAAGGCTATTATTCGATTCACAAACAACAAGCTAAAATAATAATGGTCGTGATTCGTGGATTTAACTTAAACATTTATACTTTTTTCGTTTTCCATAGGAGAAAACGAAAAAATTATAATTAATGTTGTCTATTATCTAATTTTAACTAAAAACCTCATTAATTATTTTAAATTTTCTTTAATTATGGACTTTTAACAAAGATGCACAATTTTGTTAAGATTTTAAGATACAAATTGTTCTTTGAGTTATAAACCAGCAGATATGCAATAATGCAAAAATTGCCGTTAGATGCGTAATTTTATTGTATTTCTGCTGTATAATAGATACTAGATGCATCCAGATAGTAAGGTGGTCTGAAGCAATCACTTCACACAATTACGAAGGACGGCAATTCGTGTCTGGAGAAATGAACGTTAAACTTTTCAGCAAAAGATTGGGTCCTAAATATAGTTTAGGTATACGAGTATTGTCACAATGCACCTATTTATTCCATTGCATAGTAAAAATCTAGGTTGACAAAAGCAAGTTAGAAAGCGGTTTTTTTCACTGAATCATATTTTTTTACGATTTTTGAATTTAATCTTACTTTGCTTTTGAGTTAACACTTTAAAACATCTTAGCGGTCGTCCCTTTGCTCTACATAACCGCTGGGTCGATGCGACCGGCTCCAGGCGGGACGTGCTGAAGTACTTGTATAAAACAAAAGAGTGTCATCCGATAGCGTACGGGTCTTACCTACGTCCATACGCCAGGCTTGTATCTATGGCTACAAATGCAATAGACGGTATACCGCAGAAAGGTATATTGACCCTTATTTGCGAATATTTCTAAACTGCCCGAGACATCAATTTGAACAGCAAGGCAGAAAAACATCAAATCCAATAATTAGCTAGGTATTGCTTGCTTGCCATCTATAAAAGATGTTATCAGGTTCGTTAATGTCCATATAATATCAATGTAGTGAAATATAGATATGTATGTATACAGAGTACAGAGTGATTTTTAATGTAGGTACTAATAACCTCCCGCTTCTTTACATTTCACCAAATAACCTCGTAATATATTTTTTGAAAAAAAAATGCATTTTAACCCTTCACCACCTACTCCCTACCTACTTTTGCCACACAACCATTATCCAAAAATCGAAACCCTGAAGTAAAATTAATGTTTCTTTGTCAGGATGAGGGCCTAAACCATACAATACAGATTTTTTTCTCCAGAAAAATAGTATGTAGGTAATTTGATTAAGGGTTAATTTAATAAATATATTCCAGAACTTTACTGATATTACAAGTTATTTAGTGTTATATAAAGAAGTGACGAACGGAAGGTTATTATATTTTTAAATAGACATCTCCCGCACTAGGATGCAAACCCTGTGTTGGAACTTTACTTACGTACAAAGTACACTCAGCCTCGGAACAACAAAGTGGTGTCCCAAATGGCAATCGAACCTGCGTCCTCTGGCGTAGCCGTCGGGTCACTAACCAACTTTTATTAATGTATAACTTTATTTAGTTCAAAATACGTACAAATACACGCATGCAAAGTTATTGCTGTTTATGGAGACCTGTTGAGATATACAAAGGTTAAAAAACAATTAAAACCAACTCATACCCTATTTAAACAGTTTGCTTTTGCACATTCACTGTAATACTAACAATATTGCTTGCTATGCCTAGGTAGATACTGTATACGTCTGACTTCAGATATCTTATTATCATATCTTGGAACAACTCACACAAAGCCATCTGATGCCAAACTAGGCATAGCCTGTACTATGGCAACCAGACAACTGATAAACATATGTACAGATTTCTAAACACGTACATATATAGATAAATAACAGACACAGAGTAAACGATCGTGCTCATCACAGAAAGTTTTATCATGAGTGGGGATCGAACGCACGACCTCTGGCTTAGCAATCAGGGTCACTAACCAACAAGCCAGTCTAGCCAATATACCTAGGTATATTTCACTACATAGGTATCTATATAGACATAAACGAACCTGAAAGTTTGTTCACCGAGTTTCCTGAAATCCTTTCTTGTCGTTGGTCTAAATAACAAAATAAACCTCTCTGCAAAATGCCGCTTTAATGATGTATTAGCCTTTATTAGGTACTAGCGGACATCCGTGACTTCGTACGCGTTCATCCCGTTCCCGCGGGATGATACACCCTATCTATTGCTAAAATCTGCATTAAAATCCGTTGCGCAGTTCAAAAGATCTGAGCGCACAGACAGCGGGAGTGACTTTATTTTATAAAATTAATAATCCAGTAGTTAGAAGAAAATAATTTTTAATTTACCTTAATAATACTCACATAATGTCATTAAAACAAAGAACAAATTCTGTTTACCTTAATATTAATTACGAACTAATGTCAATAGCTAAAGTAGTTCATACAGTTTTTTAACAGGTTGGACGAAAATATAATTAAATAACTAAACCAATATTATTTTACTCTTCATATTTTAAACTAGCCAAACCGGGGCCAGAATCGAACATTTCATAAAGAAGATGTATTATGTTTTCTATATACTCGTACAACATGTATATTTAATCCCTGTCCGACCCATTAATGTGTTGTTAGGTATTATGTTCCAATACGATTTACAGTTTTTTTTTAATTTAATGAGGAAAGCTTTTTCTTTACGAAAGTCACTGGGCAAGACATGCGGCCGGTGGAAAATATTGTGTGTGATTGTAAAGATTAATTTTTTGACTTAATTAAAAAATAAGTAACTACATAGTTACTTATTACTTTAGTAAATCTTAATAACTTAGATAAGGTATTACAAAGTTTTATTGAATAAAGATATTGCGAAACGTTCCTACCGCAATTTAAAGATCAAGGCTATAAAAGTTGCGAAGATTAGGTTTTTATAAATCACGATTGCTAAGCGATTTGTGTAATATAGTTTTTGAGTGCCACGGCCGCGGCGTTTAGTGTTTAGTACAAAATTAAATTTTATATCAAACTAAATAGATGGGTGCGTTTAAATCTTTTAAGAGAAAAAAAGTATATAAATGATCTCTATACTGAATCTGTTTTTTAAAGATTATAAGAAATTTTGATTTTATAACTAAGTTTGATAGTAAGTATTTTAATTCTTGATCCCTTTCGATTTGTCATTAAACTTTCAGACTGCATTATATTTACAGATTACTACAGTATAGGTACATACATACGTAAAAGCAGCATTTAAATTATTTCTATAGGTTTCATAGGAGTACCTACGTATGAAACCTCTAAACTAATATTATTGTTTGAAAACATGCTGTAGCATGTTACAACAATAGTGTGTAGGTGATTAGTTGACATTAAACCAGAGAACGGGTTGTGAAAATGGCGTCAAACAAATTTCTGTCAGCATTTTCACAGCTCCGCTCCGTTTAACGTGGGAAAGATACATTAAATACTTGCAAAATCCATTAGAACGAGTCTTTGTGTTGGCCGTGTGGTACCGGCTTAAGAATAGTACCACCCCATCTCTTCCCGTGGGTGTCGTCAAGGCGACTAAGGGATTTCACACCGGAGGACGGGCAGCAGCGTCCTCTGCGTACTTAAAGTCTTACTGCGATCGCCAACCCGCTCGCCAAGCGTGGCGATTATGGCAATTACCAGTATATATAGTAGGTTCTACTGGGGAGACCCGTGCCCAGCAGTGGGCCATCATATGGGTTGATATGTGAGTCTTTGTGTAGTCAAAGCGTAGGATATTTGAAGCTGCCAGAAATTGGCTAGATTGCCATTAACTCAAAAAAAAAAGTCCTTTTTATTTTTAATCCGTAAGTGGTGAGGAAAAATACAAATACCTACCTAGGTACCAATATGCGAGAACTCAGGTACTTTTAGGAACAGTACTAGTACCAAATTTATTAAAGACATTAAATTTTGTGTTATGATTGTTCTACACATTAATTTAATTAATTATATTTATAACATTACCTGTTTGGTGCTGTGGTAACTGTTGATACAATAACAATTATTAAGTAGTAAAGAACCTGTTGCCAGTGCAGATATACCTACAATTAGTTAATTGTGGTTGATATTGTACTTTCAAGAAACGTTAATAGGGCGTATCTCGGTAACGCCTCCTATTCCTCTGCTACGGGCTACGCCGTAGACCCTAATTAACACCCACATTGTTTACGAAGAAATTACTAGTCTTTCTTTTTAAAACATACTTACTTAAAAGTAATTATTAGTATTTGGAATAAATGTACGAGTCATAGTGTTAAAAATAGTAACATGTACGTTGTACGTGGCATAGGTTACTTTATTGAGCTGAACAAAATGTAGTTTATTAAAAAGTAGGAATGGTTTTGTTACAGAATCGTAGGACAAACACTATTATTTTATAGTTTTCAAGGTTTAATAGACAAGGATGTAATGACATGATTCGGACAGCACATTTGATATGACATTAGTACTTTACTGATTAAAGTACATTTATTTATACCTACAAATACGAAAGTGTAATCCATAAGGTATATGGGTGACCTTTATTTTTATAACCGTTATAATTACAAATGTATCGTATCATATAGGCATTACAAATGCATTTTATATTAGTGTCGACGTTATATTAAAATGTATAATACTTAACGCTACAATGTAAGGATAAAATGGCTGAAAATATGAAGCTTGGAAGGAAGGTAATAGATCAGAAATATAAACGCACAGCCAATACCAATCAACTAACAGGTTGTTAGGCGTACGTCGATAGATTTCGTTATCGCTCGGCGCGCCTAACTACGATTTGTATGGTTTACAAACGTTATAAAGTCTATATACCTAACCGATTCATAATATATAATTACAACGATTCTTTTATCGAAGAAAATTTGCATACAATACGAATCGAAGTTTGAAAATTCGTTTAGTATACTGTGTAATGCGATTGTAGGTTAATAACGTTGAAAAGACGATTAAAGTCCTGTATTTCAGAAGCGCCTGTTTTGCACAGATAACAACTGCTTATGTAAATGATACAAAATACATTCGAGAAATCTAAAATGGCATTATACGATCCCAATTTGGTAGTCTAACACCACTTAAAATTTATTCAAATGTCAAAAATGAATTTTGTTTAGATAAGTATCTAAAGATAGGTACCTAATGACAGAAATGATTTACAAATACCTACTAGGTATTGGTCAATACAATTTTGGAAGATGGAACGTTATTCATAATATTAGTACCTTGGTACAAACATCGGCAATATTTCAACAAAGTTCTGAACAGTAGGGCACTTGAATTTTCAATTGTTCCCGATTGGAGATCATCAATTATTTGCTTTTGAGTTATACACCGCAGTAAATTGAGCTTCCATATGTGATTTTATAACGTTCTGAGTTCAAAAACAATCGAGGAAAATGAAAGGTCAATTACAATTGGTTGACTGGGTAGTGGAACCAAAAAAGGTGGCGACCTGCCGTATGCGCATGAATTACAATAGTAATGGAGATTCGACGTCATTCTTCAACGTATTTTAAATTTAAATGGCTTCAGTATAAAGTAACATGAAATGTATGAACGATATTGAATAATACAATTGTTTACAGGTGATAATGGGTGACCGGGCAGCAGCGGAGAGAGCGTGCAAGGACCCCAACCCAATCATAGATGGAAGGAAAGCAAACGTGAATCTCGCCATTTTAGGAGCCAAACCCAGAGGGAACCTAGCGCCAGGTTAGTTACACATTTTCCTTATCGATAACCATGATAAGAAATTGTTGCTTAAAAGGAAACGGGTCAACATTCCGCATGTTAACTTATAGGTTCAGATAAAAAACACTTCTATAGGCAATATTCCTAAATACATATTGACGGCTTCTACTCATAAGGTGGTAACTCAAAAAATGCAATTTTTTAGCCATTTTTATATTAGCATTTGTATGAAAGCGTTCAAATGTTAAGATTATTAGCGCTTCAAAGTGTCATTACTTATTGTAGATAATTTATATTTAAATAAATGATTTGATGAATGTATATTATAGTAGACTGTTGTTCTACTTATTGGATAATATAAGGGTTATATAATACCTACTTGTGTATTTGTTGATTCCGTGAGAGTAAGTATAAGTTTAACAATACTCAAAAACAATTCTACTTATATCAAGTTGAACTACGTACCTATTAGCATATGCAAAACAGCTTTGTAAAATGTTTTAATTTTGTGAGTAGCTAATTAATATTCTTACTAAACTCGACAATAGCAAAACGTTTTATATTGTGAAAATGACTATGCTCAGAATAACAAAACAACGTCAATTTTAGCTAAGAGCGCCCACAATTAAGTACAAGGTACACTTTGTATAGAAAGAGACATATATCTTTTTTCTAGATTTTACCGTAAAACCAAAGACCCCACTCAATAAAATAAGTTGCAAATGGTGTCTAGATTCGTTTAATTATCAGTTTTTAAATATCAGCGAATGTCTGCTTCTCTTATGAAATCTGGGTATAAAACCCAATAATGTAGACAATGACGGACGGAGTTAGAATCAGAAGATGTTTCGTCCCGAAACCGGGAGTCGCTTATCAACGCTCAGCTGTTTGTAAAAGGATCATTTTTTGTCGTTACGTACACGTGATACCTTTTTTTTACTTCACCATCGTTTTCCAACGTCTTGTCAACTGACAAAAAATGTGAGATCGCTTCGTGTGTGATACAATGAGTACTTCGTGGGGGTCAGACGTACATGTGTGTGCTAGCGTATTAAAATGTATGTTATGTTAATCGAAACCGTCTAAAATGTGAGTAAAACTTAACAAATTCCTAGGTACGAGTAGGTACTTCGATTTAAATACTAATGCTTAAAGTACTGAGATTTAAGGTAGCAGTATGGCCGATTCACTATCGTGCCTAAATAATGAAAAATATGGTATTAATTACCGCTAAACCACAAGTGGGTCGTTTTATTTATATCGTTCGATTAGTTGATAGTACAGCAATCAGATACGACTGCTCACTGATAACGAATTTATTTAATGTTTATCTCTGAGTGTAGTGATGTGGATATTTAATAAAGTGCCATTAAATAACAATAGACAGGAAGTGTTTATACCTACAGTATTAACATTGAGCAACGTTTAAGTTTAGTAACAATGAGATTTGAGCACCTATTTTGCGTGTGACAATAGGATATCTTTTGTTTTTATGCAAGAAAAGATGGTTATTTTTAACCGTCTTCAAAAAAAGGAGGCTCTCTGTTTGACTCGTATGTATGTATGCATGGGCGGAATTCATTCTGGGGGGGGGGGGGCACGACTGGAGGGAGTGCATTTCGTTGCACCCGACACAGTGTGATGGGTGCCCCAAAAATTTGTCCTAGAGGGAAAGAAGCAAATGGGCAGAGAAATTCGGTACATAAAACAACTATCTGGGGGGCCACGTGCATATTTTTCTTGGAAGGTTTTACTGTATAAAACATTGTCCTAGCTTATAAAACACCAGAGATATAGACTGAAACATAGGAGTGAGTGAACAAAATTTGGTGATGGGCTTGATAATATTTTTCCTTGAAATAGATTTGAAGGCGGCTCATTTTTTGGGTTCCATATTCTTAAAAAAGTTATGCAGAATGTAGTTATTTTGTGTTAAAAACGGCAAAGCCATTATCATAATTTTATAAGCATTTCTTGGATTATGTGTTATGTTATGTGGTTATATTGATCGGAAGTCTCAGTTTCGGTTTCTGGGTCTTTTTAATGCAATTATTGTGTGTTGCCAATATGTAGTAGATGATTTAAGGGGCCAGACTACTACAAATATTTAGGCAATGTGTGTCAAAGCCAAAATGTAATCATTTAGCTGATAGTTTTTATCTACAACTCTGCGACAGGTTCCTTGACCTATGCCTCAATTGTTCTATGACCTTAACTTACCAAAAGAACAATACGCACATGCCTGTGTAAAGTCATCGTGAATATAGGTAAACACTATATTGTCGATGATTGTGGAAATATCAAAAACACAGTGGGTAACAATACTTAGGTACGTATAAACATACCTAGTATTTTTACATAGGTACTGTGTCACCTGGAACTCCTGGAGATTTACCTCCTCGAGTGGTTTCAGGTGAGGGTAATTGGAAAAACCCGCTCTTCAATTGGCAATAATCGCATATTCGCAGCACTTTGAAAACTTTGAAATTATAGACCTTAGGTTTCCTAATTGATTTAGTAATCGGTGAACCTTAAAACTACTAAATCTTATCTAATTTATAATTTAGACAGTAACTATTTGCCTATATTATATCTACTAAATTATGAAATAATAAAATGACAATATTCACCGTATTGAATCACGTACTTAGGTAGGTATATATCTATTACGTTTTACTTTGAATTTTGGATTGAACTTACCTATCAGTAACTAGACTTTACGATGCAACACTTTACTGGGTAAACCTCCAGGGGTTACAGGTGAGGGTAATTGGAAAAACCCGCTCTTAAATTGGAAATAATCGCATAGTCGTAGCGCTTTGCAAACTTTAAAATTATAGGCATTTAGGTTTCCTAACTGATCCAGTAATCGGTGAAATCTTAACTAACTTATAACTTAGGTAGTACTTATATAGGTACATACTTACCTATATTATAGATATCTACAAAATTATGAAATAATAAAAAAGCAATATTCACCATATTGAATCATGACTTAGGTATATATTAAGTTTTATTTTTAAATGTTAGATTGGATGTATCATCAGCAGGTAATTAAACTTTACGATGCAACACTTTACCAGATACATATATATTTATAAAGCTAATTTGTAATCAATTTTTTGCGCCATAATTGCGTGTCATTACATTAAGGTTCAACCATGTATGTTGGTCTGTGTTAGGTACTTTCTCAAAATTATGATTACATTTTTATGTTCGTTTAGCCATCTTTTCAACTACTTACTTATATGAAAGTACGAGATGCTTGCGGTTACGGCACTAGATACTTTATTTAAATTAACGTCTTGCGGTGGCTGAGCATACGCAGTTTTTTTATGATAATGTTTCATAATCGTTATGCATCATTTAAATCGAACTAAGTCGTTCGTCATCGAACGTTCAATATACCAGAATTAGATATCGGTTCAGTGTAAAAAGGGCAAGATTTTGTGTTTTCCTATTTTTTACCCGACTGCGAAGAAGGGTTATTAACAATTTTCTATGTCGACGGAAAACCTACTTAAAATGGTGTTCTGGTTTGTATTTTTTTAAAGATAGTAGGGAATTATGCCTATAATTAAATAGTCGATCAAACTATTAAGAAACTTATGTATAACTAGCTGAACCGCGCAACTTCGTCTGCGTTATTTTCCCCCGTTTTTGCAACAATTTTCAATGATGCTCTATTCCTATCGGTCGTAGCATAATGTTATATAGGTATAGATATAGTCTATAGACTTCTTCGATAAGTGGGCTATATAACCGTAAGAGATTTTTTCAAATCGATTTAGTAGTTACTGAGATTATCGCGTTCAACCAACTAAACAAATAAACAAACTCTTCAGCTTTTTAATACAATTTAATACTTACCTATAGGTTAAGTTGTGCAATAAATAACTGACGATATAATTTAAAACACAATTTGTCTACAAAGCAATGTGCAACAATACAATTAATTTATTGCATTCTGCGGTGACGTGTCGAACAAGATTGTGATTAGTACAACCGACCGCAGAGGATATACAAACAGACAAAAATATATTAAGCCTTAGGATGATTGCATTAAAGCATTATTTCGTTTGAAATTCGAGTTAGAAATAGTGCATTGCCTTTGTAATAGGGAGCAAGCCTTCCCGCCCTCGCCGGAAGTCCCTAAACGCTCGGAAACGGAAGTGCTCGGTATACGCAGCTCGCTAATTGATTGCGCCCCATGGACACGCACGGGTACAGCCCTTGGAAGGTGACATACTGTAACCTTTATGTAATCACTGCATTTACATATTTAATGGAAGATTAAAAAACATATTGAAAAGGTGCAACCACAGAACTGTGAAAGAAATAAGAAGATACCTACTACCTACCGTTAAGATAATCCGCAGGCAGTATGGCTAAAATGACTCAGGCAAATTGTTTACCAATTTAACAAGCGCTTGAAATATAATAGTTGAGGAAAAATTATAACGTTATATTAAAATTTTGTATATTTTTTGCAACTTTTATGGTTATGTGATAGGTACCTACCCATGACTATTTATAAACTGACGATTACCTACCTACAGTATGAACGAACAGTAAGTACCTATCTATAGATCGTCAGAATGACTGCCGGCAGCAAGAGATACCTATAATCTTAAGTAATACAAATTATAAAGAAAACTCTCAATCTTTACAATGGTTACGATAAATGCCTGGCCAATCGCACGATATGCACCACAGCGCTTGATATGAAATATTATCTTTATTGATATAAAGTGACATAATTATAACATAGGTAATATACCATTGGCCCCGTTTTACTAAGAAAGAAGCAGATTATTTATCTTTATTTCAAGACATGCAATTTGCTTTCAATTAAATTTGATGCAAGTTCGAAGACAATTAACACTTTCCTGGGATTCGTCGAGTGTCATCCCTCTTTTCTCTCGGTGGTGTTTATTTCTACCGATGTAGCTTGGGTAAGCTTTGGCTTAATTTAATTAAATTAAATTATGAAAATTTGTTGCAAAATGTCGACACCTGAATTCATTCTAACGCCACCAGCTATAATTTTTATGAATGATAACTATTTCATTCACGGAATTAGTGTAATTACGATTTCTGTAACCAATTCGTTCAGGTTGAGCACAGCGCATATTGGCAGAGATTCAAACGATTCAGCAAATAAACCAATTTACTATAACCGACGGCCGTGATGGTCAGTAGGCGACTTACATGAATGACACGACATAATGAAACTTCCGCACATACGCAATCAACAATACCTTGATAACAACCCGTGCGACATATAATTTCATGCAAGAGAATCATTACAGTTGTTAAGTGATTGCAGGTGAATCTGTCAGCGGAAATGTTACATCACATTCTGGAACGCGAATTCAATGTGTGTAATACTTTTCTTGTCTAAGGTTTAATAGCTAGCTTTCAGATTTGGTTAGATAACTAGGTACGTCAAATAAATTGAAAGTGTCGATTTGAGTTTTTTTTTTGCTACCTACGTTGCTTCTGGCGTCATTTCGTCAGTCAAATCTTAAATGGCCGTTAGCAAAACCCGTTTATACAACGTCGGAACAGCTGATCGTTGAATCTTTGTCAG
This sequence comes from Herminia tarsipennalis, assembly GCA_945859575.2. Taxonomy (NCBI): domain Eukaryota; kingdom Metazoa; phylum Arthropoda; class Insecta; order Lepidoptera; family Erebidae; genus Herminia; species Herminia tarsipennalis. The sequence goes on from OX243836.2 coordinate 22,107,597, forward strand.
ATGTCTGAGAAAAATTTAAAGAGCGTATGAATGGATCCGCATCCTTGGTACGGCAACGTTTTGTGGAGGTCGCGGCATTGTTGATGTGTCGGGTAGTGCACACATTGAAAACAGTTGCGCGGGCCCGCGGGGAGGGGTGGTACACAATGGGTGCGGGCGCGCATGACGAGACACCTGGTTTACTATACCGGCTACGCCATATGCCACGCTCCCTGTAATATGCGCTGGCAATGTAAACCTACCACACGGGAACATTGCTAGTGATTTGTTGCATTTAAGTTTAAACTATAACTTTAAAAATAATAATTACATCATGCTTTGAAAAGTAGATCATCCTCGTCATCATCCAAAGTAGGTAAACAAAAATTTGAAAGTTTTGAAAAAAATATCAATTTCCTTTGAACGTTTTATTTATTTTTAACCGTATTTGTGTCTATTTGACGATTGATAGTTACTTACTTATAACATTCTTAAATAATTCAATGAGATGCAGGTCTTATCTTTCGTCCGGTTATTTGAAATTCAGATGAAGATCATGACAAATACGTAAGTGCCTAGACTTACATACCTACGCGTTTGTCATGATCTTCATCTGAATTTCTACTACTTATTGATGAAAGATCAAAAGTATTTTTCTCTTGAATTTCCAAATTTGAGACCAGAAAGAACAAGTTACCTGATAGCATAAATATTGTTAACATTTCTACCAAATGACATTGTTCGTGTTCACATTCGCATATCTGTAGGGCGTCGGTACTTATTTTGAAAGTAGCCAGTGCGCATGTCTGATTCAAACAGCTTCGTTTTAGCACTGGAAGCAGTGCGGGAAACGCATTAAATCTGCCGCCGCGTACCCTGTTTAGTCTACATTCAGTGTCTTGTAAAATTGGTTTACACACACCGCCAGAACCACATTGTATTTGTTTATGGAGCCCTTCATTCGTGTTCCTTTATACTAAAATACATTGAAACAACATTCCCAGAGTCGGTGCACAGTTAAAACCCTTCTTGCATATTAGTATCTTTTAATAAATCTAGATTCTATTATAAAAGAAATGACCGTTAACTAGGCCGGTTTTAGGGCGACCGTTTTGTCCATTATAAAATGTGTGCAACGCTTTGGCCGTTACCGTTACAAAGGGGCTGCGATTTTACTATGAAAGAGACGCAGGCGCACAGCAAATAAACCTTCAATGCAAAAAAAGGTTTGTTTTTTGTAAGGATGACTTTAAAAGGGCAGAATTTAAATGAACAAAGGTGCCTGCATAATAATTGAATAATCAAATAAGTAAGTTTGATTTTTGAGATCGATATAATATATTTGTTTTCGTTTATAAATGAAATGAGAATAGTTTAAGTTTACAGGATAATATTTTTTTATGGAAATTCATTGAGCGGGGTTGATGGAGGCGTAACTGCGTGTCTGTCTTCGGCGCCCGCGCATCGCGGCTCGTGCCAATATAAATAACGCAACTGACTTGAAGGGAATCGACTTCGTTTTATACTATACACTAATCAGATCAAACTTAAAAAAAAAGTTAATAGCAATTGATGTGATGGGCTTTTACACTGGCTTATTTTTTTACCCGACGCATTAATGACGATAATGAGTTTTGCTGTTACAATGTATACGTCGTGGTAGGTATGTTGTTTATACATAATGTAGGTACACGTTATAACTGCTGCGGTAAGAAATTTGTGTAGCCCAGTTTCTAAATACAACGTGGTGGTTGCAACCAATGGGCGATTTCACCAGGCCTGGCGTCGATTATGAAAACATTGTTAAAGTTTTATTATATGGGCGTGTTGATGAAGGCCGAACGAACCACTTGTCCAAACATACGGGGCGACACTATGAATTATTGAGTGGAACGAGCACCGCAGTAATCGATTCACACCTGTCTATGAAAGGCTTCCAATAGAAAGCATTCCAACAACGTCTAGCTTTATTTCATCCAAATTATACTTAAGAATTTTTACCAAATTCTTATATCAAGGACTTTTGACGTTTTACTACAAGTTATTATATTTAAAGTTTTTATATTTTATTTGTCTAAGGCTTTGCTTCCGTGTATATTGTTAAAATGGTTTTCATTTTCGTCAACGTCGCGGCGTCGCATGGGAAAATGTTTTGTCTTTTTCCGTGAATTCAAATCTCTTGAATTACAATAATTGTTTTTGTCATGGCCGATTTCAAAATAACATTTTTACTTGTGTAAAAATTTGATTTCACACATTAACATCAAGGTGTGTCGGCCACTTAATAGATCTAAATGGATTTCTATTTCTAGTGGGTTTGAAGTTCTATTTAAAAAAAATAATTTGAGCAATGTAACTACTGACGTCAATAAACTAGAATCAGCTTTAAACAGTAGGTACTTACTGTGTATATAATTGGTACCTACATACTTCCCTGCTACCCTATTTTGTAGCGTTCGGCTTGTTATTTAGAAATGAAATGATTCTAGGATACCTGTCTACTCAAACACTGCCTTTTCTAACTTCAATGCCTGCATTAAAGCATGTCCATCTTACCAAATTAGAACACTTCAGCTGTCTTTAAAGAGACACATTTGAGAACTCAGCATTGAGCGTCTAAGTCATCATTGATTAATAGATAGCTTGGCCCTTTGTGGTGCTCGTAACACTTTGGAAGGGGTTGTCCCTGCGTTTGGCATTGCAGTCGGATCGCGTGCGCCGGACGCCCTTCGCTTGTGCATTACTTATGCATGTGCCCGAGCTAAAGCCCCCCGCAGTGCCCAACACACCCCAGTGACTATTTTTATTCAGACTTTGGGATTTAGGTAACGAATGCACTGATGCACACGCCACTCGCTCAAAATCGATTGCTTTAGGTACGACTGTGTGAGTACGTTAACTAACTTTTATATTTAGTTATTAAGCATTTTTAGTTTATTTTCTCATGTATTACCTACCATTACAAACCGCATTGCTATTATCATCATGCATAAGTGCCTACTGATGAACAAGATGCAAATTTTTGTAATTTTTGCGTTATAGTCTGGATTTGGAAGCTAAACGGCAAAACTATGATCATAAATCGATACTGGCGCACAATGTACCTGTCTACATAGGTAATTGTATGAAACGAAGCCATAATGGTCAGGCAGTAACGTTTGTCGTTACGTAGACCGTGATCCGTTGTTGTTTCATACCAATCGTGTAGGTATCTTTGTTTTATTGTTGTCAGGAAACTTGTAATTGTCACACTGTCGCTTTGATACGATTTCGACCATAAATTGGCAATAAATCTCTTATAACAATCATGTTTATCTACGCACCGCTCTTGATAGTTTCCTAAAGTAGGAAGACATCTAGGTTAACGATTGTTGTTAAGCCATCCGCGTTCTTTCCCTCAGACACTGACAATATCTTTAACGAACATATAGGTGGTACCTACAATTATCTAGGTATATGAATGTATCTTTATACAATACTAGCTGACCCGCGCAACTTCGTCTGCGTAAATTTTCCCTTTTTTCTTTTTCTTCCTTTTTTTTTTACAACATTTTTCATTGCTGCTCAGCTCCTATTGGTCGTAGCGTGATGTTATAACCTATAGCCTTCTTCGATAAATGGGCTATCCAACAATAAAATATTTTTTCAGTGCAGCCCAGTAGTTCCTGAGATTATCGCATTCAAACAAACAAACAAACTCTTAGGGGTATGAAAAATAGATGTTGGCCGATTCTCATAGATACCGGATAAACACAAAAAATTTCATCAAAATCGGTCAAGCCGTTTCGGAGGAGTATGGCAACGAAAACTGTGACACGAGAATTTTATATATTAGATTTTACGACTTTCTATTGCAACATCTAAAGAATCAAAAGCATTTAATTTAGAAGTGATATTTAACGTCAGTAAACCTAATCTCGCCGGCACATTTAGTTTTCAAATATTTGGGAATTTAGAGTAATTTAGAAGTAAACCAGATTTAGCGAATGTAAAGTGTGCGCAAAGATAAATTAATTTGCGACGTCGCCACACTAATAACCTCGAAGTTGTTGAACGCGATCCAAGTAAATAACAGCGTCTTCCGTATCATGCGGATGTGTGGCATCTGGCCCGAAATCTTAGTTAATTTCATAGCAATGCGATATAGATTAACTTATGTAGACGTATTTTTCCGTCATATACCTAGGCACGTTTAAAAATACTCGCTTCCTTGCTCCATAATGGAAGAGAAACTATGAGCGTAAGTAGCTGTGTACTGTGTACACTTCTAGCATCGTGCAGTGACCCTGTTCACACAGGAACACTTCACTGTAGTAGTTCCGTTCCCTTCGTCACCATCTGAAATTCGATCCCCGGCCACGACTTCCGCACGAAGCCCTTCGATCTACCTATAATCCTACTTCGTAGATTACATACTAGCGACAGTCTACATCATTTACAATTTAATATTAACTCAACTGTTTATTCAGTCTACGATTTTTGTCTATTCTGATCTGATGATCCTCAAAAGATGGACGCCTGGAGCTTTCTTCGTGTCTTAATTATTATTTATGTACAACAGCTGGCGAGCAGAGGTTGGTCGAGCGAGGCTGAGTCCGTCCGGTGAACGACGTGGTTATTTATAAAACAGAGTTGCGTCTCGTTTTGTCTTCGGCGCGCTCTTTATTTTGTCTAAATATACGCAGTTTTGGGAACGTCGTCGCGGCCGACTCTGCCGCGACACCAGTTCTGGCACCGTGCCAGAGCCTCATCTTTCCTCGCCAGCTTATCTTTTGTCGGGACCTACAAAGCATATCTATCTAATATCTACACCAGTCTGCTTGTGATGTTTAGGTATTTTATTGGAAAACTGGATGGAATTGTATTGAAAGATTTATGATACTAACATAAAGCAACTTTAGCTAGACATCATTGAATTAAGAAATAAAAAGTACATTTTGAATGACTTAGCTAACACCAAGTATAAAAATCAACGTCGTCGGCTCATGCCACGCACGTGTTTTGTCCAAAAATAAGTGTCCCGGGGACTGGTGTCGCGCTTGGGAGGGGTGTAATTAATTGCTCCCGGTCCCAATGTACATTTGCAGGCCTGTGATAAATCGTAATGGTGTCGGATTGATGGCTGCCACTGACGGAGACGACACCGGTCAGATCAAAGGCAAGTTAACACACGAAACCGTGACGGCGGCCGTGAGCTTAACATGACTACTTTGGCCATATGAAACTGGGCCACGGCACATCTAGTTCTATTCTTGAACCGATAAACTAACACGACATATTTATTATACAATGTAGGTAGGTATTAAGCAAAATGTGTTCTTTAATAGGTACCTATTAATTTGAAAGGTTTTACATTTAATTCGTTTAATTGGGAAGGTTTGGCTGCACCATCACATTTCGTGTTAAATTTAGAAATCGTAAACGAAATAATTACATTCCGAGATGCTTCAATTGTTTGAAATTAGACATGTTTATGTAGGTAGGTACTTTATGATATGTAAAGAATAGGTAGAGCGTGCAGAAGGTAATGGCATTGAAAATATACATACGTGCGTCGAGTCGAATACCTAGACTTATAATAATACGAGTCTTTCTGTCCCGCTCAGTCGGCTTGCGTCTAAAATCGTATTTCCGTAGAATCCCTACAAGCGACGTTAAGCACTTACTGTCGGCTTTGCAGTTCGACGACCTGAGCTCCAGAAATCGTCCTGAAAAAAAGACGCACACGGGAATTTACAACAAAGCTTTATTTGTAACACCTAAATGAATGCCTGATACGTTTTTCAGGAGTGGTCCTGTGACTAATTTCCACGAAATTACGACTGATTCATTTGAGTTTTTGCTTCAAAGCTAGTTTGCGCTGCGTCATATTTGTTCTACATTGTTGTAAATAAATTCAACTGTTTGGCTATTGTACCGTATCTGACAATCGATTACGACTAAAATCTATCTGGGTCACATACACAGGTAACAAAAGACCATCGCGCTACATTTAGGCCATGGGACAATGGACATAAAAGTAAAGAGAAAAAATTTAATGATTCAAGATAAGCTTTGTGGTGGACAGTGGTTCGACCTCGGCCGTCAAATGGCATCGCATCGATCGAACTAATGCGGTGGCACATCACGCGCACCGTATGGCACGCGATTAACCCCCTACATTGGGAACTGATCACCATACTTTTATTAACTACTTAATGACCACGATGAAAGATACCAATGATGTATCAGGATATATTTAGCTTCCATATATAGAAGTTTGTGTAATTATGATACGGTTGGTGTGAGACTATTAAGCAGTCATAAAAAAATATAATTTTGCTAGGTATTGGAACTAGCAAGGTCACCGCATCTACTCTCGCAGCAGACGAACCGCGACACCATCCGGAGTGACTACGGATGTGATCCACTGTAATCACCGGTGAAATTTCACCACACAATAGCAAATGTATTTTACAGGCCGGTACAGGTTACGCTCTTTTGATCATTAGTCATCAATCAGAGATTATGATTTAAACGTACCATTACTGTGATTGCACACTTCCTAATTACGATATGTCATTTGGTTTGCGAGGTTTTATAAAATCAATTTCCCTAATGTTCTAAAAAATTGGTTTTAAATTATAATGACCACTTTTCTGGTGCTGTCACTAGGCACGCAATATGTAATGCGTAGATGTCTCCTACGAAATGTCGGAACTTTGCCACTGCAGCTCGATCAAGGTAGAAGACGCCATTACAGACATATTACTATTAGTAATCGAACATCAGTCCGTGCCAAACTTTGAAAGCCATTTATAGCGAGTGTTTGTCGTCTTCTTGTCAAGAGGTATGTCCCTGGATGCCGGTGCCCGGGCGGGCGGCGAGCGACCAAAATAGACTGCTGCCTCGCGCGACTTAACAATGCAATAAAAAGAAATTAACAGTGACGTTGCCTGCACTAAGTTGACTCTTGTGTCATTTGGATGTGGTCCAATCTCTTCAAGATATATTTTAGTTTGACTCCACTCTAGCCACTTCCGTTAAGTGAGACTGAAAATAACGTCGTCGAGCATTTATATATTTTTTTCATGGAATTCAGTGTCCCCTTTTCGAGACACGATGCCGGTGCTGTGGCGACGTTATTAAAAATAGTTATGTTTGTTACAGGTTTTGGTTTGGCCGCAGCGGCAGCTGCGGGTGTCCGCGCCGGCTACCCAACTGTACTACCCTCGCACTATGGGTGAGTACTCATCAGTCACTAACTGTGTACCATATTTGTATCATGTATCAATGTTCAGTGGTTCAACACTTCGATATTTGCCAGCACTAGCGGCGCCGCATGCCGCTCTGAATACATCTCACGAGACAAAAATCAGACATAGTTTCATCACAACAAATTTTCCGTAGTCTTCGCAAACTGTAGCACTTAAAGGGGAAAATAATCTACTTATTTATATAGATATTTATTGCCCGGTACGTGTATGCATAAGCCAAAAATGTTTAGGGGTAGAAATTAATTTCTAATAAAATGTCAAGACCTTGTCAAAAGTGTTATTCTCTTTACCTAATGATTTTAAATGGACCATCGATTTCGCTAGGGTGGGGTTCCAGGAAAACACCAACGGCGTTCGAATCTTTATTATAATATCTAGGACTATGAGTATAAACGGTACAGCTGATAGTTGCTGACTTTTGTCTCGGTAGATGAGGCGAGCGGTGTCTCCGGACGGCTAGCGGCGCGGCGGCCGGCGGACCACACCTAGACTAAATTATCAAACATTTTCACATAGGTATCTATGGCAAGCGTGAGCGTGAGAGTGGATTTTTTTTCGTTTTGGGTGTGAATTAGTCGATTGGGTTTTTTAATGTTTACGTTTTACAAAGCTATACCGAAGCATGGGCGGCGCCGGCGACGACAAGGGTTGCGCGGGCGCCGCCCACCGCCATCACACTTTACGCATCGTTCTCGACACTCAATGTTTTCTTTACTTTTATGTTTTATGCCGTGTTCGTGTAAGATTTTGTTGATTTGAATTGAGTTTTGTTGGTGGTGGATTTCGTTTAATACACTTACTAAGTCTTCACCGGAGCGCACGACAGCGGTGCGGCCGAGGGCGCGCTGTGTGTGAGTAGGTGTGAGCGCGAGCTCGGCCGCGCCGCTGCTGCCGCCGCCAACGTCGCCGTCGCCACCGCCGCCGCCCTGCTGTCTAACAAAAACATGCATTTGTTACGTGGCCTGCTCGTGCCGACCGCCGCGCGCCGGCCGTGCAGGCCTCGTGTTCTGGTTAATTACACATTGACGAGCGCACGATCGATCCTCAGCCAGGGCCACCACGCCAACATAACTGTCCATATATTATTCACAAACACTCTTCTTTTAATGGAATATAATCAAGTGAAAGCTTCAATCGAATTAACGCTTTTGTTTTCGTTCAATCAAGGCCCTAGGATACTTCGACTTCCACGACCGATCTATATGTTTAAGTACCTTTACTCGCTGTTAGGCCATGACGGTCATTAGTATGAAAAAAGTTAGGTTATTTAAATATGATTTATTTACTGTTTAATGGCATTGAAATAATGGTTACAGTTTACGCTAGTGTTGACCTGAAATCTAAAGTAGGTATGTACGTAAATGATGTAGCCGAAGAATGCTATAGCTATCAATTATTCTAGAAATAGATTAATGTTTTCAGATGTGTCTACTATTTATTCAGCTTAGTTATTATTCTTGAGATTACCTACTTATTGCATGTAATTTATGTAATTATATATACTTTCTCTGAGAAACTTTGAAAGTGGCATCTAACATACTCCTCTATTAGCTGTCAGACTAGTAAGTGGTTGTGTTTGTATTTTAGTAGATGTGTCAGCTCGGCTTGTGTGAGTATATGCCAGTTTTATAATGCTGTTTGTTTTCACCTACTACTTTATTACATTCTCTTCAAAGTAAATTAACTCCTGTATAAAAATACACCAGTAAACGGGCGGAATACGCGTGACTCTACATTTTCCAAAGTAGAGTTAAGAACATTCGTCTTTATAAACAAATGTTCGTTCAGTAGATTAGATTTATCTCCTGATCCTTTGGTGATATTTCCGTAATGTTAAAGCCACGTAGGTATTTTGTGGTAAAGCAAAAGACCACAGGTGGGCGTTTAAGGCGGGCGGGGCGTCAAGGCGGGCGTGGAACACGCATGCGTGTTACTCTCCGTTTCTCGTACCAAGCTTATTCAGATGAAATAGAACAAACAGTAATCAACCCATCTCTATCGTGTGGTATAGTGATAGAAAAAGACGCATAATTGGATTGCCAAGTGGTGCGACGGTTAATAGTAAGGAGAAAGAGGGTACTTCAGGAATGATGACGCGGCTAGACGCTAACTCAAGTTGCTCTTATGCAACTTGACCGCTTTCACAAGCGAATTAAGCAGATTCGTCAATTTTGCTTCACCACGGTTTGAGCTAGGTCACATTATTTTATCGATCTATTTTGTTTAAATTCCGCATGAATTATTTTAGAACAGTTGAACTTGGCAAATGTTTAAGACTATTAATTCTACGAAAAAACTATATGACTGCTAAAAAATACATGCACTTAATTATTTCCCGTAATGAGTTTTGAAGATTTATTGTTTTATATCTACGTGACCCACGTCCAACAATTTCGTAACAGAAATGGACCGCCATCGGAATTTTAATTTCCTCGGCGTTTCATGATGTAGTGAAAAGTAGGCAAACACAGTGGTCCGGATATTTCGGTCGAGGTGGAGCGGAGTGCCACCCGTTGTATATTTTTGTTAGGTTTTCTTTAAATTTTCTGGCAATGACGCACGGCGGCGGTCCTACAATGGCGACATAGGCAAACAGTCGCATACTTACATAATTATAACTGTTTATCGATGTCTACTAACATAACAAAACTAGATGCTCGTGCCTGTCGAGGCTGCTGGGGCTAGGTATAGAGTGTGAAAGTTTTCATCATAATTAATTTTCCGATGACAACTCACGGGTACCTTGTAAAACTTCAGTGAGACGTCATCGTGGGTGACTTGATAAGACGTCACACGTTCAGTTATAGAAGTCTCTGGATGTGTGACGTTGGGAATTATGGAGAATATTTGTGAATTTATCTGTTGTAAATTTGCAGGTTGTCGCCCGGATATATGTACGGCACACCAAGTTATGTAAGCGCGATGAGCGGGGTGGGAGCTAACGTGGGCACGGGTGCAGGAGGACTAGTGCAACTGCCCCAACTACAGCATGCTGCAGCAGTCGCAGCTGCCAATCACCTCTACGAGTACCAAGCAGCGGCAGCCCAGGGAGCGGCCGCCTACCAACAACAGTATGCTGCTGCTGGCTTTGATCCTTACGCTACAGCTGCTGGTGGGTATCAAATATATAATTTATATCCAAATGCAAACAGTTTTGATCCATATCTCTAAATGTCAACTTCTTAAATGCCTCAATAAATAAATCGTTTGGTATCTCTTCCAGCAGCGGCAGCAGCTGCCAGCGGTGCCGGCTATGTATCTCAGTACTATGCCTTACCGGGCGGGGGGGTTCAGGGACCCTTACTTCCTCCGCTCCCATACCCTCCGCAACTCCAAGAGGCGCGGATGCAATAGACTTGACTGTTTACTAGTTCCCGGACACATTACTGATGACACAATCCCACATTGGCGAAATTTTAGATCTGAGTTTTAACGAAAGAATGACTTTATCAGTAATGTCTTTGTAAATAGAAAGTACCACCAGTAATGAAGCCGCGAACTACCAACACGCGTAAATAGGTCTGAATGTAAAATGAAAAGATAATGACACAGCTGTTATAGCGACGTTCGGCGACTTTTGTCGAACGGTAGATAAAGACGATAGCATACCATGTCATTAGAATTTTTTAATACACACTGATGGAAGAGAAGCCAAATAAATATTTAGACTAAACGTCTATAATCTAGTTGAATCCGTAAACCAAAAACTTGAAGAATGACCAAAGGCTATGAGCTTTTTATTTAGAGATAAGACCTCGGTACTTTTACCAGTTCAATGGTGATGAAACTACGTAGGTAATAATTACGTACTTATCCGTACGTATATAATTATAAAAAGCACTAATACGATAGCTATGTTGAAATATTCTTGCCTCATTCATTCAACTTCCTAACATCACATATTTTTATACTTTTTAGACTAGTTATATTTTCATATTAAAATAGATACCCTTCATATTTGAATATCTGTATTATAAGAGATGCCATTTTACTTTTGAACAGCTGTTAAATGACAATAACTACAATAAAATTATAACAAGCAGTAACTGCATGTCGTAGGTTAATATTTAAAACAGAATCTAACGCTTGGAAAATTTGCTTCGTATCTGGTTTCCGCTTTGATTTTATTTACTGCAACAAGAAGTTAGTGAGCGAAATTGCAAAGATTTTTTAAAGTTCATATCAAGTTTCTAATTCAGAAAAATACTTACATTATGTAGAATCGTCGTAACGACGTTTTACTGACCTACGGTTTGCTTTTACAAAATTGAGTGCGTTTCTGATATGAATCATCTCAACATAATCGGCATCTCATCGCAATAACTGCCAGACAGCTATTTTAAGATAAGTATATTATAGATAAATCCTCATCCTACCATCACACTATATTTTATACTTCCTATTCATTATTTCCATTTTGCGTAGCTTTTTAATTTGTTAAGATATATTAAACACCCTACTCCTGTTATTAATCTATCGGCAGCCTAAGAACGAAACGATTTTGTTTCGGTTAGAAGCATTCATGTTATAATAGAACGCTAAGAAGCAAGAATATAATGATTATGAACCTATGTATTAGATCTCAGAAAGTCTTATAGAAATATATATTTCAATAAAAGTAATAGATATTTAGTAAAACAGACCAGTTTGTAACATAATATTCTTTTGCAGTATCTAAGAGATGTACCTACAATTAGTAGGACTCTATCGTACTTGTTTTAAAATAAAGCAACTATGAATAATTTAATCGCTTTGGTTGTAAGACGCCATAGATAATTCTTAGGTTTCCTAGTTCTGTATTAACATGTCCATGTTGCTCAATAAGTCCTAAAATGGACTTGGTTTAGCTTAAGATTGAGGGAGAGCAATAAAGGGCTAAGTAATTAATGTAAATTTAATTAAGTAATGTACTTATTATTGTCTCAATAAAAATACAACAATATTTTTTGTACACTACCTATACGCCCTTATAATGTTAATTATTATTATAATTTGTTCTCCAAAGCGGTATAGGGTACTTAATAGTTAGGATAATTCAATTACTAGTCCATGTAATTTTAATGTAATGAATTTTAGACGGTCGCCTGCCAATCTGTTCACATAGTAAATATTATAATCCTCTAGGTTATGGATTACTTATTTGCTAAATTACAATGTTAACAAATTATTGGGCGTGGTTCAGTTATAATAGTTTGATATATTATAATGATGCCCGTTAATGACACTTGGCAATGGTCAGTAAAATGAACACGAAATCGAAATTCATCTTCAAATGAAGGCCGAGGACTTGGCTGGCGACATAGTACAAGTTAGAGGCATAGACCGATTAGATATCACTGATAAATAGAATGTAAGCTTATTTTTAATTGTAATATGCTGTTATTCGTAATTTATTTTGTTGATATTTGTAAATCTACATGTTGATAACTATTTATTATGTGGAAGATAAATAAAAATTGTTAAATATTTAACGACCGAATCGAATCTCTTCTAGCATCACGATGTTCGGTGTCACAGTTTAAAACCAAGATTCGGTCTAATATATTAAAATATATACATTCATTATACTTTTAATGTAAGTAGAATATTATAGTAGATGCGTACCAAACGGAACATAAGTACCATGTTAGCCATAGACGTGGCCATCTTGCCTTAAACATATAGATAACATATTTGTACTTAGTTATTTATAAAACAAAAAAAATATACACACATATCATCAAATGTATATTTTCGGAACGGCATATATGTAAGTGCCCCGAACAGTCCATAATAGTGCATTTCATTCACAGTAATTTTAAGCACAATAAGTATATATTATTATGTTCTACATAACTATATATAAACGTGAATTCATAATAAATAATTATATACTTAATAACTGTTATAATTAATTTAAAATTATACTATCGTACTTAATTTAGGATATTCTAAAATGGAAAATAAATTTTTAAGGTACATATTTGGGTTTTTTTTCTACCGCTGCCGTCACTGGCGTGTCCCCTACACCTATAGAATAGAAGTAATAGAAGATATATATAGAAATAATATACATAAAACATAGAGAAGATCTCACACTCCTTTGATCTTAAAAGAATGCCGCTGAGGGTAAATGTTTTAAGTAGCTGCCTTTTTTGGGTTGCGTATCCAAAACGGCTAAACGCAACCCTGATAGTTTCGCTCAGAGATTTTTAGTGCTATAAGGCTGGTATTTTGCATGGATTCACAGTCATAACGACTAGCCTTTTGGTCTAGTGGTTAGTGACCCTGAATGCTAAGCCGGAGGTCGTGGGTTTGATCCCCACCCAGCTCGATGGTTTATTATGTGTCGGGGTGTACTACCTATAATATGTAGGTAGGTACATATTATAGGTATTACACCCCGACACAGAATAAACCATCGAGCTCGTCACACAAAGTTTTATCCTATTTAGAAATATATAAGTATGTTTATCAGTTGTCTGGTTGCCATAGTACAAGCTCTGCTTAGTTCGGGATCAGATGACGTTGTGTGAGTGGTCCCAAGATATAATATTATTATAGATATTATATTACTTATGCTGACAAAGTGAAAGAATAAAACCTTGAAAAACATTTTTTGAAGGGTACCTCCCCTAAATGTAAAATAGGGATGTGATTTTTTTTCTCACCTTATCCATCGCGGGTATCATTAGATAGGTCTTTTAAAAATGGGTTGTAAAGACCATTTTTCGATTTAGAGATCCGTTTGTGAAAAATTAAGTTTTAACGTGCAAATTTTTGTTAGAGTCAAGTGTCCCCGCCCCTTGCCAGCTTAATGGTTGATGTTGGGTATGTGAAAAATTCACGGTAGTAGTAGTATAAATAGTGAAATTTAAAGGAAAACTATCACAGCTAAGTTGGCTTTACAACTTAACGAGTAACAGCAGACCAAATGAGAAGTAACACAATTTTCGTACATATTCCATTGAAAAATATTATTAAGTAATAATAAGTTATGTAAGTATGAAACAAAAACAAAGGAAAACCCACTTCTTAAGCGTCTTCCAAACAGTTGGAAACAAGCGTACAAACCAAGGAGACCTTGCTTGTTTCCAACAGTGCATGCGGCTGTTGCAAACCAAGTACCAAGTAATTTGGTTTACAACAGCCGTATACACCGCTGGAAACCAGCAAGTTCACCTTGGCGGGAAGGGTTGTTTCCAACCGTCTGGAATACGCTTTAAGTCGCATTATTCGGATGGGGGGGAGACTACATTGTGCATGACCCGATTATACACTGAAGTGGCAAACAAGCTAACCGCCTGATGGTAAGCAGTTACCGTAGCCTATGGACGTTTACAACGCCATAGGTGTCGCTCGTGCGTTGCCGACCTAGTAAAAACCTTTTTACTCGTGCCACGATCGCACCCTGCAATATCACCCTATTCGGAATAATTTATAAATACATTGATAGAAACCATTACGCGATGACGTTTGCCACCCGCAGAACACACTGGTATGGCCATGAGCGTACCTAGGGGGATATGAAAACCCCTGAAAAAATACCCTGGTAACGCTCATGGGTTACCAGGGTATTTTTTCAAGGTACGCTGTGCGGCCTACTGCTGCAGTCGCAGCTTGAGAGAGCTTTGAGAAGGGTACTTAGATAAATTCTAAACAAAGGAATTGAGCTTTAATTAGCAGAGCACACAGGATTCTTTCTAAATTGCAGCTTACCGGGTACTTCTGCTAATTTTGTAGGCTGTTAAAACGACGCATCATCTGTGTATTTGTATACCTACTCTGTGCGTCTGCACTGACCATGGTAAGTACACCTACATACATCTCAATGTATTTAAAAAATAATCATATGAATGCCTATTTAGAGCGAAAGAATCTGTGTCGTCAAAGATTTGGCAACTATCCAGCGTTAACTTCGCATATTGACGAACTTAGTGCACTGAAATGTATTCATAAAATTAGATAAATGTAAAGAAACATTCGTTTCATATTCGGTATCGGCACAGATAATATAATACTATACTAGTGTATCGGTAAATTAACAAATTCAATTTAATATTGAAACGGCAGTGGGAACGTCTGTAGCTTAGCAACATACATACCGGCATTTCTAATTTCTATGTTCTGATCTAGGGTGTCGTCATAGGGCCGCTGAAGGCTCAAGTATGAAAAACAAGAAAGTGATGAAGTGGAGGCGGATCCAGGATTTTGTTTGGAAGGGGGGGGGGGCTTGGCCTGCTGTTGGTTGGTTTCAGGGAGGAGGGGAGGCATGACGCCACTGAGGAGGAAAACACGGATTCACGGGAACGCTTAGGTACCAAACCCTTAGCCCCACTCATGATTACTTAGTCATTGTCACCGGCGGATATTCATGGAGTCCTTTAGCTTGGGTGTTGCAACTTGTACCATCAGGTTAATCCACTAAGAGTCACTGTGCGAGTGAGAGGGCGTGACTTCTAGGAGTCACAGGTAAGTGGGGGGCTATTAACTAAAGAAAGTGGGATAACAGCTCTCAATTGATGTCATGTTTTCAGTCTAAATCTCAGGCATATGTACCCCCTCAAGTATTGCGACCCAGGGTATCAGCCTAAATGGCCTATACATATCAACCCATATGATGGCCCACTGCTGGGCACGGGTCTCCCCAGTAGATCCTGGGGGTAATTGCCATAATCGCCACGCTTGGCGAGCGGGTTGGCGATCGCAGTAAGGCTTTAAGTACGCAGAGGACGCTGCTGCCCGTCCTCCGGAGTGAAATCCCTTAGTCGCCTTGACGACACCCACGGGAAGAGATGGGGTGGTACTATTCTTAAGCCGGCACCACACGGCCTGGCCTATACTAAAGGCCATTTAGGCTGATATATGCCCTATAG
Organism: Herminia tarsipennalis; assembly: GCA_945859575.2. Classification (NCBI taxonomy): domain Eukaryota; kingdom Metazoa; phylum Arthropoda; class Insecta; order Lepidoptera; family Erebidae; genus Herminia; species Herminia tarsipennalis. Next base: position 22,123,687 of record OX243836.2, read on the forward strand.
GGTATCCCAGGAGGCCTACTCTAATTCATTAAATACGAAGTTTTGATCAAATAAAACCAGGCATGACAATGTCGGGCCACGCACAACGTAGGGTTCCAAAGCCCCTCTCCCCATCTTAATAATGTAGCTTAAGAAGTAGGTTTTCAGTTACTTTTGTTTTAATACTTGATAATATTTTTCAATGGAATTTGTACGAAAATTTTGTTACTTCTCATTTAATCAGCTGTTACTCGTAAACTTGTAACGCCGACTTACCTGTGATAGTTATCCTTTTGATTACACCATTTATATACTACTCACCTTATCTGCTCATTGTCGAAATGACTGATTGCATGATAAAATCACTTCAAAAAATATAAATATATATATATATATATATATATATATAACTACCGTGATTTTTTTCACATACCCAACATCAACCATTTAGCTGGCAGGGGCAAAAATTTGCACTTTAAAGCTAATATTTTTCTAACGGATCCCTAAATCTGAAAATCATCTTTCCAATCCCTAAACGTTTTTAAAAGACCCTGCCTCTGTGGCGCGGTGGGAGTATATCCGATTGAGGTCGTGGGTTCGATCGCCACCCAGGATAAAATTTTGTGTGATGAGCACGATGGTTTATTCTGTGCCTGGGTGTTATTTATCTATAATATGTATGTATTTAGAAATATATAAGTATGTTTATCAGATGTTTGGTTCCCATAGTACAAGCTCTGCTTAGTTTGGGATCAGATAGCGTTATGTGAGTTGTCCCAAGATATTATTATTATTATTATTATACGATCGGGTAGGTGAGAAAAAAACATCACACCCCCACTTTACATATATGGGAATACCATAAAAAAAATTACAACGTTTTATTCTTTCGCTTTATCGGCGTAAGTAAGTAATATGTGTATCCATGCAAAATTACAGCCTCCTAGCACTAACAGTCTCTGAGCAAAGCTGCGGACGGTAGACCGGCGGACATGGCGAAACTTTAAGGGTTCCATTTTGCCATTTTGGCTAAGGAACTCAAAAAATGAGATGGTAATATACAGAGCCAGGAACATCCCCCCCTGATATCGTTGGCTTGAGAACGACGGGTAGGGCAGCCTGTTGTTTTCAAACTTGAGACGCGATTCGCGAGCGACGAAACATAGTAGCTAATTGAAAAAAGCAATGGATGGGGCGATATACTTGGCCAAGGTCCGCCGCAGGTGAAGGAAACTATTCCGTAAGTGACACACTCATCTCCGGCAATGAATCTGCAAGATGTAAGAACGTGTGATTTTTTTAGTCGGTTCCAGTCCGACATACCCACCTGTCGCACCCTCGACGGATTGGGATCCGTGGGGATTTTGACACAAGCTAAAAAAAAAAAAAAGGAGCCGGGAACATCTATTTAATCCGATCGTTCTAGAAAATCGTCCATGGGTTCGAACTTCTTGTGCTTATCCAAAAAAATATTAGAATAGTCCCCGTAAACTTAATAAATTAAAATAAACTAAAATTCAAAGATATTCGTTTTAAAGAAAGAGAGTAGGCCTATAGGGTCGCGAAGCGATCCACGTAGATTGCCTGTCTGGTCGAGTGGATCCTAGCCTATGCCTAATGGCACCTAAGTACTTTTTGCCCGCACAAAAATGACAAACTCTTATCTCTAGACTAACTAACTACGATAAGGTAACTACGGTAGGTAAGGTAACTACAGTAAGTAACTTATCAATAGAGTAGTTTGATTTTAATAACTGAGCAATCCTATAGTACACCTAACAAACATATTAGTAACTATAGCGCACTTAAAAGACACAGCCAAATTTATTTGAGCAGTTAAACTGAGAGCCATGTAGTTGCAAGTAGTTCACTGAAAATACCATGATACCATGTAAAAATGTACATAACCCAGAAAGTCCATCTAAAAAAAAATATTGTTATACAGCCAATAAACTCTTTGCATATTGGCTGAGATCCAAATTGTCAACAGACAGTACAATAGTTAAACATAATAAAATATTATCTAACATTGCTGTAAGAATAATATATAGGTAGATAATTAGATAATTACTGCAAACTGCAACTATAATAATCTAAATAGAAAAACTGACACCTGTATAACACCATATTGTAACTACTCTATTATTCATTTTTATTGGATAGCACAAAAACAACTTTAATCTGTTCAGGCTAATGATAAAGTGCATGTTAATGACAGCAAAGTACCTACTTAGCTTTGTTTTGTCTTGCCTAGCTTGAGCCATGTCATACCCTTACATGTAGGTGTACACATAGATAAGTAGATAATTTAAAAAATGTATTCAGAAAATCTGCCTCAATTGGATCTTTTTTTTGTTGTGTTCATTATTGTTGGTACAAGGTTTGAATATAAGATTTTTTTTAAATCATACTAAGAAATTAAACCCCGGTGAAGCTGAGACAAGGAATTTGTTTAAAATATTTATGGTTTTAAAGAATAGGTATTTTTTTGTAGGTAAATGTAGTGAAATTTAATTGGAATACTATAAATTATAACCTACAGCAAGGTTAAAGGTGCAGCACTGGCCTGACTACCTCGCTGTTGATTACAGTTATGTATCCAACCCAAACAATTTGTTATTTAGATATTTAACCAGAATTGTTAGACACTGATTGTGGTGGTCCTACCACCACAACTTGAGGCACAAAGTACATTTTTATATGTGCTTGAGGTCTACGCTACCATCATGGGGGCGTAGTCCCACTTTTAGGTAGGAGACGGAGCTGACAAAGCTCTAAAAGTCCATAAGTAAGAGCTGTGATAGCCTACTAAAGTCTCATGTACTTTAGTCACCATGTACCTTACTAAGACAGAGATAAATCTACAGTTTAAATACATTATTTAAACACATTCAGACTATATATGTACCTACATTAAACAACATATTACATATACAAACATATACAAACAATTAACAAACAAAATTAAAATACTTAATATGTAAATTCTTACCTATCATCTGATGCACAACGTGCACTCTTTGATACACCAGATTCACTATTACGTACCAAAATTAAAGAATAAACCAACAAAAATGATTAAATGTAAAAGTTTTTCACCATTTTTTTCGAGACTCCCGCCAAATTTTTGACATTTAAACCATAAACAATTTGATAGATTAAAAGATGTACCCGGTGTACCAGAACCTCATGAATCAAAATCTTTAAAACGAAATGCGACTTGTTGAAATGCGAATTTGTTGCGACTTATTATAATATTGAAACAAATAACTTAACTCATAAAAAACAGATTATTTTTTTTTAAATTCTAAAGAGGCGTCTAAACGGGCCATTTTTTACGACAATGTGTGGCGGCAATGCTATGGCCGGCAACATGGCAGTACTCTCCAATATTGATTTGATGGTTGCCGGACGTTCACTGAGAGATCGATATTATTGCCGGGTGGTGTCACCCGTTTAGGAGACTGAATCATGCGCCATACATTATTCGCCGAGCAATTAGTTGCTAATAGTGCCGCCACGGGTCATGGCCATGGGTCTTCAATATAGGAAAAAAAACAAATACCAGGGCACTCAGAAAGTTTTGCGAATTATATAAAGTTTTTATGTATAAGGCACTAGCCAATAAATATTTTGAAAAATTTGGTTATTTATAAGTAAAAATACCATTGTTCGAATTTCGAATTTCCCTCCACATTTTTTCGAGAGCCATGTTAAATTTAAGATGTCTCATTTAAAAATGGATCTGCATTGAAAACATTTTCGTGCGATGATTTTCTACGATTTGGCTTTTATGGATGATAGACCTTCAAAAGCAATCATCTACCATAGGCATAGCGAGTTCAAGAGGGGTGGCTTTACTTTGGGGGAATAACAAAGGAGTGGTCGTCCTACGACGGCTGTCAAGAAAGAAAGTGTGTGCTGGCAGTAAAAAAAACGGATTGCACTCCGGGAGTGCCGGCAGAAGTAAAAACTTGAACATTAACGTTGTGCATTTTTGAATATTATGGAATAGTTAGGATATAATTTCGCACGAATTGCTTTATTTAAGTTATAAGTATATTTTAAGTACTATCGTATAAGTGGTTATAAACAATATTCATCTATTGCGCTATCGTACACAAACTTATACAGCAGGAGCAGGCTTACATTTTCGCCGCGCGGTATAAACAGAGAGGGACATTACTTCCTCTCCTACGCCATACCGACGGACTACTCTCCCACCGTCTTACGAATTTTCGATTAGGTCACGTTTCGGTTCAGACTCATGAAACTTTGTTTATAGACTAGTGGAGAGTTCTTTAAAAACATTTGTTAAACTATTTTATCCATAGCAGTTGGTTTTCAAGTTTCTCAAAACTTTCTGTGTGTCCTACGTACAAGCTTGACCAAATACAGTGGTCCAGAGCGGAGCTACTGAGCGGCGAAGATACTGATATCCGTGTCAGCATCTTCTCCGCTCAGTAACTCCAACACAGTTGTGTGGATCGGTTGTCATTAAAATACGACGACATGCCAAAATAATTTACCTGTGGGCCGATTTCGTATCGGCCACGGTGCGTAGACAGGAGCTCGCCTGTTGAAGTTTCCCGGCACAGCAGGTATGAGGTTGGTGGATCTAGTCGACTGCGACGCTGCACAGTCTTGGTAAGGGGGAATACTTTTAGTCTGAAAGACTCAGACTCACACACAAAATTCAAAATTCTTTATTCACTTATGATGCAAAACAACTCATTTGATACCCGTTTGTATACCGGTCCCAACCAATGTAAGTAGGGTGAGGTAATTTTAGTGCATGGCTTTAATTGCAGTGGACTTTGATTCCGGGGCACACAGCATCGGCATCGGCATGTTCCGACTATATCCATCTCTCGTAATCTGTCCGCTAACCATATTTTTGGGCGGACGAGTAATCTGTCCGCTAACCATATGTTGGGGAGGGTAGGAAGCTTCACAAGTCCACCATACCCGAGTGGAACTGAACGAGCTCCGGGTGAACCCAGCACCTAGGCTCCGATGTGGATGGAGGAGACGGTGACGTAGACAAGGCAGTGTCATAAGCCTTAAGGGTGCACACCCTTTACTTGATGGACTTTTTGGTTCCACGCTCCTGCCGTTCGAGATGGGGGTATAAGGTAAGCTGCGTAGAAAGAGGTTGCCATCATTCCGTCACGCGCGAACCAAGCGGTTTTTAAGGTCCCGTAGAGTACAGCGGGTTTTTTGGTGGGGCAGATCTTATTTCACCCCCAGCGTCTGCCCTGAGGGTGCACATTATGCGTTATTTCCGCCAAACTAAATAAAGGGCTCTAAGCTTAACCCATACTTCTATATAATAATATAATATTCTAATTGAATGCTTTGACAATGGAAAATACCTGAACATGAAGACCATCACATAATACATGTAATAATAATAACATAATTGACTGCCTCTGTGGCGCGATGGGAGTGTGTCCGACTGCTACGCAAGAGGTCGTGGATCCGATTCCCACACGGGACACCACTTTGTGTGACCCACAAATTGTTGTTCTGAGTCTGGGTGTAATAGTGTCCGTGACTTGTATGTTTGTAAAGTCCCCCGCGACACAGGGCTTGTACCCTACTGCTGGAGTTACTAGTATAGTATTATATTATCTGTGGCTGGAGTCGTCTTTAAAAAAAATAAAAAATAAAAAATAATAATATTTTCGGACAACTCACACAACGCTATCTGATCCCAAACTAAGCAGAGCTTGTACTACGGAAACCAGACAACTGATAAACATACATAAATATTTCTAAACACATACATATTATAGATAAATAACACCCAGACCCAGAATAAACCATCGTGCTCATCACACAAAGTTTTATCCTGGATGGGGATCGAACCCACGACCTCCGACTTTTAGCAGTCAAAGTCACCAACCACTAGACCAACAGGCCAGTCACATGCACCAGGGAGTCTCTTCTTGTAAGTCAATACTTTATACTTTCATGGTCAATATTACCTCCAGATAGATGGTGTCGCAATGGGGAGCCCAATAGCCCCGGCACTAGCTAATCTCTGGATGGAGCATTTTGAAGAGAAGGCACTAACTCTGGGTCCACCAATCATCAAACTATGGAAGAGGTATGTAGATGACGTGTTTGCTGTCGTCAGAGGAAGCCAACATGATGTGGATCAGTATATGGGGCACCTTAACTCCATTCATCCGAAGATGAAATTTACATGTGAAATGGAGACGGATAGATCGTTGTCATTCCTGGATATCAAGATAACAGCGCGAGCTGATGGATCGCTATCACACTGTGTATACCGAAAGCCCACACACACTGACAGATACCTGCATGCTACGTCACATCACCATCCTCGTCACCTACAATCCGTGATGACGTCATTGAAAAACAGAGCCTTTGACCTCTGTGACCCTGATCATGTGGAGCAAGAGCTAGTCCATGTTCAGGAGGTACTCAAGATAAACGGATATCAGGTGTACCGAAGATTGAAGCATATCCCAAAACGTGACAAACCTCCGGAGGTGAACAGACAACCTGCTTATTTGCCCTACGTCAGAGGAGTGACAGACAAGATCGGATCAATTATGAAAAAGTACTCGATCCGTACGATCTACACAACGGTGGCTAAAGTGGGCAACTTGGTGGGCACTCCGAAGGATATTATACCTCTGCAGACGCCAGGTGTCTACAAAATTGATTGCAGCTGCGGTAGTTCGTACATTGGCCAAACAAAGCGAACTATAGCGGAAAGGCTAAAAGAACACATCGCAGCAGTGAAAAACCGGCAAGTGAACAAATCGGCAATTGCAGAACACATACTGCAATCGAACACCAATCACTGGATTGAGTTTCATCGTCCACAAACCCTCTCCACAGATCGCCATTTTTATTCACGAATTGTGCGTGAAGCGATTGAAATTAAAAAACATAAAACTTTCAATCGGGAAGAGGGCTTCAAACTATCCGTGACGTGGAATCCAGTGATTCGTAAAACACAACCTCGTATTGTTTCGCAGTCGGTTAACATGGACAAAATCAGTGTAGTGTGCAGTGACCCTAACTTTTCGAGAAGTAAAAAAGTGAGGGTGGATGAAGATTCATCGGCCTGACGGAGTCTTAACATCGCTGGGACAGTCCGCTTGTGACCACGGCCGGTGCAACCTGGTCGAAACGTCAAGCAATTTTAAGGTAAACAATGCGCGTTAATTCCCGTATAATAAATAGTTATAATCATGCAACGCGAAAGTTTAAATGTTAGTTGTACACTAATACTCATAGTCATTGTTCTCCATAGAAATCATTGTCGCCTTATTGAATCATCATTGTTCGCGCTGTGCATCATTGTCTTCTTTTTCAATTAAGCTATCATTGACGATGCCAAAAATCATATCAAAACATATAAAAAACTAATATAGAGAAAACATTTGATGCTCATCGAATTTTTCAAGTTACTTAGTAAAGAACCTAATAAAAATAGGAATGACGCTAAAAAAGTAGGAGAATCATTTTCATTTCAAAATTCAACACGTGTAATATTTCTTACACCAGCAGAAATATTACACGTGTCGAATGTAAACGTGGCGGTTAGTATATATGTAAAAAAAATTGGTGTTAGAAACGTTCTTTAATGCGGTAAATAATTGAACATGATATTAAGTGGCCAATGATATAAATTTGGTAAACTTTTTTGATTCAATATTTTACTACTTCTGATAAATATTTATAAACGCTTATTTGTCTTTAAATAAGTTTGACTATATCAATGTGAAACACTAGTAAGTAGCCAATTTTAATTTACCTTTTTTAATTATGGGTATTTTGTATAATAACTCAGAACACAGTAAACCGACAAGCAAAATAATGTAATTTTTGGGCAGTTTTATCTTAAAATATATATATTTTTATAGTAATATTGCCCAGAATGTCTTCAAGATAAGAATTATAAAACGTAGTGATTACTTTCTTTGTGGATTTACCTACCTACCCTGGTAGGATTGCAGAGTATCGAAAGAATGTCTCGCGAGCCTTAATCCCCACCAAGTAATATCGGCAGAGAAAGAAAAAAAAAGTGTCAAAGTGAAAATGATATTTTGTCCAATGGGTTCATTATTGTTGGAGTTGTAAAAATGGCGGCAAACTGACCGGCCATTAATTTTACAGCTCCGAGTTCATGAAGATGGAGTAAATCCGAGTTTAACTTGTAAAACATGTTATGAAAACGTGTAAATTGACTAAGAACGAGACTTTGTGGATGTAATAAGCGCTTAAATACTTGACACTGGCAGAAATTAGCCGTTATGACGGCTAGATTGCCATAAACTCAAAGAAGAAGAAGAAGATGTATGTCATTGTCAATTGTCATGTCAATTCATTCATTATTGTATTGTCAAACTCGATTGCAAATATTGCAATCAATGTTTTTATATAGGCAAACAAAACTTTATTTCTGTAGGTTATTCCGTTTAATCGGTGTTTATCTATTTACGCAAAACTTCTCAATATTTATAAAATGGCTGGACAAGGCCATCAATTTCCCGGCAACTTTCAAGCCAATGCTGCCGGAATGAGGTCTGGATTTGGTGGAGGACCGATGACCGGCCAAATGCAATCAATGCCGAATCAGTTACAAGGTAAAAACTTTATGATGTGTTGTTATATTAGTAAATAACTGTGAATATTAAGTTTACAATCAGTCTTCGCAAATTTTTCATTTAAATGATGTACTTACTAAACCCAGGTTTATTGTTTTTATAAGTTTTTTTACTTGTTTTTGTGTTTTCATATAGGAATTTATGAGTACTGTTACTGTATTTGCAGGCTGTAGCCTCAATTTACATAGCTATTATACTTAAAACTCAAAAACTGTATAAGACTAATTTATAATATTATAATTTTAGGGGTAATGGGTAATCCCATGGCCAACACCAGTGGCATGGTTAGTATGGGCAACCAAATGGTACCGCCATATGGAGCTACAATGCAGAACCAGATGGGAAACATGGGTATGGGACCACAGGTTGGTAATTATTGTTATTTTAACACTTTTTTTTCGAATTATTTTTGGGCCGTGTGGTGCCGGCTTAAGAATAGTACCACCCCATCTCTACCCGTGGGTGTCGTCAAGGCGACTAAGGGATTTCACCCCTGAGGACGGGCAGCAGCGTCCTCTGCGTATTTAAAGCCTTACTGCGATCGCCAACCCGCTCGCCAAGCGTGGCGATTATGGCAATTACCCCCAGGATCTACATACTAGTAGGTTCTACTGGGGAGACCTGTGCCCAGCAGTGGGCCATCATATGGGTTGATATGTTTCGAATTCTAATCTGTCCCTATTTTTTTTTAATTTAATTATCTAACATTAATGATATAAGTATTTCATGTGAAGGTATTATTTGCTTGTTCCTAACTGTTATAACTTTAGACACATGCTCAGTCCATAATAATATTATGATTAGTTTAATTTGTCATACACACAAGTGATCATCGCACAACTATCTTCGGCAGAATTGTCACACCTGGCAGGAGCCATAAAAAAATTATTTGATTTTTTTCTCTATCCTGTCTGTTTATTCAGGAGAATTATAGCTTGCACATTTTAAAATTTTCATTTATAAGTTCAGAAAATAAACAAATAATTAATAAGTCCTACTACAATTTTACAAAACATAGTTAACAGTAAGTAAATCACTGTTTGTTTAATGAATTAAAAGAAAATAATTAATAATATTGCCTAACTTGTAATTAAATCCTCAACTAACTTCTGCATAAGAAATGTCAGACATTTAAACATGTATACCTTAAAATATTACCACATTGTAGACCCACAGACTGTTTATTACATTTAAAAGCTGAAATTGTTTAGTCTATTAATCAATATTGATTTTTATTTTTTACATTGATGGTACTCACTAAAAATATGTAAAAATTACAAGTACAACAATTATTCCTAGATAAACAACCCATATGGTGCATTAGTAGTATTATATTATAGAATCTTTATTTTTTTTAACCAATTATTAGCAATATGGGATTGTGGGTCCCACATTACTAATAATCCTGTTAACCCCTTCAGCCAAGATCAATGGCTTTTGTTAGGAGTGGGTTCACATTGGTAGCATAATAGGTAAGATTCGAACCCACAACCTCACAATGCCTTAGTCATTAGGCCATTGCTGCTTTTTAAGTGTTCATTCATCAAGCAAATATTTCTATATAATGTTCTTAATGATTGGTTTTATCAATTTCAGGGTATGGGAGTGGTAGGAGCTGGTCCTGGCGCTCTGGTTGCACCTCAAACTGTTCAACAAACAGGTACTGAGTTTGTCTATAAACACTGTTCACTGTTTAAAATAGTCATGGAAGCCTTAAATTAAAATCCAAAAATCGTTATGTATGTGCATCAACTGGCTTCTGCTCATGGCTTTACACAGATGTTCAAAAACCACAAAAAAATGACTAGGTTTTAACTTTTATGCTGACGGTTTTTTATATTATGATATGATATGATATATTTAATTCCTTTGGAGGTTGACAGGTAAAAAATTTGGCAGATAAATACAAAACTGACGGAATTTTATACAATCATGCAACCTTATTTTATCTGCTTGGATAGAGGTATTTCACAGCATATGCTTAGTGATGCCTCTACCCCATTGAATTAGTTTTATGAGCTTGGGTTCAATTACGGGGTGACATAGTCAAAATTGACAAAGCCCCTTGAAAACATAGATAAAAAAAAAACTGTTTATGGGACAAATTTCCAAAAATCCTTCCTTAGTTGAACTAAGGTAAGCCAAAACCTCAAGCACCTTAACCTCAGCATTTTAGGCTCTGTGTTGATGAATCAGTCAGTCAATCAGGACAAGTAATTATACTATATGAATAGCAGTGGCGGAGGGTCCTTAGAAAACCATTATTTTCGGTTTCTCTTTGAATTGTAGTTACTTAATATTTTAGGTACAAAACCCGTGTCCACCAAGATAGATACATGGTGTCGGGTTGCCTTAGAATTTTTTTTAACCCTTCGCTACTGATGTATAGATATCTAGAAATTAAACATAATTATTATTTATTTTACACTAGCTGACCCGCGCAACTTCTGCTATTATTGCTGCACTGCTCCTATTGGTCATTGTGATGTTATATAGCCTATAGCAATCCTCGATAAATGGGCTATCCAACAGTAAAAAAACTCAATTCGGACCAGTAGGTTCTGAAATTATCCCATTCAAACAAACAATCAAACTCTTTAGCTTTATAATATTAGTATATTAATTCCCAACCCAAAATAAAGGGTGTTATAAGTTTGTAACATCTGGGTGGTGGGTGTGTCTAT